>CM019155.1:69533624-69695648 GCA_009733165.1 Naja naja
TTGTGATGCCGGTACATACAGCCACTCGGTCTTAGCGGGTTGAGCGAGTCTGTTCCTCCCCATCCAGTCCCGTACGCTTCCAGGCATTGGGACATCACTTGAGGCGTCACTGGGTTGGTTGGGGTGAGGAATATAGAGCTGGGTATCATCAGCATACTGATCATACCTCACCCCAAAACCACGGATGATCTCGCCCAGCAGCTTCATGTAGATGTTGAACAAGAGGGGCGAAGAGGCTGCCCCTGAGGTACTCCACAAAGGAGGCCTGGGGCGATCTCTGCCCTCCTGCTAACACTACCTGCATACGTCCAGAGAGTAGGAGAAGAACCACCATAAAATTAAATTAAATTAAGTTAAGTTAAGTTAAGTTAAGTTAAATCAAATCAAGGATATTTTAATTAGATTTTATACTTGGATTAGATGATTTGATAAAGGTGTATTTATTGTTTATACATTTTTGTGTAAGCCACCCTGAGTCCCCTCAGAGATGGGGCGGCATATAAATCCAATTAAATAAATAAATAAATAAATAATGGGTAATGGGCCAGATGTTGTTGCCCAGAGGTTTTGGCCGGTCAGTCAATGGAGGGGCATCCAACTCCTGTTGGTCTCCCACCCCAACAGGGGGCATACCCCACAAGGGAGGGGGGAAATAACCCCTTCCCTCTAAAGAGAGGGGGGAAATAACCCCTTCCATCTAAAACCTGGTGGTCCCTAGGTCTGGGCAAAGTCCACCCCAATGGATTCCATTTCCACGCTGGGCACCACAGTCCAAAATCTCTAGGGTCACCAGCATATCCCTCCAGAGTGTTAAAAGCATTGACCGCGGAGTCTAATATGAAGGTAAAGACAAATGGCAGGAGGGGGAGGGCAGATGGAACAGATCGGGCCGGGCAAACAACCCAGGAATTCATAGCTCGGGCGTCCATAGTAGCAAGCACAGTCAGTTGCAGCAGCAGCAAGTACTTCAAAAGGACCAGCAGCAGCCTCATTCCCACTCTATATCTCTGAGCCTGCTGCCAAGTCCTTTCCAGGCACCGCCCTGCAACTGCCATCATCACCGCTGTCATTGTGACCTGGCCTCGGACAAGCTCTGAAATGTCAGCAAGGCCCAGGCCCTTGCCACAAGCAAAATCGTTGCTGCCATTGCCATTGCCATTGCCAACGTCGCCAGATACAGTGTTGCAACTCCAGTGCTCCTTCCAATGGGGCCGGCCTTGTTGATATCAGCCGAGCCCTTCAAACTCCACCTCCAGGCTCCAAGGCCAGGGAGGAGAGAGGGAGATACCATTGTTGCGATCCGGCAGTTGGTGAGTTTGAAGTCGTTGATGAGGCCTAGGCCCTCACTGCGATCCTTGTTGGAGTCGAAGCTGTCATTGTCACTGCCAATACCGCCAAACATAACGCTGGAATTCCAGCGTTTCCTCCAACAGGGGTTGGCCTCGATGGAATTAGCCAGACCCCCGAATCTTAGTCTCCAGGCTCCAAGGTTTCCGGGGAGAAAAACGGACTCTCTCATTTCCCTTTGGACATTAATCACCATTTCCCCTTCTCAGATTCTAACTACAGGTGGCCATTTTCTAGCTCATGCGCAGTAGGAAGTTATGTAACTGTTTGCAGACCAAAAAAGAAAAACCTTGCTTAAATCTTACTAAAGATTATAATATTGCTAGAGACAGGAATATTAATTATGTTCACTGATTCTATATTCATTTTCGTATTTGCCATATGAAAGCTGAAAGGATTTATCATCTCAGGTTGTCTGATTGCCTATGCAGATTTGTCATTTCACTTTTAGATGCACTTCTTTTATTACTAAAGACAATTACTTTGCTGAACCGACTTACATAGGCTGCTCAATAACTGTTTTGCCTAGTGTCAAGGCAGTGATCAGGTGCCCAAGTAATTGGTTCTTTTGCATCCAGAGACAATAAGCACACTAGTAAATAAAGGGATTTTATGTTTTATTAGTAGCTCAAGCAAACTGAGTTAAAAGCATAACATAAAAAGCATGCATACCAACAAGATAACAGCTTGGTATGTATGGTTATAAGCTGCCAAAAGATGCTTATTAACAACAACAGAGATGCTCCAATGGATGACTATTCAACAGTACCCAGTGCTAAGGTACAGACAACACAAACCCAAGGGTTTATTTTTTTTATCAAAAACTGGCCTCATGACTTCATGGTCTGCAATGATCAGGAGACTGTAAGACCTGACCTTGACTGACTGGTACATGACTCTAGGACGGAATCAAAAGTCTAGCACTTTCACAGCAAGAGAAACTTTGAAGCTACATGAAGATTTCTCCTTTGTTTAGCAGGCAAGAGTGGAAAACAAGCATCTGAGCTCAGAATAAGCTCTAAACTTCTAGACTTTTCTTAATACAAAGGAGAAATCTAAAAAGGTCACTAATTCCTCACAATAACAATTGTCTTCCCATATTGCCATTACACTAAACTTGTGTCTTTCAGACTTTGCATTTGTGTTTCAAATTCCCGCTGTTGCTGCAACTTCTCTATGATGCTTCTTGAAATGGCTTCTGGATGATTCTTAATGGATGATCAATTGTCTCAAGTAGTTTTCTCCTCCTCCTTCTGGCTCAGCAACTACATATGAAAAGATACTGTGATATCCAAGGTATTTGAGACTGGTTTATTCCTGGAAGCTATGTGGCAATTTCCAGGAGTTTCTTTTAGGCCAAAGACTTACAAAGGGGAGGGAAGTGCTCCCTGTCATTTCAATGCATTCATGGCTAAGGGAGAAAAAAACTAACTGCCAAAAAGTTTCTATCCTTACAGAAGTAGTATAGAGAGCTCTGAAAGGCAGTAAGGGATACAGTTCTCTGAGTGACCAGATCCATCCATTTCAGGCAGAAAAATTTGTGCTGCTTAAAAGTTCCATTGGATGATTCTTGATTTTTGCTGACCACCCAAATGTGGAAGAAATGTGGTCAAAATTGGGAGTGTCTTATCAAATTCTGTACCTGTCAACAGTGGTGTCCCCCAAGGCAGCGTTCTAGGACCAACTCTCTTCATACTCTACATAAATGACCTCTGTGATCATATTAAGAGCAACTCTTCCTTCGCTGATGATGTAAAGCTATTCAACACCACAGACAATACTGCTACCCTTCAAAAAGACCTCGACTATGTATTAGAATGGTCAAACAAATGGCAACTTCAAATCTCAACAAATAAATGCTCTGTCTTACATATGGCAAAAAAATCAGAAAATAAAATACAAGCTGAATAGTCAAGACCTTGTTGATGATCCAAACTCTGTCAAGGACCTTGGAGTACTCATCTCTAATGATCTAAGTGCTAGAGCCCACTGTAACTACATAGCCAAAAAGGCATTAAGAGTTGTTAACCTAATCCTATGTAGCTTTTTCTCTGGTAATATCACACTACTAACTAGGGCATACAAAACATTTGCTAGACCAATACTTGAATACAGCTCATCAGTCTGGAACCCACATCACATATCTGATATTAACACAGTTGAGAAAGTCCAGAAATATTTCACAAGAAGAGTTCTCCACTCCTCTACTCATTGCAGAATACCTTATGCCACCAGACTTGAAATTCTAGACCTAGAAAACCTAGAACTACCCCGCCTTCGGTCCAATCCAAGTATAGTATATAAAATCATATATTGCAATGTCCTTCCGGTCAATGAATACTTCAGCTTCAACCATAACAATACAAGAGCACACAATAGATACAAACTCAAGGTTAACCGCACCAAACTTGATTGCAGGAAATACAACTTCAGCAACAGAGTGGTCAGTGTCTGGTATACTCTACATGACTCTGTTGTTTCTTCCCCAAACCCCAAAAACTTTAACCTTAGACTGTCTACTATTGACCTCACCCCTTTCCTAAGAGGTCTGTAGGGGGCATGCATAAGTGCACTAATGTGCCTACTGTTCCTGTCTTATTATTTCTTTTATTTTCTTATATGTATCCATGTATTTATAACTATGTTTATCCTTATACTTATTATCTTGTGATTGACAAAATAAATAAAATAAATAAATAAATAAAAAAGATTCCTGAATTCCCACAGGTAGAGATTGTCAGACTCGTGAAAACTTACTTGATGAACTTTCTTTGAAAAAAACATTTGTGGACTTACTGCTTTTAAGTAACTATGAGTTTTGTTGGACATTTGCTTCTGTTCCTTCTTTTACAATCTTTTTTTTATGCAAATGGGAGTGGGGGAGGCTGAGAGAACAAAATTCTTATTCAGCTCAAGCAATATATAATTGAAAATGCTAGCCTGTAAAATAAAATTATTGGATTTACTCTTTGCAGATTCCATTGAATAAGAGATGTCCTCTTTTCCTGTGCTCTAAGTACTGATTGATGGGTAAATCAAATTACTGCATTTGATTTCAGTATTATGCAGGAACACTCTATTGCGCCAATCTATTTTCAAAGACACACATAATGTTTCTGTTATATTTGTATTAATCAACTAATTATGAAGCAGCTTTTGATATTAAAACACAAACCTGCTCAGGGCTAATAGCCAAACACAATAGTTATATTAGTCACAAATAGTTGTAGCAAATTGCTGAATATTAAATTTACAATAGATAATGTTGAATTAGCATTATGTAATCTAAAACCATTGCTATCCACAGGACTAGATGGTTTATGTGTTTTCTTCTTGAAAAAGCCTGCTACCATCCTAGCTGAATCTTTGTGTACAATTTTCAAAGTATTGTTTCAAACTAGTTCTCTGCCTGATCTATGGACCAACCTCTTTGTGTTGTGCTACATGCAAAACTATGGAATCAATTACAAACCAATCCATTGTTCACTACTTAGAGACAAACAACTTGCTATCTGACAGACAGCTTGGCTTTAGGAAAAACTTGTCCTGTAATCTGCAACTTTTGCACTGTAAAAACATCTGGACTACATTTGGACTCAAGGCAAAGCTGTAGATTTTTACATAGATTTTTGTAAGGCTTTTGACATAGTAGTACATGATAAACTGCAAATTGAAATTAAACTCTTACAGCATTTCTGGTCCTTTGCACAAATGGATTGCTGCTTTCCTGTCTAATAGACTGCAGAATGTCAAAATAGGGAACTTTCTGTCTAACCCTGCATCAGTTAACAGTGGTGTTCTGCAAGGCAGCATCTTAGGTGTCATGCTTTTCTTGCTCTGTATCAATGATTTATGTTATCATCTTAAAAGCAATTGCATCCTTTTTGCTGATGAGGTAAAATTATTCAATACTACAGATAATTCTGTGATTTTACAAAGTGATCATGACTATGGGTCTGAATGGTCATCTATTTGGCAACTTCAAATTTTGATCAATAAATGCTCTGTCTTACATATTGGTTAACATAATCAGAATGTCAAGTATAGGCTAGGTGATTGAACTAGCTGATGACCCTCACTTTCTCAAGGACCTAGGTGTATTTATCTCTGATGATCTATGCTCCAAAGTTCACTGTAACAGCATTGCTAAAAAAGCATTAAGAGTTGTAAATTTAATTTTGCAGTTTTTTTTCTGGAAACTTTGTATTGCTAATTAGAGCTTATAAAACTTATGCTAGACCAATCTTAGAGTATTGTTCAACTGTTTGGAATCCCCACCATATATCTGACATCAATACAATTGAGTGGGTTCAGAAGCATTTCATGAGAAAAGTCTTGCACTCTTCTGAACACAATAGAAATCCCTGTGCTACTAGGCTTGAAATTCTTGGTTTGGATAACTCAGAATTGCATTGCTTGCTAGTATTGCATACAAATTTATATGTAGTATAATGTAAAATTATATGTTTTACTTGTAAATGACTTTTTTTGTTTTAATCGCAATAATACTTGGTGGTGCAGGCTGTTAAAATGCCTAGCACTTAATTCCAGCTGTCTGCAATTAGTGTAGGCTCGAATCTCACCAGGCTCAAGGTTCGAATCCCACCAGGCTCAAGGTTGACTCAGCCTTCCATCCTCTCGGGGTAGGTAAATTGAGGACCCAAGATCGTTGGGGGCAATAAGCTGACTTTGTAAAAATGCTGCTTAGTAATAAGCAGGCATATACAATGGAATGAAGGCTATTGCTGAGCGCAAAATTGTAAGCCGCTTCAGAGAAGGGCGGCATATAAATATGAATTTAAAAAAAATACATGTGCTAACAACTGCTTTAAACTCAATGTAAATCGTTCTAAACTTGACTCTAAAAAAATATGATTTCTGTAATAGAGTTGTCAAAGTCTGGAATGCTCTACCTGATTCAGTTGTTTCAGCTACAAATTTTCACAGTTTCAGTCACAAATTGATTTCTGTGGACCTTACATCATAGTTAAGTGGTTAGTAGAGGGGGCCTACATAAGTGCACTAGCATGCATATCATTCCTGTCATTGTATTTTTATTCTTTTATTCTTGTCCTCATTTTTGTTTGACAAATTCTAATAAATAATGGCATTTACACTTTAACGAATATAAATTAGCCTGAGCCTTGGCATATAATACTGAAAGCATCAGATTACCTGATGGATTATGTTGGACTTCTGACATGGTTTTCAAACTCTGTTAAAATCCTAACAAGGAATTTATACTATTTCTTGGCTATAGCCAGGAAGAATATTTTCACCACAAGAAATCAAATGGTCATTTAGCCATAATTATAGAACATGCAGGGCAATTACTACTTCTATGAAATTATACAGAGTAAACTATGAAAAATAAAAATATAATGTGGCTATATTTGTTGTAAATCTGTAACTTTTAAATGATATCTTACAATACAGTAAACTGCTTCAGAATGAAATTCCTTCTCTAAAAGATACAGAATAACAAAATAGGCTGGTGTTAGATCATTTACAATATAGGGAGTTTGTATGCATATTAATCACATGCATTGGCATATTCTATGAAGGTTTAATTACATAGCAGCAATTAGCTAGACTAGTTGCCTTCCTATCTAGGGACAGGAATATTTTTCAAGAAACATTTATTACTTGACATTATTATTACATTGATACTCCTTGTTTACTACAATGTACTACAATAAGAATGTAATCTTATGCAATTTTTTGTTTGTTTGTTTGCCTGCATCCCAATCTGCCACAAGTTTTTTAAATCTGTGCTACAACACATATATTCTTTGTAGTTTCAAATGCTAACTACTCGCTTATTAAATATCATAGTACTTCAGCAAACTATAAATAGTTGAGAACAGAATGAGGAAATTATTGCCTGAAATTGTAGGCTTCATTTATTAGCATTTTAAAAGATGATATTAGCACTATTAACATGGCACTAGGCTATTTTTAAACTTTATTTTTCTCTTCTTAGCTGAAGTCATTTCTTCTGGTTTGTGAGAACCTGCTTTTTCAGTATCTACGCAATGGAAATATAAAGACCAGCCTCTCCACTCTTCAAAAAATAAGTATAGACTCTTTAAAACTTTGTATTTCAAAAGGAATCTTTTTACTGAAGCGAGGTAAAAGCAAGTCAAAATTCAAAGCAAGATCTGAAGGCCCTCAGGGCTCTCAGGATAAAGAGAATTAGAGACCCCTCCAAACAGTCCAATGTGGATTTCACCAATCCACAGGTGTGAAGATGTTATTATACCAGTGTGTCTGAGAAAGCAGATAAGGAAAGTTTCCCAGGGCTATCTTCCAGCACTGCTATTCACATGGCCCCTTCTCCCCTTGCATCTCCCCAAGAGGTGAGAATTTTCCAGGCATCTGGGGCGCTAGGCAATGGTTATAAATCATGTAAAAGGTTATACAAAAGACAATATAGGAAATAGGATATTTAGGATACATAAAGAGAAAAAGAATTAAATGTATCAAATCCAACCCGCACTTTTCTTCCATCGAAGAATGGCAGATATATGGATCTGACATATCGCCCTCCTTAAAAAAATGGAAAATCCACCTGGAAGACATAAACATATATTACATTAAGAATTAGGATGGTTTGTGAGGGTATTTCAGGTGGAATTTCTATAACAATGTGGGGGCTTTTACATGTTTTTTGGCTACCCATTCATTTTGGGAGGAGGGTAGGTGTTTCCCTGTTACTAAATATTGTGTGAAGCCATGGTGAGTGCATGAGTCAAGATTATCTTTAATTTTAAAATGTTGTTCCCTTTCCAACATAATGAGGGTTGGAGGTGTGGGGAAAGGGGGTCTGAACTTTGAAGTGCTTTCTGGTTTAGGTAGGATGCAGTGAAATACTGGATGAACCTGTCTAAGTGTCTTAGGGAATAGGAGTTCTACAGTGATAGGATTGATTATTCTGGTGTAATAGTATGCCTCTTATAAGTCTAACCTTTAAAAAAAATCCTTTAGATAGGTGGGCCAGCATGTCCTTCATAAGTGGGAATTGATACATATTTTTCCACGCTGATAGTGTTCAGGTTTCTGAAATCCACATAGAGATGTAAGGTGCCATCTTTCTTTTCCTGGAAGAATACTGGGGCTGCTATTTTCAGTTGGGTGGGTTCAATGAAACTCCTTTTTAGATAAACATTCTTTCACCTAGTTCTCTAGGGGACATGCAGTACATTTTCCATTTTAGAAGTTTAGCCCCTGGCAGGATCTCAATGACACAATCCATGGCACGATGAGGTGGGAGTTCATCAGACACCTCCTCGTTAAATACTTCGACCAAATCCTGGTATTCTTTGGGGATGCTAGTGGGCTCAGAAGGTTGGCTGGCCATGGCTATTTCTCTGTTCTCTTTTCCTTCCTTTTCTTCCTCTGGGATGTTTGTGAATGTTACATGTTTCTAGAATTGTATGGTTTCTCTCTTTCAGTTTATTCTAGGGTTCCACTTCCATAGCCATGTGAGTCCTAGAACTAGTGGCTCTTCCATTCTCAGGGCTACAATGAATGTGAGGGTCTTACTATGGTCCCCCAGTTTTATTTGTAATGGTTCTGTGGCAAAGCTGGCTGGCTCTCACCTCTCCTATAGTCCCATCTAACTGGCAGAAAGCAATGGGGTTTATCATTCTCCTTAGGTGAATCCTCAATCTCCCTAGCAGGGTTGCATTGATTAGGCACCGGTGCACCCCGAGTCCAGTAATGCTGCTACTTCCTCCTCCTTCCCTTGGCTGGAGATAAAACAGTCTTAGGGGTAGAGTGAGCAGTTCGATTGGGTTGCTTACCAGCAGGTCATGTTCCAAATCACTTTTGGACTGGCTCAGGTCTTCTCGGGGCACTGGAGTTTCTTTCTCTGGGTTTGGAGGGGAATGGAACCCCACAGCTTCTTGGCTTCTCAGTGCGGTTTCTTTTCCTTGGGGATTGGGTTTTGCAGGTTACCTGATGGGCAATCAGGTTTTCTGGCAGAGGTTTTTGAATGACACTCCACTGCATGGTGCCCCTCCTTTCCACACTTAAAGCAGCCAGATGGCCTTGGTGCCATGGCAGTTTGGGGTTTGAAAGGCTCCCATTTCCCCTGAGGTGAGGATCTTCTCCAAGCCCTGCTGGTGTGGTACTGGTTTCGGGTCATGTCAATCTCTGCCTCCTCTGCCACCAGGTACCATTCATGCAGGCAGCTAGGGGCCCTCCGGGCCAGGCAGGCAGTGTACAGGTCATTGTTAAGACCATCTTTGAACCAGCAGACTACAATATCTTCTGGCCAGTCGACTTGGCCAGCCAGGTCACAGAATTCCTCAGTGTATTCAGCTACAGGGCAACTGCCTCTGGACCTCCGCCTGGCCCCTGACCTCCGCACCTTCCGCCGTGATTTGAAGACCTGGCTATTTGACCAAGTCGGGCTGTGATCACCTTGCCGGGGTGTGTGGGATAGTTTTAAATTTTAATTTGGGTTTTACTGGGCTTTAGTGATTTAATTTCTTTTTAATTATTTATTGTATTTATATGTTTTAATCTGTGAGCCGCCCCGAGTCTTCGGAGATGGGGCAGCATATAAGTCCAATAAAATAAATAAATAAATAAACTTTAGGATCCTAATGCGGTTGTGGGCTTTGTGATCGGCGAGGGGGTCTTTGAAACAGTGGTGTAGGGCTGTCATGAATCAATCCAGATTCTGCAGCTCTGGAGCGTCAACATTGTGGAGGGTCACCATCCATTTGGCCACTGCCCCTTCTAGGGCTAGGGTGATGACTTGCACTTATGTCCTCTGGGTTGGGAAGTTCTGCCTGTATTCTTGCATATAGGTGAGGACTTGAGTCAGGAAAACCCCCAACTTCTGGGGGACTCTGTCAAATCTTACTCCCAAGAAGCGATCTTTCTTTTCAGTTGTAGGTCCCTGGGTTGACCAGGGTTAATCCCCCGCTCTGGAACAGCCGGAAGTTGGGAACCTGGCATGGCTGTTGGTCCTCCGGCTTGGTCAGTTGCTCAATCAGTCTTGGCTGGATCAGGGGTGACCGCTCAAGCTCCTTTGGTTGCTGGTTTGCTTGGTCTCCTTAGTTGGTGACCTGGTTCATCTCAGACATTGAGGTTTTCCAGGGTTTCCTCACAAGGCAATTTATGTACCACTTCAATCAATTATCTGCCAGCGATTCCTCGATCAGTTCTTTCTGATCAGAAAAAGCTTCCAATTCCATTTGCAACCTGGGTGTAAGAAATAGGATATTTAGGATACATAAAGAGGAAAATAATTAAATGTATCAAATCCAACCCCCACCTTTCTTCCATCAAAGAATGGCAGATACACGGATCTGACAGGAAAGTGTATTCTGAAAATTATTAAATACATTTGCACACTTTTAAAAAGGTACAAAACCAGCTGGGAAAGAATAATATAACCCATAAGTTTGCTCTTGTGGAACATTATCTAGAATTAAGTTTTCTATTGTTCAAGTCTCACAGATAATTAAATGTCATTTATTGTTTGATCATTTGATTTCTGACATATATCCCAAACCGATGTATCATTTGTTTCTGTGCCCTGTAAAGAGACTTGACACTCCCCATACCCACCCAAATAAATGTTTTTTGCTTTGCCTGAATTATTGAGTGATTTGTATTTTCAAGTAGGCAAAAAAGCCACAATATTTTTTGAAAGGAGAGAGGAACACAAATTAGTACTGAGTATTGTGGAAAGGAGGTCACTTGAAAAAATATAATTTAGCAAAGATAAAAATATCTCTCTCAGATTTAGGGATCAAGTTCTTATCAGCTCCAAGTCAAACTCAGATGCCCAGATTTGGAAGCAACAATAAACACCCATTTTGTAAAATGGGTGTTTGGCAAAAATTTATCTCAATACAAGTCCAAAATGCTGGAAATGTAAGAAGGTTTATGGTACATTTTATCATATGTGGTGGCTATGCCCTGAGACTAGGACATTCTGGATTCAAATTAAAAACTGGTTACAAGAGATTATTGGTTACCAGATTGAGCTCAGACTGGAAACCTTCCTTCTAGGAATTATTAAAGATAAAATCCCAAAAGAAATAAAATAAAGAAATATTTTAAGAAATAAAAATATCACACAGCCACCAGAATAGTCTTTGCACAGGTATGAAAAACTCCCAATATTCCTAAGGAAGAACTGATACTACAAAAAGTAACAGAAAGTGCAGAAATGAATATGTTAATGCTGAAATTGAAAGAAAGAGATGATTCTGAATTCTTCCTAATCTGGAATAAATGGTATGATTGGTTAGCAAACAGAACTAAAAAATAAGACAAGAAAACTAACTGTAAGAAGCCTTAAGAAAGTAAAATGTAAATTTGTAAATTATATAAGAATATGGGAATAACAATTATATTTAAAGTTATTAATTAATATTAGATAAATATAAATACAATGTGTTAAGATATTAAAGATAAGAACTTGTATAGATGTCAAGAATGTTGTTGAAACTATGATGTTTTATGTTGAAACAATACAAACTTAATAAAAAACATATTTTAAAAAAAACCTTAAGCTGGAATGTTCTTAGATTCTCCATCCAGTTAAAAAAATCATGTACAACTTTTATGTTTTCCTTCTGAGCCCAATCCACAATATTTTTTGAAAGGAGAGAGGAACACAAATTAGTACTGAGTATTGTGGAAAGGAGGTCACTTGAAAAAATATAATTTGCTCAGTTTTAGTTTAGTATGTTGTACAAACCAAGCTAATCATAGTTCTTTATATAGTAATGTGTAGACTGGTCATTGAGATTAAATTTGAACTTAAAATATAACACAAAGTAATTCTATATTCTATTTTATGCAGTAAAGTGAGACAGTATTCTAAAGTTCAATCTAATCACCAAAGGTTCTGTGTAGATAGTTTTGCAGATACTCCACATGGAAACAAGCAGTAAGCTAATTTATGAGAAAATTATAAGAATGAGCTTCAGCTGTGTATGGAAGACCTCTGCTTATTAAGAAAGATGAGAGCTCTTTTCATTTGGTTCATTGCTGGGCTGTTCTCAACACAGTAGCAGCTTGCCTCTTTGGTTGGAGTCAAATATAGCACTGTAGAAGAGCTTCTGTTCAAGGTTTGAGGACTATTTGCAAGTAGAAATGCCTAGTTTAAAAGGTGGGGGTGAGGTTTAAAGCAGTAAATGTCTAAAATTATTCTATTATTGTTTCTTTTACTAAACATTTATTTTTTTCTTTGCAAAAGTTTCAAGCATATAAATCCAGGATACTATAAATCCAGGATATTCTATATGGTTTACAATGTTGGCTGCAACTAATATTCTACTACAGGAATTTCAAGTAAAGAACTCAGGCAGTTGACCAATTCCCAACTCATTGAAATCTTTATGTGCTTGTTTTAAAAATCCCAATAATGGAGATGTTACTTTACTCTGTTGGCCACAACATAGAGGGGGGAGGGGTTGATTTAAACTAACAATAATAAAAATCTTGTTTATTCTGTTAGGTGCAACTAAACTGGAGTTTGTTGCTTTAAAACCCAGTAAAGAAATTTTCCTTCATTCTGCTGGTAGCCATTAAATTGGGGGAGCTTGCTTTAAAATCCCAGCAATATTAATGTTATTTTCTTTTGTTAGCTATAAGTAAAGGGGGGTGCTTGCTTTTAGATCCCAGTATTACAAATGATGTTTTATTCTTTTGACTGCAACTGATGTTTCTTGCTTTAAAAATCTCAGTAATAGAAATTTTGGTTGATTCTGTAGGCTGCCTCAAAATTGGAGGTGCTTGCTTTAAAATGCGAGTAATAGAAATGCTTTTTTAAAGTTCATTATAAGTAAATGGGGATTGTTGCTTTTAAATTCCAGTATAAGAAATCTTGTTTTATTCTGTTGCTGCAACTAAGTTGGGTTTGTTTACATTAAAATCCCATAGAAATGCTGCTTTGTTTTGTTGGCTATAAGTAAATTGCTTGCTTTAAAATGCCAGGAATAAAAATTCTAGTTTATTCTGTTGACAGCAACTAAATCAGGGTTGGAATTGGATGCTTTAAAATTCCAGTACTAGAAATGTTGGTTTATTATGTTGGCTAAAATTAAGTTGGAGCTTCTTGCTTTAACATCCAGTAAAGAAATTTTCCTTCAATTATTGGTAGGTTACCAATAAATTGGAAGTACTTGCTTTAAAATCCCATTATTAGTCATGTTGTTTCATTCTGTTACTTACAACTAAGTTGGGCTTTCCTTCTTTAAAATTCCAGTAATAAAAAGGTTTTATTTTGTTGGCTACAACTAATTTGGGGGTGCTTGCTTTAAAATCCCAGTTAGAACTATTGTTTATTTTGTTGCAGCACTGAAAGTAGAGTGCTTATTTAAAACTCCATTAATAGAAACATTGTTTTATTCTGTTGCTGCAACTAAATTAGGCTTCCTTGAATTAAAATTCCAATAATAGAAAAGTTTTATTTTGTTGGCTATAAGTAAATTGGGGTACTTGGTTTTAAATCCCATTAATAAAAATGTTAGTTTCTCTGTTGACTGCAACTAAATTGCTTTAAAGTCACAGTAATAGAAATTTTAATTCATTCTGTGGGCTGCCATGGAATTGGTGATGCTTTAAAATGCCACTAATAGAAATGTTATTTTATTTTGTTGGATATAAGTAAATGGGGTTGCTTGCTTTAAAATCTCAGTATTAGACTGGTTTTATTCTGTTGGCTGCAACTAAGTGGGGCTTTCCTTCTTTATAATCCCAGTAATAAAAATGTATCTTTATTTTATTTATTTATTTATTTATTATTGGGATTTCTATGCCGCCCTATTTCCCGAAGGATTAGTTGGCTACAACTAATTTTGGGGTGCTTGCTTTAAATTTTCATTAATAAAAATGTTGGTTCATTCTTTTGCAGCAACTAAATTGGGGGTGCTTGCTTTAAAATCATAGTAATAGAAATTTTAGTTCATTCTGTGGGCTGCCAAGAAATTGGTGATGCTTGCTTTAAAATGCCCCTAATAGAAACTGTTGGAAAAATGTGCATCTGGGTTCAGTTCCAAGTGGGAAGAAAGACACTGGAAACATGGTGACTGCTTGGAAAGATGGTTTAATGGTGGACAGGACCACATGGTTTTGAGGTCCTGGGCAAAAAAAGCACATGGGTGAGAGAGGGAGAGACATTTTTAACCTCTGTTGGGCTTTGAACTTGCTTCCTGTTCCTATGGCAAGAAATGTGTCCTGATTGGTTGTCAGACTGCCATGGGGCCATGCAGGGGTAGCTTGGTTGAATCTTGCTGGGTGATGTAATCTTCCCAGGTGCCATATGATGAGATGGGTAGAGGGCTAATCCAACACCCTGGAACTGGAGGCAGGCAGGGAGCTGCTTTGTCTTTAAAAACATGTTTCTCCTTTTTTCATCCAGGGAAATATAATATTGTGCCTTTTTAATATTTCCCAGAATATTTCATTCTTCTAGGAGAGTGGTGGCTGCCAGTTTTATTTTACTGGGTATAAGTAAATGGGCCAGCTAATCCCAGTATTAATCATCTTGTTTTATTCTTTTGCAGCAATCAAATTAGGAAATGCTTACCTTAAATCCCAGTAACAGAAATTTTAGTTCATTCTGTGGGCAGCTATGAAATTTGAGGTTCTTGCTTTAAAATGCCACTAATAAAAATCTTGTTTTCTTTTATTGCTGCAACTCAATTGCAGCTGCTTACTTTCAAATCCCACTAATATAAATGCAGTTTTATTTTGTTGGCTATAAGTAGTCCTTTGGGAGTTGGGCAGCATATAAGTCAAATAAATAAATAAATAAATAAATAAGTAAAAAATGGGGCTTGCTTTAAAATTTCAGTTTTAGAAATGTTGATTTATTCTGTTACTGCAATGAAATTGGAGGTGCTCGTTTTAAAATCCCAGTAATAGAAATTTTGGTTAATTTTGTGATCTGCCACAAAATTGGAGGTGCTTGCTTTAAAATGCCACTAATAGCAATGTTATTTTATTCTGTATATTCAATGTTATTTTATTCTGTTGCAGCAACTGAATTGGTGTGATTATTGAAAACTCCATTAATGGAAACATTGTTTCATTTTGTTACCACTATTACATGGGTGTGTGTGTGTGTGTGTGTGCTTGCTTTAAAATCCCAGTATTAGAAATGTTGGTTTATTCTGTTGCAGCAACAAAATTGGAGGTGCTTGTTTTAAAATTCCAGTAATAGAAATTTGGTTCATTCAGTGATTTGCCCTGAAATTGTTTTAAAATCCCAGTATTAAAAATGTTGGTTTATTCTGTTACAACAACTAAATTGGCAGAACTAATTTAAAATCACAGGCTGTACATCTTTAATAGGTAATATGGCGACAATCACTGATAATGTGGTTTGCTTCATTTTGCAGGATCCTGATGGGGTAAGATTCATCAAATATTTGGGGCTACATACAGATAAATACAGATACAGATAATCAGAGTTGAAAGGGATTTCATAGGTCATCTAGTCCAACCTCTCTCCCCCGCTTAAGCAGGAGACCCTACACTATTTCTGACAAATGGTGATCCAATCTCTTCTTGAAAGTCTCAAGTGATGAAGTTCCCACAACTTCCAAGGGCAAGCTGTTCCATTGGTTGATTGTTCTCACTGTCAGACAGTTTCTCCTTGTTTCCAGGTTAAATCTCTCATTGTTCAGTTTCCATCCATTATTCCTTGTCTGGCCTACAGGTGCTTTAGAAAATAGCTGGTCCCTTCCTCTCTGTGGCAGCCCATCAAATATTGGAACACTGCTATCATGTCTCCCCTGGTCCTTCTCTTCACTAGACTAGACATGCCCAGTTCCTGTAACCATTCTTCATATGTTTTAATCTCCAGTTCCCACATCTCCTGGTTGCTCTTCTCTGCACTTTTTCTAGAGCCTCAACATCTTTTTTTATAGTGTGGTGTCCAAACTGGATGCAATAATCTAGGTATGGTCTTACTAAGGATTTATAGAATGGTATTAGTACCTCACTTGATCTTGATTGTATGCCTCTGTTAATGCAATTTAGGATTGCATTAGCTTTTTTGGTTGCTGCTGCACACTGCTGGCTCCTATTTAGCTGGTTGTCCACTGAGACTTCAAGATCCCTTTCACAGTTACTGCTATTAAGTCTGGTTTCACCCAGTCTATATGTGTACTTTTAGTTTTTCTTGCCTAAGTGTAGGACTTTACTTTTCTACATTGTATACATTATAGATTGTATACATTATATAGCTCCATTACCTCACATCTCCTTGTGGAATTTTCCTTGCCAACACAGGGGTTTCTTTTAAATATTCCAAGTTGCTCATATTCTTTCTCCAAAAGTAGAGGCAGATGATACATGAAAAATTTTGGACAAGGAAATCTCGACAGAGCAGCCTCAGGCAAATACCTACTAACCGCCTAATGAAAAAAATGTGTGCAGTAATATGTTTAAATTTAAATTTTACCAGGATATCAGCATAGTGTCCTTATTCTTCAATAAGCTACCCTGTCAATTGTCTTGTCTAGCATTTATGCCTTTTAAATTTTATATCTCTCACTATTTATCTATTTCAAGCTTAGAAAATGAACGTTCCTCCAGCTCAGCAGACCTTATTCCACAAACCCAAGGCCCTTTTTATGCTCAGCCTACAGCACATCAGCCATTTCCTAATCCATGGCTCACCTATGTAATCCCTATGGCATGCCTGCATCTGGTAAGAGAACCTATGTAATACAATGTTCTGATACACAATGATAAACTTGTGAAAAATAGGGGGTGGTTTGCCAACTCTAAACAGGAAACAAAAAGTGAGAAAATCTATCAATGTCAAACACAGAGCTGCAGTTGAACTGCTAATTTATTAATATTTCTGTGAAGTCTTCATCTACTGGATCTTGGCAATAGTGCTTTTAACTTATTAGGATCTACAAAAAATGAATGTTCTAAAATAGTGGTTCCCAAAATGGCGGGTACTGCTCCCTGGGGGGCGGTGGGATGACTTGGGGGGGGCGCTAAGAGGCAAGGGGATGGCAGAAGAGTGCTGGAGGTGGGCCCCTCTCAGGGCGCAATTCAGGGGTGGGATTCTACCGGTTCATTACCATTCCCGGTAGATTGGAGAACTGGTAAAACGGGCCCCTGGCTGGCTCCGCCCACTCCTCTGTTCCCTGCCTTGTCAGTCCTTATTGCGCATGCGCGACATTGCATGCATGTGTGACAATAGCTGATGGCCACAGTGGTGCATTGGAGAAGCGGAGCAAGGAAAGCCAGAGGTCGGTAATTTTTGCTGCAAAAAGCCTCCAGCTGCCGCGTGTTTTTTTCGGTGTGGCTGCAGTCCAACTGCACCAGAAAAAACACGTGGCGGCTGCCGGCATTCATGAACAAGGGCAATATGGGCTGGTGGGGAGCCAGAGACAGCAATGGCTCAGACCTGGCTTGCCTTCCCTGGCAGCCAGCCATGGGAGGAAGGTAAAGTCACAGCTGTGGGATGATGAAAGAGGCAGTTGTGGGGGAGGAAACAATGAGATTAAGGGCCAGGGCCTCTGAAAGGGGAAATGGGGTGATGCAGAATTAGCCTAGTTCTTTCACAGATTAGACCATGCCTGCCTGGGCAGAAAATAGGTAGATAGGTTAAGGAAGGGATAGAGAGGGAAAGAGAGAGAGGGAAGGAGAGAAATAGGGAAAGAGGAAAAGAGAGAGAAAGAGAGGGATAGAGAGAGAGAAAGAGGGAAAGAGAGAAGGAACAGACAAGAAAGTAGAGAAAAAAAGGAAGAGAAAGAAAGAAGGAAGAAGGAAGAAGGAGACAGAGAAAGAAAGTAGGAAAGGAAAGAAAGAGAGGAAAAGAGAGAGAGAGAAAGATGAAAGAAGGATGGAAAGAAGGGAGAAGAAAGAGGAAAAGAAAGAGAAGAGGAGAGAGGAGGAAAGAGAAAGAAAGGAGGGAGGAATGAAGGATGGAGGGAGGGAGGAGAGGAGAAGAGAAGAAGGAAGAGAGAAAGAAAGAAGAAGGAAGAAAAAAGGGAGAGAAAGGAAGAAAAGAAGGGGGGGGAAGGAGGGAGAGAAAGAAAGAAAGAAAGAAAGAAAGAAAGAAAGAAAGAGAAAGAGAGAAAGGGAGGAGAGAAAGTGAATGAGATATCTAGTAATGAGACAGGATTAAGTGTGTTGTGTGGAAAACTCCAAAAACAGGTCAAGTAGGTCGGGGAGGTCAGTCATTAAATTAGAACACTGCTAAGCAACTGGCCATTAAGTGAGGACCACTTATATTTGGTTTGCCAGTCACATGGCCACCTGCCATGCCCACCCAGTCACATGACCACCAAGACATGCCCAGAAATTAGGCCCCACCCACAGAACCAGTTGTTAAGAAATTTGAATCCCACCCCTGGGTGGGGAGCACTGAGGATGAGTTTGTAGCACCAAGGGGCGGTGGACTGAAAAAGTTTGGGAACCACTTTTCCAAAACAACCTAGGAAACTCCCTAGGGAGGGGCATAGCAAGTCTCAAAGATATTGTTAGAAGAAATATCCAGGTCCAGGTCCAAGCTGGGAGAAAAGCACCAGAAATAAAATGGAGGCTGGAGGTTGATTGGAAGGAAAGGTTCCCTTTATTGATGAAGCAGAACCATCAACCATATCTGATTCTGGGCAGCTGACAAAATGGAGTTTAGAGTGGGTAGGTTTTTATACCTTCTGGATTCCTATGGAGGTCATCTAGGGGTCATAGCTGGCTCTATAACCAAAAGAATAAATGCAAATCCTAGGTGTTTCTCTGAGCAAATTTTGTCAACCTTTTGTTTATTCTTATTTGCGTTTCTGTCTTGACCCAGTCTTTCTGAATGGATTACCAAATCTGCATTTCTAAAAGCTGGCCTCCTCAGTTTCGGCTTGGGGCAGGGAGATTGAGGCTTGTTTCTGCCTCCTTTAAGATTTTTTCCAATTTCTCCTTTAGGGGAAATATTCCATCCCGCCTTTTTAATATTTCCCAAAATATTCTATTCTTCTAGCGGGAGGGATGTATTCCCACAACATAAATGCTAATAAGGCAGAAATGACACTAGCAAATTTTTCCTACAGTTTGCTCATGCCTTCCTAAGTCATAATTTGTTATGCATTCTTTTCAGATGTTGAAATTTGCTTTAAAACTTATTTTCTATAATACTAGCAAAATACAGTATGTGTATGGAACCATTAATACTCAGATTAGGATCATAGTTCTAATGTTTTGTGACACACTTTATAGTGTACTATAAAGTTAATTAGTTATCAATACCTTAATAGGTTCTGCATAGTTTTCTTCATTGTGGTTCTCCTTAACAGCTTAATGATACTTAGTTTAAAGTGGATGAAACTTTCCGAGCATATAGTAACAAACAGAAAATATCTCACTTTCATAACCTGTTTGCTTGCTCCTAGGGCAAATGAGCTTAGAGATTAATATAAAAAGTGTCTCCTTCAAGTCAAACACAGCTTCTAGCAGCTTCATAGATATGCCCCTGTTCTTTTGGCTCAATTTGCTTTTTTAACCTTCCTAGTATAGCTTATAGCTCTAGTATTTCATGGATACAGTTACTAGACAGATCTATACTAGCTCTGTTTTTCAAGATCTATCAAGGGCAAAAAGCATAACAAATACAATTGTCAGCAAAAATATTGTCAACCATAGTTGTCTTCCTTCTGTTTATTCAATTCCCAAATTATACAAAGTTGTCAACCTCCTTTACTTGTAAATTATGGCTTTTTTTCAGTAATAGTCATTGAGCTGCACTGAAATTTTGCATGTATTACATGTTTTCACTGTCTTGCTAACCTAAATTTAACTGTAACTGTGGGATCCTCAGGGATCTCTGAGCTTGGTTGTTTTCTTGCAGACATTTCAGCACACAACTAGTGCTAAAAGAGGGTGGGGTTTACTCTGTTTATATACAAGTGATTTGCCCTGTCCATCTTGGTGGTTCCTTGATTAGGTTGTTTACTGTTAGGCCAAACACTGTTAGCATTGATGATGTTTGCTAGTTGGGTAATGAAATGCCTGGAGGAAAATAACAAAGTGTGGAGACCACCAAGGGCATTGCAGTTCAATCCTGACCTACAAATATTCTTTTCTATCGGCATAACTGTAATCTTAGACAAAAAAGTGTAAAATCAGGAATTGACAAAGGCACAGAGCTATTAATTTTTTCAATATCAGAAAACAAGAAGCTTAGAAATGTTGGTTTATATGTTGCAGCAACTAAATTAGAGGTAATAGAAATATTGTTTTATTCTGTTGCAGCAACTTTATAGAATACCTGGGAAGATATAGAACAGTCTGTTGATGCTATTAAGACACCACAGATACATACATACACACACATACATACATACATACACACACACACACACACACATATATTTAGGGGCTTTATTGAATTTTTTGGATTAGCTTGATGGCATGTTTAGCCTTGCTGAAGATCTAAAATTACAAACCAATGATATAACTGTATTTTGGTTTTGTTCTAAGGTTTAAGAAGTGGCAATCCATATTTCCAATGTTACTCGGTTCCTGCCCATGAATATCCTCGATATTTAGTTCCTCAGCCTCCTATGCATATAAGAATTAGACGACCTTATTTTGGTGGTCCTCCATTATCACCCATGGTGTATCAAGTCCCACGGTTCAGGCATAGTTTTCCCATGATGTATCAACCACAAAACCCAGTGAAACAAACAGAGGACAAAGAAACTCAAACTGATTTTGGAGAATCTGAAAGTGGAGCAAAAACACATGTGGAACAAGATATAGGAACAAAAGGCTGTGATGCTGGAAATACTGAAAATACTGTTTATATCACATCTGATAGTCCTAAGGAATCTGAAAGTTTATTAGAAAAAACAGATAAAACAGTATCTTCTGGTATATCAGACAAGGAACTTGTTAAGAACCCTTCAGGTCTTGTACCATTTCGAAGTCTTCCCCCAGCAGGCTATGCCATTGAGAAAGAGAAAGTTAGAATACAATATGCAAATGATGGTGCTCCTGCTATTCAGCTCTGGAAGTCTTTCAAAGAAACAATCCCTCTCTATGAGATGGCACAAAAACAAGTCCCAAAGAATATCGTGCAAAGAGATACGCTTGCTCGTAGCTCCTGTGAAGGAGTTGCATATGGGCCTCATGAACAAGGAGAATTACTTCCATGTATTCCATTTTCAGAGGAGCAAAATGTTCCTGAGGACATGCAGAAGAAACAGCTTCTATGTAAAGAAAATCAAGATTCAGAAAAACAAGGAGTTATAAACTACAGAGCAAAAGGTCCAAGGGATGAAGCTGGAACAGTGCAACTGTCTGAACCAACTGGGCCTGACCACCCAGGGACAAAGCAAGATTTACTGATGGCCAAAATACCACCTGGTTTTAAAAAATCAAGTAGTTCAAAAACTCCACCAGAAGTTTCAAATCATACTCGACAAAGGAAATTATTTCCCTCTGGCATGGAGATGACAAATGATGTGTATTTGCCTCAGAAGTTGAGTGAATGTAATGACATAAACAATGAAAACTGGAATACTTCTGAAAAAATCCAATGGTGTGATGACTCTGAAAAATATCTTCCTTCTGAGAGCTGGTTGGCTTGTATGGATAACATGGATCCAAACTATAACTACGAAAAATATCTTTTCCGAAGAAAGCGTCCAAATTTGCTCAATACCTCTGATGATACATCTTCTATTGAAGAAAGCACATCAACTGAGAATTCTTCAGTGTCTATCATAGTTCCAGACCATCTGGTTCCAAAGGGTTTATGTACCTTCAAGAAAAATGGCAATGGCTTGGGAATAGGTCAAATAAGAACTGGAGGCACCCTCAATGAAGGTGAGGAAGTGATGGGGATTGAACAGGCTACTAGTCAGCATAGTCAGAATCTCAAGAGCGATTCAAGAGTCAAGGTTAAAGAGATTCCTAGACAAATCAAAAAGATGAGTGTTCTTCCAAGATGTTCCAGTGACAAGCATCTCTACTATCTCCAAAAAATAACAAGTTCACCTCCATCAGATGCTGATGACTCTGAAGAATATTGGGTGATGGAACCAGGAGAATGTGAAGAACAAGAAACTGATGAGGAATACTTTGTTGAGGAAGATATGCCAAATCCAGACAAAAGCGGATTGGGCCAACAGACTGCCCAGAAAGTATTTTGGAGAATCCCTAAAAATGCAGTACCACCAAATGTAATTAACTGGCCTGTGCAAGAAAAAATATCTGGGTTACCTACTAAACTGCAGAAGGAGCAAGATGAAGATCTCTGTGATGATTATAACATCTGCTTGATGAGACCTACAGCCCAACAGCTTGAATTACTTGAATACAGAAGAAATCCACAAAAATGCTCAGGTAAATAGAAAACTGAAACAGATGTCAATCTATTATTTTAGAAAACTTCATTTTCTCATTTATAAGTCTTTATAAGTCAAGTAAGAGGGAGAGTAAAATAGATTATTTTGGAGGATTTGCAGGCTTTTAAAAAATAAGCTGTATATCAAGAATTTTGTACATAGCTACTTGAATGCTTATCTCTCTGAAATGTTGCAGTTTAGAATGTATTTCAAATTGTTTCTTTCTCCTCATATATACTTCTTACTTTGAAATTCTTGTACAGTTAACAAACAAGCTTTTAAAAAAGATAGAATATTGAGTGAGTACAGTCTAAATGTTCCTTGATGAAGACTTGAAAGGAGCATAGTTGATTTATGTGTACATCTGAATATATTCATAGTCTGAAGTTAAATCAATGGACATATTGGAAGAGAATCAATTTTGTTAGGATTATTGGGCCAGTTTGCTTTACCAACTACTAACTATACATGTAGCAAGGAATTGAACTTCTTCTTTATATATGTTGATCAGGATGGTTACAAGAGGAAAATAGAAGGACTGTACCTGATGAATACTGGATAAAAAGTGGTGCTAGACCCAGATCTGCTAGCCTAAAGCCTAGTGATATCTCACCTACTGCTATAAAAGAGAAAGGTATGGTCTTTATTGTTTAAATTTAAAATGTACTGCATTCAACTGATTTTCTTTAACTCAGTGGCAATTGATTCCATATTTTAAAGCAAAGTGGCAACTTATGCAAGCAAAAAAGAAGTTAATTTGAATGCTGAGGTATTATACATAAAAGCAATTCCAATGCTACTCGGAGCAAACGTAGATTTTGAATAATATCTACAACTCAATTGGAACCCTCAGTCACAATTATCTAGCTGCTGGTGCATATGAAGCACATACCTACTCATACTTTATTCTGAGAAAATATATATTATCTTGTATAGTGAATTTGAAAAGCCATTCTTAAAGAATGAGGTGTGGTACAGATGTCTTTACAAGCAAAGTAACTTAAAAGTAGAAGGAATTAAACTTTAGGCACAGAATAAATAAAATGAATGAATAAAATTATTGCATTTATAATAGATATCTTGGAAGTATTCCCTTTTGCATCTGGCAATATGTATATGGACTGTCCAAAGAAGAAAGGAGTGCATAAACCACCTCATAAACGCAGAGACATAAGATGTGAAACAACTGAAGTATGGGAGAAACCTAAAATTAAATATCGCAAGGGTAAGTCAATATATCAGTAAGTTATCTAGTAATAAACAGATAAACTCTTTTAAATTCACTTTTAAATAATTTCTGTAAGAAGGTTCTGAGTAGTATATGGAAGTCCAATAATATTTGGCATATAGGCTTCATAGAACCAGTACTACAAATGAAAACTGTCGGTTCACAGAACTGGAAAAACATGGTGGATTTTTTTTTTTTGCTTATTATGTTCCTGCTCATCTTTGAAAGATATATGTAGTAACATGGATCATAATCAGTAAAATATAAAATAATTGTAGTGACTATATAATCAGTGGAATACATACTGTATGTATACAATACATACCTGGAATGCCTAGCTCAGCCTTGACAAGGAAAGATGAGTTATAAAGGATGAAAGCAACCTGTTAGGTCTAGCTGAAGTGCTATGGGAGATTCCTGTTTGTTCTAAACTGTTTATACACAGACTAATTTCTTGAACAATCTGACACTTACATATTACTGAGCATCATGCCTGCTTACTTTCCTATTATGGATTGTTATATTGCAACAAGTATTAATAACAGCTGAAATTGAATGCCTAAGTGGGCTTTTCCTAAGGTATGGTCAAGATGTTCATATCTTTGGCACACATTTTACTAGGTAATTATGCTAATTGTTGCTGTATACTGCCATGTATCTATAGTTAGTGCATATTTAGCTGTAATACAGAAAGATGTGAAAACAGACATGTCAGACAAATCACACTGGGATGCAGGTTGTAAGTCTGAATTCTCACACTTAAAAGAAAAATCTTTTTTTAAAAGTTAGGCTGGTTCCCAAACTTTTCAATCCATGCATCTAACTTATGTAAGTCTCATGATATCCTAATTTTTAGCAGCTGGGAAGTATCTGAATGCTGCATACATGGCTTTTTCTTATATAGATTGTTCATAAGTAATATAACCTTATTATGATAGGCCTATGCCATGTACATATTTTGAGTATTGGAAATGTTTTATCATCCTGTCTAAGATGGTGCTTCATACTGGTTATACTGTAATGGTTTGTAGATGCTTTAAATCTTGACAGACAAGTTTGCATATGGTTATTCTGAACAGCTCTGAATATTGTCAATTTGCAAATTATTTTTTATCTAAGACTTATAGGTAAAAACAGGTTGCACATATTAATGGATGTCAGATGGTTAAAGTCTAATGCAGTGGTTCCCAATGTGGGCAGTCTTGCCCCCTGGGGAGCAGTGGGATGCCTTAGGGAGGCGCTAAGAGGCAGCAGAGGGGCGCTGGAGGTGGGCCCCTCACAGGACGCAATTCACCAGTTCATTACCGTTCCTGGTAATTTGGAGAACCAGTAAAAAGGGCCACTGGCTGGCCCTGCTCCCCTCCGGCCACTCCTCCGTTCCCTGCCCAGTCAGTCCTTATTGTGCATGTGCGACATCATGCGCATGTGCAACAATCACTGACGGCCATAGCGGCGTGTTGGAGAAGCAGAGCAAAGCTGGAGGTCAGTAATTTTTGCTGCAAAAAGCATCCAGACGCCGTGTGATTTTTTCGGTGCAGCTGATGTCCAGCCACACTGAAAAAAATATGCGGCCTCTGGAGCATTTTTGGAGTGAAAATTACCAACCTCTGGCTTTGCTCTGCTTCTCCAATGTGCCACCACTGCCGCATCCTAGGCACCGGCCATGCCATTGACTGCTGCACCACTCCGCTCGAACTCCCTCTGGTGCAGTGGGCTCAATGGGGTAACCCTGCAGGGCCAGCACCTAGAATGCAGCTGCAACAGCACATTGGAGAAGCAGAGCAAAGCTGGAGGCCAGTAATTTTCACTGCAAAAACCTCCAGCCGCCATGTGTTTTTTTCGGTGCAGCCGAAACACGTGGCAGCTGCAGGCATTCGTGACAAGGGCTATGTGGGCTGGTGGGGGAGCCCAGTGACAACAATGGCTCAGCTCTGGCTTGCCTTCCCTGGCAGCCAGCCGTGGGAGGAAGGTAAAGTCACGGCTGTGGGATGATGAAAGAGGCAGTCGTGGGGGAGGAAATGGGGAGATTAAGGGCCGGGGCCTCTGAATGGGGAAACGGGGTGATGCAGGATTAGCCCAGGCCTTTGACAGATTAGGCTACACCTGCCTGGGCAGAAAATAGATAGTTAGGTAAAGGAAGGGATAGAGAGAGAGGGAATGAGAGAAAGAGAGAAAAGAAAGAGAGGGAATGAGAAAAAGAGAAAGAGAGAGAAAAGAGAGGGAAAGAGAGAGAGGGAAAGAGAAAGAGAGAAAAAAGGGGAAAAGAGAGAAGGAAAGAGAGGGAAAGAGAGAAGGAACAGACAAGAAAGTAAAGAAAGAAAAAGGGAAAGAAAAAGGGAGAAAGGAAGAAAAGGGATAGACAAAGAAAGAGGGGGGATGGAAGGGACAGAAAGAAAAGAAGAAAGAAAAGAGAAAAAAAGAAAGGGAAGGAGGGAGGAAGTGAATGAAATATCTAGTCCAACCACCTGCTCCAGCAGGATTAGGAGTGTGTGTGTGTGAGTGGCTGTCAAAACTCCAAAAACAGGTCAAGTAGCTTTGGGGAGGTCAGTCATAAATTAGAACACTTGCTAAGCAACTGGCCATTAAGTGAGGACCACTTATATTTGGTTTGCCAGTCACATGGCCACCTGCCATGCCCACCCAGTCACATGACCACCAAGCCATTCCCACAAATTAGGCCACGCTCGCAGAACCAGTTGCTAAGAAATTTGATTCTCACCCCTAGGTGGGGGGCACTGAGGATGAGTTTGTAGCACCAAGGGGGCAGTGGACTGAAAAAGTTTGGGAACCACTGGTCTAATGATTTCAGTTTGGCCTACTTTTAAAAACTATGTTGTCTAATATTATGTTTTCCTTTTGTACAGAATGTGAAGCAAAGAAACCACCCTATAAAAGATAAAAGAAGACAATGATAATCAGAAGTGCAAATATTTGCTTGTATTGTTTAGAGGAATTGTAATATTTTTTGGAGAAGCAAATCAGTTTAAGTTGCATTGTAAAGGATTCCTGAATGAATTTGGACACACACATTTCACAGTGTTAAGTATCACAGTATTTAAATAAAGTTGAAATTGCACTAATAGAATGCGTGAATAATTTCTAATGTAAAACTTATTCTCAAAGAATGGATAAAGCTTCATCTGAGAAATAAGAAATAAAGGACTATGGGAATCACAATTTAGTTTAAAAAGCATTAACTTTAAAAAGTATCAATTTTGGCAAACAGTGCTTGCTTCTACAGTGATACCTGAAAGGACACCAAGCTAATTGTTATAAATAAAGATAAACTATAAATATAAATGAAGTTCGAACCATGGTTTCATAAACCAAGGCTTTAAAGAAATATGCAGCCCTATAGATTTTGAATGGAGTCTCAGAATTTAAGTTGCCTTTAAATTGTAATTTTTAACATGCAGCATGTAAAATTGATTTCATAGGAGGAAATCTCATAAAATATATTTAACTTTAATTGAATGCAGTTTAATATTAGGTCAGAGTACATGCTTCTAGGATTCTAGTTCCCACACTAAAAAGTTATACTACAATATCTTCTTAGCATAATTAGGACTATAATATGGATGAACATATCAATGTATTTTCTTAAATGTAACTGAACATTTTCATGCTTAAAAGGGCAGAGCCTTCATTATTCTGGGTCAGCAACAGACAATAGAATAGGAAGCCTTGACTCAGATCCATTCTGTTTCTACAGCTTCACTCTCGAGTGATTCTAGCTAGCCCTGCTTATAGAACGTGCTGCAGAATAAACAGATAAAATGGAGGTGTTGGGTTGTTAATGTGCTCAATAATGATTCAAGTTATCCAACTAATAGCTGGTAATACAAACAGTTACTGGAAACTGGCTCAAATTGCTTTTAACACCCTAGCAGTCCTTTGCTTTAAAAGATAATTAAGCTTTCAGCTTAATATATAGGAAGAGATGGAGACGTGAAGAGGTGTAGATGAAGCCAGATATTTTGCATCCAGTCATTTAAAGAAACCAGCATGCTACAGTTTTGATGACAAAGTGTGCTGAAGCATCAAAAACATTTTTATTTTCTCTGCATCACAGTTGTTTAGGATTTTGATCCAAAACATTAGTTCTTTTGTTGCTTTTCAATTAAATAAAAAAATAATACAGATGAATAAGCAGCTCCTTTATTGGCCAGAACAAATATGCTGCAATTAATACACCTATCCTTCCAATATTTTTATATCTAAAAAATATCAAACTTGGGGTGCCATAATAATGTAATCAATTATAACCATTTTCAGACTTTTCTCAAAAAGCAACACAGAATGTATGGTTACTTGCCAAAAACATTTTTAATTTTTCAAGCACTTTTCTGTGAATTGGTAGGGAAATGGACATTAAAAAACAAAGTATATTTAAGTGTGCATCATTATTAGTAAAACTGGATCTTCAAAATTTGTGATCTATAGATTGTTTTTACAATTCCTCAGACACTATTTCTAATCTTATAGAAGTCTGTGGAGCCCTTCCTATTATGTCAGATGCAGCTGGAAGATGGGTGATAAAATATGCAGCTTTACAATAAAGTACATCTGAAAATAAGTTATAAAGTATATTCTTGTATTGTGGTAGATGATGGTAGTTGTATTGTGCTTCATCCTTTGTAGAAAGCCATTTTTTTGAGCAAAGTTCAGTTGGAGGCAGTTAAGGGTGAAGCCTATACCATGCCTCTTTGTAATTTATTTGCTTTTGCATATGATCCATTAAGCTTCTTTCAGTAAAGGCTGGGACTTCTGCCATATTGCAAACATACTGGTGACATGCTACTAAAGGAATCTTTCTGGCTAAATGTTACAAAGCTTTGATGAAAAGGTATTTGCTATATCTTGGGATTTATTTTTGGAACTTCCCTACTGGTAGATTGGAACTTCTCTATTGGTAGTTTCCCCTTTCTTACTCTGATTATTAAAGTCTTGGTAGGCTAAAAAGGGGGTGGAGGGACCTTTTACAAAAATAGTTAAAAAGAGTCTGTGCATGCATTCAAGTCAGTGTATACATAGAAGCAGTTTTCTTTAGCAGCATCTCATACAGATAGAAAATAAACTTCCTTGTTTTGTTGTTGTTATTGTTTTCCAACATAAAGGAAGAGAATGCAGGTAAAACACAAATGAAGAGATGCTCTTTGGATCTTTTACAACTTATTGACATAAAGGCAACCATCTCAATCTGATTCAGACTTCTTGCTTGATTTAGAGGACCGGCGTTTTCTCTTTTTCTTTTTTTTCTTTTTTTCCTTTTTCTTTTTCTTCTTTTTGTGCTTCACCCGACTCTCTGGGGAACTGGAACTGTCATTGCTGCTGATCTCATCTGATGTGGAGTCTTCCAGCAACCGTTTTAACTGTTCTATCCTAAGTGCATAAATAGACAGTGTCAAATGATATTTGCTTGGGCAGGTTTCATTTCACTTGGATATCACTTTAAAACAAAAACTTTGGAACTATTACATTAGAAGTAAAAGGGGTTCTTTGTAATTAAGCAGTCACTGTTTTTTTTTTTCTTTGCAGAAAAATGTGAAATGAAGTAGTTGCCATAATGGATGGATGGCAATTTTCTTGATTCACATTTCGCAGGACATTCTCACTGGCAAATCTCTCAACTTCAAACTTGGGATCTATATTACTAAGCTTTCTTATAATAGTTATAAAATATTTGGAAATTGGTGAAGTATTGCTATCATCATTTTAAATTATAATTTTTTAAAAGAGATCCAAGCTTACCTCATATCTTTTTCATAGCGTTTATTTTCTCTTATTATATCGTACATGGGGTCTTCATGTGCCTTAGAGAGGAAAGAAAGCTTCATGTCCAACCAATAATTACTTAAATTCTCAATGTGATACCCTTCAGATGGAGTTGGATTAAAATTCTCTTGAGAATCCTAGGATTTATAATCCAAATATATCTGAAGGGCTTAGAAGGTTCTAAACCATTTCTGTACAAAAAAAAACACTGATGGCATTTCCTACATAGGAGTGGCAACTTTTTTCCTAACAAGATTGTCACTTGAATCCCATGTAGGGTACTGTGGGTGGAATACAAACATAACAAGTGTTAACAAAGAGGATAAAACATTAAAATTTCTAACCCTACTGACCCAAATTGTGATGGCAAACCACATTACCAAATGTTGTTGGAAAGAGTCACTGGCAACTTTTGCAGAAGCTCTGGAGTTCTCAAAATAGCATGGTATAGATTGCTAGTCAAGGCTGCCTATCAGGTCCTCCCCATCAGTCTATGGACACAAGCAAAACAATTTTGTCAGCCTATTTTAGAGAGTTGTTCCATGCAGTAATTGTTTTATATCTACACTCTTTTGGTTCATGCAGGTTGCTAGGGACGTATTATATTGATATCGTAGGTTTAAAATATAATTTGTGGATCAGCTTAATTTTTCCCAATCAAAGGATTAATTCAGGTAAAAAATTTCAGTTTGATAAAATTAAAACCCTGCCTCTTTTATATGCATTAAGTTTGTTAAACCCATTTCCTATTATACAATTGCACCTATCTTTCTTTGAACTTCTGTTTTGAAGTCAGATCTTAAACCACTATGTCCCATGTATAGTAAACTGGACAACCAAAAGAAAACCAAATGTGTCATTTTCAACATTATTCCTACATTTTTAAACTACAAATACCAAAACTGAAATGTACGAATGCAAAAGAGTGGAATTCTAAGCAACGTTAAGAATTGCAATATTTTTATATGATTAATTTTCAAACATTTACATCCATTTTCTAGCTTGCAGTTAGTTAAAAATGACTGGATACAGAATTTATATCTCTAATGTGTACATCAATTCTAAATGCATAAATAGGCAAACACTTTATAGATATATACTTATCTAATCACTTGCATTTAATACGATTTGCCCTCTCGCTTTTGATATGGAATCTGTATAAAACGCAATGGGATTTATTTGCACAGCCTAATTTGAGGATAAATATTGAAATCTATAGTACATAAGTAATAGGACCATGTTTGCTTTGAAACCACTTCAAAGGACTTACAGAAGCATTACACTTCTCTGAAATTCAATTAAAAAGCCCAACAAGCTTTTGGAAATGTGCTGCTGTTTATGAGGTTTGAAGCCCTTCTTCTGAATTTGTTTGAAAGCATACTCAGCCTTAATAAAATATCATTCTCCCTTTTATGGATTTTATGGATTTTGATACAAGGCATGCAATAGCCCTAAGTGCTGGGTGGGGAAAGGCAAGTACAGGTGAAACTCGAAAAATTAGAATATCGTGCAAAAGTTCATTTATTTCCATAATGCAACTTAAAAGGTGAAACTAATATATGAGATAGACTCATTACATGCAAAACAACATAGGTCAAGCCATGATTTGTCATAATTGTGATGATTATGGCTTACAGCTCATGAAAACCCTAAATCCACAATCTCAGAAAATTAGAATATTGTGAAAAGATGCAATATTCTAGGCTCAAAGTGTCCCACTCTAATCAGCTAATTAAGCCATAACACCTGCATAGGGTTTCAGAGCCTTGAAATGGTCTCTCAGTCTGGTTCAGTAGGAATCACAATCATGGGAAAGACTGCTGACCTGACAGTTGTGCAGAAAACCATCATTGACACCCTCCATAAGGAGGGAAAGCCTCAAAAAAGAAGTTGGATGTTCCCAAAGTGCTGTATCAAAGCACATTAATAGAAAGTTATGTGGAAGGGAAAAATGTGGAAGAAAAAGGTGCACAAGCAGCAGGGATGACCGTAGCCTGGAGAGGATTGTCAGGAAAAGGCCATTCAAAAGTGTTGGGGACTTTCACAAGGAGTGTTCTGAGGCTGGAGTCAGTGCATCAAGAGCCACCACACACAGACGGATCCTGGACATGGGCTTCAAATGTCGTCAGAAGCGTCTTACCTGGGCTAAAGAAAAACAGACCTGGTCTGTTGCTCAGTGGTCCAAAGTCCTCTGTTCTGATGAGAGCAACTTTTGCATCTCATTTGGAAACCAAGGACCCAGAGTCTGGAGGAACAATGGAGAGGCACAGACTCAAGATGCTTGAAGTCCAGTGTGAAGTTTCCACAGTCTGTGTTGATTTGGGGAGCCATGTCATCTGCTGGTGTTGGTCCACTGTGCTTCATTAAGTCCAGGGTCAACGCAGCTGTCTACTAGGAGATTTTGGAGCACTTCATGTTTCCTTCTGCAGACGAGTTTTATGGGGATGCTGACTTCATTTTCCAGCAGGACTTGGCACCTGCCCACACTGCCAAAAGCACCAAAATCTGGTTCGATGACCATGGGATTACTGTGCTTGATTGGCCAGCAAACTCGCCTGACCTGAACCCCATAGAGAATCTATGGGACATTGCCAAGAGAAAGATAAGAGACATGAGACCAAACAATACAGAAGAGCTGAAGGCCACTATTGAAGCATCTTGATCTTCCATAACATCTCAGCAGTGCCACAGGCTGCTAGCTTCCATGCCATGCTGCATTGAGGCAGTAATTGCTGCAAAAGGGGCCCAAACCAAGTCCTGAGTACATATGCATGCTTATACTTTTCAGAGGTCCAATATTGTTCTATGTACAATCCTTGTTTTACTGATTGCATGTAATATTCCAATTATCTGAGATTGTGGATTGGAGTTTTCATGAGCTGTAAGCCATAATCATCACAATTATGACAAATCATGGCTTGACCTATCTTATTTTGCATGTAATGAGTCTATCTCATATATTAGTTTCACCTTTTAAGTTGCATTACGGAAATAAATGAACTATTGCACGATATTCTAATTTTTCGAGTTTCACCTGTAGAGGGGAATAACAATAACTCAATGATTCTCAAACATTTCTTTTACATGGACTCCCTTTAAATACCTTTTGTGGCCATGGACCATCAAAACTTAATTCAAGATTTAAATCATAACATTTCTTCAAGCTTTCATGGCCCCCTGGGGGTCCACCGATCACAGGTTGAGAACTACTGGCATAAGCAATTAATGTAGTCACAGGGCATACTTCAATAATGTTTCTGCCCAAGCAAGCTATCTGTATGTTTAGTATTTGTTTCCCAAAGCAACATGTCTTGGGATGATCCTTAACATGTAGTGGTTGGCTAAGACAAAATGCCAGAGAGAGAAATTAACTCCAATTTATTCTCTGCTGAAACAGCCTCCACTTTACTCCTAAGAAAATGCTATACAAAAGATTAATATTAGCATGTCATATTTTACAGAATGTTAACATTATCTAGAATTAACATTATCTAAAAAACCAGATGTCTTAATTTAACATTCTTCCCACATGATCACTTAGAGCATTGGTGTTAAACTCATGGTATCATGTGACATCGCAACATTTTTCCTCTTCATGGAGCTGGGCTGAGCATGGCCATGTGTGATGTACCTGGCCCAAGGGCCACCAGTTTGACATCTCTGATTTAGAGTAAATTATGTCACAATTTACACTACTTACCACTCTGAATTGTTCTAATTTTTGGTTGCCTTTGATGAAGAAAGGACATTCTTTATCTCCTGTTCTGTGTCCATATCGTTTACATCTCCAGCCTTGAAAGAGAGAAAGAGATTAACACGGAAAAATCATATTCTATCCAAAATATTTTTTTTACAAAAGTTTGCATATAGACACACAAACATTGTAAAATCAAAACCAATTATTTATTTATTCTCATGTAATTATACAGCACCATTGTCTTGATTTCTGAAGGGAAGAAGGCAAGATATAGAAGAGAGAAGATGTAGAAAACTTAGTTCACTTATATCTTTATACCAGTCCTCATCAAGACTTATTTGTTTTGATTAGACTCCCAGTTCCAGAGGGATATTACCAAAATTATTCAGGATCTAAAGAAATTGGGGCTTCTTAACTTGAGGTAACTAATAAGCAACACAATAGAAGAATACAAATTAATGTATAGCATGGAAAATATGGAGATGTTTCTAGCAATGTGAGAAGTTAACCACAAAAATGAATTGCTATGAATCTCTGTACTGATAAGTAAATTTGTAAAAAATATTAACTTTTTCCATAATGTACAATTATTTAATAATATTGTGGAATTTGTTATCATCAGAGCTCCTGGTTGCTACCAAGGATTGCTTTCAAAGACGGCTAGATAAATTTATACAAAATGATATTACAGCTATTCTGCAACCTTGATAGTAATATACTGCTTCTGGAATGATAACTGCTATATCTTAAATACTTGACGTGTATCAGTGAAAGACATTTATTAATTTTATGTCTTGTTTGCAAGTTTCCTGGATGTGCCTTATTGGCCTTTGGTCCAAATTTTTATGGAAAAAATATGTTCCAGTGTCAATGAGATTCAAGGTGCTGGTGCTGATCTATAAAGCCCTGCATGGCTTAGGACCGTGATACTTGAGGGAGACCCTGCTGCCAATAACGGCTTCCCAACGTCCTGTGCACTCTCACAGACAGGGCCTCTTTGGGGTGCTGTTGGCCAGACAATGTCAGCTGGCGACCCCCAGGGGTAGGGCCTTCTCTGTGGGAGCACCCACCCCATAGAACCGGCTGCCCCTGGAGCTTCGGGTGGCTCCCGGCCTCCGGTCCTTCCGACAGGGCCTGAAAACATGGTTGTTCCAACTTGCTGACCTGGACTGAGGAGGGGGAAGGGGTTTTTAATTTGAATAGTGTTATTTTAAATTAGATTATTGGGTTTCATGTTTAATCTCTTTTTAAAATTGTATAGTGACTTCCGGGTTGAGCCTTCTCGAGAACGGGCGGTGGTTTCGAGCCCACAGCCTGGCTCTTGAGTCCTGCAAGGTTCGGGCTGAAGCTGCCTCATAGGGGTGAGAGAAGGGAAATCTGCCAGCCAGAGTGAGGGGAGCCGCATCTCCCCTTTTTGGTCTGGTCTTTCCCTCCGAAGACGCCAAGAAGTGGTGGTCAAAATGGCCACCTCAAGAGAAGGTCTCAACGGGATTAAGATTGTGCAGGAGGAAAGAGAGAAGTCGACAGCAGAGGAACCGGGAGTATTGGACGGTAAGATCAAGGCACCCCGGTTTAAGATAAAGATGAGTTTTTAAAAGAAACAGAAGCGGCGCTGTCTCAAGTGAAGGAAAAATAAGTAAAATATTTTGACAGCTATAAGGGCTTCGAACGGAAAGGAAGAAGCCAGCATAAGAATTTAAGTTTGGGGCTCGGAAAACTTTGAATATCAAAATAAAAGGAAAGGGTTAAGACTCTGTGCAGAAAGTGCCACTTTGTGGAGAAAAATTGGAAGCTAAAGAAGAAAGAAACTAGCTTGTTCCTTTGTGGATTGGAGTTGTTACATTTTAAAGAGACACTGAAACAAAAAGCAAGACTCATAGAAAGTGAAAGCTTGAATACACAAAGATGGACTACCGGATTAGTTGGTGACATTGATATAGATTCTGGACTTGGGTTAGGATCTTAGAAAATTTAATGAAGAAGAAATAAGGAAAACAAAATTCTGGTGGCCATCCAAAGAATTAAAATGGAGTTTAAAAGTATGAAAGAATTGTACAGGAAGTGACTGAACTAACTTGGCTCGTTGCAGAAAACAGGGGCATTGAAATGGTGAATAAAGAACAAGAAGAAGGAACCTTGGAAAGGGAGGAGCCAGCACAAGAGAAAGCCATTTTAAAAAGACAATTAATACAAAGACCAATACAAATAAAAGGGAAAGGAAGGGTGGCTAAAAAAACGGAACCTAAGAAAGTATCTAAAAAGGGGAACATTTATGAAATTAAGCATGTTAGAAAGGTTCAGAAGGAAAGGGAACAGAAAGGTAAAGAGAGAGAGGATTCAAACTGGACAGAGAAGGGGAGCAGGATAAAAGGAGGAGAAGGGAGAAGCAGCAAGTTTAAAGCCATTTTAAGAAGACAACTAACACAAAGATTAATACAAACAAAAGGGAAAGGGAGAATGGTCAAAAAAACGAACTTAAGAAGGTAATTAAAAAGGGAACATTCATGAAATTAGGCATGTTAGAAAGGTCCAGAAGGATAGAGAGCAGAAAGGTAAAGAGAGAGAGAGAGATTCAAACTGATAGAGAAGGGGATATGGATAAAAGGGAGAAGGAACAAGAAACAAGAACAGAAGATAGAGAACATGGGAATTACATAATGAAGAAAGAAACTTGTTTGATAGAGATAATGGCTAATGCATTAAGAAGGGGGTTCTGCATGAAGAAGTGGTAATAAGAATATATTGCAATTATAAAAGTGTAAAACAATAGGGGTTACTGACAGTTTCTACTGGTAAAGGTCACACTTTTATTTCTTATTTACAAAAGAAAGGTAAATGTTGATTAGATAAATTGAATTAATTGAAATGATTTTAGAAAATGTTTAAAAATGAGATTTGTCAATAACCAAGATTAGTTATTTTTATTATTATTTTGGAACCATAAATAAAACTAAGGGGGGATATGTGTTGCAGAACCCAATTGATTAGAGATATATTGTAAGGTAGCTTTTCTTTTTTCCTTTTCCTTTTTCTTTCTTCTATCTTTCGCTTTAAAGGAATGATCATGATTATGCTACTATATTAACCACTGAGATGTCACTTTCAAAGTAGTAAAAGGGGGGCAAGTCTAGGTTTTTTCTTTTTCTTTTTCTCATTCTTTTTTGTGTTAAAATCTGTACGGATTTAGAATCATGGAGAGAATATGTGATGAAAGGGCAAATCTGACGGATAAAAGAATTCTGTAAATGATAAAAGAGTATTAACAATGTGAAGATAATTAAAGGATAGATATGGATGAACTTTATCTTTAATATGATGGGCAAACATATTGTTATTTGTAAGGTTTATAAATGTGTTTTTAAAATATATATATATATTTGCAATTAACTCAAATGAACTGGGGGTTATACAGATTGAGATTAAGATTTGAGATTAGGATTAATTTTTCTGACCCTTTGTTTGCCAAAATGGAATAGAAGTAAAAATGGGATAAAATAGGAAGTTAAATGTTTAAAATGAATATAGATCTACTGTCATATTTGCATGTAAAAGTGATGACCCGGGAACATGCTGTCTACTGAAAAGAGCTGTTTTAAAAAATTGTTAAAAATTAAATAAAATTTGTTATAAAAAAATGTATAGTATTTATATTTATAGTGTTTTTATGATTGTACGCTGCTCTGAATCCTTCAGGAGATGGGGCGGCATAGAAATCCAATCAATCAATCAATCAATCAATCAATCCTACACGTCTATTTAAAAATAAGCATGCAGTTTAAGACATAGTAACCAACAGCTTTTGAAGATACTTTTTGGTGAAGTTTTTCTTCAACCATCCTACCTTTCTTGAGTATAAATCAATTGATTATAAACATGCCATGCTACATCCTCATAGATTTTCAACTTTCATCCACAGAATGCACATTCTGAGCATTTATACTGTTCCTAAATTACTACTTCTGGTTTGGCAATGCATGTCCTTTGCCCTGTATTCTCCCTAAATGCTATGAATATTTAAAGATATTCTATTCATGAAAGCACCAATAAAGGGTATATTGGAAATGCAGTTAATAATAAAAATTAAAGCTACAATCTTTTTGAAAAAGACCAGTATAAAAATATGTATCATAAAGCAAAAAGCATTTATAAATTAATTATCTTCACTGAGGAAAAATGGTAACTGCTACAGAAAAGATTTTCTCTCCTATTCTCACCAATTATCGCTATTGCTGGATTTATTACAGAACCTCCAAAATCTAGATGCTCCACTTACATTGCATAACCTTGACCTCTTTTCCTAAAGGCATCCATAATCCTTTGGTTGGAGCATGTGCTAAGAATTCTCGTGCATTTTCATTGCCAGGTACATCAGGAATGCAATCTTCTGGTTTAGTCTCATTTTCCTGCAACAGAAAAGAAGTCCACTAAAGCTATAAAGATAAATAAGTAGGCAAGGTATTTTTCTATAGGCACAGAGTAGTAATTTGCAATCATGGCTAGAACTCATACTTCCTGGAAGCTGACTCGTGAACAACCAGGAATTGTTAACACAGGATTGCAGGAAAGTAGATGAAGCACCCTGCACTAACAACCATTCAGAATATTATTAGTTTTCTGCTTCTAATGGTAGCAGAAAAGTACCTACTTGCAACAAGATCCTGAATACTATTAGTCCCCTCTTGAATGGACATGTATACATTAATTGTATGTGTTTGAATCTGAAGCTGTCCAGACAGTTGAACCTAGTCTCATGCCATAAGAATCAAATGTTGAAAAGGTTGCCCAGTGACATTTTAAATAAAATCTGATGGATGTATCTTATTTCAAACTCAGATTCAAAAGTAAGCACTAACAGTTGTGTAGGCAAAAATGGATCTTACGGCATACATAACTATATAGAATATTTAGAGATAATTTGAAAAACATTTACATTATATCTGTTATATTATCCTTAAAAAGGTATTATTTATAGCCCTCTCACGTACCTTAATTAGCCCTGGAGGAAGTTTCTCATAGCTGAAAAATAGATTGAAAATATATCTTTAGTAATTTTTCTTTTAAAAAAACCTAAGCAATGATTTTTTTAGTTGCCACAAAAAATAGAAGGTTACTTTCTTTAAAAGTGTTTTTCATTTCCCTTACTTGGCAAATAATATGAACAATTTTAGAAAATGATTCCATTTAAGAAAGTGTCACATGACCACCAAGCCAAGCCAAGCCCACCAAGCCACATCCACAGAACTGGTAGTAAAAAAAATTGAATCCCACCATGGAGTCATTATAATGAAACAAAAAATGAGTAGTTGCAATCATGTAAAGAGTTCTCTCTACAGGTGAAACTCGAAAAATTAGAATATCATGCAAAAGTTCATTTATTTCCATAATGCAACTTAAAAGGTGAAACTAATATATGAGATAGACTCATTACATGCAAAACAAGATAGGTCAAGCCATGATTTGTCATAATTGTGATGATTATGGCTTACAGCTCATGAAAACCCCAATCCACAATCTCAGATAATTGGAATATTACATGCAATCAGTAAAACAAGGATTGTACATAGAACAATATTGGACCTCTGAAAAGTATAAGCATGCATATGTACTCAGGACTTGGTTTGGGCCCCTTTTGCAGCAATTACTGCCTCAATGCAGCATGGCATGGAAGCTAGCAGCCTGTGGCACTGCTGAGATGTTATGGAAGATCAAGATGCTTCAATAGTGGCCTTCAGCTCTTCTGTATTGTTTGGTCTCATGTCTCTTATCTTTCTCTTGGCAATGTCCCATAGATTCTCTATGGGGTTCAGGTCAGGCGAGTTTGCTGGCCAATCAAGCACAGTAATCCCATGGTCATGAACCAGATTTTGGTGCTTTTGGCAGTGTGGGCAGGTGCCAAGTCCTGCTGGAAAATGAAGTCAGCATCCCCATAAAACTGCCTCTGTGGAAGGAAGCATGAAGTGCTCCAAAATCTCCTGGTAGATGGCTGCGTTGACCCTGGACTTAATGAAGCACAGTGGACCAACACCAACAAATGACATGGCTCCCCGAATCAACATAGACTGTGGAAACTTCACACTGGACTTCAAGCATCTTGCAGTGTGTGCCTCTCCATTCTTCCTCCAGACTCTGTGTCCTTGGTTTCCAAATGAGATGCAAAAGTTGCTCTCATCAGAAAAGAGGACTTTGGACCACTGAGCAACAGACCAGGTCTGTTTTTCTTTAGCCCAGGTAAGACGCTTCTTACAACATTTGAAGCTCATGTCCAGGATCCGTCTGTGTGTGGTGGCTCTTGATGCACTGACTCCAGCCTCAGTCCACTCCTTGTGAAAGTCCCCAACACTTTTGAATGGCCTTTTCCTGACAATCCTCTCCAGGCTACGGTCATCCCTGCTGCTTGTGCACCTTTTCTTCCACATTTTCCCTTCCACATAACTTTCTATTAATGTGCTTTGATACAGCACTTTGGGAACATCCAACTTCTTTTGCAATTACCTTTTGAGGCTTTCCCTCCTTATGGAGGGTGTCAATGATGGTTTTCTGCACAACTGTCAGGTCAGCAGTCTTTCCCATGATTCCTACTGAACCAGACTGAGAGACCATTTCAAGGCTCTGAAACCCTATGCAGGTGTTATGGCTTAATTAGCTGATTAGAGTGGGACACTTTGAGCCTAGAATATTGCACCTTTTCACAATATTCTAATTTTCTGAGATTGTGGATTTAGGGTTTTCATGAGCTGTAAGCCATAATCATCACAATTATGACAAATCATGGCTTGACCTATGTTGTTTTGCATGTAATGAGTCTATCTCATATATTAGTTTCACCTTTTAAGTTGCATTACAGAAATAAATGAACTTTTGCACGATATTCTAATTTTTCGAGTTTCACCTGTAGATGACATGTTCATAATGATAGTTCCCAGTCCTTAATCCTTATCAACAATCTGTCAAAAACATATTAGTTTTTTTCTTGGAATGTAACTGCCTTCAGGAGAAGAAAAACAGTTTGTTTCTTCCAATTGGCACAAATGACAGTCACAAGATTTTTATTGCCCATATAATCCATTTAATTTATTATTTCCTGTATAAGATTTGAAACACTTGCCATAATTCCCTGCATAAATGCATACTATATCTTAATAAGTTAAATTTAAAACAAAAGCCAGAATGGCAGCAGTGTCCCAAAGGTGCTTTTTCAGAAGGCAATTGAACTTTGTTTTTTCTTCTGTAAACGTTTCGCTTTTTATCACTTCAATCAAGCTTCTTCAGTTCTGACAGGATAATGGGGAATGGAAAGATTTATATTCCTTGTAGACAGCTGTAGATCTGGATGATTCACTTTGCTTACCTGAGCCATCCAGCAACAGCTATTTTTCCTGTGCTCTTCTACCTATGTCTACTATAGAAGGGGGTAGTTAACTTGAAATGGACACTAAGACGTAGTCATCCCGAGTCTCACGTTTTTTCTTAAATAAGTAGTTGGACAACCTTGATTGACAACTCACACCAATATGGGTTCAGTGGAAAGAGGATAGAATACAATCCTCACCAGCAACCTTTGTCTCTCAGACTTCCTTAACACCACCACCCAGCTGTAGTTGTGCACCCGATTAGGAAGGGTACCATCATAACTGTGTAGGTTTGCGTGCTGTAAGTCACGGAATAGCTCGGTGGGAAGGAGAAAATAAACAAGTCAAGGGACCGACGACGAAGATCTGCTTACAAGGACTCCAGATGTTGGATCTGTTGGATCTGCTGCACCACCCGCTTATTTCTTGTTTGCTCCTTCAGATCCTGCCCTTTATGATTTGACAGGGAGCTGCAGCTGGGTAGCGATTCGCTGGGGCTCCGATGTTTCCGGAGAGTGCTGCCTGTCCCTGTCTCTTCCTGCATGCCTCCTTGGGACATAGCTGCGCTGACGCTGCCAGAACCGAGGCAAATGGGGCTTGGCCTCTGCTCGACCGGCGCTTCCTTTCACTTCCAGGTCGAAGTGGAAACAAGCACTTCCTTCAGCTAGAGGGGCTATCTCTCTTGAGGCAGCGCCCCCTTCTCGTTCAGCTTTTTGGCCGAAGGATTGCAGAGGCTTTGCTCCTCTTCGGGCGGGGCCGAACGGAAAGGAAAGCCGGAATATTTACAATATCGCTTGGCAGCTATAACTGGGATTCGAAGAGCCTTTTTGGGAGGAAGCGTTGCCTGCTAAAGCTGCTTTAACTCCTCGTAATATAATAATTAGACATCTGGATCCAATGGTGGCAACTTTCAGGAAACGTGCACAGGATTTGGGGTAGAACTGTCGATGTAGGAGACACTAGGGCGTCTCGTTTTTCATTGCTTTTTTTTTTTGAAGACTGGTTTATCCCTCTGCCGGCTCCAGGGCTGAAGCCCAAATTTATTTACCTCTTTACCAGGCTTTACCCTGAAGTACGAGAAGTCAGTTCCCTCTACATATGAATATTGAATTTTGATTGGTTTCAAAATATGTCTCCACCTTATGAGATATAAAACGTGAATTATTCAATACAACACAGGAACAGGTCTGGTTCACAATTCAAAGGTTTATTAAAGAAAATAAGCTTTTGCAAACGGGCCTTCAAGTCCCTTCCAAAGTGGATTGGGTACAAGAAGAACAAGCTTCCATATTCAAACAATACATTTATACCCCCCCACAGAACACACCATGCCTAAGAAGCCCTCCCCACGCACCCCTTATTCTCTATATTCTAAAATGAGATAAACTGTAAGCTTGGGGTCAGCATGACATTGTTTTCTGTGTTTCAGTGTCTTATCTTGGTTTACTCCTGGGCTTTACCTTGGGAGGATGTCCCTTATACCAATGTATCATGTACTTGTACTGAACACAGTTTAGATTTTCGGGTGGCGGTTTTATGCAGAAAAAGAAAAAGAGGAAGCTAACAAAAAAGCATCAGAAAGAGCAAAGAAGAATCTTTTAATATAACTACATAAAAATTCCATTATAAAAGAGTAACTTCTTTTCTCTCAATCGCTACCAAGGAGAAAAATACAGTTGTAGAAAAAGGAAGGACAGTAGTTCTGTCATCTCTTCTTGCCTCTGAGGCAACTTGGTTGATAGTTATTGAGGACATGTCCTAACAATAAAACCTCTATCTTAGCCTTGCCATCAGGGCAAGTGGAAGCCAGATTAAAGAGGTGTACAAGGAAAGTTTATTTTCCAGTGGAAAATAGCCCCCCCCCAATGTAAATTCAGGTAATCTTTGCTTAACAATCACGATTGAGGCTAATAGGTCTATTGCTAAGCGCTGTGGTCATTAAGTGAATAATCATGTTTGACTGTGATTGACTTTTGGCTTGACTTCAGCACATTTGTTAAACAAGACATTGCATGACCATGACTTGTGATTTTACTGCCAGCTTCTCCATTGACGGCTTGTCGGATGCTAACTATGAAGCACCAGAATCTTGATCACACGACTGGGAAACTACAATGGTTATAAATGTCCACTAAATGCAAAACACCCACATGTCAATCATGCAACTATAAAGACACTGCAACAGTGATAACTGCAAGTGCCACTCATAAAATTCCTTTTGTCAGCACCATTGTAAATTTTTGCTAAAGAGGACAGTTATTATAATACTAAAAGTCAGCCTCCCAGACTTAAGTTACCTCAATGCTATTAATAATTTATTTATTATTTATTTATTATTTATTAATTCGATTATATGCAGCCCCTCTCCAAAAGGACTGGGCTTACAAAATAAAATCACACAACAATAAATTAGATAAAACCAAATTAAACAATCAAGCCGAATTAACACTAAAATTACAGGATTAAAACTCTAAAAAACCACCCCACCCCAGGGTCACAGCCCGGATTGGTTAAACAACCAGGTCTTCAGGTCGCGACGGAAAGTGCGGAGGTCAGGGGCCAGGCGAAGCTCCAGGGAAGTTGATTCCAGAGGTCCAGGGCCGCAACAGAGTAGGCCCGTCGTCGGGGACCGCCAGCGGCACTGTCCGGCTGACGGACCCCAAGGAGCCCTGTCTGTGAGATCGCAGGGCGTTAGTGTTCGATGTCGGCAGCAGTCGCCCCTTAAATAATAGGGACCCATGTCGTGAAGGACTTTGTATGTTAAAGTTAGAACCTTGAACCTCACTCGAGCGCAACCGGCAACCAATGCAGGCCACGCAGGAGGGGGCAACATGGGAGAACCGGGAACTCCATCACCACCGCGCCGCCGCATTTTGCACCAGCTGCAATCTCTGGATGGTGTGCAAGGGCAGTCCTAGATAGAGAGCGTTGCAGTAGTCGAAGTCGCCAACAAGGGCATGAGTGACCGCGCAGGGCATCGCGGTCCAGAAACGGGCTGCTGGCGAACCAGCCGGATCTGGGCAAAAGCCCCCTGGTGACGGCTCCCACCTGCTCCTCCAACCGAGCCGTGCATCCAGGAGGACCCCCAGATTCCTAGCCCTATCCACAGGGGCAGCACCACTCCCCTATGGTCAACGATGGACATTCCAAACTGGACCGATGCCGGTATGTACAGCCACTCAGTCTTGGCGGGTTGAGTCGAAGCATATTTCCGTCCATCCAGATCCGCATCGCATCCAGACAGCGAGTCATCACGGAGAGGGCATCACTGATCTGGCCTGGGGTGGAGATATATAACTGTGTATCATCAGCATATTGATGATACCTCACCCCAAAACCACGAATGATCTCACCCAGCGTTTCATGTAGATATTAAATAAAAGGGGAGAGAGGACCGACCCCTGAGGGACCCCACAAGTGAGTGCCCTCGGGGCCATCTCTGCCCCCTGCTAACACCGACGACCACCCCTGAGGTAGGAGGAGAGCCACTGAAAAACAGTGCCCCCACCCCCAACCCAGAGGCGCAAAAGGATACCATGGTCGATGGTATCGAAGCCGCTGAGAGGTCTAACAGGACCAGGACAGAGGAAAAACCCCTGTCCAGCCCTCCAGAGATCATCCATCAGTGCGACCAATGCCGTCTCCTGCTGAAACCAGGCCGAAGCCCGATTGGCACAGATCTAGGTAGTCCGCTTTCATCCAGGAAAAGCGGAAATTGTCTGGCCACCACATTTCAACAACCTTCGCCAAAAGCGAAGGTTGGAGACTGGACGAAAGTTATCTAACACAGTCGGGTCCAGGGCAGGCTTCTTCAGGAGGGGTCTCACCACCGCCTCTTTCAGGGCGGAGGGGAAAACACCCTCCCTTAGCGCGCTGACCACTGCCCGGATCCAACAGAGGTGACCTCCCTGGCGCATAAGACAGCCAGGAAGGGCACGGGTCCAACAAACATGTGGTGGAACTCAGGCGCCGCATAATCCCGCCCACTTCATCTCGAAACAGGATCGAACTCATCCCAGAACATACTTGCCAGACTACCTGTATCCCGCTCCTCAGACCACTGCAAATCAGTGGACAACCCGCCCGAATTCGAAAGTGATCTTATCCGACAGATATTGACCAAATTCTCAGCCCTTCCTCAAGAATGGATCCGCCCCTCCCCAGAACAAAGGAGAGAGCGTAACCCGAACAGGGCGGCTGGGTTATCTGCGGACGCTATGAGGGCGAGAGATAAGACCTTCTCGCCATCCTCATAGCTCCCAGGTAAGTCCTAATATGGGCTCTTAACTGGGTTCAGTCGAACTGAGAGCGGTGGCCCTCCACCTGCTCTCTAAGCCCCTCCGACGGCTTCATCTCCCGGAGCTCCTCTGTGTACCAGGGAGCCATCCGAGATCCGGGCGTGTGAGGGGACGATGGGGACAACCCTGTCAAGGGCTCCTCGGCTGCCCGCTGCCAAGCTGCCGCCAGATCCTCAACAGAGCTGTGAGTAAGGGAAGAGGGAAAAGGCCCCAGTTCCGCCTGGAACCGCCAGGGTCCATAAGGCCTGGGGCGGAACCATCTAAGAGGCTCCTGTCCCAGCAGTGGGGGTGGCCTTTTGGAAAACCAGCCGCAGGAGATAGTGATCAGACCATGGAACGGGCAGAGCCGTATGAACAGGTTGCCCTCTGTCACTACGCCACCACTCAGAGACAAAAACTAGGTCTAGAGTGTTCCCCTCATGAGTGGGGCCATGAATTAATTGGGTCAGGCCCATGGCTTCCATAGAAGACATGAATTCCCGGCCAATCCCGACGATCCCCAGGGAAGGCAGGTTAAAGTCCCCAGGACTATAAGGCCTGGGAGCTCCACCGCCACCCCGAGAGGACGTCAAGAAGCCCAGGCAGGGCTGCTGTCACACAGCTGGGAGAAAGGTACGCGAGCAGCAAGCCCACCTGACCGTTTGGCCCCCACTTCAGGAGGAGGGTTTCACTTCGCCTATCTCTGGGATAGTGACCTCCCTTGGAAGCAAAGTCTCCCTGATAACCACAGCCACCCCACCACCCCTTCCCTGGGCCCGCAGCCGGTGCACGACCTGAAAACCTGGAGGGCATAATTCAACCAGAGGGACACCCCCCTCCGGGCCCAACCAGGTCTCGGTGACACAAGCCAGGTCCGCAGCCTCCTCCTCAATGATCTCACGGAGGAGGATAGATTTATTGGCCATGGACCTGGCATTAAAATACACCAGTCTGAGCCCAGGGATCCCAGTTCCCGAGCTCCCTAGGGAGAAGGCCATAGGGTCAGAGCGAGCAACCGCACGGAGGTGGCGGGTGCGCGCTCCCAACATATGATATGGCCCTATGCCTCGACATCTGCTGCCAACCCCAACCACCCTGGGAATCGCGGCCCCCACCTCAGTCCCCAGAGCCCCACCAGCCCCCAACCCCCACCCACCCCGCCATGAGCCGGGCTGCAAGAAGACCCATTAACCCTCCTCCCTAACCCCTTAAGACAGCTAATTAACCACCCTGGGAATCGCGGCCCCCACCTGAGCCCCCGGGGCTCTATTTTGATCTCAAATTCTTTCCCTTGACACTTTTTCTGTTCATATTGAAGAAAGTCACCCCTCCTAGAAGAATGAAATATTTTGAGAAATATTTAAAAAGGCAGAATATTATATTTCCCCTAAAAGAGGAATAGAAATCTTAAGGGAGGCAGAAACTCAGCCTCAGCTCCCTGCTCCCAGCAGATATTTGGTGCCATTAAGAAAGAATGGGCCATCCTATCTACAAGATGAAAGACCTTCAGCCTCAGGGTGATAGGATTTAGCCCTCACTCAAAATCCAAACCGGGACAAAGCCTTGTAGGCCATCTATTCTAGTCTAACCCCCTACCCCCCGCCAGCCCAAGCAGGAGATCATTTCTGACAAATGGAAGTCCAATCTCTTCTCGAAAGTCTCAAGTGATGAAGCTTCCAAAGGCAAGCTGTTCCATTTGTTGATTATTCTCACTGTCAGAAAATGTCTCCTTATTCCCAGGTTAAATCTCTCCTTGTTCAGTTTCCATCCATTATTCCTTGCCTGGCCTACAGGTGCTTTAGAAAATAACTGGACCTATTCCTCTCTGTAGCAGCCCCTCAAATATTGGAACACTGGGTTATCATATCTCCCCTGGTCCTTCTCTTCACTAGACTAGCCAAGCCCAGTTCCCGTAACTGTTCTTTGGTCTCCAGTCCCCTAATCATTCTGGTTGCTCTTCTCTGCACTTTTTCTAAAGCCTCAACATCATTTTTATAGTGTAGTCAGAGATGGTATTCAGCAGGTTCTGACCAATTCTGGAGAACCAGTAACAGAAATTTTGAGTAGTTCAGAGAACCAGCAAATACACCTCTGACTGGAGATTTTACAGTATCCTTTCCCTGCCACGCCCACCAAGCCATGCCCACAGAACTGGTAGTAAAATTTTTTGAATCCCACCACTGAGTGTAGTGACCAAAACTGGATGTAGTACTCTAGGTGTGGTCTTACTAAGGCTTTAGTGAAGTATTAGTACCTCAGTTGATCTTGATTATATCCCACTAATGTAATTTAGGATTGCATTGGCTTTTATGGCTGCCGCTCATATTTAGCTGGTTGTCCACTAAGACTCCAAGGTCCCTCTCACAGTTACTGCTATTGAGCCTGGTTTCACCCAGTCTGTGTGTGTACTTTTGGTTTTTCTTGCCTAAGTGTAGGACTTTTCTCTACATTGAATTTATTTTTGTTACATAGGGTCCAGTGTTCAAGATGTATCTGGATCTTGAGCCTGTCTTCTAAGGTGTTAGCTATTCCTGCCAGCTTATTATCGTCTGCAAATTTCATAAGTTCCCCTTCTATTCCCTCATCTAAGAAATTTATGAAGATATTGAAGAGTACTGGGCCCAAAACAGAACCTTGTGGCACCCCACTGCTTACTTCCCTCTATGTAGACTTAGACCCATTAAGGACTACTCATTGAGTACAGTTTGTCAGCCAGTTGCGAATCCATCTGGAGGTGATGCTGTCTGTCCCACTTTTTTCTAGCTTACCAAGAAGTAGGTTGTGGTCTACTTTGCTGAATGCCTTGCTGTGGGCATATTATGTCCACAGTATTTTGCTAGTCTACTAATTTAGTCACTGTTGAAGAATAAAATAAGATTGGTTTGAGTAGTACATAGTACATATCAAATTTTAGAGAGGCTTTAGCCCTGCCCCTTTTGTGACATATTGTTTTGTTTACATTGTAGCTCTGCCCCTTTTGTGATGCTTTTGTTTACATTGTAGCTCCACCCATTTTTGTGACATCATAGAACCACCCCCTAATTACCATGGAAGGATGATGTCATAAACCCTCTTTACCCACAACCCTAGTTTACCGGAAGAACTGTAACATCATTGTGGGGTGCAACCCTTTGTCCCATAAACCCTTTTGGCATGTAGGGCTGTGTCATCAACACACGATGGCCCCTCTCTGACCCCCAGGACCTTTCACCCGGAAGCTCTGTAACAGCAAATGCCCCACTTTCACTTTGTCCCACAATCCCTTTCATCTTGAAGTATTGCAACATGTTAATTATTCATCTGAAAGATTTCCGATTGGTCTGTAGATGTAGAATCAGAGAGTTCAGGAAGTAAAGGGCTCTGTTTGCAGAGTTAATGCAATCTTAAGGCCGGATAAATAATAGTCAGACTTAAAAACTGATAATAAACCCCCACAACCTGAATACCACTTCCTCCCCATGGTCTCTGTTTGCAGAGTTAATGCAATTGTAAGGCAGGCTAAATAATAGTCAGACTTAAAAAACTGATAATAAGACTCTGCGCTGTATCTGTTTGCAGAGTTAATGCAAGGAATGATAGCTGTCAATTCTCTGCTCTTGGAATTTGCTTTTTTTACTTTGCTGAGATGTAAAAAATAAAAGTTCTTCTTTTTGCAAAGAAAACTATTTTGTAGGCCCTTTTTGTATTTCTCCGGGAACTGAAAAAATGGTAACGGGTAAACGGCAGAGTTGTAAGGTAAGATAAATAACAGTAAGACTTAAAAATTGGTAATAAAAAGCTGGATGGTATGTGCATGTTTATGTGTGACAAGCAACTGCGGAGGGCAGGTTGGGGCATGTCCTCCCTGGGGCATGGTTGTGGGGGTGGCATTTGGGGGAGGGCATGAAGAGGTTTGATAGAGGGCACGCATGCTAGGCCCGTGGTGTCACGTGTGACACACCTGTTTAGGGCATGCTCGGGCCTGCCCCAGGCGTTGTCTTGGACTGTTAAAAGAGAGCGATGACAATTCAGCCGCTTAAAGCATAGATAGCATTTTAACAATGACATGGGTTCTTATGAAGGAAATAATAATAATAATAATGTTGATAGAGCACATACAAACTATGATTTATTTGATGTAAAAATTACAACAGAGCCAGCAAAGAGGCCTCGTCGAGTTAGGAAGCGTATAAATGTTAATATTGAGAGTAAACATGAATTGGGCCTTAAGATTTGTTACTGCCGTTACAGCCAGACAGATGGTGAGTCTTTAGATACTGAAAATTTTAAAGTAGTATGAGTTGAAAATGAATATGTAATAGTCTTTTTTTCTTTCAGAGTCGGACAACCCGCAGAATATGGGGCTTATTCAAATTGTCAAGGGTTGTGTTGTGAAGATTTTGCATCACTGCATACTGGGTTGTCTAAAAAATGAAGATCAAATGGATTTTATGGATGAAAATGACCTTATTAAAAGACTATGCCCCCAAATATCTATACCACAAATTGTATGGTTGGTTATTAACATTTCAGACAAATTGGATAAATTATATTTCACAAGGGATACACTGCAGGAAGTCACAAATTGTATACAGAGCATTGAAATGTGTTAATGACAAAGATGAGAAAAGACCTTCCAACTCATGTCAAGAGAATGATTTGTCAAGAAGTGTCAGACATTTATTACAAAATAATGCTAATGTAAAGGAATTTAATTTATAATAAAGATGGTGAAGTTTTAAGCCTCTCGCAGGTAATGATATGACAAAATGTGTCAGAAATTTATTGCAAGAGATTGTAAATGTAAAGAGTGTGGATATCTAATAAAGCATGCGTACCAAAGAGATTTGTGTCCTCTTGTTATTTCTGTTGGGTAACACATATTTAGATAACTTATAAAGTTGTTAGGGGTTGTGGAGGGTTGTAAAGGCCATAGGATGCCCCTGATAAGTAAGAAGCTCACTTAACCAGTGGTCCAGCTCTCTGTGAGCAGTAAGGACACATCTTCAGGATTGCCAATACGACTGTAAGTACTATTATTACAATTTTAAGGTAGTGCATGGTATATGTTTAGTAAATAATTATTATAGCATTTTTTGTGTTTATTAGGAGGATGTGTCTGATACCCAGTGTATCAAGGCCTGTAGAGGTATTATTTTTCATTTTAAAGGGCAAATTTAGAGGTTCTGCGAGCCTTTTGCTTAGCAGCTCAGATAACATCTTGTTTCAATTTTTATTTCAGAATGTGAGGAAGACGAACTTTTTGCAGAATTATCATTGCTCACAGATTCTCAATGGGCAGCATATAACATGGGATATGGTGAAATCCCATTACAAGGATCCCAAGAAAGGGAGCAGGAAGGTGCGTTAATTTATTTTTGCAGATATAACTAATATATAAAAGTTTTTTAAGGCGTAGAGGATGTAAACGACTGTCAGTAACCAATGGTATATGTGCAAAGGGGTTATGTTCAGTATTATTTATTGTAATAAGCGCAAGATCCTAGAACCTTATTGCTATGCATGCCTTTCAGAATGATGGAATGGTCAGATGCAAGACAAAGTTCCAAGATGCAGTGTTGCACAGAGTGTTCAAATGGGGGAGATCCCGCAAGCAAGCACTTCAAAGGTGCCTGTGGATGACTATCCCTCAGAAATAGAGCAACCACTACCAGCAACACATGATTCTGAAGAAATGGGAGTGCAAGGTGAGAACTCTTATTGTCATGTGTTTTTAGGGAAAAGGCGGTTATTATGTATTTCCAGTAATTGTTCAATAGTTACTTTGTGCTATAATATTGAAAAAACCTTAATGTTAATTATTCATGTACCTTCAGATAGAGACAGTGAACAATTATAAAAAATTGAGGACCCAAGATTGTTGGGGGCAATTAGCTGACCTTGTAAAAATGCCGCTTAGTAATAAGCAGGCATATACAATGGAATGAAGGCTATTGCTGAGCACATTGGGTTATGCTCCAAAAATTGTAAGCCGCCCTGAGTCTTCGGAGAAGGGCAGCATATAAATGTAATTAAAAAAAACAATTCTCTGCAGAAGTACCAAGGCTTACAGGACCACAAGGCATTCAGCAGAGTATTGAAACCAATGAGGGTCCACCATGCAATGAATGGGTCATACAAGGAGAGGACACAGAACCACAGCCATCAATGTCCAAAGGCATACAAGGTTAATTGAAATGTACAAGATAGGTTAAAAAAGGGGTGCATCTATTCATTAAACAGTGATAGTACATCGATATGTCTTATTTATTTTATGTAGAACCTGCTTGTAAAAAGCCAAAAATGGGGGATGAGGAACAGCCGCCTACTGACACATGGAATGACAGTGTCAGTGACGAGCGGGATATGTCTGAAACAAAAACAGCAGGTGAATGTGAACCCTCGGAAGATTTTGACTGTCTAAATACAACAGAAGAGCCTTCTGTGTACCTGGAGAGTGTCCAAGTGTGGCAGAGAAACTTGCAACATTACAGAGCAACAGAGTATTATGAACGTTATAGATTTGTAAATATGGAACATGTTCATTCATTCACGTGTGCTATAGACATTATTCATAATGAGATACAGAGGCTTTTGAATTGTATTTCCAGGGTGATAAGCCCAAATGATTTTGTACAATTACGGTTGGATGCAGAGGAATTAGGTAGACCTCTCTTTAGTGTTAGGAGGCCAGTGGATGAACTAAAAGCTGACCAGTTCCTTAGTTATGTAGAGAGCTTGTTGCAAAGCAATGTGGAGTTATTATGGAGGAACTCTTTAGAATTAACAGTCACTATTGTGAAGAATCATGAGGGGGGCAGTCTTAGGAAATTAGGAACAGTTCTAATCAGTAAGATTTTGGAGAAGAAAAGACAACACCTGATTGATTTCAATGTGGCAGGTTTATTTCTGTGTTTTGCAGGCAGTCTGCTGTCATTGTTAGATAATGGGGTGTCTACTAAAGAAGAAATTATTACCAGAGCCATGGCTCTCCATAACACTCTTGGACTTTCTACAGCCCATAGAATTGATTTTTCACAAATACACTTATTTGAGGACCACTTTGGCATAACTCTAAAGGTCATGTTTTATCACAAAGGGGGTTGGAGATTTTTTGTAACTGGAGGTACCCTGGATGTAAGAGTGGTTTTTATGCTGTTACATGACAAACATTACTATGGGGTAAAAAACATCAAAGGTTTCATGGGTGCACGGTACTTCTGTGAACTGTGTCACACAGGTTATCACCACAAATTTAAGCATGATTGCCAATATTTTAGTCGGGGCTGTACGGGTTTGGAATGTCATGATGAGGTTGGAGGGAGGGTGAGATGCCATTCATGCAAAACGCTTTGCCGTTCTAAGGCATGTCTTGAAAGACACGAACAGTTGGCTTTGGAAGGAAAAATTATTTGTGAAGCAAATATATTTTGTTCCAGGTGCGGCATCTATGTGCCTACCCCACATGTTGAATGTAAGAAGTCGAAGTGTGGACAGTGTGACACCAAAGTAGATAGCCTGACAGACCACATGTGTTTTCTGAAAAGGATTTTAAGCCTAATATAGGTTACAGGTACATTGTGTATGATTTTGAATGCTGTCAAGAAACGGGTACACACATACCAAACTATGTCTATGCCATGGACATGTTGGAAGATGGTGATGTTAGGAGGTGGGAATGGTACAGTGAAAAGTGTCTGGAGGAATTTGTGAAGACATTTGTACAACCCAAGTTTAGAGGGTCCACATTCATAGCTCACAACTCCAAGAGTTATGATGGCTATCTCATCCTCAGGCAGCTCATTTGTGAAAAGGTAAAGGTACAACTCTTAACTCAGGGTGGTAAACTGCTATGCATAACCCTACCGCTCCTTCACATACGTTTTATTGATAGTCTTTCTTTTTTACCCATGAAACTGAGTAAATTACCCAAGGCTATGGGCTTTCAAGATTCCAAGGGTTATTTTCCTCATTTGTTCAACATGTCTGAGAATCAGGATTATGTGGGCACGTTGCCAGATGCCAAATATTATAGTCCTGAAACCATGATGCCCGGTGAGAGAGAGGAATTTGAAAAATGGCATGCTGCTAATAAAGGTACAACGTTTAATCTCAGAAAAGGTCTTGCACACTACTGCAAACAAGACGTTAAGATACTGAGAGAAGCTTGTAATAGGTTTAGGGAGCAGGTAATGGAAATGACCGGAAGGGATTTTTTTTTTAAGTTTTATTATTTTCCAAAAACAAGACAAACATAACATGAAAAACATAAACCAACAACAATTTCAAGTGTGTCGGTTGGTCACAAATCTCGGTGCCACCCCCTTACCATCAATACTCTCTATTACAGAAGAAAAAAGGAAAACATACAAAGCAAACAAGAGGTAATAAAAAAAGTACAACCACCTATTATCTATTTGGAGAAATCTCAAAAACTTATACATTTTAATTCATACATTACCTAAGTTATCTCCTCTATTAACCAATATCATTATTATTAACTCTCTACAATATTATAATCTCTATGTTATATTCTCATTCAACAATTTTATTTGTCTCCATCATATCCATATATTACCAAGTTTTTTTATCTAGCCATTGATAAAACATGCTCCATATCTTATAAAACTGTTTTTCTTCTTGATCTCTAATTTCAAATGTTAATCTACTCATTTCGGCATAATCCAAGATTTTCTTAATCACTTCCTCCTGTGCAGGTATCTTGTCGTTTCTCCAATTTTTAGCAAATACAATTCTAGCAGCTGTTAATACATTAACAATCAAATATTTCAACTCTTTGCTGAACGTTTCTGGCAAAATTCCCAATAAAAATATCTCAAGTTTCAAGTCTACATGTTGTTGTGTCACTTTTTCCAACCACGTGTGGATTTTAGTCCAATATCTTTTTGCATCAGCACAAGTCCACCACATATGGTAATAGGAGCCGGGTATCTGGTGACATTTCCAACACTTATCCGATTTATCCTTAAACATTCTTGCAATCCTTCTCGGGGATAAGTGACACCTGTAAAACATCTTATACAAAATTTCTTTATATGCAGTTGACATTGTCATTTTATAGTTCTGGTCCCATAGTGTTTGCCATCTCTCTAAATCTATCCCATAACCAAAATTTTTCCCACAGGCAATCATCGTTTCCTTAACCTGTTCCTCTTCCATGCTAACTCCTAATAAGTATCCATAAAGTTTTTAAATTACTTATTCATTCGTACCCATCAAAATTTTATCCAATTCAGTTTTTTTAAAATTAAATTTATATGCAGCCTTCTCCAAGACTCAGGCTTACAATTTTTGGAGCACAACCCAATGCGCTCAGCAATAGCCTTCATTCCATTGTATATGCCTGCTTATTACTAAGCGGCATTTTTACAAGGTCAGCTAATTGCCCCCAACAATCTTGGGTCCTCAATTTACCTATCCCTGGAGGCTGAGTCAACCTTGAGCCTGGTGGGATTCGAGCCTACAGTAATTGTAGACAGCTGGATCTTAAGAGCAGGCATTTAACAGCCTGAGCCACCAAAGCTCCTTGCTTGTTGTAAATACCTTCAGCCTTAAAATCCTCATCATATCTAGATTGTATTTGCAAATATGAAAACCAGTTCATTTTTATTCCTTGTTCCTGTAATGTTTGCCTCATTTTGAGTTCACCCTTTTCATTTAGAATCTCTCCATATCTAATTGTTTGTTCCTTTTTATATATTATTGGATATGAAAAAACTTCAATAGTAGATACCCATAGTGGAATTCGTATATAATGTTGTTTCCTAATTTTTTTCCCAATTTAAAAACAAAGCTTCTCGAATATAATACCTTCTAAAATATCCTTGCTTTTTAGTTCCCTTATACCATAAAAAAGCATGCCATCCTAATAGCAAATCATGGGCTTCTAAAGTTAATAATCTATTATTTCTCAACGTTATCCATTCCTTCACCCACATCAGACTTGCAGCTTGATAATGCAATTCCCAGTTGGGCAGTGCAAACCCCCCTCTTAACCTTGCATCTTGTAATAACTTAAGTTTAATTCTTGGTTTTTTGCCCTGCCATATAAATTTTGATACAATTTTATTTAAGTCCTCAGAAAACTCTTTCCCGAGCCTAATTGGGATCATCTGAAATAAATATAAGATTCTAGGTAATACATTCATCTTAACTGTTGATACATTCATCTTAACTGTTGACCAATAAGTGATAATTGCATGTTTTTCCATCTTTCCAAGTCTGTCGCTATCTGCTGCTTGAGTTTAATATAATTATCTTCTTTCAGTGTACTGCATCTTGGTGTAATATATATTCCTAAATATTTAACCTTACTTGTAATCTGAATCTCTAATATATCTTCTAACACTTTCTTACATTTTGCTAACATATTCTTTGTTAGGATCTTTGTTTTGTCTTTATTAATTTTTAGACCTGCCACCATACCATATTCTTCTATTTTCTCTATCAGTCTAGGTGCTGATTTAAATGGATCCTCTAGTATGAATACCAAGTCATCTGTAAAAGCCTGTAATTTATATTCTTCTTTTTTAATTCTCATTCCTTTTATTTGTTCATCTTCTCTAATACCCCTATTCAACACTTCTAATGTTAAAACAAACAGCAGAGGCGACAGAGGCGACCTTGCCTAGTTCCTTTTCTTATCCCTATAGATTCTGTCAATTCTCCATTTACCAAGATCTTCACTGTTTGCTTATTGTATATTGTCTCAATGGCCTGTATAAATTTTTTCCCAAAACCCATTTGTGCCATTTGCAATATCATAAAATGCCAATTCAAATTGTCAAAGGCTTTTTGTGCATCTAAAAACATCAATGCCATCTGTTTTTCAGGATGTGCTTCATAATATTCCAAAGTATCTAAAATTATTCTCACATTTTGCTTAATTTGTCGTTTTGGCAGAAATCCATTTTGATCCGTGTGAATAAATTCATTTAAATATCTTTTCAATCTTTCTGCCAGAATTGAAGCAAAAATTTTATAGTCTGAGTTCAACAGTGAAATAGGTCTGTAATTTTTAACTTGTTGTAAGTCCGTTTCTTCTTTAGGTATAAGGGTAATATAGGCTTCTAACCATGTCTTAGGTATTCTCTTTTATAATAACACTTCATTCATAACTTCTAGGAACTGGAGGCTTATCACCTCCTGAAAAGTCTTATAGAATTCTGCTGGTAAGCCATCTGGACCTGGTGCTTTTCCAGTATTTTGTTTCTTCAGGGCTTCTGTCAATTCCATCATAGTTAAATTCCCTTCTAACATTGTTTCAATATCTTTAGGTATTTGTGGTAATATTGCCTTTTATAAGTATTGTTTAATTTTTTCTTCTGAGCTGCCTTCTTGAAAATACAACATTAATCTCGAATAATTCTTTTCTTTTCATCATTCCCATAATGGACATTCCCTTTTCCATCTATTAATTGACTAATTTTCTTTGTTTCCCTTTCTTTTCTAAGTTTATAAGCTAACCATCTTCCTGGTTTATTCGCATTTTCAAAATAATTCTGTTTAACCCCTTTAATCTTTTGGGCAAGTTCCTCCTTTTCCATTAATCCCATTTTATGTTTAATTATATCCATTTTCATTTTAATATCTCTTCTTTACGGTGATTGTTGTAGTTCTTTTTCTAGTTTTATAAAGTCGTCTTCCAATATTTTAAATGTCTTTTTCTGTTTAATATTCCTTTTCCTTGTATAATCTATTATTAAGCCTCTTGTATAGGCCTTCATCGCATCCCAGCGAATTTTGTAGTGATGTATCTTCTTTTTATTCTCTTTTAAAAAGCCAAGTTCTGTCTCAATTTTCTTTTAAAATCTTCTTCTTTCAAAATCATATTATTTAGTGTCCATCTAGATCTTCTCTTCTGTCCTTTCCAGACAACTGTCAGTGGATTATGATCCGCCCATGTCCCTATTTCTATTTCTATTTCTTTTATGTTGGAGCATATCTGCAGATGCCCATATCATATCTATTCTTGACCATGATTCATGCCTATTTGAATAAAAAGTAATTTTTTATTTTCAATATTTCTTTCTCTCCATATATCTTTAAAGTTCATTTCTTCTGTCATCTGAAAAAAGGACTTAGGTAACCTTCTTCTAACTTTCTTTTTAGTTCTTTCTGATTTGTAATCCAATTGATCATTAATTATCCCATTAAAATCCCCCATCAAATATATATTTACATAGTCCAGTTCAATTAACTTTTGATGTAGTTTCTTATAAAATTCTTCTTGATTCTCACTTGGTGTATATATTGCTATCAAAAGCATTTTAACATTGTTATCCATTATCTCCACCATTAAAATCCTCCCATCCTCATCTGTATAAATCAGTTCCGTAGTAATTGTGTCTTTAATATACAGAGCCACTCCTCTCTTTTTACATTGTGCCAATGAAGTAAATAGTTTCCCTAACTTTCTTCGTCTCAATACATATTCATGTTGTGTTTTAATATGAACCTCTTGTAAGCAAATTATATCAAATTTTAATTTCTCTAATTTATGAAATATTTTCCTTCTTTTAACGATCGAATTAAGTCCATTTATATTCATCGAGATCATTTTTTTTCATCCATTTTAAGTCTTGTAGGAGGGTTTTATTGCTCTAGTCGATCTAACTTCTCTTTGTTCTCTAGATACACCACCTACCGCCCCAAGTTGTTCCTCTTCTTCACTTATTGCTGCACATTCCTTTGGGAGTTCCACAACTAATTCTTCTTGTCTTCCATTTCCCTCCTTTCCTCTAAAATATTCATCATAAAAAAGTTCTGCTTTCTCCACTGTATCAATTCTGTGTCTTTGTTCTTGCCACACAAACAGAAGGCCTTCTGGTACTAGCCATCTGTAGTTTACTCCCCTCTTCAACAATTCTTTGGACAAGAACGCATATTCTCTTCTAATCTCTCTTATTCTTCTTGGTACCTGTTTCAATACCATAATATCTTTATTGTTGTACTTTAATGTCTTATCTCTAGCTGCTTGCAATATCTGTGATTTAATACTCTTCTTGGTGAATCTAATGTGAATTTCTCTTGGTAGTTTATTCCTCATTGCATATCTTGTACAGACATGAAATAGTTCATCTATTCCATCCATCATCTTCTCTTCCGTTATTTCTAACAATTCTGCCAATATCTGTGTCATTTTCTCTAGCAGGTTTTCACCCTTCTCTTCCTCCACGTTTTGAAATCTCAAATAAAATTCTGACCTATCTATTTCACTTCTCAATGACTCATCATGGTCCCTCTTAACTTCATTTAATCTGGTATTGAAACTCCCCATTTCTTTGTCTCTTTGTTCTTGCTGCTCCTCAATTTTCTTGATCCTCTCGCCACATTTCTCCATTGTTCGCTGTAGAGCCTGTATTTCCATCTGTCTTGTCCACCTTCTGTTCAATTTTCTCTGTTCTTTTCTCAATCTCATTTATATTTGTTTGCATATTTAATACCATTTGTAATATCTTCTGCATTGTGTCTTTTTTCTCTTTTTCTTTCTCTTGTTGTGATGTTGCCAATGCAGAGGTTAGTGCTTGTGGGATTGAAGGTCTTCTACTCATTGTTGCAAAAATATCCAAATCAGATTCCAAAGAAAGGCCAGTAAAAAATAAAAATAAAAATAGTAGAGAAAAGAAAGGATGTAGCCCTCTATAAAAAGGGGGTTTCTAATAAAAAAGGATATCCATAAAAAAACATAACAAAGAGAAGGAGGCAAAAAAAACCAATCCTAGTCAAAAAAGTATTGATGATATGTCAAAAATTAAAATTAAAAAGGTAAAAAAAATGCAAGTTGAACACGAAGATAATAAAAAGAAAAAATCCAATAATTGTGTATCTTAATTCAGATACATAAAAAAGGAAAAAATCAAGCTTAAAGAATAAAAACTAAAAATTAAGAAAAGGAGAACACCAATAGAAGAAAAATAAAATAAAAGGCGAGCAAAAGTATCCCTTGGAAGTAAAAATATATTAAAGTAAAAATTAGAAATTAATTATAAAAATTAAATTCCAGGCAATAGGAAGTAGTAAAAAACACAGTCACTCTTTAATCAGCTGCCACTGCTTGATATCCGAGGCTTCGCAAAGAAAAAGAAAAGACTCCAGCTCTTTTGTCTTTTAGATTCTCCAAGGTCACTTCATGCTTTAGCTTCAAGTCAGGCTCAAATGCACCAAAAGCACCTGTATAAGCAATCTGCAGTACTTTCTTATCTAACTTTCAACACTGAGCCTTTAAAGTGATTCTTGTAAATATATATATATATTTTTAGAAAAAATAACAAGCCTTTAGGTGGCAATGCTGCATCACTTTCCCAACTTTCACTTCCTTGCCAGATAATAGCAACAATGTATCACTTCCTTCCCTTCTCAAAACAAGGGGGAAAAAACCTCAGCAGCCATATCTTTACATAAAAAGAAAGGAAAAATCAAATTACATTAAAATCCAAAACTCCAAAAGAGCTATATATATATATAAATTATATATTGCCTCAAACAATCTCAAAAACTAAAAGAGAAAAGAGAGAGAGAGAGAAAAGGAAGCCTTTATTTATTTATTTATTTATTTATTATTTGGACTTGTATGCCGCCCCATCTCCGAAGACTCGGGCGGCTCACAACTAAAACAACCACAATAAATAATTAAAAAAGAATTAAACTAATCACAAGCCCAAAATGGTAACAAATCTAAAATTTAAAATAATTTAAGAAACCATCCCCACCCCAGGGCAGGTCACAGCCCGGATTGGTCAAACAGCCAGGTCTTCAAATCATGGCAGAAGGTCTGAAGGTCAGGGCCAGAAAGGCGGGCCAGTAGTTGGTTCCAGAGGTCAGGGGCACAGAATAGGCTCGTCCGCCGGGAGACCACCAGCGGGCTTCCTGGGACCCGAGGAGTCCTTGCCTGTGTGCTCCTTTACAGAAGCGGTTGGCACTTGATATCGGCAGGAGTTGCTCCTTAAGTATTGAGGACCCATGTCGTTGTGGACTTTGTATGTTAAAACCAAAACCTTGAATCGCTACCGAGCGCCAACCGGCAGCCAATGCAACAGCAGGAGGGAGGGAGAATTGGGAAACTCCTCACCACCACCTTGACGCATTCTGCACCAGTTGTAATCTCCAGATGGTATGCAGGGCAGTCCTAAGTAGAGAGCGTTGCAGTAGTCGAGTCTAGAGGTGACAAGGCATGGGTGACTGTGTGCAGGGCATCTCAGTCCAGAAATGGGCAAAGTTAGCGAACAAGGTGGAGCTGGGCAAAGGCCCTGGCGGCGGCCCCCACCTGCTCCTCCAACCGGCCGCGACATCAGGAGGACCCCCAGATTCCGCACCCTATCCACAGGGGGCGCGCCTCCTCCCTATGGCCAAGGTGGATATTCCTGACTGGGCGAGATGCTGATATGCACAGCCACTCAGTCTTGGCGGGTTGAGTCAAGCATGTTCCGCTCATCCAAATCCATACATCCAAACACGGGTCATCAGAGAGGGCATCACTGATCTGGTTTGGGGTGGAAATGTACAGCTGGGTATCATCTCATTACTGATGGTATCTCACCCCAAAACCACGGATGATCTCAGCCCAGTGGCTTCCTGTAGATGTTAAATAAAGGGGAGGGCCCTGAGGGACCCACAAGAGAGCACTCAGGGTCAACCTCTGCCCCACCAACACCAATTCGTGACAGCCTGGAGGTAGGGAGGTGAACCACTGAAGAACAGTGCCCCCACTCCTAGCCCTCCGGGAAAGGTAGCAAAGGATACTGGTCAATGGTATCGAAAGCTGCTGAGAGATCTAATAGGACCAGGACAGAGGAAAAAGCCTGTCCTCGCCCTCCCGAGAATCTTCCATCAGTCGACCAATGCGTCTCCGTGCTGAAAGCTAGGTTGGAAGGCCGATTGGTACGGATCCAGGTAGTCCGCTTCATCCAGGAAGAGTGGAAACTACCAAGCCACCACGCTCTCAACAACCTTCGCCAAAAAGCAAAGGTTGGAGACTGGATGAAAGTTGTCAACACGGTCGGGTCCAGGGCAGGCTTCTTCAGGAGGGGCCTCACCACTGGCTCCTTCAAGGCAGAGGAAAAGACACCCTCTCTCAGTGAAGCATTGATAACTGCCCGGAGCCAACCAGGAAGGACACGGGTCCAACAAACATGTGGTGGAACTCAGACGCCGCATAGTCCTGTCCACTTCATCCTCGGAAACAGGGTTGAACTCATCCCAGATCACATTAGCCAGACTACTTGTACCCTGTTCCTCAGACCACTGCAAATCGGAGGACAATCCGCTCCAAATCTGGGCAATCTTATCCGACAGATATTGACCAAATTTCTCAGCCCTACCCCACAACGGGTCCATCCCCTCCCCCAGATGAAACCGTAAAAAGAAAAAAGTCTCTTCAATCTCCAACAAAATCTCTCACGCCGCCTATTCCATTTCACTCCTAACTTTTAAACTCAATTGAAGTTACTAGAGTGCTCTCTAAAAAAAAGAAAAAAACCCCATCTTACTGCACTGACACACTTCTTCCGATCTCGTTCTCCCAGAGCTGTCACAGCTTCAGCAGCTTGATGACTGCCTTGGTCCGCTGCTGGCAAAGAGGTTGTCCTGGATCAACCAGGGACTTTGCGATGTCCCTGAGATCAACAGGAGACACCCCACTCATTCACCGACCCTACGAGTCGGCTTAGGTCCCGAGGGACCGTCCCGTAGTGACGATATCGGGGGTGATTTCAGGAGCCGAAATCATCTCCATCTTGCTGTAACGCCAGCTCTGCCCATCTCCCCGGAAGGGATTTTTTCACAGGGAGGGGTGGAGATGTTCTTGAAGAGAGAGAAAGACGGTGCATTGATCCTTTCTAGTTTGTAACATTAGCCTCTATATGCATGGCTCAGTACAGGTTCATGTTTTTGAAGAAGGATACCATCGCACTAGCCCCTCTGGACAATTACCAGAAGAGCAAGAAAAGCTTTTCTGCTTGCTCTATACAGTGGTTGATGTATATAGAACATACTGAGGGAATCCACATACAACATGCTCTGCAAGGCGGTGAAAAGAAAGTAGGTATTTACTTTTTGGATGACTTCGCAGTTATAAATGGGGTCCTCACTGCATTTGAATTTTATGGTTGTTTTTTTCAGGGATGCCCTATATGTTACAAGCCCCAGGACTTCAACAGCCTGCTTGATTCAACCTATGGTATGTTGTACGCCCTCACTAGGACAAGGGAGGATTACCTGAAGAGTGAAGGTTATGTAGTACGCTGCATCTGGGAACATGAATGGAATGACATGTTGAAGAACAATGAAGGTTTGAAATGCTTTCTAGCAGATTGTAAATTACCCACTCCTTTGAACCCCAGAGCTGCCTTTTTTGGGGGTAGAACAAACACCACCTGTTTGTACTATAAACTGAAGCGAGGGGAGCAAATCTTATATTATGATTTTACAAGTTTATACCCTTTTGTGAACAAGAATGAGGCATATCCAATAGGCCATCCAGAAATCATATACCAAAACTTTGGGAATATAAAGCAATATTTTGGATTTGCTAAAGTACACACCGAGGGGCCTCTACTTTCCGGTACTGCCACACAAGTCGGGGGGGGGGAATTAATGTTTAGTTTGTGTGCAACCTGCACAGAAAAACAACAAGTTACTGAGTGTCATCACAATGATGAAGAAACTGGCACGGGGTGCACTGTAGAATTGAACGTTGCTGTGGAGAAAGGCTAAAGAATTGCAGAGATTTATGAAGTGTGGCATTTTGAAAGGAAGACAAAAAAACTTGTTTTCAGACTATATTAACATGCATCTCCGTCAAAAACAGGAGGCTAGCGGATATCCCAATTGGTGCAAAACAGAGGAAGATAAAAAATGTTATGTTCAGGATTATAAAAAGAATGAGGGGGTCCAATTATGCCGGGAACATATTGAATTCAATCCTGCTAAAAGGCAGATTGCAAAGCTGTTTTTAAATTCCTTGTGGGGCAAATTCGGTCAGAGTACCAACCAACTAACTACATCAGTGGTGACAGAGCCTGAGGAGTTATTTAAGTATCTTTTTGTACCCTATTATGAAGTGTCCTCTTGTGAATTTCTGGATGATGAAGCAGCCATTCTAATGTGGAAGGCCGCCAAAAACCAACCTACAAAGTCAACATGCACAAATGTATTCATAGCCAGTTTTACTACTGCTTATGCTAGGCTAGAATTATACAGCTTATTGGGTCGCTTGGGGGACAGATGTCTCTATCACGATACAGACTCTGCCATTTTTATTAGCAGAGAGGGGGCATGGTCACCAGCATTAGGCAATTATTTAGGACAGCTGACAAGTGAGATTCCTCCAAACACTTCAATCACCGAGTTTGCGGCTGCAGGTCCCAAGACCTATGGGTATGCATTGTCAAATGGGGCAATAACGCTAAACAGTGCCCAACAGTGTTAAGGTCAACTTTGAAAGCTTTCAAAGTTGACCTTAACACTGTTGGCACTGTTTAGCATTATCCCCTTCACCTTTAATACCGTTAATATTAATATGATTAATATTCATATTCATGATTAATGAATATTGCCTAACAGAGGGCATTGAAAAGAAAGAGATCAAGGTACAGCAGCAGGGGATTGTTAGGATTAAGAAACGGTGGGCTCTGGAAACCAGGGTACTCAGAAAGACTCTAAAAGTTGTCTATAATAAAAGGGTGCTCAAATCAGAGGATTATCGCACGCTACCTTACGGTTATTAAGCATGATGAAAAACAGCGGTCAGTTTGTACATTCTTTCTCTTATATTATAAGCGGACCATCCAATTCCGGAAAGTCTTATTTTATAAAACAAATGTTAGAACATGGTGAACTTGTATTATCTCAAATGCCTCAAAACGTTATATGGTTTTATAACTGCTGGCAGCCTCTGTACAAAGAATTACTTAATAAATTTCCTAATATTAAGTTTATGGAGGGGCTTCCTGGCTCTTTTGAAGACAATGATTTGTTTCTGCCGAACCAAACCAATTTAGCAGTGGTAGATGATCTCATGTCCACCGCTTGTGACAGTGATCAAATAGAGAAAGCTTTTACACAGTATGTCCATCACAAAAACCTTAGCATTATTCTCATACTTCAAAACCTCTTTTTTCAAGTTAAAAAAATGAGAACAATAACTCTAAATACAAAATATTTGGTGTTATTCCAATGTCTCCGTGACCAGATGCAAATAGTCACACTGGCACGACAAATGTACCCAACACTAGGTACTTTTTAGAAGTATTCCAAGATGCTACTAGCAAGCCCCATGGCTATCTTTTAGTTGATCTGGCTGCTGCAACTCCAGATACCTTTCGCCTAAGAAGCGGTATCTTTCCACCTGATTGGCCTGTAGTTTACACTGTAAAAAAGGGGTGTTCTCAGTTTGTAAAGGATGTCTGAGAGGGTGCGTAGAAATTGGGTTTTTTAAAAAATACTGGTAAAGCCAGGTCCAAAACAGAGAAAGGTCATCTTATGCAATGCTAATAATGACCTGGTGGGGGCAATAGCAGAAATAGCTCTGAACATATTAAAAGGCAACCTACCTCTGAACCAATCACAATACAGGAATTTAAAGAGAAAGAAAGACTGTATTAAAAAGCTGGGTGATAGATAGCTCTCCCTGAAAAAGAAGAAACAGGTTATTCTCCAGTCAGGAGGTTTTATCGGGCCATTACTAGGTGCTGCTATACCATTACTGGCTAATCTATTAGCCCAGTAAACATGGAGCACGCAGAGAAAATGTATTTGGTGTCACGTCATCAGAAGGAACAGATACATGGACATCCACCTAGGTACTATGGCTGTTAGCTGGCTGGACAGTGACATGAGGGACATTCTTCAGAGAACAGATCTATGTGAGGATGACAAGATAAAATTGTACAACTCAGTGCTGCAGAGGTTTCTAAGGCTGTCCAGACAAAATGACTCTGAGAAGGACAGACTGTATCTCATTTATCCGCCGGAAGAACCTTGATAGCTTCCAACATTACCAGAACAGCCACCACAGTCATCTCCACAGGACACAGCAATGGATGAGGTCCTAAGGGATGTGAGCACCCGTTACAGGAAAAATGCGGAACTTTTGCTGAACAAAATGAAACAGCATCAGGATGTCTCAACCTGGGATGATCACAGTACCTTTTTATACAAGGGTGTACCTATTCCTGGTACTAATATTTTAGACTTGGTGAAAGGCACCTCGCTACACCAAGCCCCTACTGAGAAATGAAAACCTAAAGGCTGGGATGCCTTTATGACTGCTATGGCTGAGGTGAATGTTCCAACCTCTGTGTTGGGGTCTACAGCCGTTAAAGAAGAAATAGAAAAGTTGAAAGATTCTCTGGTTGTTAAGGATGATGTTACTACTAGCCCCGTCTCTGTTATGAAACCCCCTTTTGAGGATCAGAAGTCTCTGATTACCGGCACACCCTCTACTCCTTGGACATTAAATCCTAGAAGCAGACTCAAGTTTGGTGACTGGATCAATTGGTAATTGAATAAAAACACGGTGAAACAAGTAAAACGTTTAAGTCTTTTTATTTATTTTATAATGCACCATACAGGTTTGCGTACAATGGTAACTGTTGCATGTTCTGGGACTTCTTCCTGGATTCATTGTTAGTACAAATCGCTTCACCATTTCATCATTTCTGACATCTTTTTCAGAGTATAGCTTTAAAACATCCTCATAAGGTACGCCTTTAAGGCGTTTTACTAGATAAAACAAGCAATGCTGTCCACAAGTTATTGTCAGGGGATGCTGCAGTTTAAGTGGTTGGTAAGTATACTTCTTAGCTTGCAATTCTAAAAACCTCATGATGTCAACGGGGAAGGCCAAGTCATCTGGAGCTCTGCCATAGGAGTCAAAAAATTTGCCATAGTTATGAGTTGGAAAGTAGAGCACCAACCAATGTTCGCCTGGTAGAGTATGTGGATGGGTGTTTACAACTAATCCGAAAGGCCGCTTGGAGATTTTTCTCTTGGGTAACAAGTCACAGGGGTAGATGCCTAGAAAGAGCACGTTTCCAGACATCTTACGGAGTATTCGCAGGGTATCCATTCTCACATATAATCAAACAATATGTTCCTTGTGTGGCTTATTTCAGTAAGATTTTCAAAGATTGTATACAGTATCATATTGACGGTATTGGGGAGGGGTATGGCAAATCTAATTTCTGCTCTGATATTACCATTCCTGATCAGGGAATAGTGCTCTGAGCAACCTTGATCGGGACTCAAATCAAAACAATATAAAGTATATCCGTCGTTAAAATCATTACATTGATTAGCATGGAATGATTTCATTGTTTTGTCAGATGTTTGTACCAACTGCATATATTCTCTCACAAAAAGGTTATACTCATAATCAGGATGAAGGGGTTTAGCAGGAATCTGTTCACTGTCACAATACAGGGCGCAAAAGTTAACATTATAGTGTTGAAAATTGAAAGGATTTCTTTCGTAATTGCCACTAAACGCATCGTTATCCACGAAACCAATCACTAGCTGCTTTGGTAACTGGCCTAGAAATAGATTTTCCTGATTACAAACAAGACTGCCCACTGGAACACTGTAAACCTTCATACCAACACTGTCAATGGGGTATTTGGCATTGGCTGTAAGCAGCACCTCCATATTCCCTAAACGCACACTGGGAGACACTTTAACACGCTTTACAAAGAGAGACGCAGGCAGGATCTGTACTTTGTAATTCTCGTTACCGTCTCTCATCAGGCAGAACTCATTTTTACTTCTTGAGAGTTTGATTTTCACATCCAAGCCATTAATCAATAGTTTGTCTTGAAAAAAGAGATCACTATGCAACGGACCTAGCAGATCCCATTTATGACTTCTCGCTGTATGTCTGGCTCTCACTATGAAACCAGAGTTACCAGCGATTGTCAGCAGGGTATTCTCCATGAGACCAGTGTCATCCTTGTAAAAAACGCCAGCTGTAAACTGGGTACCCAAAGCGTCTCCGCCATAGTTCAAAATAAGCTCAATAAGAGCTCTGTATGCATAAAGTTTTTAAATTACTTTTTCATTCGTACCCATCAAAATTTTATCCAATTCAGTTGGCTTATTATAAATACCTTCAGCCTTAACATCCTCATCATATCTAGATTGTATTTGCAGATATGAAAACCAGTTCATTTTTATTCCTTGTTCCTGTAGTGTTTGCATCGATTTAAGTTCACCCTTTTCATTTAAAATCTCTCCATATCTAACTGTTTGTTCCTTTTTATATATTATTGGATATGAAAAAGCTTCGATAGTAGATACCCATAGTGGAATTTGTATATAATATTGTTTCCTAATTTTTTCCCAATTTAAAAACAAAGCTTCTTGAATATAATGCCTTCTAAAATGTCCTTGTGTTTTAGTTCCTTTATACCATAGGAAAGCATGCCATCCTAGTAGCAAATCATGGCCTTCTAAAGTTAATAATCTATTATTCCTCAATGTTATCCATTCCTTTACCCAAATCAGACTTGCAGCTTGATAATATAATTCCCAGTTGGGCAGTGCAAACCCCCCTCTTGACCTTGCTTTTTGTAGTAACTTAAGTTTAATTCTTGGTTTTTTGCCCTGCCATATAAATTTTGATACAATTTTATTTAAGTCCTCAGAAAACTCTTTCCCGAGCCTAATTGGGATCATCTGAAATAAATATAAGATTCTAGGTAATACATTCATCTTAACTGTTGATATTCTCCCATTAAGTGATAATTGCATATTTTTCCATTTTTCCAGATCTGTCGCTATCTGCTGCTTGAGTTTAATATAATTGTCTTCTTTCAATGTACTGCATCTTGGTGTGATGTATATTCCTAAGTATTTACTTGTAATCTGAATCTCTAGTATATCTTCTAATTCTTTCTTATGCCTTGCTAACATGTTCTTTGTTCGGATCTTTGTTTTATCTTTGTTAATTTTTAAACCTGCCATCATACCATATTATTCTATTTTCTCTATCAATCTAGGTGCTGATTTAAATGGATCCTCTAGTATAAATACCAAGTCATCTGCAAAAGCCTGTAGTTTATATTATTCTTTTTTAATTCTCATTCCTTTTATTTGTTCATCTTCTCTAATACCTCTATTCAACACTTCTAGTGTTAACACAAACAGCAGAGGTGACAGAGGGCAACCTTGCCTAGTTCCTTTTCTTATCTCTATAGATTCTGTTAATTCTCCATTTACCAAGATCCTCGCTGTTTGTATGTTATATATTGTCTCAATGGCCTGTATAAATTTTTTCCCAAAGCCCATTTGTACCATTTGCAATATCATAAAATGCCAATTCAAGTTATCAAAGGCTTTTTGTGCATCTAAAAACATCAGAGCCATCTGTTTTTCAGGATGTGCTTCATAATATTCCAAAGTAACTAAAATTATTCTCACATTTTGCTTAATTTGTCGTTTTGGCAAGACTCCATTTTGATCAATATGAATAAAATTATTTAAATATCTTTTCAGTCTTTCTGCCAAGACTGAAGCAAAAATTTTATAATCTGAGTTCAACAGTGAAATAGGTCTATAATTTTTAACTTCTTGTACATCCATATCTTCCTTAGGTATAAGAGTAATATAGGCTTCTGACCATGTCTTAGGTATTCTCTTTTTTAATAACACTTCATTCATGACTTCTAACAACTGGGGGCTTAACACCTCTTGAAAAGTCTTGTAGAATTCCACCGGTAAGCCATCTGGACCTGGTGCTTTTCCAGTATTTTGTTTCTTCAAGGCTTCTGTCAATTCCATCATAGTTATATTCCCTTCTAACATAGTTTCAATATCTTTGGGTATTTGTGGTAGTCTTGCCTTTTGTAGATATTGTTTATTTTTTTCTTCTAAAATGTCTTCTTGAGAATATAATTTCTCATAATAATCTTGAATAATTCTTTTCTTTTCATCATTCCCATAGTGGACATTCCCTTTTCCATCTATTAATTGATTGATTTTCTTTGATTCCCTTTCTTTTCTGAGTTTATAGGCTAACCATCTTCCTGGTTTATTCATTTTCAAAATAATTTTGTTTAACACCTTTAATCTTTTGAGCAAGTTCTTCTTTTTCCATTAAACCCATTTTATGTTTAATCATATCCATTTTCAATTTAATGCCTTTTCTTTGCGGTGATTGTTGTAGTTCTTTTTCTAGTTTTATAAAATCATCTTCCAATATTTTAAATGTCTTTTTCTGTTTAATATTCCTTTTCCTTGTATAGTCAATTATTATTCCTCTTGTATAGGCCTTAATCGCATCCCAGCGAATTTGCAGTGATGTGTTTTATTTTATTTTTATTTTTTTAAAAAGCCAAGTTCTGTCTCAATTTTCTTTTTAAACTCTTCTTCTTTTAAAATCATATTATTTAATGTCCATCTAGATCTTCTCTTCTGTCCTTTCCAGACAACTGTCGGTGGATTATGATCCTCCCAAGTCCCAATTTCTATTTCAATTTCTTTTATATTAGAAAGCATATCTGCAGATGCCCATATCATATCTATTCTTGACCATGATTCATGCATATTTGAATAGAAAGTAAATTTTTTATTTCCAGTTTTCTCTCTCTCCATATATCTTTAATATTCATTTCTTCTGTCATTTGAAAAAAAGACTTGGGTAGCCTTCTTCTAACTTTCTTTTTAATTCTTTTTAATTTTTATAGTGCAGTTGGTCATTGATTATTCCATTAAAATCCCCCATCAAATATATATTTGTATACTCCAATTCCGTTAACTTTTGATGTAATTTCTTGTAAAATTCTTCTTGATTCTCACTTGGTGCATAGATTGCTATCATAAGTACTTTGCCATTATTATCCATTATTTCCACCATTAAAATCCTCCCATCTTCATCTGCATAAATCAGTTCTGCAACAATTGTATCTTTAATATACAAAGCCACTCATCTCTTTTTACATTGTCCCAATGAGGCAAATAATTTCCCTAACTTTTTTTGTCTCAATATATATTCATGTTGCTTTTTTATATGAACCTCTTGTAAACAAATTATGTCAAATTTTAATTTCTGTAATTTATGAAATATTTTCCTTCTTTTAGCAATCGAATTAAGTCCATTTATATTCATCAATATCCATTTTTTTCATCCATTTTAGGTCTTGTAGGAGGGTTTTATTGCTCTAACTTCTCTTTGTTCTCTAGGTAAACCCCCTACCACCCCAAGTTGTTCCTCTTTTTCACTTATTGCCACACATTCCTTTGGGAGTTCCACAACTAATTCTTCTTGTCTTCCATTTTCCTCCTTTCCTCTGAAATATTCATCATAAAAAAGTTCTGCTTTCTCCAACTGTATCAATTCTTTATTCCCGCCATACAAACAGAAGGCCTTCTGGTATTAACCATCTGTAGTTTACTCCCCTCTTCAACAATTCTTTGGACAAGAAGAAATATTCTCTTCTAATCTCTCTTATTTTTCTTGGTATCTGTTTTAATACCGTGATATCTTTATTATTATATTTTAATGTCTTATCTCTTGCTGCTTGCAATATTTGTGTTTTAATACTTTTTTGGTAAATCTGATGTGGATTTCTCTTGGCAACTTGTTCCTCATTGCATATCTTGTATAAACCTGAAATAATTAGTCTATTCCATCCTTCATCTTCTCTTCCGTTGTTTCTAACAATTCAGCCAAAATCTGTGTCATTTTCTCCAACAAATTTTCACCTTTCTCTTCCTCCACATTTTGAAATCTCAAATAGAATTCTGACCTGTCTATTTTGCCTCTCAATGATTCATTATGATCCCTTTCAACTTCATTTGATCTGCTATTGAAGCTCCCCATTTCTTTATCTCTTTGTTCTTCGTGCTCCTCAATTTTCTTAATCTTCTCACCATATTTCTCCATTGTTTGCTGTAGAGCTTTTATATTTTCATCTGTCTTGGCCAACTTCTGTTCAATTTTCTCTGTTCTTTTTCCAATCTCATTTACCGCTTGTAATATCTTCTGCATTGTATCTTCTTTCTCTTTTTCTTTCTCTTGTTGTGATGTTGTCGATGTGGGAGTTATTGCTTGTGGAATTGAAGGTCTTCTACTCATTATTGCAAAAATAATTCCAATGAGGGAAGCCAATAAAAATAAAAATGAAAATAATAGAGAAAAGAAAAAGGAAGTAGCCTTCTGTAAAAAGGAGGTTTTTAATGAAAAAGGATATCCATGAAAAAACAAGAAGAAGGAGACAAAAAGGAAAAAAGAAAAAAACACAATAGTAATCCAAAAATATCAATAATAAGTCAAAAATTAAAATTAAAAAAGGTAAAAGTAAAAATAAAAATAACAACAACAATAATAAAGAAAAAGCCAATACTTGTGTGTCTTATTTCAGACCCAAAAATTAAAAAAGGAAAAATAAAGATAAAACTTGAAAAGTAAAAATTGAAGTTAAAAAAGAGAACACCAATAATAAAAGAATAAAAAAAAGAAACAAGAAAAGGTAGACATTAAAAATAAAAATGTATTAAAATGAAAATCAAAAATTAATTATAGAAAATAAATTCCAAGCAATGGGAAGCAGAAAAAAAGAGACACAGTCACTCTTTAATCAACTGCCACCACTTGATATCCAAGCCTTGACAAAAAAAGAGAGCTTCAGCTCTTTATATTTTGTATTCTCCAAGGTCACTTCATCCTTTAGTTTCAGATCCAGGCTCGAATACACAATAGTTTACAGAAGGCACCTGTGTAAACAATTCAGCACTTTCCTATCAAAGCAGAGCCTTTAGTTTAGTTCTTGTATATCTTTAAAGAAAAACAAGCCTCTGGGTGGCAGTGCTTCTTTCCCAACTTTCACTTCTCTGCTGTGTCAAATAGATCATAATAAAGTATCGCTTCCTTTGCCTTCTTGAGTTAAAAAGAAAAAAACCTCAGAAGAGCATATTTTTACACAGAAAAGCAAAAGGAAAGATCAAAATATATTAAAATCCAAAATCCAAAAAGATATATATAAACACAGACGGTGTAGAAAGCTAAGAAGAGAGGGAAAAAGGAAAAAGCCTTTATAGACCATAAAAAAGAAGAAATCTCCTTAATCTCCAACAAAATCACTCACGCCGCCTGCTCCATTGCAATCTTAACTTTTAGACTCACTTGAAATTGCTAGGGTGTTCTCTAAAAGAAAAGAAAAAATAGAAAAAACCATCTCACCACACCAACACACTTCTTTCAATCTCGTTCTCCCGGAGCTGTCACAACTTCAGCAGCTTAATGGCTGCCTCGATCTGCTGCTGGCAAAGGGACTGTCCTGGATCAACCAGGGACTTTGCAATGTCCCTGGGATCAACAGGAAGCGCCCCAATCACTCACCGACCCTACGAGTCAGCTTAGGTCCCAGGGGACCGTCCTGCAGTGGTGATATCGGGGGTGATTTAAAGAGCTGAAATCACCTCCGTTTTGCTGCTACACCAGCTCCGCTTTAGAAAGAGAGATGCAGACAGGATCTGTACTTTGTAATTCTTGTTACCATCTCTCGTTTTTACTTCTTGAGAGTTTGATTTTCACATCCAAGCCGTTAATCAATAGTTTGTCTTGAAAAAAGAGATTGCTATGCAACGGACCTAGTAGATCCCATTTACGACTTCTTGCTGTATGTCTGGCTCTCGCTATGAAACCAGAGTTACCGGTGATTGTCAGCAGGGTATTCTCCATGAGACCAGCATCATCCTTGTAAAAACTGCCAGCTGTAAACTGGGTACCCACGCCATAGTTCAAAATAAGCTCAATAAGAGCTCTGTATGCATAGCAGTGGTGACTCTGTGTAATCACCCGGTCGCCTAATGTAACATCCACCTGATTGAACAACGATGCTATGGGGTAGTTGACAAGGCTCACTCTTGTGCCATCATCGATATCCGTGCCATCCACCTTCACGATCTTGCAGGTTACATACAGCAGGGTATTGTTTAAATCCGTGTAATGCTCGCCGTGCCCCGTTATAAAAAATTCCAAGGGAGCATAGGGGGTAAGCGCCAATAAAGGGGGTATCTCAATGTACGTGCAGTTTTCAATGCTTGTTTGCATAGGGGCCAATTGAAAAAGGTCTAGCTCCGATCTGACACATTCTTCTGAAGCCTTGTGGATAAATGCCATTTTACCTTAGAAGATGTTCTGCTTGTCACAACGCTTCCTTCCTTGTGTGAGTTTCCTCTTTGTATGGCGCAGTTTTTTAACTACCCATCTCTTTTTAGGGGGCATAGGAGGGCCAACAGATAGCCTGTTCCTGATAATGTCCATACCGGAACCCTCCTGTCCATCCCCAACAAAGTGTGATAGAAGCTGCCCTGACACATCTCTGACAATGTTATTAGACGCCACATGCATGGCTTAATGATTTCTAAGCCCCTCCTCAGTAATGGCATTGCTTTTAGAAAAAGGCTCCGGAACAGACCACCTATACCTGTGCCATACATAACAGGCGCTCCTGGGAAACCTGGTAGACCGTTTCCTGCCTGAGCCCTGTAGTAGTCCACATATGCTTGAGGACTCCCGCTGCTCTTTATCACGACCATCCTTCACTTTTCCGAGGCCTAAAATGAAGTTTGACAATCACCTTCCCATGATAAAAATGCACGTTTTTGTCCTGATTGGTCTTGATTTCTATAGTAATGGTATTGATGTGATGCTTGCTGACCGGGACATAATGTGGATGGTCATAGGTTCTTGTGGTGAGGTCATTGTCTTGCCCCCACACAGGCATGCAGCGTGGTAATGGTACATAGAAATCACCCACTATCTGGAGCTCTACAATGTCTGTGTAAACATATAAGGTACTTAAACCGGGGAACGTACCTAACAGATGTCCAAGTTCTCTGCTAACTAGAATGGCATGCAGTTCATCCCCTTTAAGATTAATTTTTTGAGCCACTGTATCATAATGTATGGTTGTCTTAGGACCATCCTTGACAGTTTATATAATCTTGTTCATATTTTCTAACAGTTTGTGGATGCTGCTATAGTCACCGCTTCTCAAAGAAAAATATCATTTCTTTCTCTTGTTAGCAATTTCAAAATATCCAGGAGAAGTTAACGTGCGTGCCCCAACTATGCGGATATTGAATCTCTGCCAGACTGACTTTCCATGATCCTGGAAGGTCCAATGATCTTGCTAATTGAATAGTAAAATTAGATTTTTTTAAAAAAGAAATTTTATTTTAAAACAGACATACAAAACATAAAAAAACCCATAAAAACCATCTTCCAAATGTACATACAGTGTGTCGGTTGGTCACCAATTCTTTGTGTTTCCCTTTCTTCACCATCACTCCCAAATTGTCAACAATTCTCACATTATTCATATTAGACATTCTTACATGTTTATCAGTTATTATTTATACATGACTAGGCAAATTATTTCATTATTCATACGAAATATTCTCTACATTAATATAAAATCATTACTATACCTTTATCCAATGGTTATATATTTCCACATCATATTTCATATCTATATGTTAATCTTATTAGAATGTATCAAATCTGTTACATTACCAAATCTTTTCATCCAAACATTAATAAAACAAATCCCAAATTATATATCATATATCCTCACCCAGTGGGTATATCAACACCATTTTGTGCTACTTAATATTTTGTTCTAAAGTTGATATTGTAATTTCATCCAATAATTTTATATATCTGTGTTGCATTTCATATCTGTTAAACTTTTATTACAAAATTATCAAATCTAGTATGTTACCCTAGTTATATATATACACATCCTACTTTATATCATATATTTAAACTTATTAGAAATTTATCAAATCTATTACCATGTTTTTTTGTCCAACCATTGATCCCATATAATATAAAATTGTTTATCTTCTTGTTCTCTAATTTCAAACGTCAGTCTACTCATTTCAGCACAGTTCATAATTTTCTTAATAACTTCCTCCTGCATAGGTGTTTTATCATTTTTCCAGTTTTTGGCAAATACAATTCTAGCTGCTGTCAAAACATTTACAATCAAATACTTCAACTCTTTGCTGTAAATATCTGGTACAATTCCCAATAAAAATATTTCTGGCTTCAAGTCTATATGTTGTTGTATCATTTTTTCCAACCACGTGTGGATCTTAGTCCAATATCTTTTCGATTCGATCATGTCCACCACATGTGGTAGTATGATCCAGGTATCTGATGACATTTCCAACATCTATCCAATTTATTCTTAAACATTCCTGCAATTCTCATTGGGGGTAAATGTCACCTGTAAAACATCTTATACAAATTTTCTTTATAAGCAGTTGACATTGTCATTTTATAATTTGAGACCATAGTTTTTCCATTTCTCTAAGTCAATCCCATATCCAAAATTTTTCCCCACTAATCATTGTTTTTTTTAACTTGCTCCTCCTGCATTTTAAATTTAATAATATCCATACAGTTTTTAAATCACTTTTTCATCAGTACCCATCAATATTTTATCTAACTCAGTCAACTTATTATAAATACCTTCTGTTTTAATATATCTTCATCAAATCTAGATTGTACTTGCAAATATGAAAACCAATTCATTTTTATACCTTTTTCTTCCAACGCTTGTATAGATTTAAGTTCACCCTTTTCATTTAATATCTCACCATATCTAACTGTTTGTTCCTTTTGTATATCACTGGATATGAAAAGGCTTCAATGTGAGATATCCATGCTGGAATTTTGAATAATGTTGTTTTTAATCTTCTCCCAATTTAAAAACAAAGCCTCTCGCTAATATAATGTCTCCTAAAATATCCTTGCCTTTTAGTTCCTCTATACCAAAGAAATGCATGCCACCCCAGTAACAAATCATGTCCTTCTAGAGTCAATAATCTATTGTTCCTTAATTTTATCCAATCTTTTACCCACATCAGGCTTGTCGCCTGATAATATAGTTCCCAATTGGGTAGTGCAAAGCCTCCTCTTATTCTTGCATCCTGTAACAGCTTGAGTTTTATTCTCGCTTTTTTACCTTGCCATATATATTTCAAAATAATTCTATTTAAGTCTTCAAAGTACTTTTTCCCTAGTCTAATTGGAATTTTTAAAGAAAATATATAAGAGGATACATCGTTGAAGAACCTTTGGGATACTATGAAGGCCTACACGAGAGGCCTGATAACTGACTATACAAGGAAAAGAAATATCAAACAGAAAAAGACTTTTAAAATATTAGAAGATGACTATAAAAAACTAGAAAAAGAACTAGAGAAATCTCCACAAAAAAGAGACATTAAAACAAAAATGGACATAATTAAACATAAAATTGGATTACTGGAAAAGGAAGAGCTGGCCCAAAAGATTAAAATGCTAAGCAGAATTATTTTGAGGATGCAAATAAACCAGGAAGATGGTTAGCCTATAAACTTAGAAAGGAGAAGAATCAAGGAAAATTAGTCACTTAGCAGATGAAGATGGACATGTTTGCTATGGAAATGAATAAAAAGAATACAAGATTACTATGGAAAACTGTACCATCAAGAAAACATTCTAAGAAGAAAAAAATTAAACAATAAAAATTAAACAATATTCAAAAGACAAAGCTACCTCAGATACCTAAGGATATTGAAACTATGTTAGAAGGAAATATAACAATGATGGAGTTAACAGAATCTTTGAAGAAACAAAATACAGGCAAAGCACCAGGCCCAGATGGCTTGCCAAATAATTTTCAAGAGGTGCTGAACTTCCAACTACTAAAAGTAATGAATGAAGTTATGTCAAAGAAAAGAATACCTAAGACATGGTTAGAAGCATATATTACACTTATACCAAAGGAGGATACAGACCTACAACAAGTCAAAAACTATAGGCCTATTTCTTTATTAAACTCGGACTATAAAATTTTTGCTTCAATTTTAGCAGAAAGATTGAAAAGGTATTTAAGTAATTTTATACGTGTTGATCAAAATGGATTCTTACCAAAGAGACAAATTAAACATAATATGAGAATAATTTTGGACACTTTGGAGTATCAAGCCTGCGTGTGCCCGACAAGATGGCCGATCGCACCTAGAGCTCTGCAGGAGGGAATCCTTGGTCTTTTGTCCTGAGGGAGGTTTCGGGGGCCATTTCCATCTCCCAACCTGGAATTTAGCAGGGGAAATCCTGGGGACTTGATCAATAGCAACTAGACCGAGCCCTGCCGGAGGAATCACAAGATCCATATCAGCGATCTTGATAGCAGCCGTTAAGCCTGCTGAGGCGGCGGTGGGAGCGGCGGTTTACATTCCAACGGCTTCAGTGGCTTCAGCAGCTTAACAGCTTGGACAGCGCCAGCCCCAATGGCGCCGGCAGTTTTAGCTTCAATAGCCTCAGAGCCTTTTATGACATTGGTGGCTCCGATGGCTTCGGCGGCTTCGGCTCGGGTGGCTGGAGCCCTACATTGGATGGTGGTGATGCTGGTGGCTGCTCCGATGACAGTGATACTAAACTGTGAACCTGGCAGTGGCTGGAACTGGGCTCGGAGATTTAAAAATGAGCCGAGGCTGCTAGCTCTGGAATAACCACCACTGTAATTTACTGCAACTGGTCTAGTTGGTGCTATCCTCTGGCTACCTTTCCTGTCTCTCTTGCCCCATCTTTGAACAGACTATCATACTTCCACACACAATTCTGGCCCCTGATGTTTGTGACACCCTGGAAGAGACCCCTACTGGCCCATAGACTCAAATCCATTTTCATTCGGACCATGGACAGCTGGATGGCCCTGCCCCCTAGCCACCTGGGATCCTGTTTGTCCGATGCTTGTTGGGGATCCTTCCCCCTCCCTTTCTGTCTGGTTCCAGCTGGACTTGTGGCAAGGAACTTGTTGATACACTTAATCTATTGTGCTGAGAGGGCAATTGGATTGGGTACACTGTTCCTGCTGATTGGCAAGGACACTTGCCTTAACATCATCTGGCTAAACAACCACTGGAGTTCCACAAGCGGTGAGACCACAGTGGCTAGTCCTGAAGGCTTTACCATCAGCCTCCTGGGCTGTCGTGAGAGGGCACCCGGGGCATGGACTACCCAATTGATTAGTCCCATGCTGAGACCGAACTATTACCATCTGGACGTTTTCCATCTATAGACCAATTTTTCCTCCTTAGGAATACATCTGATGCTTTATGTGGACTTATCTGGCTGCTGAATTGTGGGCCTTAAGTGATATACCTTTATCCTGGACATGGCTTGCCAGACTTTCTCTGGCCTACCTTGAGGATGGATTTTGGAATCCAGAGAGGTGGCATGGCGTGGGTGTGGGGCGGGATCTGGGAAAGTATAGTAAGAGGGATTCCAAGGCTTCGTTAATTAAATTTTTAGATCATTTAAGAGGGTTAGGGAAGGGGATGGATGATCAGGCCCAGTTAGAACCAAAGGGGGTGCCACTGGGATCTCCTCAGTCCGGGTTGGAAATGGGTCACTGCGGGAGAGGGGTGGTGTTGGGGCTTTCTGGGGCACTGGGGGAGGGGGTGGGGGGAGCAATCCCCACAGTGACGGGGAATGGCAGTACAGATAGGAACGGCTTTTGGGAGTGTGCCCCCGCTATCTTCAAGCGGTGGCGCGCTCTGACCCGTTGGTTCGTTCCTGCATTCCTGGGGGCTTGGAGGGCCGAGTCCCTGGACTCAGTTGGTCTATTTAAACACCAGGTCCGTGGTTAACAAAGCTCCCCTCATCTGGGATTTGATTGAGGAGGAAAACGCGGACCTGGCTTGCATCACGGAAACCTCGTTGGGCCCAGAAGGTGGGATCCCTCTAGTGGATATGTGTCCACCAGGTTTCCATGTGCTATACCAACCTTGAGTCCAGGGTAGGGGCAGGGGGGGTGGCGGTTGTAATCAAGGAGGCCTTATGTCCAAGGGTGACCACTGTCTCACAGATAGGCGGCTGTAAGTCTGTCCTCTTGAGATTGGGCCCTGAAGGTCAGCTGGGTCTGTTGCTTATGTACCTATCTCCCAGCCACGTGACAACAGCCCTGCCTGCACTGCTGGATGTCCTCTCGGAGGTGGCGGTTGAGCTCCCCAGACTTATTGTACTGAGGGACTTTAACCTGCCATCACTGGGAGGGGCATCGGGGGTGGCGCAGGAGTTCATGGCCTCCATGGCGACCATGGACCTGACTCAGATAACACAAGGGCTGACTCATGAGGGGGGACACATGCTTGACCTTGTTTTCATCTCGAGACAGTGGGGAAATGAGCTGGGGGGGGGATCTCCAACTATACAACCCCTGCCATGGACGGATCATTTTCTACTTTGACTGGCCTTCCAATATGCCACCCCTCATCACTGGGAGGTGGGACCAATGAGATGGTTCCGCCCCAGGTGCCTAATTGACCCGGAAGGGTTCCAGACGGCACTTGGGTCAATTCCGGCCTTCTTAGCCGACAGCTCGGTGGATGCCCTGGTGGACACCTGGCAAACGCCTGCCACCAGGGCACTAGACCAAGTTGCCCCTTTGTGGCCTCTAACCTGCTGCGGATCCCGATTAGATCCCTGGTTTTCCGCGGAGCTACGGGAGATGAAGCGGCGGAAGAGAGGCCTAGAGAGCTGTTGGAGATCCAGCAGGTCCAAATCTGACCGAGAGCAGTTAAGATCTTCTTTTAGATCTTATCTTGCTGCAGTGAGAGCAGCAAAACGTGCATGCTTCTCCACTCTCATTGTGTCTGCAGATAATCACCTGGCTGCCCTGTTTAGGGTCTCCCACTCCCTCCTTAATCAGAGGGAGGGGGAGGATCCTCTGCAGGGACATGCCAAGGAGTTTAGTCAACATCTGATGAACAAGATCGCTCAGATTCAGACAGGCTTGGAATCCGACTGGACAGAATCCGATGGGAGTGCGACGAGTGGTCTTAGAGATACCATCTGGGAGGAGTTCAATCCTGTGACTCCAAATGAGGTGGACAGGATCATGGGGAGGCTGAGTGCTGCCACATGTTTATTGGACCCATGTCCCTCCTGGCTGGTCTATGCCACCCGGGAGGTCACATGAGGCTGGCTCCAGGCAATAATCAACACCTCTTTGAGTGAGGGTGTCTTTCCTGCCACCTTGAAAGAGGCGGTGGTGAGGCCCCTCCTCAAGAGGCCTGCCCTGGACCCGGCTAATTTGAACAACTTTGTCGGTCTCCAACCTTTGCTTTATTAGGGGTTGTTGAGAGCGTGGTGGCTCAGCAGCTCCCACTGTTTCTGGAGGAAATCGACTATCTAGACCCATATCAATCGGGCTTCAGGCCTGGATACAGCATGGAGATGGCATTGGTCGCACGGGTGGATGATCTCTGGAGGGCGCAGGACAAAGGTTACTCCTCTGTCCTGGTCCTGTTAGATCTCTCAGCAGCTTTTGATACCATTGACCATGGTATCTTACTGCGACACCTCTATGGGTTGGGAGTGGGGGGCACCCTTTTACAGTGGTTCTCCTACCTCTTGGGTCACATGCAAGTAGTGTTGGCAGGGGGGCAGAGATTGGCCCCGAGACCCCTCCTGTGTGGGGTACCTCAGGGGTCAGTTCTTTCGCTCCTCCTGTTCAACATCTACATGAAGCCGCTGGGCGAGATCATCCATGGTTTTGGGGTGAGGTATCATCAGTATGCTGATGATACTCAGCTTTTTACTTCCACCCCTAACCAGCCCAGTGATGCCCTCAATGTGATGTCCCGATGTCTGGAGGTGGTACGGGTCTGGATGGGAAGGAACAGGCTTCGACTCAACCCGGCTAAGACCAAGTGGCTGTACATACCGGCATCTCAAATTGTCCAGGAGATTCCATCTTTGGCTACGGGAAGAGAGGTGTTACCCCCGTAGATAGGGTGTGCAACTTGGGTGTCCTCCTGGATACACAGCTCAGTTTGGAGGAACAGGTGGGAGCCGTTACCAGGGGGGCATTTGCTCAGGTTCGCCTGGTGCGCCAGTTACATCCCTGTCTTACAGTGGTTCTCCTCCTACCTCCCGGGATGTTCGCAATCAGTGTTGGCAGGGGGGCAGAGGTCGACTTCGAGGTATCTCACTTGTGGGGTGCCCCAGGGGTCGGTCCTCTCACCCCTCTTGTTCAACATTTATATGAAGCCGCTGAGTGAGATCATCCGTGGCTTTGGGGTGATCTATCATCAGTATGCTGATGATACGCAGTTATACATCTCCACCCCAGGCCACATCAGTGATGCTCTCTCTGTGATGTCCCATTGCCTGGAAGCGGTGCGGATCTGGATGGACAGGAACCTGCTTCGACTCAATCCAGCCAAGACAGAGTGGTTGTGCATACCGACATCTCGATCCAGTCGAGAGGTTCCATCTTTGGTCATGGGGAAGGAGGTGTTGCCCCCCATAACAGGGCACGGAATCTGGGGGTCCTCCTGGACTCACGGCTCAAATTGGAGGAGCAGGTGGGGCGTGGCCAGGGGCCTTTGCCCAGATCCAGCTGGTTCTCCAGCTGTGCCCATATCTGGACTGAGATGCCCTGCGCACGATCACTCAGGCACTCATCATTTCCCGACTCGATTACTGTAACACTCTCTATTTAGGACTGTCCTTGCATAGCACTCAGAGGCTTCAACTGGTGCAGAATCGACGCCGCGGTAGTGATGGGAGCTTCCCGATACTCCCATATTACACCCCTCCTATGCAGCCTGCATTGGCTTCCGGTTGCCCTCCAGGTGAGATTCAAGGTTCTGCTGTTAACATTCAAAGTCCTACATGGCATGGATCCAGGAGAACGAGAACGACTCCTCCCAGCATCAAATACCAACCGCCCTGTACGGGCACACAGACGGGGTCTCCTTGGGGTGCCATCTGCGACTCAATGTCACTTGGCGGTGACCTGGGGGAGGGTCTATTCTGTGGCAGCTCCCGCTTTATGGAATTTTCTTCCGCCGGAGTTCCGGCTGGCTCCCGATCTCCGCACCTTCTGCCATGATTTAAAGACCTAGCTATTTTTACAGTCCGGGCTGTGCTGACCCTCTGGGGGTTTGATTGTTTTAACTTTGGGGTTTTTAATTCTAATTTGGCTTGTAATTGTTTAATATGTTTTTTAGGTAATTTATTTATTGTTGTATTTTTAGCTGTGAGCTGCCCCGAGTCCTTTCAGAGAGGGGGCGGCATACAAGTTGAATAAATAAATAAATAAATAAAAAAATAAATAAATAAATAAATCTGGACCAAGATGCCCTGCGTACAGTCACTCATGCACTCGTTGTCTCCCGTCTGGACTACTGCAATGCTCTTTACATGGGGCTGCCCTTGGGGACCACTCGGAGGCTTCAGCTGGTCCAGAATGCAGCAGCGTGGGTTGTGATGGGAGGTTCCCAATACTCCCATATTACACCCCTCCTGTGTGAGCTGCACTGGTTACCGGTTGCCCTCCGAGTGAGATTCAAGGTGCTGGCATTGACCTATAAAGCCTTTTATGGCATTGGACCAGGATACATACAGGAGACCCTGCTGCCAATAACAGCCTCCCAACGTCCCGTGCGCTCCCATTGAGAGAGCCTTCTACAGGTGCCATCAACACAACAATGTCGACTGGCAACCCCAGGAGTAGGGCTCGGGAGGAATCAACTTCCCTGAGCTCCGACAGCTCCTGACCTCCCTCCTCCGCCGTGACCTAAAAACTTGGCTATTCCAACTAGCCTACCCGGACTGATGGGGACTGGGGGAGGGTTTTAAATATATTTTAAAAATACTCTAATTGACAAATGAGACCTTGGTTTTTAATTCCTTTAACATTTATGTAATTGTATTGGGATTGTTTTAATTGTGTTTCCTGAGTCCCTCAGGAGATAGGGCGGCATATAAGTCTAATAAATAAATAAATAAATAAATAGGCACATCCTGAGAAACAAATGGCTTTGATATTCTTGGATGCTCAAAAAGCTTTTGACAACGTGAATTGGCACTTCATGTTATTGCAAATGGCACAAATGGGCTTTGGCCAAAACTTTATGAATGCCATTGAGACTATATATTCAGAACAAACTGCAAAAGTCCTGACAAATGGTGAACTAACAGAGCACATAGATATGAGAAAAGGGACTAGGCAAGGTTGTCCTCTGTCACCTCTGCTGTTCGTGTTAACATTAGAAGTGTTGAACAGTTGTATTAGGGAAGATAAACAAATAAAAGGAATGAAAATCAAAAAAGAAGAGTACAAATTACAAGCCTTTGCAGATGACCAAGTATTTATACTAGAGGATCCAATGGGGTCAGCACCTAAACTAATAGAAAGAATAGAAGACTATGGAAGAGTAGCAGGTTTGAAAATTAACAAAGACAAAACAAAGATATTAACAAAGAATATGCTAGCGAGACGGAAGAAAGAACTGGAAGAAGCTATAGAAATACAGGTCACAAATAAGGTTAAGTATTTAGGGATATACATTACATCAAGATGTAGCACATTGAAAGAGGATAACTATATTAAACATAAACAACAGATAGCGACAGATTTGGAAAAATGGAAAAATTTACAATTATCACTTATTGGAAGAATATCAACAATTAAAATGAATATATTGCCTAGAATCTTATATTTGTTCCAGTAAAATTAGAATTTTTGTTTTGGGGGAAACATGCTGCTGATGCATTGCTGGGAAGGGTGATGTAAAACTCAGCCATATCAAAGATGTTGTACATGACACCTAACCCAACTGTTGAACTTCTCCAGCCAGCCAGACCATTTAACTAGGAATTCTCTTTGTTTTCCCCTCCCTCTTTTCCGAAGTATTTTTTCAATTCTGTAGACACGCCCTTGGTTGCTAGGTACCTTTTGTAACTCTTCTGGGTAAAAAGTCCCCTGTACGGGGTCTTCCGCATAATCCATTAATCTATATACAGTTCTTTCTCCCCGCCGCACCCTTTCTTTCACAATAAATATTTCATCCGTAAAACTTTGATGATAGCCCTTTTCAAATTTTCCCTTTAGTCTGGATATCCTAACGTGCTCCCCCACCTTAAAGGTTTTTAACTTTCTGAACAATTTTAAACATCTTCCGTATAGCCACATCCACACTTTTTTTTTGTTGGCGTGGTTTACCCTATTGGGAGCAGTCCGGATACTGCAGTGATAAGAGCTATTGTATCCCCGCATGAGAGCTGGTAATACCTCTACATATCGGTGGGTATTTTTAGCTGTAAAATACCTCCAGATTTTATTTTTCAGAGTTCGATTAAACCGCTCTATAACTGCAGCTTTAGTTTCGCTATGTGTGACAAAGTGATGTATGCCATAACGTTCCAAAAGATTCTTCAGAGGCTTGTTTAAGAATTCTTTTCCAGCATCTGTCTGTAACTTTCTGGGGGCCCTTCCTGATTGGAAGATAGTCTGGAAAGCAGCAGCAACTCCACTCCCAGACTTATCGGGTAAACAGACAGCCCAGGCAAATTTGGATAGCATGTCGATCACTGTTAACATGAATTTTATGCCATTGTTTTCAGAGGCGAATCCTGATAAATCCACAAGGTGCACTTGCCATTGACAGTCTATGCAAGAAACTATTGTGGCGTTCCTTGGAAAATTTATTCTTGCTGGTTTATGAAGGGTATAAGCATCTTGTCCAGAAAGCTATATCTTGACATCCTTCAGGGTTAGGTATTTAAAATGCTTCCTCCCTGCCTTAAGCAGTGCTTTTACACCACCATAGCTATCCATGCATTCGGGTGTATAATACACGTCCTTTAGAATATTTTCATACTTCATTCTGCAGCATTCAATCTGCACAATAAACACACATTGCATTTTAGCTTCGGCCTTTTATTTGTAATTTACAGAATGTTCAACCACCCTTATTCAGCAGCAAGAATAATATCCATCATCAGTACTATAAAAACTGTCATCACTATCTTCAAACTCTGTAGTCATCAAACATATGCACCAGCAACTCTGCATGCACATTATTTAGCAACATTACCTTCATTAGAAATGTATCTTTTAACGCCCCCTGTAAACAACAGGGAAAATCATAACTACTCAGAGCATCAGCATTAGTATCATCACTAACAAATGCTGTAAACTTGTTGGTAATAGATGTCGTAGGGTGCCTGCAAACATCCCAGGACTCTGTAGATTCCGACTCACTTCTTAAAAAATCCAGATGGTTCTCATATTTATATCCAGATGTTGTTTCTGTTTCAATATACAAAAAATAGTACATTACAATAGTTCTCACCAACTCTTTCACCATTTATTATATAACATATAACATATAAGGGCCTTGGTGGCTCAGGCTGTTAATTGCCTGCACTTAAGCTCCAGCTGCCTACAACTGCTGTAGGCTCGAATCCCACCAGGCTCAAGGTTGACTCAGCCTTCCATCCCCTTGGGGTAGGTAAATTGAGGACCCAAGATTGTTGGGGGCAATAAGCTGACTTTGTAAAAATGCCGCTTAGTAATAAGCAGGCATATACAATGGAATGAAGGCTATTGCTGAGCACACTGGGTTGTATCCCAAAATTGTAAGCCCCTGAGTCTCCGGAGAAGGGCGGCATATAAATGTAATTTTTTTAAAAAATTTCTCATTGAAGTACATTCTGGAGGGGAAGAACTTCATAGCGGATGCACTGTCTAGGTTACCTCAATATAATAGTGCCCATCTGGAAATGATCCGCCCTATTGTCCCAACTAAACAATTAGTGGCTCCAATGTTTACTAGAGTCCAGAAAAAAGGAGAGGTTGATTTATCAAATGATTTATCTGTACAGCTAAAAGAAGCTTTGAAACTAGATGATTGGTTACTGGCTCATTCAAATAACTGTACGGTTAGAGATGGATTGGCATGGGTGGGGGATAAATTGTACATGCCAGCAAAGTTGAGAAACCCCATATTACAACAAGCCCATGATTCCAAAGCTGCTGGACATTTTGGGTTTGTGAAAACCCTACATTTGGTTAAATGGCAATTTTGGTGGCCTACTTTAAAAAAGGACATTGAAGCTTATGTGGCTAGTTGTCCTATCTGTGCTTCAGCCAAACGACTGCCTGGTAAACCAGCTGGCTTGCTACAAAATGTAGCCAGGCCGATTGCTCCATGGAAAGAAATTTCTATGGACTTTATAGTGGAATTACCTGAAAGTTGGAGAAATACAGTTATTTGGGTGGTAATGGACTTGTGCAAAAATCCCATCTGCAAAAACCTTAGCTAAACTGTTTATTTTACATGTCTATAGGTTGCATGGTGTTCCTGAATGGATAATTTTGGATAGGGGTGTCCAATTCACCTCGAACCTTTGGAAAAAGTTCCTGAAGTTATTGGGCTCTGCCCAGGGCTTAAGCTCCACCCACCACTCACAAATCAATGGGGCTTTTGAGAGGACTAACTCAGTATTGGAACAATATCTTAGATGCTATATAAATTATCAACAAGATGATTGGTCAGACTTATTACCATTTGCCGAGGTGGCATATAACAATTTGGTTCACAGTAGTACTGGTTTTACCCCATTTAAAGTTGCTTCGGGGCAAGACTTTGTACCCATATCCAAGCTTCCACAGGGGAGACCCAATGTTCAGTCATTGAGTGAGTGGATAACCCAACTCCAGCTTACCTGGCCGGTTACCCATAAAGCATTGGATGATGCTCATCAAGCTCATAAGAAACATGCAGATAAAAAGAGAGCTCTTGTCATGCCCCTGGTGGAGACTGACTTTGAGGGAGAGGAGGAACAGCCGACAGGGAGTGGAAGTGGAAGAGGCTGGGGAAGGGCAGAGGCCGGCTGAGCAGTCAGAGGAGGACCCAGGCCCATCCCCTATCTATCCTAAGGCATGCAGGGAGGAGAGAATAAGGGAGAGACGTGGTCTACTTGGGAGGAGAGGGTCTTGATCCTCTTCATGGGCTGCAGGTGTGAGAACTGCATAAGAGTTTGGACCTGGGTTCTGGCAATCACTGGAGACAAAGCGTGTTTTATTTTGGTTTGAGGTTATCTTGGTTGGCATCCTTCCAACAGACTGTGCCTTGTTATCTCCTTGAATTTGGTAAATACTTCTCCTGTTCCGTTGTGGAAATTTCATCATTGTAGTTTGTTTAGTTTTTATTTTCACCTCTATCTGCTCATTAAATTCGGACTGTATTGCTTTCTTTTGAAGACCATTTTTGAGTACGTTTTATCTCCAACTGAGAATTATTGAACAGTGGGACCAAGTTGGAGGCATTAAAGGGCATTTATTTACATTTTGGATTTTGTTACGTTTGTGTTACACTCTGGGTCATCCACAAAAACAATATCAAGTGGGGGACAAGGTTTTCTTGTCCACTAGATATTTGCAAACCACACAAAAGTCTAAAAAATTGAGCCCCAAATATGTGGGGCCTTGTCCAATTGAACGAATTATGAATCCTGTGTCAGTCCAACTGCAATTACCTAAAACCCTTAGACGGATTCACCCTGTTTTTCATGTTAGTTTGTTGAAACCTGAACATACCTCCAATGTGAGACCTGTTCAGGTCGACCTCCCAGTCCCTCTTCTGATTGAGGATGAACAACATTTTGAAGTTAAAGAAATTTTCGATTCCAGGAGACAAAGAGGTCAATTCCAGTATTTAGTCATTTGGAAACACTTCCCTCCTTCACAGTCAGAATGGGTAAATGAAAGGGATGTTCGAGTCCCTAGGTTCAAACAGGCATTTCATGTGAAATATCCTGACAAACCTTAAAATTTTGTAATACTTGTAACATGTATATTCTTTTATTTTGTGTTTTCTTTCTTTTATAGGGCTAACACCTCTTTTGCAGGAGGACTGAATGTCAGCCTTCAAGTGTTCTTTCCTTTGTTTTGCATCTTTTGGCTGCCATAGTAGCGGGGGGAGGGGTGAAATAATTGGGTTTTGAGGATGTGGGAAATGGGCTGGAGGCTTTGAGAATAAACTGTATATGTTGGGGGAAAACTTTCTTGTTTATGCTTCTTTGCTGCGCTATGCGCAGGCACAACTCTTTATCAAAATAGGCCAAGGTCAATGGACAGATGCCTGCATCACCACCTGAAGATGCCCCACATGACATTATATACAACTTTAATTGGATGGGCAGTTTGAACTATTGTGGGTGGGAACGTTGCCATCACTTTGTATATGTGGTTTTCGCACGCAATTCCTCAGATTCAGAATTCCTTTGATGTTACCACTTGATTTCCAGTAAAAGATATCCTTTCTCTAATTAATGGAGTGTTTCTTTCTTGGATTTTGAATGGAGCACCACCTGACATCTACCCCTTGCATGGAGTGCCACAGAGATTATCTCAGACAGAGAGGTCCAGTTCATGGCCAAATTTTGGAGGGAGTTCCTGCAGACTACTGGGTTGTCCCAGGGCCTTAGCTCAGCTTTTCATCCAAGTACTAATGGGGGGGGCAGAGAGATTGAACGCCATGGTAGAGCAGTACCTGAGGTGCTACGTGAATTATCAGCAATCCAATTGGGCAGACCTCTTGCCTTTTGTGGAAGTTGTGTACAATAATGCTGTTCACAGTAACATGGGACTAACCCCCTTCAAAGTAGTGAGTGGCATGGAACTCTGTCCTAATGCCTGAGTATCCAAGGATCCACCCTCCTCAGTCAGCCTGACCAATTGGATGTCAATGCTGAAAGCAACTTGGGGGAATGTAAAAGCAGCACAGAGCTATAAGAGACAGGCAGACAAACACCAGGCCACGCAAATGCCATTCCAGGTGAGGGAGAAGGTCTAACTCTCCATCAAATACTTGAGATTAAGGCTCCCTAGTAGGAAGTTGGGGCCAAAGTTCATGGGACCTTTCCCCATAGATAAGGTCATCAACCCAGTCACGGTGCAACTGAAGTTGCCCCAACTGTAAAGGAAAATTGTTAGTATATGTGCAGAGTAACCCTTGTGTAACAAGGATATGCACATGGAAACATTTATGAGAACAGTTATGAATAAATATACAGCCACACAGAGTTAAATCAAGTTGTGTTAATGTTTACTTGAAGAAATAGCACAGTCCAATAAACAGTCCATGTCATACACATTTTTAACAGTCCAGAAATATCCAGTTATAAAGTCTTCTTATCAGTTTCACATCTTTTACAGCAGACAAATATCAAACCTAATACAACAGATAACCTTCGATATCAACAAAATATCAAAGTAAACAGGGTTAGTCAGTATGGGTCCGTAGTCAGTCAGTATCAGTATCAAGAGAGATCATCAGTGAGAAAGATAATTAAACCATGATCTATAGCTCCCTCTTATGGCAACTTGCAGCATAACCAACCAACCAGAACATAGTATAATACATTACAGTATTTTTTCTTAAAGCTACAGACATATATTTGTGGTTTATATATTGTCAACCCAACTACTTTGTGTACATATACATAACATTTTCCCCTTCGGGTTGGTCAATATATAATACATTATTCAATTCACTTTTACACTTACATAACTTTACATACTCATAGAGATTAGAAGATTCTTTATCTAACTTGACATACAATGCTTGTTTGAACTCTGTTAGATTTACGTCTCTCTCTAATTGACCTTCTAGGAAACTCAGTACATGTTGTTTGTATATTTTCTTCCTCTACCTCCCCTATCGAATCCTCATCTTTTACAGTTATAGAGGGTTCTTCTTTTAATGATTCATCAATATTCCTATCATTTTTATGATGTGAACAAAGGAGTTTTTACTATAATACTATATTTTTTATTATTATATTCTTGTTTAAACTTTCGCCAGCCAACATGCTCCAGAAATTTAGCACTTGCACTCCAATATATATTAGTAATATCTGTCTCCCAAAATTTAAATAATCTATGACTAGCTCCATAACCTACAAAATACAATTTCTTAGCTCTATGTTGTCCCTTTTGCCTTACTTGCGTGAGAATATGAACCCATGCTGGGCTTCCAAATGTATGCAAATAACTAAGATCTGGTTTTCTTCTATGCCAACGAGTAAATGGTAATTCACCAGTCATTGAATTTATCACATTATTCAAAACATGGTTAGCATACATTATTGCCTCACCCCACAATTGCTCTGATATACCAGAATCAGACATCATATTCCTAGCCATAACCTGTAATGTTTGTCTTCTACATTCAATATATGAGTTATGTTGTAGTCTATAAGGATCAGAACGCTCATATTCAATTCCAGCTTTTCATAACATGGTTTCAAATTTGTTATTAGTAAATTCAGTATCATCATTCATAATTAATCTAATAATTTTCTGTTTCTGTTTTCTTTCAGTAAATTTTAGCCAGTTTACAAAATACTGGTATGTTTCTTGCTTTGTTTTCATTAGGTAACAGAAACCGTGTCTGGAAAAATGATCCATAATACTCAATATATAACAGGCTCCACTTACACTAGGCTTTCTAGGTCCAATGATATCACCAAACACAACCTCTAATGGTTTACTGGCTTTCAGTCCATTTACCATATTTTCAGAAATTACCTTGTTTTCCTTTTGATTACAAATATTGCAATCTAAATACTTTATACAAGGTTTTAAGTCTATACCAGTAGACAACTCAACAGTTTTCTTGAGCATTTTGAAATTTATATGTCCCATACACCTATGGAGTAGACGAATACATTCATCATGAGGCTTCTTATTCTCATAAACTGAGTTAGCATTACTTGATGGATCATCATTTATAATAAACAAACCATTTTCCAATCTTGCAGTAATACTTTTACCTTGTTTGTCTATTAAACAGGTATCTCCCTTAAATGTTACTACAAATCCTGCTTTTTCCATTTCTCTTACAGATAGCAAATTAAACTTCATTCCAGGTACATATAACATTGGTAAACTTTAATTAATATATGAACAATATGCAGTACCTTCTCCACATGCTTTCATTTAACATCCATTAGCTAATGATATATGCTGTTTACTCTTTATCATGTTAACAAACCTCTCTTTACTTTTAGTTATACACTGCAATGCTCCACTATCAACTACCCATATATCATGGTTTACAGTTGTAGTTATATTTGATATTGCTAAACTAACATTCTTATGAGCTGTCTGTATATTATTCTGTTTCTTACCTTTTTTACAGTATCTGGCTATATGTCCTTTAGCCCCACAAGAAAAACATTTCCTAACAATATAGGCAGTTGAAGACAGTTTTGCTTCCTGTTGTTGTTTTTCTCTCAGTTGGTTTCTATCTTGCCTTTTTCGTGATTCTTCTAACAGTCTTCCAGTTATGCCAGTCAATGTCAGTTCATCTCTGTTTAAAACTTCTAGTGAAGACACATAATCATCATAAGTTTCATCCAAAGAAGAAAGAATAATGTAAACCTGATGTAACTCAGAGAAAATCAATTCTTTTTCTTATAGCTCCTGAAAAGTCCTTTTCACAAACTCCAAATGAGCTAACATATTGCCACCTTTTATAAGACGAGCTCGAAATAGTTCACATGTAAGGTATATGTGTGCACCCACACTATCTCAAACATAAATCTTCTTCAAAATGTCCCAACGTCTAGCAGCAAATTCTTCACCACGATTATGGACTAACTGTGAATCACTTAGTGTCAGTCCAATTATGCTAAGAGCCTTTTCATTATTTAACTATCCCAAGTTAATCCTGGATCTTTTACGCAGAAGTAGGCTGTACTTCATAGATCAGGAAACATAGTTTGTTCCATCCAATGGGGTTATCAGGGATAGACTGGTTGACTGTTCTTGTGCCATTGTAACAATAAATTGACTGTCTGATTATGAAACTGTAACTTGCAGCATAACCAACCAACCAGAACATAGTATAATACATTACAGTATTTTTCCTTAAAGCTACAGACATACATATTTGTGGTTTATGTATTGTCAACCCAATTATGTTGTGCACATATACATAACAAAAATACACCCAGTATTTCATAGTAGCTTCTTAAAACCTGTGATGGGATTGACCTTGAGGCCACTACCTTATGAGCCTCCAGACTCCATGATCATAGGGGACCAAACCCATTATGAGGTGCAGTGAATTCTCGATTCGAGGTGGCAAAGGAGACAACTCCAATATTTAATCAAGTGGAAGGGCTACTCCTTATCAGAGGCATCTTGGGTAAAGAGTAGGAACATACAAGCCAATCGCCTTGTGACGAGGTTCCATGCAGAAAACCCAACCAAGCCGGGGTGGGTGGGTTTTGCAACCCTAAATTCTATACCTGCAATAAATTTGTTTTCTTTTTGTGTTGTACAGGTCACCTTCAAAAAGTGAGGGGAGCCGAATGTCAACTCAAAAATATTTCTCTGGTCTTCTAGAGTTGCCAGCAGAAAGGGAGTGGAGGAAGTAGTGCATTCCTTAAATGCTTTCATAGATAATTCTAGGTGGCTGAAGCTTCTGGCGTGCAAGTTTATTACTGGAGAGCGTGATCGATGACTCTTGGCGATGTATGTTTCCCATTGGAGAAGACACATCCAGGGTAAAGGGTGAAATGAATGATGTGTCCCAGAGTTGGCTACACCCAGGTAGCACCAGCATGTTCACTCCTAGTAAATCTTCTTTGAACTCTGAGAGATGTGGCTAGAGACTCATGATTTAAATGGGGGTGGATGCGGGAACTCCAACATTTTGTATGCACATGGCATTCACGCCACAGAAATCCATGCATAATCTGAGAGCATCATCTTTCTTCTCTTTAAATAATACCGGGGCTGCCAACCTAGATTTCGCTGGTTCAATGAACCCTCTTGTTCTGACCAAGGCTTATTGAGACACTAACAAACTCACTTTAGTCCCAAAACCCTTTTTTCTTTATTTCAATACCTGTGAATTTTAGTCATTCACAGCCCGTAATGAGTTTCAAGCAGTTTGTAAATAATCCCATGGAAGACTGACAAAGTGTTTCAGGATAAATCTGATAAACACGTACTTTTATCTTCCTTGAAATGCTGCCAATGACTAAATTTCCAATTAGTTATACAAGGCCAAATGGAGCACAAATTCAACACAGAGCTTCAGGTTTCAAACTGACCAGTATGAACAAAGTTGCTTCCTGCAAAGGTTCATGTCCCTTTGCTCCTCCTTTATATCTTATGGGAGGGCCAATCATCTCCAAGCCTTACTCCCGAGTCACCCCTTTTATCTTAACTGTTCTTGCCTTCTGGCAGCTTTGCGCACGTGCACACTGGGAACAGGCTTCCCTTGTTCCTCTGCCTCATTGCTGTCAGATTCTGGAGGCTCCGGAGTCAGCACATAACTCCCAGATGGTCCTGGCCCTATCTCTGTATTGGACACAGGACTCTTGTCTGAGTCTTCCCCAGACTGGCCCCTGTTCCTCCCCACTGTCCGACTCTGCTGCCATCTCTGTAGCCTGCCAGCAGACCACAACAGCTCTGGCTAAGTTGGTATCAATGTATTTCCTCAACTCTGTCATTTTGATAGGTGTCATGGAGTACATTTTTTGTTTAAGCAGCTTTGCCCCAGGTTCTAATTCGAAGTCACAATCAGTGGCTCGATGAGGGGGAGAATGTTGCATTCCTTCTCACTAAACGTATCAGCTATTCTTTAGGAACCTGGGGTTTACCTGGAGGAGAGTCTGAAGCAGTAGCTGCTGCTTCTAGCTGTGGATCCCTGTTGATTGGCAGTCTTTTATCAGGAGGCATGGGGGGCAATGGCCTGGTGCCAGTTATGATTTTCTATTACCCACCTTCCAATTTAATGGTAGGGCCCCATTTGTCAAGCCTCGCAAGTCCCAATATGACAGATTCTGACATTTTTGGAGCTATTATAAATCGTATGAGTTCATGATACCTTCCCATTTCTAATCTGATCAGTTCTGTAATCTGGGTGACTGGGCTCCTCCAATTAACGTTCCATCTACTTGTTCAAATTTGATTAGGCATTTTAGGGCTTTAGTTTTTATCCCTAATTGCATAATGATTGGGAGCCCAATTAGACATCTGGAACATTCTGTAACTATTACTGCTTTTAATTCCCCAAACTCCCCAGTCTCAGGCACCACCAACTTCACTTTAATTGTAAAAGGGGGATGGCTGCACTAACCATGGGGTCCTGTGCATCATTTGCCTTTCTGGGAAGGTTTTCTTTGGCTGGAGGTTCCTCACTCTCTTCTGTGGGGGTGGAACCTCTATGGCTTGTCTGGCAAACCAACTAGTCTCTGGGGGTTTCTGTGGAGCTTTCCTATCTCTGGCAGCTGTAGTGGGCCTTGGTTGTGGAACCAGTACAGGGACCAGACACTCAGAAGCCCGATGATTCACTTGAGCACAATGGTAGCATTTGATAATTCCTGTAGGTTGGGTAGGAGCGGCTTCTGCAGGTTTAGTCAGAGGGCATCTGGCCAAAGTTCTCCTAGGGGGCCTCTCAGAGGGGGGTTTCCAGTATGGGTGAATTTCTCTTTCCAGGACAATGGACATGATATACCAGTCTTGCAGTCACTCTGGCACCCCGCGGATGCCACAGGCTTTTCTAACTTCTTGATCAATGTCTTCTTTAAGATAATGCAGAAGTATTCTGTCAGGCCAATGCATGAGATTTCCTGCAACCTGTCTAAAGTCCCACACAAAGTCTTTTATGGGTTGATTACCTTGCTTCATCACCTTTTTTATTTTGTCTTCATTTTCACCCACTCTGTCAGGGTCTTCAAATCTAGCCTGGAGTAGCTCAACAAATGCATCTGCATCATTTAGCTCTGCAGCTCCCTCATTGTGTAGCTGAGCTATCCAGGTGGAAGCATCTCCTTCATTCATCCCATCTGTAATCGCAGAAACTAAGTCACGATCTGTTTCGTATTGGTCTCCATATTGATCTATATGTGCCCAGATTCAACTTGAGGAAATAAGCAAGTTTTTCAGGCTTCTCATCAAATGTCGCTCTACATCTTGGTGGTGTTGACCTTGCTGGTGGAATCACTATGGCTACTGGTGGCGGGGCAGGGGCCTGCTGGGGCACTGCTATGGGTGGCAGGAGGGAGGCCTGCAGGGGCACTGTGATGGGTGGTGGGGTGGTGGGCAGTGTTTGAGCTGGAATCTGCTGTGCCACTGCTGCTGGCTGCTGGATAGGGGCTGGCTGCTGAGCTCGCTGTCGAGTTGGAAAAGGAGGTGGCTACAACCTGCTGCTGGATCTGATTCCATTGCTGCGCCAGGAGTGTTGTAGCAAATTGGCCCCATGGTGGTCCTGAAGAAGGTGGTCCAACTGGTGCTGGCATCCACTGCATTGGACTCACCCATGACCAGGATAGACTCACCCATGGGGGAATACATTCCGCAGGGGTAGCGTAAGTGTTGACTGATGAGGGGAGCCAATTGGAGGTTTCAGCATCCCAAATGCTGGCTGCATCTGCTGTGTCTTCCCTGCGACTTGCCTCTGCCATCAACTCTCACTGAATGGAATGAAGCCGACACCATGCTGGTTCCACTGCCAGGTCCCAAATCAGAAAAGTGGACATGGGTTGCGCTAAGTTCCATTTTGGTTGGGGAGGTTGGGACTGTGGGACATAACTCTCCACTTCAAGTCACTCAAATCGCTCCAGGAGTCCTGCCAACAATTGGCTTCAAGACGGAGGCAACAGGTTCCAGTCTCGAGAGTTGTCGGACCCCCAAAGCCCCACGTCTCTCCATTCTGACTCGTGGGCTGACTTTGCTGGGCTGGAGTAGGAGCGATGTTCCGGCAGCCTTTCTTCCAGTCCCATCTCTGGAACTGGATCAGCCTGGCAATTTTTCCAGGAATCCGTTTCCTTGGGCTGAGTGCCTAGCCTTTGTCTCTCCTCTTTAGCTTCAATGGCTCACACAAATTCTTCAGAAGGAGGATACCAGGTCTCAATCAGTCCTCCGGTATCTGTTCCCACCACTTCTTCTGTGATCTCCGCCTTCTCCTCTATCTTCGCTGAGTCTTTGCACCTCCCAAACTTTAGGTTGGTACTGAGGCTCAGCACTCTGGGCAGTCCCCTTTTGGGGTGCTGGTAACTATTTAGAGATTCGGGGTAATGTCAGCATTCCAGAAAAACGTGACTCCATCAGATAACTCCAAACCAGACATATTCTCAAAGTTCCCTTTTATTAGAATAGTAAACTAGCACATCTGGGAAATCCCAAATCTGAAAGTTCCGGGTTTCCCTCCAGTAAGTAAAATATTACAAATTAGCCCCTGCCGCCATCATTCCATCACATGCCCCAATCACCATCCATCCCAACTTGAGACGTCCCCTCAACTACTCCTCAGCCAGGTGCAGGAACATAATCTTGACTCAGGGGTGGGATTCAAATTTTTAAACACCGGTTCTGTGGGCATGGTTTAATTTGTGAGTGTGGCTTTGTGGTCATGTGACTGGGTGGCATGGCTTGCTGGCTGGGCGTAGCATGGTGGTCACGTGGCTGGGTGAGCATGGCTTAGTGATCATGTGACTGGGTGGGCATGGCCATGTGACTGGCAAACCAAATACAAGTGACCCCCGTTTAATGGCCAGTTGCTTAGCAAGTGTTCTAATTTACGACTGACCTCCCAGAGCTACTTGACCTGTTTTTGGAGTTTTGACAGCCATGCGCACACACCCACACACAAACACACCCACACCCACACCCACCCACTCCCTTCTAACCCTGTTACTCTATGATTCTGTAAGGATCTCCTGCTGGAGCAGGGGCTTGGACTAGAAGATGACCTCCGAGATCCCTTCCAGGCCAGCCCTAGATTGCTGTCCTATTTCAAAGAGTCTTCTGAAGCCAGGGTTTGTGTCCTTCCTTCCTGTCCTTTTTTTTTCTCCTTCCCTCTCTCCTTCCATGTATCTATCTATCCATTCATATATCTCATTCACTGTCTCCTCCTTCTCTTCCTTCTTTCTTTCAAACCGCGTCATTTTCTGCCGTCCACACTGCAACGTCTGTCTGCGCGTTTTGGCTTTCTCTGATGCACTCCGTACCTGTGGCTTATTTCCGTACCAGCCATAATATGCCTCTCCTCTGCGCAATATTTCCGCCATCATCTCTTCTCTTCCGCCAGCTGTCTCTTTTCTTGCATATATTCAACATGTTTATATTTTAACAACTCATAACCTTCAATATTATTTATATAACATTATATCTTTTTCTCCTCAATCTCTGATGTCTTTCTCTCTTGCTCTCTCTTTATCTCCTAACCGGCTATGTTTTCCTCCTCTCTTTCCCTCTCTTTTTCTCTTTCTTTCTCTCTTCCTCCTTCCTCTCTCTTTCTCTCTTTCTCTTCCTCTCTCTCTTGCTCTTCCTCCCTCCCTCTCTTTCTCTCTTTCTCTCTCTCTCTCTCTCTTCCTCTCTTCCCCCTTTTTTCTCTCTTTTCCTCTCTCTCCTTCCCTTTCTCTCTCTCTCTCTCCCTTCCCTTCCTCCTTCCCTCTCTCCTTCTAAAGCTAGGAGACCCACCTGAAACACACCACAAAGTGTATATACACAACAAAATGTATATTTAATATTGCATGTATTAACAGCAGCAAGGGTTGTATTTGCTCAGCATTGGAAAAAATAAAGAAATACCACTAGACAAAGAGATATTTAAGAAGATATTGGACTGTACAGAAATGGACAGACTTAGTGGTGGGATTCAATTTTTTTTAATACCAGTTCTGTGGGCCTGGCTAGGGGGGCTTGCTAGGGGGTGAGGTAATGTGACTAGGTGGGCATGGCCTTTTTTGCTTTTTGCAGCACCTCCACCCCATTTTTTGGGCCTTCTGGGCCTCAGGGAAGCCTTCTGGGGAGGTGTTTTTGCTCCCAGGCCTCCTTAGGGCTCAGAAAGGCCCCCAAAATGGCACCCCCATGCTTCATTTTGGGGCCTTCTGGGCCCTAGGGAAACCTCCTGGGGGCATTTTTGTTCCCAGGCGGCTTTCCTAGGGCTCAGCAAGGAAAGAAACAGAGCATGGGGGCACAACCCCCCCCCCACATGCTTCATTTTGGGGCCTCCCTGGTCGCAGGGAGGCAAAGAATGGAGGGGTTTTTTTTTGGCCTTCCTGGGCCTCAGGGAAGCCTCCTGGGTGAAGCAGTAAGTAAGCAAGGGGAATCCCGGCACAGCTGATCATAGGAACAGCTGATTGTCGGGAGGGGAAAAAAAGGAAATACCTTAAGAAATGACTGGATGGTCTAGTGTCAGATGGGTGGGGTGAGTGAGCATTGGATGGGCAGGGCAAGCGAGCAAGCGGCGACCAGGCAAGTGGGTCAGGGGCATGGTCAGCCAGAAGTTACTACCAGTTCTGCAACCCACGACAAATCCTTGCTACTGGTTTGCCCGAAGCGGTGCGAACTGGTTGAATACCACCACTGGACAGACTTACATTGAAGATCAAACAGAAAGAAGATACAGAATACCATCAAACATGGAATTTATTTTATCAATGGCTGGAAAGAAGGGGTAAAGATTAGGAATATAATTTGTATTGTTAAGCAAATCAAATAACCCAGACAACAATGTTTATTAAACACTAATTTAATGTAATAGTAGAAAATTAATAAAACTTAAATTTAAAAAAATTGCAGAGTTAGAACTTATTAAAAAATACATTCTGTCTCTGTCTCATTCCAAATATTCCCAATATATGTATTTCCGGGTAGTAAAATATGCCCAGTTTTTCCACCTTTCTATGCAAATTGAAGATCTTCCTCTAGGCTCTAGGAATAAAAAGGTGTCCATTACCTTTATGGTGATTTAGGGACCCGAAAAGAAATGCTGCTTAGATACAGTTGTGAAACCTGGTATGTAAGTGTAACTTGAAAATTTAAGGGGGAAAGACCAATGTTTTGTATACCCCCTTACTTACCTTCGAGAGAAATCAAGTAGCTTTAGTCAATAAAATAAATATACAAAAGGAAAGGAATAAAAAATTTTACTGTTTTCTCTGTTTTCTTTTGATAATAAGATGGACCTTCTAGGCATTAGCCTTCCAGCAGTTTCTTAATGAGTGGTGTTGGAAGAGCAGGAAAGGATTATCTCTGAAGAAGCAATATTTTATTCTTCTTGAATAAATACTGTAAATGACATATTAATAGTATGATAGATACCTCCTTACAAAGTCCATGCAAGCAACTTTTCTCTTCGATGAGAGAATTACAAGCGACATGAATTTTGCATTTCTGTCTCTCTCTCTGCCCCCCCCCAATCTTCTCAATTTCCATTGCTTTTTGGCAGAAAAGCTGACTTTTCTCCACATGTTAAGCCTTCCTGAAATATTTTGAGCAACATTACACTTGGCAGTTTCTGTCTCTTCTTGGAAACTGGGAGTGACTCTTTTGCACAATTTTGGCAGACAAATGGTGGGCATTGAGTTTCAAAGTATCTTACACTTTGCCTGCCTGCATTTTTTCAGATGCTTTCCTGTCCAAACCTTCCAACTGTTGACACATTTTAAGTCCATCCCCTTTGCAAATTTTATATTTATTGTATAAAACTTCAATTTGTGGTGAAGATGTCTGCCCAAAGTATCTTCTTTCAATGAGTTCCATGAAAACATAGTATAAATCTATCTAATAAAATAAGTTACTGGAGAGGAAGGAGAAAACTTGATAATGGCAACAATCGGTTACTATATTTTTGTGACTACAATTCTCAAGACTCCTTGGGGAAAATAGTTTACTAGTCAAAGACACTGTATAGTAAGAAGCTTATGGTTTGCTCTTATAAAGAGGTTTTATAAATATTGGCAAAGTGCCAAGCCATGTATAGAATATATATATATTAGGCAACAGCCTTATACTGTTTTAGTTTAAGCTCATGTCATGTGTGCAATGAAGACTTTCAAAAAAATCCTTAGGTTATAGGATATCTTCCTAGACACTAGAAGTCCAACCTCTGCTACCCTGTCATGTTGTCTCTATTGTCAGTCCCCTTTATATTTATAGGCAGCCAGAACAGATAATTATAAACCAGCACTAGCTAAGACCACATGCCAAATAGCTTTCTGTACGCAGCCTGCCCTAAACTTACAGTTTAAAGTGCTCTGAAGATTTTATATTATTTATTTATTTATTTATTTATTTATTTATTTATTTATTTATTTATTTACATTTATATGCTGCCCTTCTCCGGAGACTCTTACAATTTTTGGGATGCAACCCAGTGTGCTCAGCAATAGCCTTCATTCCATTGTATATGCCTGCTTATTACTAAGCGGCATTTTTACAAGGTCAGCTAATTGCCCCCAACAATCTTGGGTCCTCAATTTACCTACCCCAAGAGGATGGAAGGCTGAGTCAACCTTGAGCCTGGTGAGATTCGAGCCTACAGCAGTTGTAGGCAGCTGGAACTTAAGTGCCTGAGCCACCAAGGCTCTTAATTTAATTAACTTTTTCCAGAACTTCAAATTCTTTGGATGATGATCCCTCATTTTAGATATTTTGAGAAAGACATAGTCCTATCAATCTGCATGAAATAAACTCTTTCCATTATGTTTCCCTAATGGTATTTATTAATGCATCAATTTTCCATTAAGGTTGGAGGTCAAACTATCATGCCAGTGCTTTTACAAAACATCTCACTGTGCATATATCCCCATTTGCCTCCTCTTACAGATGCCTATGGTGGCAAGTTGGCAACATGTCTTCTGTTATTTATGCATCATTATCAGCCCTTATCCATCCATTTCATCTGTTTTCTGATGGCTGAAAGCCATTGCCATTGTACACCTTTCCATTTTGCACCTTTGAATTTTTGGGGGCATTGTTTTGCTTATTTGGAGGTCAGATGGTATCAATTCAATATCTAATATTCATCTGCTGTATGCAATATGGCCAACCCATTGTTATTTAGTTGGAATCTCCGTTTTGAAGTAAAAAGTGCAAGTCCCTGATTACCTGGATCCATGCCAATTGGGCTTCCGGCCTGGTTTCAGCACGGAGACGGCATTGGTCGCACTGATGGATGATCTCTGGAGGGCCCGGGACAGGGGTTTTTCCTCTATCCTGGTCCTATTAGACCTCTCAGTGGCTTTTGATACCATCAACCATGGTATCCTTTTGTGACGCCTCCGGGGGTTGGGGGTGGGGGGCACTGTTTTTCGGTGGCTCTCCTCCTACCTCGTGGGGCAGTCGTAATCGGTGTTGGCAGGAGGGCAGAGATTGGCCCCGAGGGTGCTCACTTGTGGGGTCCCTCAGGGGTCGGTCCTCTCTCCCCTTTTATTTAATATCTATATGAAACCACTGGGTGAGATCATTCGTGGTTTTGGGGTGAGGTATCATCAATATGCTGATGATACCCAGTTATATATCTCCATCTCAAACCAGATCAGTGATGCCCTCTCCGTGATGACTCGCTGTCTGGATGCGGTGCGGATCTGGATGGACAGAAACATGCTTCGACTCAACCCGGCCAAGACTGAGTGGTTGTACATACCGGCATCTCGGTCCAGTTTGGAATGTCCATCGCTTGACCATAGGGGAGTGGTGCTGCCCCCTGTGGATAGGGCGAGAACCTGGGGGTCCTCCTGGATGCACGGCTCCGATTGGAGGAGCAGGTGGGGGCTGTCGCCAGGGGGGTCTTTGCCCAGGTCCGGCTGGTTCACCAGCTCTGCCCGTTCTGGACCGAGATGCCCTGCGCACAGTCACTCATGCCCTTGTTACTTCACCACTGACTACTGCAATGCTCTCTATTTAGGACTGCCCTTGCATACCATCCGAGATTGCAGCTGGTGCAGAATGCGGCGGCGGGTGGTAATGGGAGTCTCCCGGTTCTCCCATGTTGCCCCCTCCTGCTGCCTGCATTGTCTGCCGGTTGCACTCCGGGTGAGATTCAAGGTTCTAACTCTAACATACAAAGTCCTACATGACGTGGGTCCTTATTATTTAAGGGAGCGACTTCTGCCGACATCGAATACCAACCGCCCTGTGCGAGCACATAGACAAGGACTCCTTGGGGTCCCGTCGGCCGGGCAATGCCGGCTGGCGGTCCCCCGATGACGTGTCTATTCTGTCGTGGTCCCTGACCTCTGGAATCAACTTCCCTTGGAGCTCCGCCTGGCCCCTGACCTCCGCACCTTCCGCCATGACCTGAAGACCTGGTTGTTTAACCAATCTGGGCTGTGACCCTTGGGTGGGGTGGTTCTTATCTTTGTATTTTGTAATTATGTCCTGGGGCTTGTTTAGTTTAATTTTTTTTAAGTATTTATTGTTGTTGTTGTTTTAATTGTGAGCCCGAGTCTTGGAGATGGGGCAGCATACAAGTCCCACTAATAAATAAATAAATCAATACCAATTAATGGTTGTTCTTTTTTTAGTTTCAGTTGTTTGTTTTTGTATTTTGTTTCTTGGTACATTGTAAGTATTCAAGCTGGACATTTAAATAAATGCCTTGAATAAATAATAATGTTTCATAAGGCAATCTAGTTTAATTATGTCAAATGCTACCTGTTGACATTTTTATGTTATATTTTTATGTTATATTAAACATGCTTTTTTGTGTATCTTTCAACTTCTGTACTACTTTTGCATTCATGTCTAATTGTCACAACCATTCATCAGCACAGGTAGTAAATTATTTCTTCTTTAAAGAGTTTGGCATGTTCTATTGAATACAGTATGAATTTATCCAAATATTCACCAATCTACTTAAATTTGATTCGGATTGTCTTCTAGGTAATCTTTTGCCTGAGGTAGATGTACCTGTTGATTTTCTTCAGTTCCTGATTTTCAGATTTTTGGGGGTGGGGGAAATGGAATTAATTACTAAATATGCCTTCTTAAACTTCTTTTTCAAGGCTAGTAACATCATTAAATTCAGTCATCTTTAAAGGTCTTCACTATTGTAGGAGAAAGACAATATTGTCACCAATAAAACATAGGTGATTGAAGTAGTCAGCACTGATCTTTATTTCTACCTTGGACCACTTCACCTTTTTGAATGTCTACAATACAGTACACAATCTGTAGTACAAGTATAACAACAAAGATGTATGTCTTTGTTTTTTTCAGGATTACAAATTTTTAGGAGTCCAGGCTGATATGTTGTACAATTAATATTATTGATAAAGATTTCTTATTAAAAATTTTTGAAATGTGTTTAAAACTTCACAAATTAAACCCAGGAGCAATAATAGCAAACAGGTTTGTAATAAATAGTGCTGCCAGGGAAAAAGATGATGATGAAGGACCATTCCTCATGGGTTGAATAGCCCTATGCCCTTGTCTCGCTGCTCCTCAGTTTCTCCTTTCAAGGCAGTGTCTCTGGAGATGCTCTGTAGAAACATGTGTGAAACAACGTTTCACTGTGTAAACAGTCTCAGCTGCTCTGCTATCATCTTGTAATGTTACAGTTTTGGCCTAGACTGACCATTATCTCCCCCGCCTTCCTAGTCACCTCTCCAGCTGTTTCTGTTCTTCCATCAGTAATCGGCTAGTCAAATATATCATGGTTAAGTCCCTCTGTTCCATAGACTGTAGGCTAGTCACTAGAACGTCCCATGAAGTGTCTAACAAATTGAGCACCACATACACCTTGCATGCCTCAGTAAATGTCATTCCTCTTTCCTCTAATTCTAAGAATTCTTTCTCATGGACTGAAAATGTGCAGACATGCTCTCTCCCAGTTTCAGTTGTGCCATATACAATCTCCTTGTCAGCAACACTTTGCTGCCCACAGTTTCTCTAACATACACACTATGTAATACCTCTCAGCACTCTTTGGCAGACAGGAGATCTCTCATGTGTATCAGCTGACTGTCCTCCAAATGCAGGATTGTGCTAGCTAATGCCTTTTCATTCCTTCTCTGGGCCCCATCATCCGAGAGCAGTGATGCCAGGAGGACTAAGAGCCTGCATGAAGCCAGCAGCAGAATGGGCAGCCGCGGCCAGCATGGTGCCCGCCACAGCCAAGACATGTCCCAGCAGCAGCTGGACCAGCAGGCAGGGTGGATGGAGACTGGGGCATGTCGAGAGCTTGACCCATTTCAGCCATGGCCATACAGTAGGATGGAGAGGACGGGGCCAGTGGTAGCTGCACTCCCATTCCCATTGGCCCCCACGCTCACCACCTCCTGCACATAAAAAAACAAGACCTCCCCAAAAATAAGCCTGAATGTTTATTTTCAAGCCCAAAAGAAAATAAGACTGGGTCTTATTTTGGGGAAAACAAGCTAAATAGGAATAAACAGTATTTGACATTGAAAGAACAGTCTTCTCCAAGACCTAAATCTTCCTCCTGTAAATTGTAAATAATTATGCATTTTGGCTTAGAGTTTTGTGGAAAAAAACAGGAAAATATACTATGGAAGGGGTGGGGGATGGGACACAGATATTTCAACATTTTTCAGGCTGAAGAAACTGTACATTTAAAATCAAAAACTTTGATCAAGAAGGAAAGTTCTAGTGATATAAAACTGAATGCATTCAAGTGAAATTTTCAGTTTTAGTTCTTAGTCTCCCACAGAACCTGCTTGAAAAATGTAGAAAATCAGGACCCACCCACCCTCCTAGAGAGTGAAATATTTTGAGGAATATTAAAGAAGGCAGGATAAAGTATTTCCCCTAAAGGAGAAATGAAATTTTTTTAAGAGAGGCAGAAACCAGCACCAGTTTCCCTGCCCCAAGCAGCAACTGAGGAGGCCAGCTTTTAGAAATGAAGATTTGGTAATCCATTCAGAAAGATTGGGCCTCATCTGGTTTGGGACTCTTTGGAGACAGACCGAAATCTGCGACTGTGCGCAGTTTCAATCTGTGCTTGCTGCCGGAGCACCCTGAGCCGGCTGGCTTCGGGGCTAAGCCGCCCCATAGAGGTGGTGAAGAGGGGGGAGACTGCTAGCAGGGTTGAGGAGAGCCGCATCTCTCCTCACCAGCTGGCTTTTACTCCCTTTCCTGAAGGCAGTTGCAGCAGTGGTCAGAAATGGCCACCTCAAAGAAGAACCCAACCGGACAAGATCATGCAGGAGGAAGCTGGAAACAGAAAGTTTGACTGACTGGGCTGAACAGAGAAATCACCCACTTAAGGTACCTGGAATTGGAGCAACAAAAAATAATACTATCCCTAATAAAGACTTTCTTAAAGCAGTGGAAGAAAAGTGAAAGGGAAAAGAATTGTTTTTCCTTCCTCTTTACAACTGACAGTTCTAACAGACCTTAAACATTAAGAAGAAGAGATTTGAATAAGAATTGATATTAATCCTTTTTGACATTAACAGGCTATTCTTAGCTGAAAATAAAGTGTCAAAGGGACAAAGATTTCTGAATAATTAAAAAGACTTCTGAAAAGAGAGAAAGAAAGCAGAGGAGGAAAGTAGGAAGAAGGTGGAATCTGGAAAAATGGAGGATACAACCTGGAGTTGAAAAGTATTGAGAGTGAATTTTAACAAGATTTGAGAAGGATACATTCTAGCTGCAGTCCTGTTACAAGATAAAAAAGCCCCTTGAAAGAGAAAGTGAGAAAAGAAGCAAGAGACAACTATAAACTATTGTATGATTCCTGCAATTTTGACAGTGGATCCTAGGGAAATGGACTAAAATTAATTGGGGGTTGTTTAAAAAATAAAGAACTTTTCAAAATGCCATCACTCCTGGAAGAATTAAAGATGATACTTAAAGAATATAAAGAAGAAGCACAAATGAAAGGAGAGACTTTTTGCCCTGAATTCCAATTTACTGAAATGGAGATTTTGAAATATCAAAGACAACAAGAGACACCTGCTGAACAAGAAGGGTGGGACGAAGAAACCATCTTTAATGAGCAAGCCGTTTTAAGTGTGGTAAAAAGGAAGAAGGGGAGAAAGGGAAAGGGAGTTAAAAAGTTAAGATCTGAAGCAATAACCAAAAAGAAGTGCAATTTGAAAGGTAATTATAATGTCAGAAAGAAACAGAAGGGGGAGTCTCAAAAGGGAGATTTGGACAGAAAAGGGAACAAAAAAGAGAGGGAAAAGAAGAGAGGGGGGATGGAAAAGAAAAGAAGCTATGAAGGACTGGAGCAAGATAGAAAGAAACAGGAAAAGTGCATAAAGATTAAAGGGATAAATTTACTTGAGAGACACAGAGATAATGGTTAGAAGTTTAATTTAAAAAGAGAACTCTGCAAGGGTACATGAGATAATATTGTTATATTATTAGAAATGTGTTATGTGTAATGGAATTTTTTTTAGTAATTAAATAATGTAAAGGGGATAAGAGAGTAAGGTTTTTAATGATTTAAAATTTAAAAGCTCAAAAGAAACATGATAGGTTTTCATGCTGTGTTCTAAATATAGTAATAAGTTAATATGAAATACAGATGATTAAAATGAATAATTGATGCTATTTGCTAACAAGCAGGATATTAATATTAAAGGTGGAGCTGAATTTGAAATAGAAATATGTATTCTATATATATGTATATCTTTTTTTGTTTTTTTGTTAAAGAATTTAATGTGTATCTGTAGAAGAGTGTATCAAGCAGAATTCGGTTGATAGTTATGTTAGAAAATGAATGTCATATTTGTGAAGGTGTACTTTAAGTGTTGAGTAATAATTGAATAGATAATACTTAAAAGATATAAAGGTGTTATAACTCCAGTCTTAGCAACTACAGGCCAAAATATGTATAAGGAAAAAAAAGGTGTATGAAATTGTAAACAGTACAGATGAAAGTGTTAAAATATTAAATGGAAAGATATGGAAAATTAGAAAAAGAAATGTAATTTAAATTAGAAAGGAATAGAATAATTAAAAATAAGATTATAGAAAGTAGAAAAAGGGAAAGCTATGGAAAAATTATGAAAATGGATATAAGATATGGATTAGAACACATAAGATGAATATGTAATTGAATTTATGTCTGTATGGAGAAGTGATAACCCGGGAACACACTGTTCTCAAAATAAGATGTTTTATGTTCTTTATGTATGTGTTTGTCTATGTTTGTCTTTAAAAAATAAAAAAAATTATCAAAAAGAAAGAAAGAAAAAAAGAAAGAAAGAAAGAAAGAAAGAAAGAAAGAAAGAAAGAAAGAAAAACTGGGCCAAACAGAAATTCCAGATAAGCAGTTAGGTTGACAAGATTAACTCAAACACCTAGGACAGTGGTGGTGAACCTTTTCAGTACCAAGTGCTGAAACGAAACTGTGCATGCATGCACACATGCCCTGGAAACCGTAAGAGCAGCTCCCTGGCATGCTGCATAGGACCGCCAGAAACTGGGAGCTCAGCTTCCTGCCACGTGCATGCATGCTGTCCACCTGGTCTTCCGGTTTCTAACATGTGTGCAAAGACCAGCTGGCTGTCACGCACATGCGTGCAGGAGCACTGCTCTTCCTGTTTCCAGCACTCTCACATGTGCAAAGACCAGCTGGCCGGTGTGCATGCACATGCCAAAACCCAGAAGAGCAAAGGACGATGGCTGGCATACCAGGAGAGATGGCTCTGCATGCCACTTCCAGCATGCGTACCATAGGCTCACCATCACGGACCTAGGATTTGCATTTTCCCTTCTGCCTATAGAGTTAGCCATGACCCCATAGAAGTCTGACAACAACCATTAGAATGTTAAAGGATAGGAAGCTCAAATAGAAAGCCCAAAGAAGGTATAAAAGCCCACCCACTCTTAGCTCCATTTTGTCAGCTTTTGGTGGTTCTGCTTCATCAATAAACCAACTTTCTTTCCAACCAGCCTCCATTTTATTCCCAGCTTGGAACTGGAACTTGGAACTGGTTATTTCTTCCAACAAAAACATTTTATTAGTTCATTGAGAATACACTGAATGCTTCATTCATGTTGATCTCTTGCTTACTTATGTCAGAAAGTAGACAGGGTTTTTTAAATAACGTACTGGAATTTGTTTTTTTTAAAATGAGGAGACAGGAGATAACCAGTCTGTCAGCCTTCAAAATACTTCTTCTGCTTGTCTTTCCTGCTGCCATAGAAACAGGGGAGAGAAGATTAATTGGGCTTTGTGGGGGGCTTTGTGCTGGAGGCTTGAGATGGTGAAATTGTAAAAACTTGGGAAAACTTTACTTGCTTATTGCACAGCTGTAGCTTCTTATCTAAGCAGGCCAAGGTCAACTGTCGTGGTGAGCTCAATGTCTGAAACACCACCTGAAGATGCTCCACATAACATTATACACATTTCAGATTGGATGGCCAGTTTAAACTATTGTGGGTGGAAACGTTGCCATAACTTTGTATATGTGATTTTCGCGCCTAATGCCTCAGATCTTAAATTCTTTTGATGCTACCACTTTCATTTCCAGTAAAATAACAATGGAGGCTAAGGTTTTCTTTCTTGGATTTTGAAATCCACTTATTTATTTATTTTATTATTTGGTCTTATATGCCGCCCTCTCTCCTGAAGGACTCAGGGCGGCTCACAACCATACAAATACAAAAGTTAAAACTTGACACAGCCAATCTCTCTAGCCAGTGATTAGCCTACATTTTCTTCTGTAGCTTGTTGGAAGAAATACCTGTTTCAGTTCCCAGCTGAAAGGTATTGGAGACAAAATGGAGGTTGGAGGCCGATTGGAAAGAGGGTCCATTTATTGATGAACAGATCACGTTTGTGGTTATGATGCAGCTGACCACGTGGAGTTGAGAGTGGGGTTTTAAAAATAAATTCTCTTGGGCTTTGCACTTGAACTTCCTGTTTCTGTGCAAGAACATGTATTCTATTGGCTGTTGTCAGACTTTCATTGAGCCATGAAGGGGTTATGTAGGGGTCATAGCTGGCTCTATAGGCAAAGTACAAATCCTAGGTGTTTGTCTGAGCTAAGTTTGGTTGAAGTTTCTGAGGGTGATGCAATGAAGGGGCATTGGGCAATTCCTATTATGGTTGAGGGCTAATCTTACCTTTGTTCAGATCTTGCTGTGCAAGGTATTTCAAAATATCCTGTCTTGAATGGATTTCAAGCCTGCAGAATTTGCTTTGCCTATGAATAGAGCTACCTAGATAGGTGGCTTCTTTCAATCTCTTAAATTCTGACATCTGCTGAGGGCTATTAAGAAAGGTGGAGGCTGCTTTCTGTCTCCAAGAGCATGTTTCTACATTTCTCCTTAAGGGAAATATTTATTTATTATTTATTTGATTTGTCAATCGCTTACAAGATAATAAGTATAAGGGTAAAAGTAGTTATGAATACATGAAATGAATACATATAAGAAAAATAAAAGAAACAATAAAAGAAACAATAGGACAGGGACGGTAGGCACATTGGTGCACTTATGCACATCCCCTACAGACCTCTTAGGAAAGAGGTGAGGTCAATAGTAGAAAGTCTAAGGTTAAAGTTTTTGGGGTTTGGGGAAGAAACCACAGAGTCAGGTAGAGTATTCCAGACATTGACCACTCTGTTGCTGAAGTATTTCCTGCAATCAAGTTTGGTGTGGTTAATCTTGAGTTTGTATCTATTGTGTGCTCTTGTATTGTTATGGTTGAAGCTGAAGTATTCATTGACCGGTAGGATATATATCTTGCCTTTTTAATATTTCCCAAAATATTTCATTCTTCTAGGCGGGGGAGGGCTTCCCTCAAGCTCAAAAGCATCTTTTAGTATCTGTGGAGATTCTCAGTCATCCAGGTCATAGTTGTCTCAAAGGGACTTTTTACTTCAAAGAGCAAAACGTTTTTTCCTCAAAGAAAAAGCAGTCCAGTTGCCTTCTGAAGAAAAAAGCACCTTTCAAACATCCTTTAATATGGTACTTTAGGCAAGTAGATGAAAACAAATCCTCCAAAGTGCAAAGAAATATAAATCAATCTAACAGATATTTTAAAAACTGCTTATTAAAGAAAAGTTAAAATCAGAGTAAAGAAGAGTATAATTATAAGATGTATTAGGCCAAGCTAGATTTCGTTCCTGAGATAAGTAACTTTTAATCTGTTTACTCAAGATCGCAAACTGATCAGAATCTTGTGCATTGGTCTTGGTTGGTTCAGTAAACCAAAAAAATGAGTAAGTAGAATACTCCAAGAAAGAAAGCAATGAGTTTTTAAAAGGAGAGCAATCAGCTGCTTTCCGCTAAATCCCTTGGTTCGCTGAGGCTCCTCTTACAACGGTGTTTCCAGCGCAACCCAACGAGGAGGGAATGTGCCCCACCCGCTGCCAACACGCGAGCGTTTCCAGCCACTCAGATCTAAGAACGAGGCGATGCCACGTAGCGACGCCAGGGATGAAAGCTGGGGGGTAGGGAGAGAGCAGCCTATCGGTGGGTCGATCTCCCGCCCTTCAGGTTTGGATTGTTTTTTAGCTGACGGTAGCTTCGATTTTCAAGTAGACTCAGACCAAATACCGTAAAGTCACGCTCCAAAGTATACGTTTTTGCTGGAAGGAGATAGTGGCTGGTGGTCAGGCCTTGTTATTCTCATCCAAGGAAACTTGGCTGCGCCCCTCTTCCCGCGGCCTGACTCCTCCCATTGCTAAGCAGCGAAGGGGCTGGGAATTCTTCCTCTCCACCCGCCCCCCCCACTCTCCACGTTTGCAGTTTGGGGAAGCCGGGATTTCAGCTTAACTTGCTTTTGAATGTTCTCCTCGTTGCGCTCGCTTCTCGCAATAGATATGCCGAGAATGCCGCCGATCTGGAGGCGGCGACACCGCTGCTGCTCGCCCCTGCTCCTCGCCTTGCTAGTTAGTTGCGTAGCGTGCCAGGCTCCGCCGGTGCCGGCTGGGGAGACCCACTGGGATGGAAAAGACGTGTTGATCGAGCGCAAGTACGTGCCGGACAAATGCCCGCGGACCGTTATTTCCGGCGATTTCGTACGTTACCATTACCATGGCACTTTGTCTGACGGCAAGAAATTCGATTCCAGGTAGCCCCGGCTCTTTCCTTCGCCGGCGTGGTGCTGCGGGCGGGGAGGAGACCAACGCAAATGGGGGCAGATCCGCGACACAACTTGGGTGACTTGACTTAATGGGCCCATGAACTCAAGCTATCAGAAGATGAACTCAAGCTATCAGTTTCGGGGAAATGCCCATCCCTTCTATGCAGAATCTCAGTTTCTGGTCTTTGAAATCCCATACAGAAGCTGGCATTGGAAAGACCATCACTTTCTCAGACGTGGGAAAGTCATTGGAGTCAGAGTAGGAAAAGCCTTATGGTAGTCATTAATCAGCATAGAGAAAATGGATATGCAAATATCCAAAGCTGATTTGAAAACATCGAGATAATTAGGATACATACAAAGAAATTTGAGTAAAATTTTATTAAAAGCAGAGATGGTTCCTCAGACAATAGATTACCAGGACTTGGAGAAGGGGCAACATTGTAGGTTCACTGCTTGGGAGCAATCAGAGAAAGCCAGGAGCCACCCTTGGAGGGAATGCATACACACCACATCTTAATGTTATCAGCTTATAAAGCCTTCCAATTTATATTTAAAAAATTAAAGGCAAATATGAGGAGAAATGTGTACAAAGTATCATGTCACACCTATTCTTAAATTGTAAATTGGTTAAAAGGAAATAAAAATATAAGCTATGTCAATGAAATGTAATATTTGTAATATTTAACTGACCTAACAATTCACTCTCTTCTAGCTATGACAGGGGCTCTACATTCAATGTTTTTGTGGGGAAAAATCAGCTTATTGCTGGGATGGAGAAGGCTCTGCTTGGCATGTGTGTAAATGAAAGGCGATTTGTAAGGATTCCATCCCATCTTGGATATGGAAATGATGGAATTTGTAAGTACAGTTTTCTGTACTTTTTGATGCCTAAATATAATGAGTCGGCAGATTTATTAAGCTATAGTTAATGTGAGGCTTTAAACATTAATTTAACCTATGTATTGATTCATTGTTGACCAGTTCATCTCGTATTATAGTTTTGAATTATGACAGCATATTCAGTTCCCAAATTGAGTATTCATAATTTCTAAGGTACTAAAAACATATGTAGGTCAAAGATTGAATCAATGATTCTATCCATTTGTCTTATCATTAAAAGCAAACATATAATATTTAAATAGCTTAGGCAGGCTTATTAATGTTGATGGTGCTATCATGCCTTAATTGGTTTAATTTTATGAAAGAAAATATTTAAGTCCCTCATTGTTCAAGATTTTCTCCTTCATTTTCTTTCTAAGATCATTAAAAGGACTTGGTGAGTATCTTGATAATCTCTTTAGGAACAAAAGGAAGTAGTTTTGCTATATTTGTGCAAATAATGCACAATATTTCTTAATGTTCTACTATTCTTTAATTCAAAAATAGATTGCACTATGATTAATGCAATATAGCTTCACCTACTTGCCAGCATTAGAAACGGAATTCTGAGTTGCAAACTGAAGAGACCAGTTTCTGAAAGTTATAATACAGTAAGACTCAGCAGCAAAAGCAGTATTCGCTGCCATGATAGTAGGCCAAAACAGTCACTATGCATTTGTGTTTAAACATTACACTTATTTTTTAGTTGAGGTAGACTTTTTGGAATTAAAATGGGCGATAACGCATCATTATTAGTTTGGGCTGCTGAATATACCCTTGTTCCATCTTTTAATAATTTCTCCTGTAACTCACCAGGAGTGTTCACAGGGAACAGGTCAGAAATGTTATGTGATTCATCATATCATTCATCATACCTCTTTAATGTAGGTCATGTGTGCAACGCATCTAAAAAAAAGTAGGTCTTCAATCAGGTAGTCATAGTCATTTGACTTTTTGAAAATTCTTTCTGTAATGCCCCTATAACTCACTGCATTAAAACTCTTGTCTAGTCTTTTTTTATGTGGTTTGAAAAACAGCCTTTCATAATTTTATCTTTGTTGTAACATGAATTACTTGGAGGACAGTTTGATTTATTTCTTAAATCTGCACTCAAGAACTTAACCCAAATCTGGAAGGACAGGTAGTCTTCAAATTACGACCACAATTGAGTCAAAACTTCTATTGCTAAACAAAAAGTTGTTAACTGAATTTTGTCCCATCTGCAACCTTTCTTGTCACCGTTGTTAAGTGAATCATTGCACTTGTTAAGTTAGTAGCACAGTTGTTAAGTGAATCTGGTTTCCTCATTGACTTTGCTTGTCAGAAAGTTGCAAAAAGTGATCACATGTCCCTGGGTAACAAATGCCATTTTGATCATGTGACCGCAGGGATGCTGCAATGGTTGTTAGTGTGAAAATGGTCATAAGTCACTTTTTTCAGTGCCATTGTAACTTTGAATACTTACTATACGAACTGTTGTAAGTTGAGGACTATCTGTATCTTTCAAGTTAGAAGTTTGAGTTTTGTTGAAAATATTGGAAAGAAAAACTATTGCTAAATGTTTTCTTTCTTCATTGCTTTCATGAATGAGATTGGTGTTATTTTGTTGGTGATCATTTTTAATAGCAGTTGCTTTGATTTTAATTACATTTTAAGCTCTTGAGAATAATGAAGAGAAGAAAGAAGAGAAGAAAATGTAATTTAGTTACATTTTAAGCTCTTGAGCTACATTTTAAGCTCTTGAGATATAAGCTTTAAGTATCTAAATCAAACATATAAAAATACTGGTAGTACATGTATACTTTTTCCCTGGCCCATTATTAATACATTAAACAAACAAATGTAATCAAAAGGCAGGCTTGTACTAAAAAATTTTGGGACTGTAATTCTATAATTTCCCAAAGTAAGTTTCATTTGGGAGTATATAGCAGTGTCTTACATTGCTGTGCATCGGCAGGAAAAGCAAAAATAAATTCTATAAAGAGTAACAGCCCACTGTGAAAATGGATTTAAAATAGTTCGTCTATCTATGAATTATATTTTGGTTTTTCCCATTCTAACTCACTATGGTTTGTCTGTTTTAGCATCTTGTGATATCCAACTTTTGTAGTCTGTGTAGACTGTGACTGATGTCTTAATATAGTGTTTCTTAAACTTTTTATCTTCTCACTTTAAAAATTTACACTGAATCCCTAAAGAGATTTTGTTTATATGCATTGTATTTATTGATATTTGCCACACTAAAAATTAAAATTGATATTCTTATGATCACTTGATGAGAATTTTAACATTGTATTATTTTTAACATATGCTGGCAAATATTTTGATTAAGCAAACCTTGAGGAACCCGCAGGGGTCTTAGGACCACATTTTAAGAAACAATGTCTTAGTGTAAATTTTGTAAGCTGTATAGATTCTGTTATTGTGTTAATATAACCATACTTAGAATTGATCTCTTGACCTCTTGAAAAAAATACTGTCCAAATTCATTGTATTAGCCTAATGGATGGATGTTACATTACTAAAAATGGTATATTTGCAAAAAATTATTGTAATTTTTCAGAAATGAAGTATTATGATTTATCCTTTATCTAAAATATGATAACTAATATATATTGTACGTAAATCTAAAAAAAACCTTCACATTCTCTATTTCTTTGTATTGCTGGTACAGGATGTTGGATACAATAATCAGAAAAATAGCTTTAAAAAAATAGTGGTAGCTGGTGAATAATTTGATTCAATTTATTTTTAATATCTTTTGCATCCCCAGCCAGTGTAATTCCCAGAAATTCAGTTCTGAATTTTGATGTCCTTCTGGTTGATGTTTGGAATTCTGAAGACCAAGTTGGAATTCAGACTTATTACAAGCCAGAAAATTGTACAAGGACAGTTCAGGTGTCTGATTTTGTAAGATACCATTATAATGGAACATTTTTAGATGGAACACTATTTGACTCAAGGTATCAATAAAATATTTCACCTTTTTCATGTATTGGGGGAATATAAACATATATAACTGTTCAGATATGCAATGCAGATCTTAAATGAGCAAAGATACAATATTATCTTTTCTTCTTCCTTATATCCTTTCACTGGATGACTTGAATTAAATGTTAAATCCAACTTTGAAACCACTTGGTTTTGTAAATTTCTACTAGAATAAAGTCTTAATGTTTTAATTTTCAGTGATCTGTTAAATAAGTTTAACATTTGTACTGCTTGAATAGAAATAAATTATACATCTTATTATATTGATTTATACTGTGCTGATTTTTGCTGTTAATTGTTCATTACTTAATTTTTAAAACAGATTTAAAATAATATCAGTCATTTAAAATGTTGAAATATCGAAAACTCCAAATTATCAAGTTCAGTCTTATTTAGTTTGGTGATAACTTGTAAATTTCTCATTTATTCCGAGGGTTTTTTTGTCTCCTTTTTCCATTGTTTGTCTACTACTGGTACTAACAATAACTAAATACTATAAATGACTGATAAAAGGAAGAATTTATGAAAAGTTTAGTGCTTTTTATTTGATGGCAGAAAGGTACATATACCTAACACCTGTTGCAACTCCTGAAACCAAATGTATATTTCTAGCTTTCACACTGCAGATATGAAGGGCTGTTAAATGAATCTGGACAAAGGTATAGCGACTTGAAGCAGTTGGAGGCAGTGGTACATTGGTACTTCCACTTAGTCTGGTGCATCTTTCTGCCTTCAGATCTAAAGCACGATATGTCTTTATTTATTCAGTGCATAATTAAAAGTATTAACTTCTCTGCTATCTGTAAGACACTCTTTCATGATATATTGACTTTTATGCTATCCATGACAGTTGGATTGGACCTTTCTGCTTGTCAATGCTCTGTGTAGTCTTCTGAATTATACCATGGATAGCTGTAGTGAACATAAAACGTGTGTGTGTGTTGAGAACAAGTCAAATGCACATGTTCTTGTTTTGTTACATTTAATCCTCTTGTTTTATTACTCTCTGCACTAAATTGAAGAGATCTGGAATTCACTGGTATTTATTTATATCTTCAGTCACAATAGAATGCGAACGTATGACACTTACGTAGGAATTGGGTGGTTAATCCCTGGAATGGACAAAGGTCTTCTTGGAATGTGTGTAGGAGAAAAGCGCATAATCACAGTACCACCTTTCTTGGCATATGGAGAAGATGGAGATGGTAAATTATTTTGTGTTTTTGCAGAGAAATGAACGGATTAGTATTGATCAATACTAATCAAATTAGTATTTTGACTAATCTGAAAGTTTACTCATTCCTAATTAATATTCTAAAATGGGTGTCAAACTCAATTTCATTGAGAGCCGCATCAGCATTGTGGTTGCCCTCAGATGGGCGTGGCCAGGGTGACATGGCCAGCTCGATGTCACTCGCATTGGAGCCGCCTGTCGGGAACCAGGGTGGTCTGTAAGAAATCCAGTGTCTCCGGAGGAGAGGGGGACGGAACCAGGGCTGGTGCCGGGACATGATCAACCAAAGGAGCAAAGACAGATGATGGGGTCTTAGTGAGGCAGCTCAGCCGATCTACATCATTGCCACGCTGCCGCCCGTGTGCATTTGGCCCCTACCATCCAACTGCTAGCAAGACTGCTCCCCACTCTTCCCATTCGCTGGGGCCATTGGGGATAGGTGGGCAGGAGACAAGTTTGCTGGAGAACAAGGTTGGGTGGTGGGAGCCAAGTGCACAGGAGCCATGGTGTAGTGGTGACAGTGGCCAGCTGGGCTCCCTCGCCATGACCAACCATCTGATTTTGATTGCCCATGGTTGCTACAGCTTGGATGAGACAGGTGTCCATGCGGCTGCCCAGTGCTTCCGGCAGGCCAGATCACATGCCTCCCCTACCAAACCTTTGCCTCTGCCTGCTGCTTGAAGGATCAGCCCAGCTGTTCCAGTGCTCAGGCCCACCTGTAGGGACTGCGGAGTCTGGACTGCCTCTTGGGGATTGGGGCTCCCCACCTTTTTTGTTTGCTGAGGCTGCCATGGGGCGGCAGGCAGCAGGCTCGTCCTGTGTGTGTGTGGTGCAGCTGGAAGATGAGGTTGGCTGGTGAGGGCTGAGTGTGCAGGGGCCCTGGCACGGCACCACTTCTGCCCACCACCTGCCTCACCTTGCCCCGCAGTGATGGCACTGGCAGAAGGCGGTGGTAGATACAGGGGGAGCCACATGATCTGGCTTACTGGATGCCTTCCCCATCCCAACTGCAGTGGCTACAGGCAAGCAAAGACATATGATGGGATAGAGCAGGTGGCAGGCAGCTGTATGGTGTGCCTGGCAGGCTGAATCACGTGCCTCCACCCAGCGCCTCAGCATCTGCCTGCTGCTTGGAGGGTTAGGGTGCACCATCCCCCACCTGTGCTGTGGGCTGAGAAGGATGGCGGGCGGCTGCTAGTGCCAGACATTGTTCACCTCCACATGCTCGCTGCCTCCTGAGCATGCGCTGGAAGGGCATTCAGCTGGGGTGGGCCTTGGTTGGGGCATCGGGTCGGTCCCTTGCCATTTCCAGGGTGGTCCTGCAGGCCAAATCTGGATCCATCATGAGCTGGATCCAGCCAATGGGCCTTGTGAAATGTCTGTTCTAAAGTGTGCTCTAATACAAATAACATACAGTTGAACATAAATTTTATGCATTATTAACTTTATTAATTAATTTATATGGCTGCCCATCTGACCAAGGATTCTCTTGGTCAACCATAAAAAACAATGTGTAACCAATCATATACATATATAAAAATCAGTATTTAAAAATAAATATTATTAAAATAAAAATATGCAAACCTCATTGAAAGAATATCTAATCCAATAGTGGAGCATCTATGATTTATACTATTTTTACGTAATTCATTCTGTAATATTGCACATGGTGTTAAAGTAATTCATTAAATTTAATGAAAATCTTATTTTTAACCTGTTTAATACAAAGACATTGAAAGAATATCTAACTCAATAGTGGAGCATCTAAAATTTCTGTTTTTTCTTCTTCTCAATAATAATTCTCTTTTATTATATGATTTGTACTATTTTTACATAATTCATTCTGTAATATTGCACATGGTGTTTAATTCATTAAATTTAATAAACATCTTACTTTTAACTTGTTTAATACAAAGACATTTTAAAAAGATAACTTTGTTTTTCCTTGTTACAAGGGAGGAAGGGGAGGGAGTATAATAATGAAGTTTCACCAGGAAGGGGCGGGAAATAACAGCAGACTCCTGAAGCTGACTCCCCCATTATTTTATTACAAATCAGATTTATTTGCATTTGAATTGAATATGTACCAACCAAACTTTATTTTAAATTTAAAATGAAGTTGATACCACAGAAACAGGAAGACTTGGAAGCCTAATTATATTATTAAGTTTAAATAATAAACATAAATATTGTTTAAATAATGTGATATTACTTTAAACTTGGATATATATATATATATATATATATATATATACATACATACATACATACATACATACATACATATATATGTTTAGTTTTCAGGTAAAGTTATAGGTCTTGGTGTATTCGGGTCTTGTCCCGTGTAAGATTGAGAATACCTTGGCAAGGTATTCTCAATCTTACACGGGACAAGACCAACCAAGACATACATACATACATACATACATACATACATACATACAGTCTTCAAGAAGGAATATTGCAATAGAGATTGGCTAATCTATTTCATTTGGTGGTTTTCATGCAGGGTAGCAAGCCTTTATCTACTCAAGAATATTTGAATAATTAAAAACAGCAGTTCTAAAAGTTTCATAACACTGGATATATGCCAGCTTTATTTCTTCCAACAGTCAACATTATTGAGCCTTGGTGGTGCAGTGGTTAGAATGCAGTACTGCAAGCTAACCCTACTGCAATTTGGCAGATTGAATCCCACCAGGCTCAAGGTTGACTCAGCCTTCCATCCTTCCGAGGTGGGTAAAATGAGGACCCAAATTGTTGGGGGCAATATGCTGACTCTGTAAACTGCTTTGAGAGGGCTGTAAAGCACTATAAAGCGGTATATAAGTCTAAGTGCTATTGCTATTATGCAGATAGCTGATAGCTGATACCGAAAGTAGGTACACCAAATGTTTGCAAATGTTCAAAAATTCAGTGTTTGTTTATTTTCTGTATACTTTGTTTGCAGGGAAAGAAATACCTGGTCAAGCTTCTCTTGTCTTTGATGTAGCTCTTCTAGATCTACACAATCCTAAAGACAAGGTTAATATAGAAAAACTGTATGTACCAAAGTCCTGTGAACGTCAAACCCAAATTGGGGATTTCCTCAGGTATCACTATAATGGTACCCTTCTTGATGGAACATTGTTTGATTCCAGGTAATAATGTAATTAAACATAAATTTTATTCTGTATATATTCTTAGCAGTCCTTGGCTACTTTTTCCAGTAGCCTTTTTATTAGAAAGCTTTTTAAATTTCTGGATATAAATATATTAGTAATTATGTGCTTCAAGTTGTGTCAATCTTAGCAATCATATAGATGGATTTTCTCCAGGAAATAAACAATATACCAATAAAATAAATTAAGAATTTCACCCAGATACTTATGATGGAAGCAACTTTTTCCCCTTGAAACTTTTCCTCAGTGAAGCCATAAGCTGAGCCTGTAAATGTTAAATATACACATTTAGGAACATGTGCATTTGAAATTCATGCAATTTTACAAGTAATGGTTCAGTAATTAGAATAATTTAGAAAAATTATTTAGTATAAAAATTAGTATAAAAATTTGTGTTTTCTATTTGTTGAATTAATGAATGAGAAAAATACTGTGATAAATGTAAAATAAATGTCAGGACATTCATTTTCTCAATCCAAAGGGCATACTTGTCCTCTGAATTACGTTTATTACAATGCAAGTAAGTAAAGCCTATCAAATATGTATGGAGCAAGAATAAAAAAGGAATTTAGATTTAATTGTATTAAAGAATGTTAAATTAACTAAAAGCTATCTATATCATCTAATAAGGGGAGAATATTTGTAGCTCAGGATTCAAATGAGGGGTCCTTGGTGCTCTCTGAATTTGTTTTCTTGCAGATGTTTCATTACCCTAATTAAGTAACATCAGTACTAATAAGGAATGCTATTTGCTGTCATTTTATATTCTGGTGACTTGCTTGTCTATATGGATGGGTGTGGTCAAATTTTTTTGGGTTGGGCTGTTTACTGATGACTCTTCCGCAGTTTCTGTTTGGGGTATTGTTTATTTGATTGTTGGTCTGAAGTTGACCTTGGAGTTAATCTATGCTGATCTGAGTGCTCATTCCTGGTGAAGAGGTACTGGAGTCTTCCTCTTTTGGGCTGGTTGATTGTTTCTTTTGCATAGATATTGCTTTCTGCCAGTTTTCTGCCTGTTTGTCCTACATAATAGCTGTTGAGTTCTTAATTGTATGTTGTAGATGACCCCTGTTTTTTCTTCTGGGGTTGCTGGGTCAAAAAGACAAATGTAAAAAATAAAAAAATACAAAATGTAAGAAAATACATTATTCCATGACAATTCATCCATGAATACCAACTGGCAGTCAGAAGACATGATGAAAATTCTTTAATTGCTTTATTTAATTTATTTAATTTCTTTATTAGCTGGATTTCTAGGTATTCTACTTTCTTAACTATCTGAATATCTGTCTTCTTCATCAATTCTTTTTTCTGTTTATCTGTGAGGTTTTTAACTAGTATTTTAGTCTTTTCTTTATTTTCAATCCTTCAACTTCACCATATTCTATTATTTTTTATTAATTTGGGTCCAGTTTCTTGTAGTTCTTCTAAAATAAATATCAGGTCATATGCAAACATCTGTAGTTTTCTTTTTCTTTTTTTTTATTTCCATACCTTTTATTTCTATAGTTTGTCTGATATTTCTATTTAAAACTTCTAATGTCAATATAAATAGTAAAGGGCTAGGGTTAGGCATCCTTGTCTTGTGCCTTTCTTTATATTGAAATTCTCTGTCATGTCCCCATTTACCATCACTTTTGCAGTTTGTTTAGAGTATATTGCCTTAATCATATTAATAAATCTTTCACCAAAGTCCATATACTTCAGTTGTAATAGCATAAATTGCCAGTTTATATTTTCAAATGCTTTCTGTGCATCTAAAAGATCAGCACCATTTGTTATTAGGATGTAATGCAGTACTCTAGCATACTGTATTTAAATGATTCTCATATTATTTTTCATTTGCCTCTTAGGTAAGAATCCATTTTGATCTGAGTGTATAAATTCATTCAAAAGTATTTTTAGTCTCTGATGTTATTGAAACATATTTTATAGTCAACATATAACTGTATACTTAGCTGTATCCTATACATTTTGTAATGAAGTCTTTTTTTCTATTCCCTTAAAAAAAATCCATTTCTTTTTCCATTTTTTGTGTAAATTCTTTATCCTTTAATAGAATTGATTCAAAGTCCATCTCAGTTTGCCCTTTCCACTTAACTTTTACTGGTCTGCCCATATATTTGATTCTATTTCTATCTCTTGTACATTTGCTCTTAATTCCGGCAACATCCATATCATATCTATTCTTGACCATGATTGGTGTCTGTTTGAATAAAATGTTTATAGATTTGTCTTTGGATTTATTTCTCCCCATATATCCTGTATATGTACTTCTTCTGCCATTTTAAAGAAAGTCCTTGGCAGAATTTTCCTTGCCTTTTTTGTCTACTATATCTGTAATCAAAACTTGCATCTACAATTGCATTAAAGTCTTCTACCTCAACAAATATTTTCATAGTCCATTTCTGTATTTTTTATAAATTTTTCGTAAAATTATTCTTGTTTCTTATTTGGTGCATATATTGCTATCAGAAGAATCTGTTTATGCTTTATTGTTACCTTCACCATCAATATTCTCTTTTGTTCATCTATGTAATGTCTGGCATTTATTATTTCCCTAATACATAGAACCACCTCTCTTTTGTTGTGCTAATGACGAATATAATTTCCCAATTTTGGGGTTTTTCAGCAATTTACTATGTTGTTTTTTTAATGTGAACTTCTTGTAGACAAATTAAATCTACTTTTAATTTTTGTAGTTTTATAAAAGTTTTTTTCCTTTTAATAGGAGAGTTCAGTCCATTTATGTTAATTGACACTAACTCTAGTTCTTCCATCATTTCACTTATAAATAGGTCTTATCCTGGTTGATCTTATTATCTCTATTCTTTTGCTCTTGCTCCTTCTCATTCTGCTTGTTCTTTTTTCCCTTCACTTTCTTCTTGTGTGTCAATTAGTCTAAAACCCCTCCTGTCAAATCCTCTTGTCTTTTACCTTCTACTTCCTCTCTTCTCTTGTTCCTCATTTGTATGGAAGTGGTGGTCATAAAATTTATATGCTTTATCTAGGGAGTCCAATCTATATATTTTGTCATTCCAGATGACTAATATTCCCTTAGGTATCAGCCATCTGAAGTTTACATTGAATTTAATCAACTGCCCTGTCAGGAATTGGTATTATTTCCATAGGTCTCTTACTCTTCTACTGTGTTTCTCATAAAATAAGGCCGGGTCTTTTTTTTTTTTTTTTTTTTGAGCCCTGAAAAAACAGCTAGGCCGTCTTTTTGAGGATGTCTTAATTTCCCCCCCCCCCATGCGCAGCCTGATGGTGGTATGTGTGTGAATCGCCAGCAGCCAACCACTTTCCACCCTGTGCATCGTGCCAAGCCTGTGCAGAGCTCCATTAAGCACCAAATTCAGCGTGCCATGTGGACATGCTCAAGCTTGGATCAAGCTGCACTGCTTGGAACCGTTACTTAGGAGGCTGCTTTCTTAAGCTGCCCTGCTTGAGAAGAGCAGGGGGGGGGAAAGACTGCTGGGTCGCTTAGAGGCCCCCGGCAATGCCCGGCTTCCTGCCATTGCACGAGAGACAAAGGCAAGTGGGCCGCCTTTCTGGTGCTCCTGCCATGGCTGGTGCTCCTCCAGCTCCTCTTCCCCCAAGCGTGAACACCAGCCAGCCGGTTGCATGCTGATTTTGTTCTACCCTCCCTAACCTCCTTGCTCTGCCTCCTGGGATTTTCCCAAGTCTCTCAGCCAGACCTTTCCAAAAGAATGTTGTTGCGCCATTCAGGTGCGGTGGCCACGACCAACCTGCCCCAAATTTTTCCCTTGACAAGTTCTCTTCCGGAGTCTGGGGGTTGTTTTCCAACCCACAGACTCCAAGCTCACAACAGGGCAAGGGACCACCAAGGGCCCAGACAGACTTGTCAAGCTTCTGACGCTCCCAGAGATGCACAGGATACAGACTCTGCTTACAGAGCCACTGCCGAAGTATACACAACAGTGCCTGCAGGCACCCAGAAGGCCAAAAGCGCAGCCCAAGTGGGGGCTGTGCGCTGTCGCCCCGGGGCCCAGCAAAGCTGGAACCCCTGCCTGCCGCGTGAACCCCAATGAGCAGCCTTGCCCATGCTCGGGGGAAAAGGAGTTGGTGGAGCGCAGCTTCTCTTCGCCCGAGCGCGGGCGAGGCTGCTCATTGGGGCTTGCATGGTGGGTGGCGGATTCCGGCTGTGTAGGGTGCTGGGGTGAAAGCGCGCAGCCCCTGCTTGGGCACTGCCAGGCTGCACTTTCAGCCTGCAAGGCGTGGCCAGCTGGAGGAGGTGCCGCTGCCGTGTAAGGTAAGAGTGGCTGGTGGTAGCGTTGGAAGCCAGGCCAAGTGAGGCAAGTGAGCTTGTGGTCCCTGAGAGGAGTGGGCCATGTGGGTTGGGCTGGGCTGCCTGCATACTCATGCCCAGGCAGGGCTTTGAGGCAACAGGCTGGGCAGCTCACTCTTCTGCAGTCCTGCCGGAGGCATCTCTGCCGAGCCCTGCTCTGGCTGCCTGAGGGGATGTGGATGGAGTCTGTTTTAAAGTCAGCTCCCACGCCCTTGCCAGGGCTGTGGTGGTGGTGGGAGCCAGTGCCCTTTGCGCATATGGGAAAGCTGAAGCATCCACCTCTTGGTGCGGCCCGTCTTTCCTGCGCAAGAGCCCCTGGCAGCAAAGTTACTTGGCAGGAGTAGGGAGCTCCCCATGCTCCGCCATGATCGGCCATTAGTAGTGGCTGGTAGCGAGGCATGGCTACCCGCAGGGCATTCCTAATGGCAAGTTCCCCCCACCCTTCCCCCCATTTTGCATGTTTTAAAATAGGACTAAATTTGGGGGGGAAAGGGCTTAATTTAACCTTATGCCTAGAAAACATGCTGGGACTTCCCTATTGAAGTATTGTTGGAGAAACATGGTAGGTACTTTTTTCAGGACGATAATTTCCTTCACTTTGTATTTTAATGGTTCATCTCTTGCTTTTTTGAGTATTTCAGCTCTTATCATCTTTTTAACAAACCTCACATGTACTTGGGAGGGTATATCTTCTCGCATAGCTCATATATATTCTAAATACTTCATCCATCTCTACCAGCATCTCCTGCTTATTTATCTGTAGGGCATCTGCCAACAATTCTGCCATTATATCAGTAAGATCTTTCCCTTTTTTTCTTCAAAGTTCTGGAATCTCAGGAAATACTCTGCCTTCTCCATTTCTAAAGTTATAATGGTTCCCTCTAGCTCCTTATTTGCCTGTGTCAATCTTTGGTTCACCTCATCCACTTTTTTTCTCTGCTTGTTCAGATTTCTATTGTCTTAATCCTTTATGCATTTTTAACTATCATTTGCTGAAAGTTCCCTATTTTTTCATTCACATTTTGTGTTTTTTCCTTCATCTTTCCCATCTTAGTTTTCATCTCATGATTTTTGGCCACGGTCTCTTGTAGCGATTGAAACATCATCTGCATTTCTTTTTGGAATGTATTAATTTTTTTCTTGCTGTAACATACTTTCTATTGATCCTTGGCTTGATGGACTAGATTGGGGTGTCAAACTGAAGACCATGGGAGCATCCTGGTCTACCCAATGTGAAGAGGAAAGATCGGCCCAGTCTACCCAGTGCAAAGAAAGATCCGGCCAGCGTAGCTTCAGTGTAGCTACCTGGTATGAAGAAGAAAGATCAGGCCAACAAGAGGAAACATGCCAGCAGTTTAGGGAGTGGCATCAAGCTGGCCATGCCCACCTGGCTTCCTGAGGTCAACCACAACCCTGATGCGGCCCTTAATAAAATTGAGTTTGACACCCCTGGACTAGATGCTGCTCCTGATGGTGCAGATGAAGTTTTTAACTTGAAATACTTGTCATTTTAGGCTATACTGATGAATTTAAAAAAGATAAACAACAATAATCCAAAATCTCAGCTAACTTCTCTCCCCACTTTTTAGAATATTACCAGGAGAAATTAACCAAAAGTTCTCCCCCCATTTTTTTCCAGTTGCCAGCCAGCTTCACAATACTCTACTTGGTAATCCACAAGGTCAGTCTACGGGTTAATCCAAAAGGTTTCTTTGAAAACAGCTGTTATTTCTTCTTTTAGCAAATAATATTTGTATTCAACAAGGGCCCACCAAATCCCCAATATTTTGTAAACTACAATGCCTGGCAGATCAAAAAATCGTCCACTTGGTCTCAGAACAAATCCACGCTGTTTCCCAATTTCACACTGTCAGGCATATTTATAATCCACAAAGATTCAGAGTGTTTCAATGTTTAAAGAGTTTCAATTGTCAGCCTTCCAAGTAGCATGTCCCCTGTATAAAAATCCAAGGCATCCATCCTTTTTAAAAAAATCTGTTTATTAGGAACATATCAAATTGGGAAGGACTTGATGTAATTCCGACTCTGGCTAGATTCCAGAATTACACCCAGTAAAAAGCAAAAGCACCCCCACCCAAAAGTCACACTCTCCAATCAATTCTCAGTCCATCAGTCTGGTGATTCCAAACTCCACCTTCCTCCAGCTTGCAGGCATCTTCTCTGTTCTTAGGGAAAGAATGCCACCTAGACATAACATTCCCCTTTATCTCTATAACTCCTCTCACCAGCTAAAGAGTGGCAAACCTGAAATAGCATCAAGTTCCTTTGCAGAAAGCCTAAAGAAGCTAGGAAAAAATAGATGTAAGCTAGAATAAAATATGGCTAAACATATATCATCTTCAGGGTCGACATCTGTCAATTTCCAAATGTCAAGTATAAACAATTTGCAGGTGTTACTTTCTTTCAGGCAATCTTATCTGTAACAGTTTCAAAGTTCATTTCTTTCACTTTCATGATGTTACTCCCCACCAGTAGGTGTCGCCCTTGCTCTGTTTTTCCACTTTTGCTTCCGAATTTCTAAAATGTCTGGAATTCCCTCTTTAAAGGTTCCACAAGTCAAAATATCATTTTAAAATATATTCTAATATTTTTAAGTCAATTGGGTAGCTGAAAGCAACCAGTTCAGTCTTTCCTCTAGCTTTAAATTTTATTTCTCTTTAAAAGTTCTTTTCTCTCTCTTTCAGATCTGTCAGTAGTGTTGGGGCCCGCCGGCAGCTGGCAGAGCTGGTAGCAGAGTTGAACAATAGTGAGGAGGTTGGGGAGGAACCCAGCCATTCCTGGACGCTGAGGAAGGCTCGGATGAGGGCTCTGCGTCAGAGGCAGAGATAGGGCCAGGGCAGGCTGGCAATCATCAGCTGCCTTTGGGCTCGGACAGCAGTGAGGTGGGGGAACTTCTGGAACCAGTTCACAGTTTGTGCATGGACAGAGCTGCCAAAAGGAAGGCACAATTAAGAACTCGGTCGATGTGGGAGTAACACCATAGATGGACGATGAATGGTCCCTCCCATCAGGATTAAAAGAGAAGCAAAAGGGGAGGGGGCTTTTGCAGGAAACAACTCGTTCGTTTGTTCATTTGTTCCAGCCTCGTGGAGATTTGTCTGTATAACCCAGCCCTTCCCTGCCAGCACTGAGTGTGGAACTATTTACTGGGCAGCATTCCAGGATTGATAAAGGTCTGAGCTAATTAGTATACCTTTGCAAGACTGTTTGTCAAGCTGTTGGGTGACTGTGAATGAAATAAATTCACATTAATGTAATAAAAGAGGTTTTTGCTGGGACTCAGAATTGACAGTGCTTTTTGGGGAGGCCTAGGACAGAACAAGTAGTTCAAAGTCGTAATCACCGTTATTCTTGAGGAGGGGCAAAAATTCCACCCACTCCTCTCTTGAGTCCCACTTTTAACAACAACAAAAACAGTATTCTGGGGAAAATTCCTCAAGAGAAGTTGGAAAAGTCTCACTCAGATCATCCACACTGTTGTCATCTCATTTCTTCATTTTTTCTTTGGTCAGCTGTCACAGTCTCGGTCTGGCCATAATGGCCGTCTTTTTCTCCTTACCGGTTTGAAGGGCTTCTTTGGATCAAACAGGAAGATTGCTGTCTCCTTGTGATCAATGGAGTATCCTTTCTGTCTTTGTCACCCCTCTGGGATGACTTTGGCCCTGTAGGACCTCCTGGCAGGGAGAATTCAGTAGGATTTCATAGAGCCATGTGAATCCACACCGTTTTGCCGCGACATCAGCCCCACCCTTGGTCTTGCGTTGCCATGGCACTTCCATTGCTTAATCTTCCCACATCTGCAGTTACCTCAGGCATTCTCTCAGCAGCTCATCTTACTAATGTACTGGTGGATGCTATGAGTTTCGTCCATTACAGTGGCTTTGACACTCACCAGACCCTGACTGCCTTCTTTACTTCTGATGTACTGTTTCTAGGTATTGGACTTGTGGTGGAAATCTCTATACATTTTTGGTCTTCACACTGGCAACTTCCCTGTGATTCTTTGGCCAACTTATTATAACTGCAAATTATCTGATGACTGGCAGGGCATACGTATTGATGGTATGGATCTTATCCTTCCCTTTGAGCTGGCTCTTCAGTAACTGTCTTATCCTTTGATGATATTTGTATGTTGGTGTCTTCCTTGCCTCCTCCCCCTCATGATTCCCATGTAACTGTGAGATACCAAAGTACTTGAAACTGGTCTGTATGTCTACTATATGACCTGCTGGTATTTCCTCTCCATTGGTCCTAACTACCTTTCCTCTCTTAATTACCATCCAGCTACAGTCCCAACTACTCTGAATGCTGTCCCAATGTCTTCACTCTAGTCCATGTCGGGTGGATCAACAAGTTGATGTCTTGTTCATTCTTTGCATATATTCTGATATCATTCATGTAGAGAAGGTGGCTAATGGTAGTTCCATTCTTGAACTGGTAGCTATATCCAGTCTTCGTGATTTTACACATGCACAAAGCATGCCCATATGTGTCTTCTTTATTAGGAGTCCCCAACCTCTGGTCCATATCCTGGTACTGGTCCATGGTCCTTATAACTGTTACTTCCATATGGGTAGAATTATTCCCTTGTACACAGCTATTTTCTTTTGCAATTTCTTTTTTTCCTATCAAAGACAATTAACTTTCATACATTAGTTCTCTGTTCCTTGTTCCTTCAAAAAATCTGTACCAAACTTTTTACAAATCAGTCTGATTCTCAGCCAGCCTTATGGCAGATGTGTATATAAACATGTACATTTATATTCCTAACTAACACACATGTAATACCACTACAAACATTATTTATGTATATACTGCTGTATTAAACAACACATATTTGTGAGAATTAGTTATCCCATATTAAAAAATAAACAACTTGATACTAGATGTGTGAATGACCTATACGCTAGTCAGGTAGAAACCAAGTTTTTCATCCAAAAGAAGGGGGCAATAGTCCATTGCGCATAGTGAAATTAGAAATTGAATCTTGATTTCACTATAAATAGGGCTTATATTTCATATTCAGCAATTACTGAAATCCTTTTTTAATCACTTCCTAGCTTTTTACGGTAGACTTTTTTGAAATCCTGGAAGTATTTCTTTTAATTCTTATATAGGTAGTCGCTGACTTACAACAATTCGTTTAGCAATTATTTGATTACAACAGCACTGAGAAAAAAGTTACTTACAATTGGTCCTCGCAATTATGACTATCATAGCATTCCCACAGATGTGATCAAAATTTGGTCACTAGACAATTAACATGGATTTATAATGGTAGCAGCATCCTGCGGTCATATGATTTGTGTCCTCAGCTAGCTTCCCACAAGCAAAGTCATTGGGGGAAGTTGAATTTGCTTAATGATCGTATGATTCACGTAACAACTGCAATAATTTGCTTAACAACTGTGGCAAAAAGATCCTAAAGGATAATAATATACACTTAAGGCTTTGAAAATCAAGAGGTTTTTTAGCTGCTGTATTGTGGCTGCAACTCATCACTATTCAATATGCTCCTGGCTGAGGTTATTCTAGTAAAACTATTTTACAAGCAAATGCTCCATTAGTTGAAAAAGGTTTTGTAGGTTAACAGATGGGATGATGGTATTGTATAAATGAAATGAATCTTTCTCTCTTTCTCCATTCATATATATACATTAAATTGTATATAGATTACATCTATATTTTTGTCTATATTTGCTGTCATACTTAGTAAATTATAAATGTGGTACAATTAATGGTAACTATAATAAAGCAAAGTGTCTTCTGTAGTTACTCACAAAATCAAACCTATGACACCTACATTGGCAAAGGTTATGTGATTGCTGGGATAGATGAAGGTTTGCTTGGAGCATGTGTTGGAGAGAAAAGGAGAATAATAATACCACCTCATGTTGGGTATGGAGAAGAGGGAAAAGGTGAGTATAAGTTTTATTCAGGTGCTTTATTAAATACTAATGTCCTGCAGCTCAGTTACTATTTTAATATATTGAATATAAAGTAAATATATAGTATATATATTAAATATATAATATATATATTTAAGCATGTTGAGTAATATCAGATATGACAATATGCTTTAAAGTGAAAGCGTTTTCCACAGTCAGAGGGATAAAGTCAGTGCACCTGATTCCTGCACTCCATATGAGAATTGTATCAAATTTATAAATGGTAGAATAGCAAATGGTAGAATAGGAATCAGTGAATCGTGGCTTATTTAATGATACTTGCTTGGAGAACATCTTCTATAACATCTCCAGAAATAGATATGTGATTGAAAGAATTAGTAACACATTAGTGTTTAGTGACAGATACCAGAGTTACTGAGCTCCCTAGGCAATTTTTTTTTTTCTTAGGTTTTGCAGATGCTTACAGTAGTTCTATCTTTGGAGATAATAAATGCCTTCCAAGTTATCTAGAAACAATCCTGTTGTTATGTTTTGACACTTAACATTAGCTAGACACAAAAGGAGCTTTTTACATCTTTGGAATGAATGGATAAAATCATTATATTAATATAAAAGATCGTGTGTTAGACATGCAAAAGATGTGATGTTTTTCTTAATTGGGAAGAACAGAAGAGGGAAAACACATTGGGATCTTAATGCTAATGCAGGCATTGGTATGAAAAGTATTGGTATGCAAAGTGGCTTCATAATTAGAAAAAAGGATTAAAGGACTAATTCACTTGGTGCTAAAGCATAGTGACTTGCTTTATGTAAGGAGTGAGATTTCATACTTTCTATTGGAAGTGCAGAAGCAACCCAAACTCACTCCAAGTGATTTTTCCTAAAGCCCTTTCAATGAAAGCTAATCACTTTCACTAATGTTAGCTGCAAATTCACTCAATAAAAATACAATTTCCCTAAGTTTCTAAGCTTGCTTATTTTTCTTCAGTGCATGCATGCTTCCAAAATGAGTAACAGTGGTAATCTCCCCAAATATCACAGTTCTAAAAGTATATAGATTTTATGCTGTTGGAAAAGCATAAAATGGCACAAACATTAGCATAATTCAGAATAACCTTTGCAGATGCTCTTGACCACACCTTTATTTTCACAGTATCAATTTTCAATAGATGATTTTGTTGTTTACAAGGTGAAAAATCAGCAAGAGAAGAAAGGTGAACAGCCTATTACTATGTGATTGCTTATTATTGTAGGAAACATTCCAGGATCTGCTGTATTGGTATTTGAAGTTCATGTGATAGATTTTCACAACCCTTCAGATTCAGTTGCTGTTACAACCTATTACAAACCTACTAACTGTTCAGTGCTAAGCAAAAAAGGCGATTACTTGAAGTATCATTACAATGCTTCTCTCCTAGATGGCACTTTATTAGATTCAACGTAAGTATATCATCTGGCCATAAATAATTTTGCAAACATGGAAAAAATAGATGTGGCTCAAGACATAATTTCTTTTTTATTTAACTGTTTGCATTCTGTAGTATAACTGAAATAAGTATGTGATGTCTTACATGCAGATAGAAAGTCTATAAATTATGAAAATAAACAATGGAAGTTGTTTTTCTGTCTCCAAGTCCTCATTTATTTATTTATTAAACAAAGAAACAAATATTCTGTTTTTATTGATTTTACAAATAACTCAACATGACAAACGTATAAAAAAAACCCTCCTTTTATTTTCCTTACAACAACAATCTAATGGGTCAATTAGGCTAAGAGAGTGACTAGCCCAAGGTTTCCCAGCTGGCTTTCATGACTAAGGCAGGAGTAGAATTTATGGTTTCCAACTTTCTAGCCTGGTGCCTTAACCACTAATGATGCCAGTGGTATTATGGTGCCTTCATATTCTTTGTTTCATATCAGCTAGTTCCCTACTTCACTTAATGTAGAACAGAACAGAATAGAACATTCTTTATTGACCAAGTGTGATTGGATACACAGGGAACTTGTCTCCGGTGCATAAGTGTACATACAAACATGAAAGTGATAAATCATAAATCATAAGATACAAACAAAGTCATAAATCATAAGATACCAATAGGAGAAAGTAATAAGAAAGATGAGATGGATAATAACAATATAGCCATAGTGCATGTTTAGATATCCTTAGGCATAAGACAGTGCTATGGGAATTATGTGTTTGGCAGAGTAAGGGGGAAAACTATCTTTGTGTCTAGTTGTTTTGGCATGCAATGCCCTATAGCGGCATCCTGAGGGGAGGAGTTGAAACAGTTTATGTCCAGGAGGGGTTTGTAGATATTTTCTTGGCACTTCTTCTGACCTGTACAGTATACAGACCCTCAATGGATGGTAAGCTGGTTCAATATTTTTTTCTCCAGACCTAATTATCTGTTGAAATCCGTGTCTGTCCTGTTTGATTTCTGTGCCAAATCAGACAGTTATAGAAGTAGAAATGACAGGCTCAATAATTCCTCTGTAGAACTGAATCAGCAACTCCTTGGGTAGTCTGAGTTCTCTGAGGTGGTGTAGGAAATGATGCCTTTTTAATGATGGTTCTAAAGTTAGGTGTCCATTTCAAATCCTGGGAGACTATAGAACCAAGATACTTGAAGTTTCTACCGTTGATTACTCTGTTGCCTAATGTTATAAGAGAGTGGTACCCAATATTTGCGGCTTGGTATACTGGTTGAGAGGGGAATCAGGCCGTGTGAGTGGTGGTTTGGAGTGTGTGCATGTTTAGCTCCACTCATGCACGAGAGAAGATAAGCCTTTGGGGCAAGGTCTTGGCTCCTTCAGGCTTCTCCATGCCAAAAGCTTTTACAAAGGGATGGAAGGCCTGAAACAGCACGAGATTGCTCCCCCAAAACCTTTCATCTGTTTGCAAAAGCTTTTGGCATGGAGAAGCCTTTGGGTGCATGGTCTTCAGACTCACTGAGGCTACCCAACACTCCAAAAGCAGATTAGGAGTTCTGTGCAGGCAGCCTCGGTGAGTCAGCCTCTGCTCTCACTGCACTGCTTTTGCAGCATCAGGAGCAGGTGACTTGGCAGCCCAGTTAGCAGGGGAGAGGGTGAGCTGGCTCATGTGCACACCCAGCTGCACTCATGCAAGAGAGAAGCCTTTGGGGTGCCACTTGCATTAGTCCCATTGAGAATAGGCCACGGCCCAGTAATGAGCCATGGCCCACAGGTTGGGGAGACCCCTGTTGTAAGAGGTAGTAGAATAATATACGTTGCATGCTAATCAAAAATGAAAAGCTGACATGCTACAAAGCAAAATATTTCCATTTTCTTCATTTTCAAAAAAGACTGCTTCAACTGTTCTTACGTTTTCTTAGAAGATAAAAATGATAGATAGTTGCAGTCAAGTGCTACGTATTGTTCTGTGCCAGTATGCTAAGATAAAGTATGGTAAAATGTAGGAATAGAGGAAAACATGCTGAGGAGTGATGTTCTTGTAAAATGAAGTTTTACATTTTATAAAAACAGAATATTCTTGTAAAATGAAGTTCTGCAATAGTTTTGTGTTTCACATTGTACAAATGGATAAGTTTTCCATTTCAATCTAAATCTTAGCCTCAAAACGTTAAGGACACCTGAAGAACTTGTGAACTCTTAGATCATTAGATTTCTATATAACTAATTTTACATTGAATTTCTTAGAAACAGACTATCAGTAATGTTCATTGCATGTAAATAGGAAGAGTAGAAAAATGCTAGAAAACTGGATGAGTTGCTTATTATTTTTGTGAATTACATTTTGTTTTTCAGGGTTAGCCTTGGAAAAACATATGATATAGTTCTAGGTTCTGGACAAGTTGTACTGGGGATGGATATAGGTCTTAGAGAGATGTGTGTAGGAGAAAAAAGAACAGTTGTTATTCCCCCTCACTTTGGTTACGGAGAAGCTGGAGTTGGTGAGTATATAACTTTCAAAGCCCTTTAAATACTCAAGTGTATTAAAGGGAAGAAATTAATGTGAGTTGACGCAAATTTCTTCTGAATTCACCTGCAGTGGTGTATAGTTGCTTCTATATGTACTTTGTGAAATTATACTTAAAGATCCACAGGGAGTTCCAACATGATTCATTTCCTATTTTCTGCTCTCAGTGGAATAAATTAAAATGAATGGATGATATAACAAAATTATTTGGACCTGTGTAACAAATAGTTTTGAAGCTTACTCATTAAATAAGACTTGAACTTCAATTTAACTAAAAAATTAGCATAGAAATTACATTGTCCACCAGTAGAATTGCCTTATGCATTTTATGTAATGAATCCCTTAGAACAGCCGTTGGGCCGCAAGAAAATTTTGGTGGGCCGCAGAGAAATCTCACCCCCCAGAGCACCCCACCCCAAAGCAATTAATCCAGGCTGCGCAGAAACAAAAGGCTGCGCCGCCCACATGGCCAGCGGGAACCTTCCCCGCCCACTCACTCTTTATCCAGCAAACTTGCCTACTAAGTTGCTATTTTTCCTTTTTCGGAGCATCAGCTGTTCTGCTGTGCCGGGGAGATTTAGATTAGCTAGGAAGCAGGAAATAGTTGGATTTCTTGCTTTCTAGCTAGTCTTTAGATCTTCGGCTCTGCTTTTAAGCACAGCCGAACCTTCCTTAGGACTGAAGGTTCTATTATTCAGTGCAGAATCACGGCAAGCAAACTTTATGTGACAGACTGAGCTAGCCGATGGCAGATAGATAGATCACTGAATGATTCTGTGAGCAACTCAATCTGCCTGCCTGCTTTGCCTGATTTGGGGTAAAAGTTGCTCTTTTTTAATAAAAAAATCAATGTTTATATAAACATTGATTTTTTAATAAAACATTATGATTCCTTCAATACATGTATTGTGAGTTAATTTTGTGAGTTTGCTTGCAAGCAAATTTTATGTGACAGATTGAGCTACCTCATGGCAGAAAGATAGATCTCTGAATGAATCTGTGATTCTGTGAGCAACTCAATCTGCCTGCCTGCTTTGCCTGATTTTGGGTAAAAGTTGCTCTTTTTTTATAAAAAATTCAATATTTATATAAATATTTATAATATTTACATACAAGGCATGCCCAGCCAGTCACATGGCCACCAAGCCACACTCACAAATTAGAGCACGCCGACAGAACTGGTTAGTGGTCCCTGGGATTTAAAATTATGAGTTTGGTGGTCCCTGCCTTAGAACGTTGAGCTATATAGTTTCATTTCATAAAGCAAAGAGATAAGCATTGTCTGTGAACAAATGATTTTGCATTAAAACTTAAGCCTAAAAATAATCACATAATTTTCTTTAGAAAGAAAATAATAATATCCATTATTGACTCAATAGATCTAATTTTTGCATTCTATCATTCTTTGCTGAAATAATATCTATAGCACAACTTGCTTATTCTGCTAGGGGTGAATTTCTGTCCCCCACTCCCAACCTCTCTACATTAGGGATAGCAACATCTATATCATCATCTTTGATCATTTCCCTTTCATGAAGCTTTTGGAAAACTTATTTTTCATGTTCATTATCTATAAAATCCTCAAAATAGATCATTTTCAGATCTGCTTCCCAGTGACATCATTGAATTACTTGGCAGGAAATTTTTAAAAATTACTTAGCTGGAAAATTGCCTACTTCCACTGAAAATATAGAGCAAAACAAAACATTCCCAAAAAGCAAATATTCATTTAATTTTGCAGAAGGAGAAGTTCCAGGAAGTGCTGTATTACTGTTTGACATCGAGCTGCTTGATTTAGTATCTGGTTTACCAGAAGGCTATATGTTTGTGTGGCATGATGAAGTATCGCCAAACCTCTTTGAAGAAATAGACAAGGATAACAATGGAGAAGTTCTTCTAGAAGAAGTAAGAAGCTATTTTGGTATATTAGGATTTTCTTTGATGGGTACTGTTCTGATCTAGGCTTCACCAATAGCACAAAGCCGAGTCCTTGTCCTGTTAAACCTCCTCTATTTGATTTACAATGAATTTCCTATCCAACAAAGTCCCAGCCAACAGTCTTTCAAGATAGTTTCCAAATACAAACCTTTATCAAGCTTGGAGCGTGGCCAGGCTAATATCTTTCAGACGCCGCAATACTTCGCAAGCATGCCTGAAGGAACTAACTGTTTTCTGTAAAGCCTCACTCCCCTTTCACTCTTCTTTTATTCTCTAGGGGAGGGGCCATTCACTGTCCACCTGTAGCTTTACTTCCAAGTTGGCCCTTGTTCCTCAGCTGTTCCCTTCATCTGGCAACTCTGCACATGTGCACACTGGGAACAGGCTCCAGCTCTTCTGCCTCACTGATGTCTGACTCTGAAGGCAGCTGATAATTGTCAGACAGCCCTGGTCCCATCTCTTTCTCTGATGCAGAGCACTCGTCAGAGCCTTCCCCAAACTCCAGGACTGGCCCATGTTCCTCCCCAACCTCCTCACTGCTGAATCTTCTGCCAGCTGTGCTGGCTGCTGTTGGGCCACAACAGGTAGCAACAAATCGTTAGGTATACCATGTTCTGTACAGGTTTTTTAATCTTCTCAAACTACAATATAGATTTTATTTTATAGTATTAGTACAGTATAATGTATAATTATAATACATCATATTGTATGCCGCTAAATATGATAAATGAATTTACATGACTAAACCAGCATTATTACTGTGTCTTAGTACTAAATGCAGAAGTTATGGAAATGCATTGTGATATATGCAGCTTTTAAATTACAATACTGAAACTTATTTTATTTCCTATTCTTATTTATCTTTTAAACTCTAGTTCAATAAATATATCCATGATCAAGTCAATTCTGGCAAAGGAAAGCTAGCCCCTGGTTACAATTCTGAAACAATTGTGAAAAATATGTTCAACAATCAGGACCGAAATGGAGATGGCAAGATTACTTCTGAAGAATTCAGACTGAAAGACCAGGAGCCACAGGGACATGATGAACTGTAACTTAGTTGAATTTTAAAAACTTTTATGAGCCGAACTGCTGTTAGTGTGTATGTATCATAGAAATAATCTGAAATCCCTGTGCATACTTTAAAAAAACAATGTGGAAATGAATATGTCCTTGTGTTAATTAAGATACAACAGGGTATAAAATTAATATTTTTTGTTATGACATTTATATTAAAAATGCAAGGTGCCTTAAAATGCATTTTAATTATTTTTTAAAATATACATCCCACCATAGTGACATATTCAGCTTTTTTCAGAGATGTGAATTTTCTGGAAAAAAGATAGAACATTTTCAAAAGCAAATTAATATGATTCACATGTGTGTATTTTTTTTCAATATTTATAATATTTGGACTGCATGATTTGAGGTGAAGAATGTCCTAAGCTTGAACATTATTTGAGAAACAAAACTATGTGGTAAAACCTGACATCAGGTTTTCTGAGTTAATGGAGCTTCATCACTTTCCTGTCTTAATAGTTTTCTGCAAATGGTTTTTATTTGTTCAGGACATTTTCTACATTGCAATTTCTTTGATTTCATGACATTTTTGGCACATTTTTGCCTGCAATACTTGTGCTTGCCAATTTTCTTATTGTACTGTCTTACATCTTTAGATTAGCCATTGTGATTTATAGTTGAAGCAGGAAACACATAGATCATCAAGGTCTACTGAGAGGCCACAGCCAAATAAGTGTACAGCACATGCAAAATTATTTACACAGGAAGTAGGACAATGGGATCCTGGCTGCTCTTTAAACTTTTTTGCTTGCAGATATTTCAGTAGGTAGCATCATTTCCACTAGGTAACATCATTAATGTTGAAGGCGGGAGTTGTTCCCTGATTATATGCAGTAGCTTGCCCTGCCAGTAATGAAGATCCAGAGAGATACAGGGCAAGTTACAGTATATAAATAGGGAGCAAAACCCTCCCTCCACAGATTAATACTAATGTTATCTAGTTGGGTAATGAAATGTCCGCTAACAATCTCAAGAGAGCACCAAAAGACTCCATAGTTCAACCCACATTTTTGAAACGGTCTTCCAATATTTGAGGGGCTGCCATAGGGAGGAAGGGGTCAAGATATTTTCTAAAGCGCCTGTAGGCCAGACAAGGAATAATGGATGGAAACTGAACAAGGAGAGATTTAACCTAGAAATAAGGAGAAACTTTCTGACAGTGAGAACAATCAACCAATGGAACAGCTTGCCCTCAGAAGTTGTGGGAGCGCCATCACTTGAGACTTTCAAGAAGAGATTGGACTGCCGTTTGTCAGAAATGGTGTAGGGTCTCCTGCTTGGGTGGAGGTTGGACTAGATGACCTACAAGGTCCCTTCCAACTCTGATTATCTGTTAAGTTTTGATAAAAGATACAAACTTGCATTAAAATCATGCCTTTTGCCCTGTATTGTTACTTTCTGGTGGTAATAAATTCTGTAAAAAAGAAGATAAATTATTTGGAAATCTATTTTTTTTTTAAATCCGTACTTGGTGCATTGGCATTAAAATCTTACGATTCCTTAAGAATTGAATTATACTGGTAATTAATTAACTTTTACTTCCTTTTCTCCTAAATGATAAAGTGTTATCATTTTAAAGTGCATTTAGGGAGCTCCTAGTTCTCTGGAAGTATTCCCATTCTGCTTGTGTTGCCACCTCCACAGCAAAATAAAATAGGGTTATTAACACTACTGCTTAGATTGTGACTATATTAGCAAATGCTTTGAGAGTCTTCTGTGTTTAATTGTAGAGAAGAATTAGAACTCTTAAAGATTAGAACTATGGTGTTGGCTGCTCTATTTTAACAAAAGCAATAAATCACAAGATTTAAACACTATGGAACAAAATGGCAGCAGGGAAATTAATTGTTTTTTGCCAGTAAATTCAACAAAATTATGTGAATATAGGATGGATGTCTGCTTTTCCACTGCAAAGAAGAATGACCCATGCAATAAATGTTGCATAAGTCATGCTTCTACTGTATGAAGCTGTTGATCAATTGTTCAGTTTTGCATTGGATATTTAAAATGTGTGTTTGTCTTTTATATATTTTAAGAAAAAAAGAAATAAAAATGCATTATAAAAATGTGCATGAAGCTGTTGATTGCACCTGGGTAACTTAACATGGTTAGTCCACCTAACTCTTTCAAGTATTTTGAAGTGATTTTCAATTTACTCTCCAATATTGGCTTTGTCAATAAAATATATTAAGTCAAATAATAAACAAATTAGGACAAAAAGTTACTAAAGAAGGGAACATAAGACCTCTACCATGACATTAATAGAAAATGTATAAGCATATCCCCCAAGATAGTGGGATGTGTAATTGTAGAAAGGGACCATTTTACAGCACTCCTTTTTAAATAGTTTTATAAGATGTACAATTGTATGGGTTTCCTATGATATTAACACCAGTACAATACATTTTGGTATCATTAAATAAAAAGTTGACAAGTACACTGGACAAGATGCTTTATTTATGTATGAGTGGGAAGAGGCAAATAATTGATGTTAATTTTTGCACTTTGGTTACCTGTACATCTGTAAATAGATGGATGTTATTAGGACACATTGTATGACATCACATCATATCCACAGACTGAGGGAAACAAAATTGAAGAAAAACCTCTAAGTTATTGTATAAATAGTTTCTAATTATTTAGAACTGTCCCATTTTGTCAAGTTCAAACTGAAAAGTATATTATAGATGGCATAAGTGAATGAATTTAAGGCTTGCATGCAATTATTTAAAACATGTTTTGTTTCATTCGTATCATTATGTGGTTATAGACAGCCATTTACAGATAGCTGGACTCACAGGAAAAAGTATCATTGCTGTTAACACAATGTTTCTCAACTAAGCATCCTAAACATATGTGGACTTTAACTCCCAGATTCTGGCTGGGGAAATTGATATCAACATATTTTAAAGTTGCTAGAGTAGAAGAAACACTGGTCTAAATTATTGAGAACTGGTATATCAAGCTCCTGAGCTCACCAAAGCACCATTTCTAGATGGAATCTGAAGCGCTGTACAACCTAATTGTATCCGTGTATAAATAGACCTATGGATTGTATGACATTACAGCTATAACTTAGTAGTAATTAGAGTTTGTTTCTGCCTGAATTTGAATAATTGGAACAAAGTTGTACTATTGTGAGATGCATTTTCCCTTCATTACTCCCTTACTGCCAAGATGGCGCTGCCGACAGCTGCCTTGGTAAATGCTCTCTAAAGGTTTCTTTATTTTTTATCATTCTCTGTGATTCACTACAAATTTCATTCTCACGAGACCATCTGCTAAGAATTAGGCAATGTTTCTTTAAGGAGCAGCTTTCTGTGTCTTTGCAAATGCGGAGGAGATTCTAACACAAGAGGAAACAAATTCTCCTGGAGCTATGGATTACAACAAACAAAGGAAAGAAGCGGCGGAAAAGATGATGAGGTAAAAGAGCGGGAATTTTGAATAGACTAAGAATAGGGGGGGAAAAACCCCTCTCCCTTCAATCTTTCTGACTATGCTCACTTGCTAATAAGATGGATGAAATACTCTTTTTAAATAGATGCAATTCTGATTTCTACAAGCAGCTCTCTGTTTCACTGAATCCTGACCACATGAGGAAATTGATGACCGCAGCATAAATATCCCAGGATTTCAGATATTTAGAGCAAACAGGACTGCAAAGACATCTGGTAAAAAAAAGGGTGGAGGCTTATGTTTATATATCAACAACAGCTGGTCTCAGGATATAACTATAATATATAAATTCTGTGATTAAAACCTAGAGTCTTTACATATCAACTGCAAACCATTTTATTCTCCATGAGAGTTCTCATTTCTCCTAATAGCTGTGTATGTTCCTCCACAAGCTTGTGTAAACAAGGCATTACAAACTCTAGCTGACCAGATTATGGAGGCTGAAGCCAAACACCCAGATTCCCTCCCATCATTTAGGAGATTTCAATCAAGCAAATTTAAGGAAAGAGCTTCCAAAGTATTTCCATCATGTCAGTTGTACTACCAGAGGCAAAAATACTTTAGCCCATCGCTACACAACACTCAAAGATGCTTATAGGTCTTTACCACAAGCAGCTGTGGGACACTGATCACTGTGTGATTCACCCTGTACCTGCTTACAGACGAAGACTTAAAACCATGAAACCAACAATTAAATCAGTGAGGACTTGGACTGAGGAGGCAAAGCTAAAGCTACAGGCTTGCCTTGATTGCACTGATAGGAATGTTTTCAAAGACACCTCTGCAGACCTATATGAGCTCACAGATACTGTAACATATGTCAGCTTCCGTGAACACATAAGTGTTCCGACCGGGAACCTGCAAATATACAGTAACAATAAACCTTGGTTCACAGCTAAACTTAAGCAGAAAAGGTGACAGAATGTTGTACAATCAGGGCAGAAACATATTAACAAGAGAGATCAGAGCAGCAAAAAGAAACTACTCTGAAAAGTTAAGGAATATTCTCAACAAATGAACCAGTAAACATGTGGAAAACTCTAAACCATCACAGGCTACAGCAAACCTCCTTCCCAGGCAGAAGGAAATCAACAACTAGCAGATGACCTGAATGTGTTTACTGCAGGTTTGAAAGGAAACTACAGTCACCTATCTCCAATACCCCCATCTCAGACACACCAACAACAGCCAAGCCTCCTACAACTGACCCCAACCCATTGGGTTCACAACCTCTGGTGATCACAGAAAAAGAAGTGCAAGATATATTTCACAGACAAAAGCCATGAAAAGCACCAGGCCCAGACAAGATAACTCCTTGCTTAAAAGTCTGTGCTGACCAATTGCCCCCCATCTTCACCCGAATCTTCAATAAATCACTAAAGATGTGCTATGTTCCTTCTTGCTTCAAACACTCTACTATCATCCCAGTGCCAAAGAAGCCCTCCATCAAGTAACTCAATGACTACACACCAGTTGCTCTAACATCTGTAGTTATGAAAACCTTTGAAAGGCTAGTTCTGTCTCACCTGAAAACCATCATGGATCTGCTGTTAGACCCCCTGCAATTTGCATATCAAGCAAATAGATCAAACAGATGATGCTGTTAATATGGCTCTGCACTACATCCTACAACACTTTGAATCTTCAAAGATCTATGCGAGGGTCTTCTGTAGATTTTAGTTCAGCAATCAATACAGATTCCAGATGTTCTAACTAAACTAAACCAGGTAGTGGTACCTGAACACACTTGTAAGTGGCTAAGCTTCCTAACAGACAGGAAGCAGCAAGTGAAGCTAGGCAGAATCACATCTGATATCTGTACAATTAGCACAGCCCCCCCAAGGCTGTGTGCTTTCTCCACATCTCCTATATACCAATGGTCCAAAACGATCCATCTGTTAAAATACTGATGTTTGCAGATGATACAACAGTGATTGGTCTCATTTGAGACAACAATGAATCCGTATACAGATGGGAGATTGTACAACTTGCCTCATGGTGTGACCGGAACAATCTGGAACTGAACACACTCAAAACTGTAGAAATGGGGGTAGAGTTTAGGAGAAACCTCCCATACTACCATCTCTTACAATACTAGACAACACAGTATCAACAGTAGAGACCTTCAAATTTCTAGGTTCTATCATATCTCAAGACCTAAAATGAACACCTAATATCAAAAACATCATCAAAAAAGCACAGTAAAGTATGATCTTTCTGCACCAACTCAGAAAGCTCAAACTGCCTAAGGAGCTGCTGATACAGTTCTACAGAGGAATTATTGAGTCTGTCATCTACACCTCTATAACTGTCTGATTTGGTTCTACAACCCAACAAGACAGACACAGACTTCAGAGAATAATTAGGACTACAGAAAAAACAATTACTACCAACCTGCTTTCCATCAAGGACCTGTATATTGCACAAGTAAAAAAGGGCTGTGAAAGTATTTATAGACCCGTCACATCCTGGACATAAATTGTTTCCTACCCTCAAAACGATGCGATAGAGCACTACACACCAGAACTAGACACAAGAACAGTTTTTTTCCCAGACGCCATCACTCTGCTAAACAAATAATTCCTTCAACACTGGCAAACTATTTACTAAGTCTGCATTACTATTACTATTAATCTTCCTGTCCTTCCTTTCACCCATCTCTTCCCACTTATGACTATGACTGTAACTTTGTTGCTTGTATCCTTACGATTTTGTTGACTGTTTCCTAGTATGATTTGATTGCTTATTGTATCCTATGACTATTTTCTATATACTATATACTCTATGTGTTCTGACCAAGGCTTCCTGCGACTCACAATCACACGCTGTTCCCAAAAACCTTTTGTTTTATTTCAACAGCTGTGAATTATATGCATTCATAGCCTATAATAAGTCCCAAACAGTTTATGAATAGTCCAACAGAAGTCTGCCACAGTCTTTTGGGATAAGGCTGATAAGCACCCACCTTTATCCCCCTTGAAATGCTGCCAGTGACTAAATTGCCGATTAGCTGTTCAAGGCCAAATGGAGCACAAAGTCAACACAGAGCTTTAGAGTTTAAACCGACCAGAAGGAACAAAGTTGCTTCCTGCAAAGGCTGATGTCACTTTGCTCCTCCTTTGTCTTATGGGAGGGGTCAGACATCTCCAAGCCTTACTCTTGAGTCACCACTTTTGTCTTAACTGTTCTTACCTTCTGGCAGCTCTGCGCAAGTGCACACTGGGGACAGGATCCACCTGTTCCTCTGCCTCGCTGTCAGATTCTGGAGGCTCTGGAGTCAGCACATAACTCAGTTGGCCCTAGCCCCAACTCTTTTGGATGCAGGTCCCTTGTCTGACCCCTCCCCAGACTCCAGAACTGGCCCATGTTCCTCCCCACTGTCTGACTCTGCTGCCAGCTCTGCAGGCTGCCGGCGGACCACAACACTATGATTATATAACCCTATGACTATTATTAACTGTTGTATCCTATGATTTTTGACAAATGTATTTTTTTCTTTTATGTACACTGAAAGCATATACACCAAGGCAAATTCCTTGTGTGTCCAATCACACTTGGCCAATAAAGAATTCTATAAAGAATTCTATTCTATTATTGAACTTTTTAGAAAAGGGGAAAGGGAAACAAAGTTACTTAATAATAATAATAATAATTTATTCGACTTGTATGCCACCCTTCTCCCTAAGGACTCAGGGTGGCTAACAATAAAACAACACATATTTACATATAGTTTACCTAAAAACAAATTAAACCTAAACAAGTCGAGATAAGCAATAAAACATTAAAACCTTAAAAATTAAAACAGTTAAAAAAAACCCACCCAGGTCATTCCAGGCCAGCCTGTTGAAACAACCAAGTCTTCAGGTCCCGGCGGAAGGAGCGGAGATCAGGGGCCAAACGGAGATCCACGGGGAGCTGATTCCAAAGGGTGGGCGCTCCCACGGAGAAGGCCCTAGCCCTGGGAACTGCCAGCTGACAATGCCTAACCGACGGTATCCCAAGGAGGCCCCTCCTGTGGGAGCGAACAGGGCAATCGGAATGTGATGCTGGCATGAGGTGTTCCCGCAAGTACCCTGGACCCAAGCCATTTAGGGCTTTATAAGTTGTTACTAGCACCTTGAAACTAACCCGGGAGGCAACCGGCAACCAATGCAGGTCACGCAGGAGGGGTATAACATGGGAGTATCGGGATACTCCCATCACAGCCTGCGTGGCCGCATTCTGCACCAGTTGTAACCGCTGGGTAGTTCGCAAGGGCAGCCCCATGTAGAGAGCATTGCAGTAGTTGATTCTGGAAGTGATGAGCACATGAGTGACCGTTCGAAGGGCATCTCGGCTCAGGTAAGGCAGCTGGTGAACCAGCCGAACCTGGGCAAAAGCCCCCCTGGCCACAGCCCCCACCTGCTCCTCCAAACTGAGCTGTGGGTCCAGGAGGACGCCCAGATTCCTCGCCCTATCCACGGGGGCAACACCTCCCCCCCCCATGGCCAAAGATGGAACATCACCAGAAAACCGAGATGCCAGTAAGAACAGCCACTCCGTCTTGGTCGGGTTGAGTTGGAGCCTATTTCTCCCCATCCAGACCCGTACCACCTCCAGGCACCGGGACATCATAGAGAGCGCATCACTGATCTGGCCTGGGGTGGAGATGTAAAGCTGAGTATCATCTGCATATTGATGATACCTCACCCCAAAACCTCGGATGATCTCACCCAGTGGTTTCATGTAGATATTAAACAGGAGAGGCGAGAGAACCGACCCCTCTGGCACCCCACAAGTGAGGGGCCTTGGAGCTGATCTCTGCTCTCCTGCCAACACTGACTGCGAGCGGTCTGAGAGGTAGGAGGAAAACCACCGCAGAACGGTGCCCCCTACCCCCAACCCCCAGAGCCGCCACAGAAGGATACCATGGTCGATGGTATCGAAAGCCGCTGAGAGATCTAATAGGATTAGGACAGAGGAAAAGCCCGTCCCGAGCCCTCCAGAGATCATCAGCGCGACCAATGCTGTCTCCGTGCTGTGTCCAGACCTGAAGCCCGATTGATATGGGTCTAGATAATCAGTTTCCTCCAGGAACAAGGGAAGTTGCTGCACCATCATGCTCTCAACAACCTTCACTAAAAAGTGAAGGTTGGAGACTGGACGATAGTTATCTAAAACGGCTAGGTCCAGGGCAGGCTTCTTGAGGAGGGGTCTCATCACCGCTTCCTTCAAGGCGGCGGGGAAGACTCCCTCACTCAAAAAAGCGTTGACAACTGCCTGGAGCCAGCCGTGTGTCACCTCACTGGAGGCACACACCAACCAGGAGGGACACGGGTCCAATAAACACGTGGTGGAGGACAACCTCCGCATGATCCTGTCCACTTCATCAAGGGAGACCGGGTCAAACTCAACCCAGATGGAATCGACCAGATCCACTGTCACCTCATCATCAGACCACTGCCAGTCCGAGTCCAAGCCAGCCTGAATCCGAGCGACCTTATCCGCCGAATGTAAACTAAATTCCTCTGCTCTGCCCTGCAAAGGTCCGCCCCCTCCCTCACTTGGAGGAGGGAACGGGTAACCCTGAACAGGGCTGCAGGGCGATCATCAGCGGATGCAATCAGGGCGGAGAAGTAAACATGCCTCGCCGCCCTGATCGCTTCCAGGTAGGTCCTAATGTAGGCTCTTAACTGGCCACGGTCGAGTTCGGAACGGCTCGTCCTCCACCTGCTCTCTAGGCATCTTCTCCGCCGTTTCATCCCCCGGAGCTCCTCCGAAAACCAAGGAGCTGACTGGGGTCTGCGGCAGGGAAGAGGCCGCAAGGGGACAACCTGGTCGAGTGCCCTCGAGGCCGCCTGTTGCCAGGCGGTTGCCAGCACCTCAGCCGGGTTGTGGTCAAGGGAGGTGGGCAAGGACCCCAGAGCCATCTGAAACCTCTCAGGGTCCATCAGGCGTCTGGGGCAGAACCATTGAATTGGTTCCTCATCCCAGCAGCGAGGGATAGCCCCCCTGAAAGACTAGCCACAGGAGATAGTGATCCGTCCATGACAAGGGTAGGGTAGACGGAGAACCCACCCCTAGATCACTACGCCAGTGTCCCGAGATAAAAACAAGGTCGAGTGTTTTCCCCCCTTGTGAGTGGGTCCCTGAATCACCTGAGTCAGGTCCATGGCTGCCATGGATGCCATGAACTCCTGAGCCAAACCCGACGCCCCCCCAAGAGAAGGCAGGTTAAAGTCCCCCAGGACTATAAGCCTGGGGAGCTCCACCGCCACCCCCGAGAGGACGTCAAGCAGCCCAGAAAGGGCCGTCGCCACGCAGCTGGGGGACAGGTACTTCAGCAACAGACCCAACCAACTTCCCAGGACCAACCTCATGAGGAGAGTCTCACACCCGCCTATCTCCGGAACATTGACCTCCCTTGGAAACAGGGTCTCTCTAACAATTATGGCTACCCCTCCGCCCCTTCCCTGGGCTCGAGACCGATACAGCACACGGAAACCAGTGGGGCATAGATCACACAGAGGGACACCCCCCTCCAGCCCCAACCAGGTTTCTGTAATGCACGCCAGGTCCGCAGCCTCCTCCTCAATAAGCTCACGGAGGAGGGATGACTTGTTAGCTACGGACCTGGCATTCACGTAGATCAGCCTAAGCCCAGGGACCACACCTCCCAAGATCCCAGGGGAGCGGGCGGAGACCTGGGGGTCGGAGCGCGCCACCGCTCGTAAACAGCGGGGGCGCGCTCCCATAACAAAATTTGGCCCCCAGTCTTGTCCCCCTCGCCATAGCCGATCATCCTCGGAATTGCCAACCCCACCCCAGGCCCCACGGACCCCGAGCCCCCCCCAGCCTCCCCATACAGGGACCGATTGCCGGCCTGGAAGGACAATGTTGACCCGAACCATAATTACCCTCCCTCCTCCCTAACCCATTAAGACAACGAATTAAGAAATTTAAAAGTTTCCCCTTAGTGCCAGATTTAAAATTTAAACCCTTGGTCGCACCATGCCACCTCTCGGGATCCCAGGATCCGTCATTAAGGTAAGCTCTCTTGGGTTGTGTATAAAATGAAAAGCACTTTGCCTTGAATGGAAAGCATTCTCAAATTTTTCCTGAAGTGTTCAGGTCTCGTTATTTTTTTAAGGAAATCTGGAACATCTTTTAGAATCAAGGATCTCATGGGATAAGTTCACTGTTCATAAGACTTTTTGGGCTTTCAAGGTTGCTTTCTTCTTCTGTGCAATCATGTCTGATTCTTGGACTTAAATAGGGCTGAGAGAAAGTGAGTGGCCCAAGGTTATCCAGTTGGATTTATGTATAAGGCAGCACTAGAACTCAGTCTCCTGGTTCTAACCTGATGCCTTAACCATTACACCAAACTGGCCCTCAGTGGGATATGCAGGTCAAATCTAATGTACATAACTACATTCCTATAGCAGTTCCCATCTATCTGCCCCACTTTTTCCCTTTCTTCCTCTCCACTTTTCCAGATGGCATGTATCAAAATTATGGAATTCCACAATAAATTAGGTTGGGTTTTGTTCAACGAATTCTACTTATATGTATTTTAACTGCAAACTATACTTGTGAGCTTTGGATTGGTAAGCTTATCCTCTTAAGAGTCTAAACCAGCAACCATTGTAATGATCCTTTTCACATTCAAATTCACATCTGATATTTGTTTAGAAGTTCGATGATAATCATGAATATATTCACCTGAGAAACACTTGAGAATCTGATTAGTAAAGGAGAAAATTCTTACTTTTTGTTGAGTAGTTGCTTGTAACTGGAAAATTAACATCCTCCTGAGGAAAAATTAAAGCAATAATGTTTTGTCTAGTTTTAAAGGAGGGAGGGAAGGTTTTGCCAGATATTTAGAGATGAACTTTAACATATAAAAGCACTTTTTAAACTTGTTTTCATGAAAGTCTGCACATGGGAAAAAGTGATGAGAATTCTAGCGCTTTATATTCATGTTTAACTTGTAGCACAATGCAATACAATATCTTTCTATAGAATTGTGTTTCAAATTTCAGTATTATTAAATGACTTTTTTCATTAATACTGTAAAACTCTAAAATATCTACTTCATCTTAATCTTATTTAAGCCAATATGACTTTAAAATTTTTAGATTCAACTGCACTTTCTACTATGAAGCAGTGAGCTTTATCAAAATGTAGTGATTTACACACATTTGTACTAATGAACCACAAAAGATTTGATATTTATTGATTAATCATTATCACATCCATCATGTTTCTCTTATTTTCTATAACAATTCCACAAATGCTGAAAATATCATTTATTGTGCAGAAATAAAGATATTTTTTCCAGTAATCATTAACAATATTTCCATTGGAATTAATAAATAGGGAAATAATAAACAGTGAAATATATTTCAACAGCATGGAGCAATATAATGAGGAATACAGTATTTTTCAAATGAAATGGCAATAGTATGGAAAGTAGCATTGGATTATTGTTTTCATAGCTAATCATGCAAATTTGTCCAATGGGTTCTTTTAAAAGAAAACAATGATAACATTACAAAATCTTTTGCAGGATTGAGTTGGCCACATCAAGAGAATCATCTTTCACCAAAACAATATCATAGGACTCCATATATTTTTCCAGCAGTTCTTCAACCTAGATTTTAAAATGTGAAGAAAAAAATTGCGTGAAAAACCAAACTGACATTCTTTATATATTTCTTCAGTATATTTTTTTCTATTCCCATTTCTCTCTTTTCCTTTTTTCTTTTCTGTACTTTCTACTCTCACTTTTTATTCTTTCTTTTCAGTTTGTATTTTTACTATTGTATCTTCAATAAAATTAAATAAAATGAAATGGGCAAGCACAGATGCAAGACGTTTGCTGAAGAAAATTTCAGAACCATTCATATATAAATTAGATTGAGCCTGAGTTAAGCAATCACATTTTGTTATTTGTCAATTGTAACAATATAAATATACTTCTATTAGTTTAGATAATGATTAAAATCTAAAGGCACAAATTAAAGAGCAATGAAATTATTTGTATTTAATTTTTCTTTCTTTTTAAATGAAATGTACAGTTTCAGTCCAAATTTAGAAATAATTTCATTTTGTCTAATTTAAAGAAAGAGTTGAATTAAAAGATCTTTCCACATTTTCATTTGTGCATTACATTTGAACAAAATAGCTGTGTTTAGGGAGAAAATACATATGTTTTTAAACTATAGAGCTTTTTAAAAGGTTGGTTTTTTTCACATTTTAAAAGTTGTGGAAAGATCTTTTAATTTCATAAATATAATTGAACTCCCTTTCTTTAAATTAGACAAAAAACAGAGCTTGATTTCTTTTCTTTCTCACAAGACTTCTTAATAAACTTTTGTCACTCTCTTGTTTTGTTTACATATGTCTTTTTTAATTATTATTATTGGACTTGTATGCCGCCCCCTCTCCGCGAGGACTCAGGGTGGCTCACAGTAAAAACACCACGACAATAAATATATAAAAAACAATTAAATTTGACAAGCCCAATCAATAAAATAGTTAAAAAATACGTTAAAACCCCCCCAGGAGGTCAGTTCAGCCCAGCCTGTTCAAACAGCCAAGTCTTCAGACTGCAGCAGAAGGAGCAAAGATCAGGGGCCAAACGGAGCTCCAAAGGAAGTTGATTCCACAAGGTGGGGGCTGCAACAGAGTAGGCCTCCCCCGAGGCACCGCCAGCCGACATTGTCTAGCCGACGGTACCCCGAGGAGTCCCCATCTGTGCGCACACACAGGGCGATCGGTATTTGATGTTGGCAGGAGACGCTCCCGCAAGTACCCCAGACCCAAATCGTAAAGGACTTTGAATGTTAAAACCAACACCTTGAATCTCACCCGGAGGGCAACCGGCAACCAATGCAGCTCGCGCAGGAGGGGTGTAACATGGGAGTATCAGGAAGCTCCCATCACAACCCACACAGCCGCATTCTGCACCAGCTGAAACCTCCAGATGGTATGCAAGGGCAGTCCTAGATAGAGAGCATTGCAGTAGTCAAGTCGGGACGTCACAAGTGCATGAGTGATCGTGCGAAGGGCATCTCAGTCCAGATATGGGTGCAACTGGCGAACCAGTTGGACCTGGGCAAAAGCCCCCCTGGTCACGGCCCCCACTTGCTCCTCCAAACCAAGCTGTGAATCCAGGAGGACTCCCAGGTTCTGGGCCCTATCCACAGGGGGCAACACCTCTCCCCCTATGACCAAAGATGGAATCAACTGACTGGGCCGAGATGCCTGCACGCACAACCACTCAGTCTTGGCTGGATTGAGCTGTAGTCCATTCCTGCCCATCCAGATCTGTACCACATCCAGACACCGGGTCATCACGGAGAGGGCATCACTGATTTGGTTTGGGGTGGAGATATACAGCTGGGTATCATCAGCGTACTGGTGATACCTCACCCCAAAACCATGGATGATCTCGCCCAGTGGCTTCATATAGATGTTGAACAGGAGGGGAGAGAGGACTGACCCCTGAGGAACCCCACAAGTGAGTGCCCTCGGGGCCAACCACTGCCCTCCTGCCAACACCGATTGCAAATGCCCCGAGAGGTAGAAGGAGAACCACTGCAAAACAGTGCCCCCCACTCCCACCCTCCCGAGGCGCCGCAATAAGATACCATGGTCGATGGTATCGAAGGCCGCTGAGAGATCTAATAGGACTAGGACAGAGGAAAATTCCCTGTCCCATGCCCTCCAGAGATCATCCATCAGTGCGACCAATGCCGTCTCTGTGCTGAACCCAGGTCGGAAGCCCAACTGATACAGATCTAGATAGTCCGCTTCCTCCAGGAAAAGCGGAAACTGCTGAGCCGCCACACTCTCAACAACCTTCGCCAAAAAGCGAAGGAGACTGGACGGAAGTTGTTTAAAATGGCTGGGTCCAGAGCAGGCTTCTTCAGGAGGGGCCTCACCACCGGCGTTAGGAAAAGACCCCTCCCTCAGTGAGGCATTAACAACTGCTCGGAGCCAGCCACACGTGGTCTCCCTGGAGGCATACACCATCCAGGAAGGACGAGTCCAATAAACATGTGGTGGAACTCAGTCGTTGCATAATCCTGTCCACCTCATCCTCAGAAACAGGATCGAACTCAGCCCAGACTCTCTGTAAGCCCCTCCTCAGACCACTGTAAAGTAGAGTTCAACCCATCTCGGATCTGAGCGATCTTATCCGACAGATATTGTCCAAATTCCTCAGCCCTACCCTGCAGAGGGTCCACCCCCGGCTCCCGATGTAGAAGGGAGCATGTGACCCTGAACAGGGCAGCTGGGTGGTTATCTGCGGACGCTATGAGGGCGGAGAGGTAAGCCCTCTTCGCCGCCCCCAGAGCTCCCAGGTAAGTCCTAATATAGGCTCTTAGCTGGGTTCGGTCGGATTCGGAACGGGTCGACCTCCATCTGCTCTCTAAACTCCTCCTATGCCGCTTTATCTCCCGGAGCTCCTCTGTAAACCAGGGAGCTACCTGGGATCTGCGGCGAGTGAGGGGACGTAAGGGGACAACCCGGTCAAGGGCCTCCGCGGCCGCACGTTGCCATGCCGCCGCCAGCACCTCGGCCGAGATGTGGACAAGGGAAGCGGGCAGAAACCCCAGCTCTGCCTGGAACCTCTCAGGGTCCATTAGGCGTCTTGGGCGGAACCATCTTGGCAGTTCCTCATCCCAGCGGGGCAGGGCGGCCTGTTGGAAGACCAGCCCTAGGAGATAGTGATCTGACCATGCAACGGGCTGGACATTAACACTGCCAGCCCCCAGATCACTACGCCACTGCTCCGAGACAAAAATAAGGTCAAGCATGTTGCCCCCCTCGTGTGTGGGACCCTGTATTATCTGGGTCAGGCCCATAGCCGCCATGGAAGCCATGAACTCCTGGGTCAGACCCGATGCCCCCCCCAGGGAGGGCAGGTTGAAGTCACCCAAGACCAAAAGGCCCGGGAACTCCACCGCCACTCTCGAGAGGGCATCAAGGAACCCAGGCAGGGCCGCTGCTACACAGCTGGGAGAAAGGTATGCAAACAGCAGGCCCAACCAACCTCCAGGCCCCAAACGCAGGAGGAGGGCCTCACACCCACCTGTCTGTGGAACAGAGACCTCCCTTGGAATCAAGGCTCCTGAACAACAATGGCCACCCCACCACCCCTACCCTGGGCTCTAGGCTGGTGCAAAACCCGAAAACCTGGGGGGCATAAATCCACCAGAGGAACTCCACCCTCTGGCCCCAACCAGGTTTCAGTGAAGCAAGCCAGGTCTGCGGCCTCCTCCTCAATCACTTCCCGGAGGAGGGATGCCTTATTAGCCACAGACCTGGCATTAAAGTACACCAGCCGGAGCCCAGGGGCTCCGTATCCCGTATCCTCAGGGGAGTGGGCAGAGGCATGGGGGTTGGAGCGCGCCACAGCTCGCAAACAGCAGCAGCGCGCTCCCTGTTCATGATACGGCCCCCGCCTCTCTGTCCCCTGCCGAATCCGATCATCCTGGGAATCGCCATTCCTGCCTTGTATCCCGGAGCCCCAGAGACCCCTTCTCCCCCTCCCACACCACGATCCACAGCCAGGCTTTTAACTATTAAAATATCCAGTGTTCTTTTATACTGTTACATCTTTTTTCATATCGTTCCTGCAGCCTTTCATACTATAATCGTAATAATGTAACAGTTTATAATAGTAAATCGAGCTTTTGTCTTCTCCTTTAACTGTAATCATTAGTTCTGTCTAGTATCCAATTTGTAAACATCATAATTAGTATTATGATAGTATTATAAAATCAATATTAGTGTAATACTCATGCAGTATCCGAAGTTTCAATTCAGTTGTATAGAATGTGAAAAATGTATGTTTTTGTTTTATTTTTATAATTTTCTTATGTATGATGTACACTGAAGATAGCATTTAATTTTGTTGTACGAGGTACAGTGACAATAAACTAAATCAAAAGCTTTTTCCCACATTGAAGATTCTTTATAATCTTATTTCAATCTTATATCTTACTGTTTGTAATTTTTTAAAATCAAAGTTTTATTCATCCTTTTATTCCATTTTTTAAAGTTCTTTAAACTTGTGATTTTTTTTCATTAAGGATTGAAGGAAAATTCACTCAGTAGTGCCAAACTTGTTGATTCAAAGATTTCTAATTGCTAAAAAGAACTTAAGAAGTAATTTCCAAAAGTGATTAGAACAATATGTAAATTTAGTGTCCTTCCAAAGATGCGGACTGCCATTTGGGCAAAATGGCTATTTCCTCATTTCCCCAAGCTCTAGACATGCTGGAGGGGTATTTCCTTGTAGTCTCCTCAGGAAAAACAGCTGCTTGAAGCATTTGTGACTGAACTTCCAGAAAGGATCAAAGAGCCAGCCTCAGGAAGAAGGCATGACATGGCCTGCAGCTGCCTGTAGGATCAAGTTGGATGTACGTCATCAGCATTAGAAGATGTTCAACTGGGTATGGCAGACTCTGTGGAGCATAGGAAGGTGGGAGCAACAAGGATTTATGCTATGATACTGGGACGGTTAATCACAGGGTGGGGCTTGAGGCAATATATCCTAGCAGCAGTGATAGTGTTGTGACTGAAGTAGAGGCCTGTGGCTGGTGGCTATTGGCTGAGATTGTTGAACACTCAGGCCTCTATTTCAGCCCTAGACCTGACATGGTTGCTGAAGAGTGCCACGGTGCAGGGCAGCCAAAAAGACATAGGTGAGAAGAGTTAAAGCACTCCTGTAGTCATAAGTGTGGGTGGATTTCCAAGCCTTCAAATTTTGACCATGTGATTATGGGGACACTGCAACAACTAACTAGGAATTTTTTCAGCACCATTTACAACTTCAAGTGGTTGCTAAATGATCATATGTCAAGAATTACCTTTATTTAAAATCCAGCTAAATTGTTAAAGGCCTCCTACATAAATATTACCTGCTGCTGGCAAAATAAAGATTTGGAAGTTGTCTGAATGCTCTTTGAAGATGGCATTATTTAATTAATTACTTAATTTGAAAATAGACCCATCCTACTAAGCTGCAATTGGATTTAGTATATTTTGGCTGTATTTTTTCAACAAAACATGCATGACAATCAACATGACAACTTTTTACACACTTACTTTATCATTGAGATATCCAATCTTAAGAATATGTTCAACATTTGCCACTCCATCTGCCATTGTTAAGTCTCCTTGAGAATCTCCAAGTAATATGATATTGCTGTTGTCTTTTAATTGTTTAAAGTACTCTGTATTTTTCAATGCCCCATCATGTTTGTTGTAAACATGAATTAATTCTCCTTTAAATCCTTTCAATATGCCCTATTGAAGATGAGAGAAGTTATTGCTAAGTAACCAGGCAAAAAAGTAACATATATACTTTTAGAATGTTTCCAAGACAATTTTCTCTTTCCACCAACTCTAAATATATTTTTATTATATATATATAATACTGAGAATAAAATACTTCTATTTAAGTCTAAATAATGGCTATCTTATTTATTTTTATATATATTTCAGATTCCCAAAAATGCTGTGTAACTAATAATCAGAAATATCACTGAGCAACCCTCCTCTCTTATGTCTAATATATTTAAACATAAAATAAATCAAATTCAATATCAAAATTATATTTATTTAAAAAATAAAAAATGTGACCCTTTAAAATTCATATCTTTAGTTACATGTCTTTTTCCTGCACTTGATGGAATCAATGGGTCTTAACTACTCTCCTAAAACCCAAAAAGGAAGGAGCAGACTAGATTTCCATGAAGAAATAATTTCAGAGTATGAAAGCAGTGAGCAAAAATAAACATTTCGAAAACCTATCAGATAAATAGGATCTTCAATGAATTGATTACAGAATTCAATCTGATTGGACAGGCGGATAATATTAGAAGATGGTCCTTGAAATAACTTGGAATCATGTATGTCCTTAAAATTACAACATCATTTTATCTTATTCAGAAGCAAACTGGAAATAAATGTAATTGCCAAAGCAATGAGGTCATCTGAGGATGTAAGGATATATATTCTAGGGAACCATGGTGATAACCTAGGAGAAGGGAATCCAAATGATATTAGGGAAACACCAGATAAAACACACACTAAACTCGTTTGAAATTTAGTGTAACAAATAGCTTCCCACTCCTCTACAACTCCCTGGGATATAAGAAGAAGGGTCTTCTTATAGTCCAAGGGTGAGGTCAAATGCATCATCAGTTTGGGGTCACAACGCTTCTACAAGAGAACTAAGTCCAGTCCCCTTGAATTCCATTGATTCTTATCTAGGTTCACTTTTCCTTGACTGTTAATAGACCAGATTTTTGTGTATAGGTTGCATGTAATAAATCCAAAGTCCTTTGAACTAAACTCCTCTTCCTGGTTATTTGTGCCTGACAGAAAGGAAGGAAGTCCAAGCAGACTTTCAAAATTTTGTTGTTTTATAGTTCTGGTGGTCATATGGAGTCTGTTCCTTGATCTGGAAGAGCTGACATATATCAATTAATGCGAAAGCCCCCAGATTTTGTATCAGCTGTAGCTTCAAAGGCAATCACGTGTAGAACACTTTGCAGATGGGAGGTAATACATCAGAGTTAGTTTGGTCTAGTGATTAAGGCACCAAACTAAAAAGTGGAAGACCATGAGTTTAATCATGAAAGCCAGCTAGGTATCCTTGCAACAGTAACTCTCTCTCAGCCCAACCCATCTCAACAGTGTTGTGAAAGGTGGATTAGATATGTTTGCCTTGACAAGATGTTACAAATAACACCCTGAGTTATTTGTAAAAATAATAAAGGTGGGATATAAATAATAAATAAATAAATAAATAAATGTAAGCAGAGCCTCCCAAGTCAAGAATGGCTGCAATTGGATAGAAAAATATATAACTATGTAAAAACCCTCTAAACTACAGTTTTTATATGCTAAACAAGTAGGAGCTGTGTATCCAGGATTACCTCCATATGGCAAACCACATTGGAATAGGAGAGTTCAAGTTGGTTTTTAAGAAGACATTAAAACTGAGTGAGAGTAGAGAGTCCCAAGACATTCCACAAAGTAGAGGCTTCTGGGAAGATAACTCTACCTATCCAGACTGGAACTACCACTTCAGAAAGAACCACTACATTATCTTTCCCAATCCAGAGTGGTTAAGAAGAAAAACAGTATTTACTATGTCAAAAAGCTTCTGAGAGATTAAGGAGAAATAAGAGAGTTTCAGCTCCCCTCATCCTGATTTTAACAAATTTGCAAACTAATTAATATATCTAAGAATACTGACCCTATCAAGTGCAGCATATAATTATAACTCTAAATTGGAAATATGTATGTAATATTTTTATATGTTTTGAGAGATTCTTATATACCTTAGTAAATGATAATGTAATCTACAATTGCACTTTGTATTTGACATTTTCATACTCACATTATCATCAAAATCCATAAAGTTGGAAACTACTTTGATATTGGAATGGTAGACACCTGCTTGATGAATAATCTGTTCCAGTATGTCTCCAATCCCAGCAGAAAATATAAATACCGGGACATTGTGTTCATGAAGTTTGTCAAAAAAAATATCATACCCCTCTCTGTAAAACAGGATAGTTATTTGTAAAAAATTGAATTAAAATCTGACAGTAATTTTTTTTCTGAAATAAGTATTGAATAATTTCTATTCTCAATTTCAGAATAAACAAGATAGTAGTAACTGGCATCTTATTAGTTATGAAGCCAAGGATTCAATATTTTAAGAATATTTTATTTTTAAAAGAAATGACCTGTGGATTATTTTGGAAACTAGTTGAAAAATTTGCTTTTGTTTGATCATTCTAGTCTGATTTCTGTTTGTACAGATACTCATTTTTATTTTGATATATAAGTGACTCAAGGAAAAAAAGCCCTGCCTTTGAAAATGGTGAAACAGAAATCCCAGGAATCCAGAATGGATCTTCTGCACCTTTCTTATAGAGATAAAATAGAACAGAAAAAGAAAAAAAACAAAACCTTTCTTGTGCAATAGCTGCTTTCCTATTCCTTGGATCTGAGTACATGCAATAATAGTGCAACACTTAGAAAGGACATAGACTAGTGTCTAAACTTCTGGACCTTCAATTTTCTTATTCAATCTGCCTTTGGATTATGGCTTTTCTGTCTGGCCACTCACAGAGGGTCAGATTAGGTAATCATACCTCTTCAGCCACTGGTACACCACAGGGTTGCGTGTTGAGTCCCTTACTCTATACTCTTTATGTGCATGACTGCATTCCCGCTCATGCTAGTAATACTATTACTAAATTTGCTGATGATACAACAGTGGTGGAACTCATCTCCAGATGGGATGAGTCTGCCTACTGAGATGAGGTGGACCGGTTGCTTTCGTGGTGTGGAGACAATAACTTGATCCTCAACACCAATAAGACCAAGGAGCTTATAGTGGACTATAGAAGGAACAGATCAAATCCAGCCCTTGCTTATCAATGGAGACCGAGTGGAGCAAGTGGCCGGTTTTAAGTTTCTGGATGTTATCATAAAAGATGACCTGACCTGGGGTGCTCACATTGCAGCACTGGTCAAAAGGGCTGAACAGAGATTATACTACCTGAGACTTCTCAGAAAACAACAACTGAATGAAAAACTGCTAGTGACCTTCTACCGCTGCACCATAGAGAGTATCTTAACTTACTGCACCTGTATATGGTTTGCCAATTGCACAGTGGCAGATAGGACAGCATCCAGTAAAAAAGAAATGATATTGCCATCTTTGTTGTTTTTTCAAGGTGTCTTCCCTCTTCTTGAGTCCCTTACTATCCCTACTTTAAAATGCCTTAGAAATGTATGTGTATTAAATAGACCAAAGGACACTTCAATTTGATAAAATGTTTGTTTGGAATAGTCAGTGAGTCTTTGGAAATTTTGACAAGTGCTTGAGTCAATTTTATACAAATAAGATGGTAATATTTTATTTGTGGAATAAGGAATTCTTGGAAAATCAACGGGCCCAAGTTTTAAGAAATGCTAAATATACTTGTGACATATAGATGAAATTACTTGATTATAAATTCTTGCTTCATGTTTACTGAACTTTACAAATAAAATTTTATTCTTAAGCATTTTTGTCATGGCATTTCTCATAATGCCTTCATGGCATTGGACCGTGGTATTTGCAGGAGACCCTGCTGCCAATAACGGTTTCCCGATGCCCTGTGCGCTCCCACCAGCAGGGTCTCCTCAGGGTGCCGTCAGCTAGGCAATGTCGGCTGGCAGCCCCCAGGGGTAGGGCCTTCTCTGTGGGGGTGCCCACCCCTTGGAACCAACTGCCTCTGGAGCTCCGGATGGCCCCTGACCTCTGATCTTTCCGCTGTGGCCTAAAAACTTGGCTGTTCCAACTAGCCTACCCGGACTGATGGGGAGGGGGGAAGGGTTTTTTTAGTGGTTTTTAAATTTGTTAAATTTTAAATTTTATTGATTTATGAGATTTGGGTTTAATTCATCTTTTAATATTTGCATTCTGTGGTTTTTAGTATTGTAAGCCGCCCTGAGTCCTCAGGGAGATAGGGCAGCATATAAATCTCATAATAATAAATAAATAAATAAATAAATAAATAAAATAAATCCAGAAGGTTAAGTCATTGCCCAGAAGATTATTGGTTGCCCTCTCCCCTCTTTGGAAGACATTTATAGCTCCCGCTGCCTTAAGAAAGTTCAAAACATTCTCAAAGATCCATCTCATCCTGGGCACCCATTTTTTTTGAACTATTACCATCTGGCAGATGGTACAGGATAATAAAAACAAGGACAAATAGGCTGAAAAACAGCTTTATCCTAGGGCAGTAATTCTACTGAATTCTACTGTATAGTGCAATATTAATGCAATATCAGGGGTTTTCAATTCAATGTATAGAATGTGAAGGATGTGTGTTTGTGTTTATTTTCATAGTCATAATGTACACTGAAGATGGTATTTAATTTCATTGTACGAGGTATAATGATAAAAAAGTAAACTAAACTAAACAAAACCTACTTCAACAGTCTCAGAATTTGGTTATCTGCTTTTTACCCTACTTCAACAGTCTTGTTGAAGTAGGGTAAAAAGCAGATAATCAAATTCTTGAATGCCCCAATGAAGGGAGGGAAATTTCCATTTTTTTTTAAAGATGCAGTATTACTATTAGATCAGTAATGGTTAGTAAGAATTAGACTTTCAGATGACTGTCATACAAGTGAAAATTAAACTTTGAAGAAATAGAATCTTCTATATTACATAACTGTAAAAAATGAATAACAAGTAAAAAGTGGTTGATTCTCATAAAGCATTATTTTCAAATATAGCCAAATCCTCATTTATCATTACATAACAAACCAACAATGCAACCATTGTGATATGGAACATTTTTAGTGTTCTAACATAGTAAGAAGCTCAATATGTGCTATACAAGAATTACAGTGGGAAGGACAATTAAATTGAAGCGCTTTTCTCATCACCACTAAGTACCACTAAGAGTAAGTCCACAGTGAAGAATAAATGAACATATAACATTTCATACAATTTTTTATTTCTGATGTGTTTTATGATTACAGAAATGGATGCTTACTTCAGCATAACATCAGACTCTCTCACAATTTCAGCAAGTTTGTCCTTCTGTAATCCTTGTTCAATAAGCAAAGCATGGGATTTGTTGTACCTACAGTTAAAAATAAAATATTAAAAAGTTTATTTTCTTATAGGCAGAATATTTCTTCTGGGTGTGTGCATGTGCACCTTTGAATCAGTTTTGACTCCTGGTGACCACCTGGATTAGTCTCTGTCATTTTCAGAAGCAGCCTGCCATTGCTTTTTTTCTTCTTTCGAAGAAAGAGAGTGACTGGCCAAAGGTCATTTAACTGGTTTTATGTCTTAAAATAAAGCTAAAATTCATGCCTTCCCAATTTCTAATCTAGTTCCTTAACTACTATATCAAACTGGGTCTTCCTTAGGGTTTTCTGTCCATTAGAAAAATAATATAAATAGACTTCTGAATCAGTCAATCTTTGATATGTGTTTGACAATCTTTACATCTGGTGCAACAATGACAGTTCAAGATAAAGCAATCAAATGGACAAGCAAAAAATAGAGACAAAAATGATTAGCATTAAGCATTAATCATTAATCCAAAAGGAAAGGACAATAATTGAAGCCTGATCTCTGGCAGATATTCTACCATTCTACCATTGGATATGCTGTCTGGGGCTGATGAGATCTAAGGTTGAAATAAATGGGGGAAAATTTATTCTACTCATTATATTTGGAAGGCGATTTTACTTCTCAAAAACTGTACCTTATATATTTATTTTTCCCAAATACTGTACTGTATGTGTAAAATTATGTTGGATGGCATTATACATTTTCAATGGATATCAGAGGACACCAATGAAACTGTTACTTAAAGGATGCTAGAAAGAGTAAGAAGCAATAACTTAAAGCAATAATTTGTCAAGTTTCTTGACAAATTTGTTTTAGGTGCACAAATGGTGGACTTAAAATAGGTCATGTATTTTATCAAGACACAATAAGTGGGTGCTCTTATCAACAACTGTTTAATTATTTAGTTGTAAACTTTAACCTTTTAACAGTAAACAAATCACTTTTCACAAACTCACCACTCAACCATATATGGATACTTCTCTTCCACTGTAAGACTAGGATCAATTTCAATAGCATAATATATTTCTTTTAGCTGGAATAACTAGAAAGAAAAACAATTAGTTGCTATTTATCCCGGTAATATCCCTTTTTTGTTCTAACTGCATAAACTAAACACAAAGAAGAGGGAGTCAAGTTATTTTCCAAAGCACCTAAGGGCAGGACAAGAAGCAAGGAGTGGAAACTAATTAAAGAGAGAAACAATCTAGAACTAAGGAGACATTTCTTGACAGTTAGAATAATTAATCAGTGGAACAACTTGCCTCCAGAAATTGTGAATGCTCCAACACTGAAAGTTTTAAAGAAGAGATTGGACAACCACAGCAAAACACTGTGGACATAATATACTTTGACTTCAGCAAAGCATTTAACAAAGTAGACCACAACCTACTTCTTGTAAAGCTAGAAAAAAGTGGGATAGATAGCATCACCACCAGATGGATTCGCAACTGGCTGACAAACCGTACTCAACGAGTAGTCCTTAATGGGTCTACGTCTACAGGAAGTAAGCAGTGGAGTGTCACAAGGTTCCATCTTAGGCCCTGTACTCTTCAATATCTTCATAAATTACTTAGATGAGGGAATAGAAGGGGAACTTACCAAATTTGCAGATGATAATAAGCTGGCAGGAATAGCTAATACACTAGAAGATAGACTCAAGATCCAGATGGATCTTGACAGACTTGAACACTTGGCCCTATCTAACAAAATGAAATACAATGTAGAGAAAAGTAAAGTCTTATACTTAGGCAAGAAAAACCAAAAGTAAACACATAGACTGGGTAAAACCAGGCTTAATAGCAGTAACTGTGAGATGGATCTTGGAGTCTTAGTGGACAACCAGCTAAATATGAGCCAGCAGTGTGCAGCGGCGGCCAAAAAAGCCAATGCAATCCTAAATTGCATTAACAGAGGGATACAGTCAAGATCTAGTGAGGTACTAATACCATTCTATAAAGCCTTAGTAAGACCACATCTAGAATACTACATCCATTTTTGGTTACCACATTATAAAAAAGATGTTGAGACTCTAGAAAAAGTGCAGAGAAGAGCAACTAGGATGACTAGGGGATGGAGACTAAAACATATGAAGAACAGTTACAGGAACTTGGCATGGCTAGAGAAGAGAAGACCCAGGGGAGACATGATAGCAGTGTTCCTGTTATGTATGTAGGTTTGAATGTTATTGGTTTATTTGAACTGTTCTTGTAAAATGTCAAATGGTATTGGTTTAAATAGTGCGGGAAGAAACCCTGCACTCCCATTGGCTGGCGACCACGGCTGCAGGCTATAAGAGGCAGCCGTAGCCAAGCCAGGACGGGTCCATTCGAGCTGTAGTCACTTAATAAACTCTTTGCTGGAACTCCTCAGTCTGACTCTTCATGCAAACTTAACACTGGCGCGAAGGTGGGATTTCCCTGAACGAGAAGACGACGCGAAGAACAAGCAAAAGAGCGAGATGGCTGCGCTGAACACCCCCAGCCCGTTCGATCCGGCGGCGGAAGACTGGGAATCGTATGCGGATCGCTTCCAGATGTATCTGGAAGGAAGCGACCTGCCGGCATCCCCGAGAGACGGAAGAGGGCGGTCTTTCCACGCCACTGCGGTCCGGCAGTCTTCAAAATGGCGAAGGCGTTAGCGGGAGCTGCAGAGCTGAAGGTAATGGAATGGCCGATTTAGAGAAACTTTTAAGAGCCCATACGACCCACAAGTATCGTGCCTCATTAAGAACACGAATTTTACCGTCGGGATCAAGGGATAGCGAGAATGTTAATGACTTGTGG
>CM019155.1:69696648-69754534 GCA_009733165.1 Naja naja
ACATATCCTTAGTATTTTAAATAAGTACATTATATACAATATTTACTTAAGACGTGTATAAACATATAAAGACATATACTCACAAAAATCAGTAAGTAGTCTTAACACAGGGAATCTCTGACTTACAATGGTTATTGGCATTGGAATTCCTATTACTAAGTGATGGTTACTGAACAAGTGGCCTAAACTGAGGATTTATCTACACTTCATGACAATTCTATGCAAAGTACAAAACAAATAATACAACAGTAGGAATTTATAATGAATACAGGAAGCAAAGGGGCGTTGGTAGACTTACTAGTAAACACCCTTCTAAACACACTGTAAGAGAGTCCAGCACTGGGATATGACTCCACCCTCTGATGTCATCAAACTGAGTCTGCCTCTATAAAAAGCCAGCCTCTGCTGAGAGCCCCAGTTTTCTGACTCAGCTCTTTGACATTAGAGCTGGTGTCTCTGGATTTCTCTAGGCTCACTGGAGCAGTCTGCAGATTACCATAAAAAGCAGGAATACAGTAATCACAACAGAATACCATCAGCGCAGCTCCCAGGGCTCCGGTAGAGCTGCACTTGCAAGCGCTGACATTAATAATTGTGAGTGCGGCCTGGGAGAGCGGCGAAGAGCCTCTCATGCCATTCTCTTACCAAGCGCAGCTCGTTAGCAGCTAATTGTCCAGGAGACCTCCTGTGCAGGTCTTCCACGGTGCACGTCTCCTGGAGCACAAATTACAAGCCACACAGCTGGAAAGAAGCAGCAGCAATATTTGGCTGGCTTCCCCCGAGGTCCCTCAGCTGCACTAGGCCACAATTGTGATCATGCCCATCAGCTGTTGTTCGGGGCCTTGCACAGGACCTCCCTAGGCTCAGAGGCAGCATTACTTCTAAAATTCACTCTCGAAGCAGTGTGGTGGAGAACTTATCAGTTTTAAATTACCTTTGTGCGACATTCCTCTGTAATGAGATTACAGTTGTCAATGATATCTGGAAAATGTTCAAAAAGGTTTGAGAAATGAGTATGTGCAAATCAAACAATGCAAAATTTTAATTTACCCATCTACCAGTAGAATATTTGTAAACCGCTCAAAATAAGGCAAAATCCCTAACTTTAACATTATTATTAGTTAAAATTACTGTAAATATAATGGCATTCAAGTGTAAGTACATGAAATACCCAGATTCATGAAAGGAAATCAGCTTTGACTACCATCTTTTCGCAAATCCAATGTCCTTATTATAATGGGATTGTTTATGCTATAATCCACTACACGGAATCTAGAAGAATATAATGGTGATAAATGTAAAACAATAGTTAAAAATGTAACATATCACAACCAGACCAAACAATGCACTAGAAGGAAAATCCAAGATTTTTTCCTTCTACTATGTGTTTTCAGTCATAGGTTTTCTTGAGTTTCATGAGAGATATAATTTTTTTTACAAGCAATCTATAATACTCACTATGACATGTTGGGCATCTTTTGCCATTATGGGTAAACCTACTTAGCGTCATATCAAAGTCTGTAATTATCTGTAAAAAGTATGTAAAGAAACATATCATGAATGCAAAATAAAACTAAATATTTGAAATGTAAAATCTAAAAGAAAAATCAATGTTCTAGATACTTATAGGTTGTGCTCTCATTTAATTTTAAGTGCACTGAAGGTTTTGTATTATACCCAAAGGTGCTTTTTCAAGAGGCACCTGCACTTTCTGGTTCGCTTCTCATCCAAGAGCTTCTTCAGTTTCTTCAGAGCTGAAGAAGCTTCTTGGATAAGAAGTGAAATGTCTTTAAAGAAAAATCAGAAAGTCCAGTTGCCTCTTGAAAAAGCACCTTTGGACCTGAATGACTGAGAATCTCCACAGACATTTAGCAATTATGTATTATAGTAAATTTTAGCAAATATTGCAGTAACATTTTAGCAAAATAAAGATCTACACAAAATAACCAAATATTCTGAAAAACATTGGGAATCCTTCGATATGATCTTGTATGACCTGAAGGTTGTCCGTCTGATTAACTGCTTGGTATGAAGCTGTTATCTTATGATTTATTTTGGAGGATTTATTTAATGGAAAGCAATACTATACGGAAATATTTAATAGTTTTGTTTGATCATATTTTGGAATATTATTTTTTAGCAATTCTTGAGGAGAGGGAGTGCATTTTTTTGGCATCAATTAGGCTTTTCTAAAACTCTAAGAGCACCTAACCAACTTTTCCTTCCTTCCACTATATAAAGATCTGTAAATGTTTTTTTAAAACTAAGAATATGTTCTAATCACAGCTAGATTAATAAACCAATGTTCAAATCTCATAATTGTTTTACCAATAAGTATGGCCTTATCCTAATATTTGGAACATTGCCAATTTTTTTTAAAAAAGAAACATTTTCAATAAAGAAAAAGAGAAGAAATATAGAATTGTTGTTTCTATCAAAAATTTGAGATGAATTTTGTAGATAAATTAAGATGTAAGAGAACTTGAAATCAAATTTTATAAGCATATTTTAGTAGCCTGTATGTTGTTCTGAGAGCCAAGCTAGTGGTTAAGGCACCATTCTAGAAACTATTTTAAAAATATAGTCCCTTAAAATCCAACTTTTAACAATACCTATATCTTTGCTAATTTCAAAGATAGTGTGATAAAATACAAAGCAATGACAACCCACTCTGATGTAGTCTCACTGGTGCTAAGCAATCAATTTCATGGACTCTCCCTCAAAGAAAACATGCAAACACATAGAAAAGAAGCATCATCAAATGTTCTTAAAAAGTAGCATCACCAAATGCTTCTGTGATAGATAGAAAAATACCTGAAACCTCCCTAGGAAAAAAAGGTGAGTGCTGGTGATAGGAGATTCAATTCTCAAGGGAAGCAGCTGTCTGTAAACCAGACAGTCAGTCCAGAGAGGTTTGTTGTCTCACTGGAGCAAAAATCAAAGATGTTGCTGAGAACCTAACCAAAATAATAAAACCCACAGATTACTATCCTTTTCTACTACTACCTGTAGGGACGAATGACACAAAAAAGGACTTTAAAACAATATTGAGTGATTACAAGCAGCTAGGCAAGAAAGTGAAGGACTTAGGTTCACAAGTATTTTTTTCATCTGTACTACCAACGACAGGATAACATCCAGTAAGAGAACAAAGAATTATAGAAGTGAAATACTGGCTAAAGGGTTGGTGCGGCCAAAAAAACCTTTGGTTTCCTGAACCATGGTCTGTATTATCTCCATGATAGGCTTTTGCCAAGGGATGGCTGCATCTCACAAAGACTGGGAAGAATGCTTTTGGGAAACAACTGGCTCAACTTATCAGGAGGGCTTTAAACTAAAATTGAGAGGGAAGGGTGAACAATCTTTAGGATCCCCAGGAACTAATTCCAAGCAAAACCCCCTAGAACACAAGTCAAATAATGACGTAAGAAGGGATGGGAAGGAAGACAAACTCAAGCACCAAATAGGAGACATAGGAAGCATACCCAGAGTCAGATCTCAAGTGCCTATATACAAATGCACAAAGTCTGGGGAACAAACAAGGTGAACCTGAACTATTAATACATGAAGGTAGATATGATATAGTTGGAATTACAGAAACTTGGTGGTACGAAACCCATGACTGGAACATACTGATAGGATAGAAATTGTTCAAAAAAACCCAGACCCCATAAAAGAGGAGGTGGAGTTGCACTGTATGTGAAGGACCACTATATTGCTACAGAAATGCATGAAATCAAAGACAAAACCAGCATATGGGAAAAAAAGAAAAAAATAATTACATGGCCATAGGTGTATACTATAGGTCACCCAATCAAGCAGAAAAAATAGATGTCCTTTTTGCTAACTAACTAACAAATATAGGTAGGAAAAACACTAAAATAGTAAAGGGGGACTTCAATTACCCTGACATCCATTGGAAAACTAATTCTGCACCTAGTGAGAAATCAAATAGGTTCCTAATCAACCTAGCTGACAACTTTGTTGTCCAAAAGGGGGAGGAAGGAACTAGAGGGACAGCCATACTGGACTTAATTCTTACAAACAGAGAAGAAGTGATAGAGGGAGTTGAAACTGCAGGAACCTTGGGTGAGAGTCAGTGGTGAGTTTCAAAATGTTTTCCTACTGTTTCGGAGAGCTCACTTTGCACGTCTCAAACAGTGTTCAAACACTGTTTTTTGTATCAACGCTGGTGAGCTGTGTAGGCATGTCTATTGCGCGCATGCACCAAATGCACATATTGTGCACGGAGGGCTCAGAGACTGCCCTCTTTATCAATGATGGTGAGCTGTGCTGTTTTTTAGCTCAGCTGAGGCGTGGCAATCCGCTCTGCCGTGTAAATCAGCTGAGCTAATAAACAACAGAATATAGGAGAGGTAGGAGAGGTAAGAGCAGGGGTGGGTGGGTGGGGCTAGTCAAAATTTTCCCTACCGGTCCACCAGGATCAGTCAGAACCAGCTGAATACTACCTCTGGTGAGAGTGACCATGTCATATTAGAATTCAACATAACATAAATACAAGCAATAGAACATAATGATACCAGATTTTAAAAGAACTGATTTTAATAAACTCAGAGGAAACTTGGGAAAGATTCCTTGGATGAAAATCCTAAAGGGGAAAACAACTCAAGAATCTTGGGAAACTCTGAAAAATATTATCATACAAGCCCAGACCAGCACAATACCACTGAGAAAGAAAAACAAGAAGAAACCAGAATGGCTGCACAAAGATCTCGCTGACAAATTGAAAAACAAAAAGGACAAGTACAAAAAATGGAAAGAGGGACACACAACTAAGGCAGAATATCAGCAGATAGCCAGAATCTGCAAAGATGAAGTCAGGAAAGCAAAGACTCAGAATGAACAAAGACTTGCAACAAAAGTCAAAGATAATAAAAAAAAAGTTTCTTCCAACATATAAATAACAAGAAAAAAAAGGAAACAGTCAGCCCACTAAAGGGAGAAGACAGCAAGGAAGTAACAGGCAACAGAGAGAAAGCAGAACTGCTTAACTAATTCTTTGCATCAGTCTTCACGCAAAAAGTCCAACCTACCAAAAACATAACTGTAAAAGACAGACTAGAAATAAAAGTTAAAATAAGCAACAATAACAAAAAAAAAGGTAAGAGGACACATGTCTAATCTTGATGAGTACAAATTACATGGATCTGATGGATTACATCTCAAGAGTTCTAAATGAGCTGGCAGATGTCATCTTAGAACCACTGTACCACATCTTTCAAATATCCTGGAGCACCGAGGAACTACCAGAGGACTGGAAAAGAGCTGATGTGGTTTCCATCTTCAAAAAAGGGGGAAAAAACCACCTAGGAAACTATAGACCGATCAGCCTAACATCAATACCCGGGAAGATACTGGAAAAGATGATTAAAAAATAAATCTGCCAACATCTAGAAATGAGTAAAGTAATAACCAGCGGTCAGCATGGGTTTGTTAAAACAGATCATGCCAAACCGACCGTATTTTATTCTTCAACATAGTGACTAAATTAGTAGACCAGCAAAATACTGTGGACATAATGTATTTAGATTTCAGCAAGGCATTCCACAAAGTAGACCAAAGTAGACAACCTACTTCTTAGTAAACTAGAAAAAAATGGGATAAATAGCATCACCACCAGATAGATTCGCAACTGGTTGACAAACCATACTCAACGAGTAGTCCTTAATGGGTCTATGTCTACATGGAGGGAAGTAAGCAGTGGAGTGCCACAAGGTTCCATCTTAGGCCCTGTATTCTTCAATATCTTCATAAATTACTTAGATGAGGGAATAGAAGGGGAACTTACCAAATTTGCAGATGATACTAAGCTGGCAGGAATAGCTAACACACTAGAAGATAGACTCAAGATCCAGATGGATCTTGACAGACTTGAACACTCGGCTCTATCTAACAAAATGAAATTCAATGTAGAGAAAAGTAAGGTCTTACACTTAGGCAAGAAAAAACCAAAAGTACACTTATCAGGGATGTGGTGGCTCAGTGGATAAGATGCTGAGCTTGTCAATCAGAAAGGTCGGCAGTTCAGCAGTTCGAATCTCTAATGCCACATAATGGAGTGAGCTCCCGTTACTTGCCCCAGAAACCTAGCAGTTTGAAAGCATGTAAAAATGCAAGTAGAAAAATAAGGACCATGTTTGGTGGGAAGGTAACAGTGTTCCATGTGCCTTTGGCTATAAGTTATGCTGGCCACATGACCATGGAATCGTCATCAGACAGTGCCAGCTCTTCGGCTTGGGAACGAAGATGAGCACTGCCCCCTAGAATCAGGAACAACTAGCACGTATGTGCAAGGGAAACCTTTACCTTTACTGTACAGATATAGACTGGGTAAAACCAGGCGTAATAGCAGTAACTGTGAGAGGATCTTGGAGTCTTAGTGGACAACCAGTTAAATATGAGCTAGCAGTGTGTGGTGGCAGCCAAAAAAGCCAATGTAATCCTAAACTGCATTAACTGAGGGATACAATCAAGATCAAGTGAGGTACTAATACCACTGTATAAAACCTTAGTAAAGACCACACTTAGAATACTGCATCCAGTTTTGGTCATCACACTATAAAAATATGTTGAGACTCTAGAAAAAGTGCAGAGAAGAGCAACCAGGATGATTAGGGGACTGGAGTCTAAAACGTATGAAGAAGGTTACAGGAACTGGACATGGCTAGTCTAGTGAAGAGAAGGACCAGGGGAGACATGATAGCAGTGTTCTAACATTTGAGGGGCTGTCACAGAGAGAAAGAGGTCAAAAGTTATTTTCCAAGGAACCTGAAGGCTAGACAAAGAATAACAAACGTAAACTGATCAAGGAGAGATTCAACCTAGAAATAAGGAGAAATTTTCTGACAGTGAGAACAATCAACCAATGGAACAGCTTGCCTTCGGAAATTGGACTGCCATTTGTCAGGGATGGCGTAAGGTCTCCTGCTTGGATGGGGGCGTTTGATTAGATGACCTACAAGGTTCCTTCTAACTCTGTTAATCTATATATCTAAACTCTAGAAGAACACTCAGTGCTGAAGTCAAGGGAGAACAAGTGACTCTATTACAATGTCACAGTGGAAATTATGGTCCTTAACCTTGGCATGACATTTTGCAAAGCATCTTTGAGAGGGTGGACTGTTAGATCACAGCACAATTTATATTATTTTGGCATCATAATGGCTAGCTGAAGATGATTCTGCCATTCTGTGATCAACATCCTATGTTAGGACTTTTTATTGCAAAACTGAAATGTCCGTAAGAAATCATAACCCTTTTAAAGTTACTTTTAACTGTAGTATTCCTGTTTCTAGACAGGATCCAACTCTGTCAGTCATTCATAAAGTAAGTGGTGGGATTCAGCCAGTTCGCACCACTTCAGGAGAAATAGACTTTCTGAGCAGTTTGGCAAACTGGTTGTTGGAAGACCTCATTAGGGCAGAGAACCAGTTGTTAAATTATTTGAATCCCACCACTGCATAAAGTTATTAAGTTAGATGCCTTCAGTGATTGTGTGTGTGTGTTTGTGTTATCATCTTAGTCTCTTGAATTGTGAGTGAATTAGGGCTGCTCCTTGTGTTTGGGATATTATTGATTATATTGTTCCACTGTCATGTTTATATTATTCTATTTAATATTTAATCATTTTAATATCAATGTTCTGAAGATTTAAGATCAGATGACAGATACAATATCTGTGTGAGCCTTTGTTATTGTTGATTTCTTGCAATTACATGGACAAGTCCCTGCAGTTATGTTAGCAAGGATTTTGGAAGTGGTTTCAACACTGCCTTCTTCCAAGGGGTGAGAGGGAATGACTGGCACAAGGTCACTCAGTTGGCTTTATGCCAAGGTGGGACTAAAACTTATAGTCTTTTAAATGTCTATGGAGATTCTGTCATCCAGGTCATGGTTGTCCCAAAGGTGCTTTTTCCAAGAGGCAACTGGACTTTCTAGTTTTTCATTGAAGATATTTCACTTACAGTCTTTTAGTTTCTATAATGGTACCTTAACCACCAGCTTGGTTCTTGGAACAACATGCAGATTACTAAAATTTGTATGCTTATTATACAATCACCATCTCAGCTGAACTAGGAAGGTCTTTGAGTATATTAGTTCTTTAAGGGTTATTTTAAAAAGCAGAAGCATTATATTAAGCCATATCACATTTGACTGGATTTATTTAGTGTGTAGTGAACCAGCCAGTACTGGTATGATGTGTAAAGCTGAATGTAGGAATCCTTGATCTTTTTGACCAGGAAGGTATGGTACGTAAAAAAGAGCCATTTTCCAGAAGACAAGTCTGTGAAGTTGCTACCTATAATCCCTATTAGGCTCCTACTTCATCTTATTTTTTGGAAGTAGGCACACTTTCCACTTAAGCATTTGATGTAGACACTTACTATTTTATTTTCCAAAACTGTTTTTTATCTTATGTGGATCCCAGAGTCATCCTTGGAAACAGAAATAAGGAGTGGTGTTTTGCTTTCCAAATTAATTTAAAAAGTAGAGTAAAGTAGACAGAAAGTCTTGCATACAGAGGCATACCCTTTGGATTATTAAAGTAAAGGTATTTCTAAGTGCAGTGTCCTGTATAACAATGATGCCTACAAATAAACCAAGGAAAACTTTTAAAAATATGGTTAAAAGATAAAAATGTAAATATTTAATTTAATTTATGGAAGTATGTAAGTTAAAAAGTTAATATCCAACTTTTTAACTTAGAAGAGCTTGAGCTGCAGCCTACATTTTTCATTTGTTTCATTCACCATTCGTGACCTATTTGTTCATTTGGAGATTTATCAAGCTACTAAAAATGTGTCCTTTACTCAATTCTGTAATTACATGAAAGATATAAACTGATTCATGTGATGCAAATTCAGATATAAATGGAACCATCTCTCTGAAAAGTCAATTACAGTACATCATAGTTTTACTTTCTTTCTCTCTCTTTCTGCACACATACCACACACACAAAAACAAGATCAAGTATAGCATGAATGATGGAAATAGAGGGTTGTCATTAGATAAAATGCACTGACTGAAGCTTTTGGTTCATGCATGGTAGTTTACTTAGTAAATATAATCCTGCTTCATACTGGGTTCCAAAGTGAAACAGGAAGCAGCTGATTTTGTCTATGATGGTACCAATAAGCATTTCATATTCTTAATTTTTATAACAATGTTTGCTCTTTACTTGAAGTTTGGTAGCTCCTCCTTTGATGAGACCACAGATGATTTCTTCTACCCTTTCTGGGTCTTTGATATGGACAGTTTTCTTCTGAAATTCTGGCATCTGAAAAAAAGTAAAAATCTGAATATTAATTTTACACATAAATATTTATTAAGGTAAGTATGGAAAAATGTTACCATAGTAAAGAATGTAAAAACTAATATACTTTTAAATAGGAAAAGCAGAAGACATATTAATTCAACACGGGCATAAATTATACAATCAGCCTATCTTTTACAGAACAGATAGGGTAGTTATAAATATATTAAAATTTCTGAAGATATCAAACATAATGTTGGTACTGCTGTTACCACAATGGTGTATGTAGATATATTAATAGTACAATTTCACATAAAAAATTTAAATTTAAAAATATTTACAGGTTACTATTGATAGTAGTATTGATATAGTAACCTGACTATTACTATTGCCCGGCCCTTTGTATTGTATTTCCATCTTTGCAATATTTCCACCTAATCAACTACCTCCTGTATCGACCTGCCCTGAGATGTATTTGTTATGCCTGCCTACTCCCTGCTGGAGCTACGGGCCCTCCAGACGGTTCCCCTGTCTGTGAAGTGGCCCCTTATGCTGTCAAGAGCTTACCTTAATGACGGATTCTGGGATCCCAAGAGGTGGCATGCCGCGACTAAGGGGCTAAATTCTAAATTTGATAGGAAGGGGAAACTTTTAAAAATTTTAATTGGTCATCTTAAGGGGTTAGGGAGGGGGGTGAATGGGTCCTTTGGCAGCCCGGTTCATGGCGGGGGCGGGGATTGGGGGCTGGTGGGGCCCCAGGGTCTGAGGTGGGGACCATGATCCCCAGGGTGGTTGGGGTTGGCAGAAGACGTCGAGGCATAGGGCCATATCACGTGTTGGGAGCGCGCACCCACCATCTTTGTGCTGGTTGCTGCTCGACCCTATGGCCTCCTCCCTAGGGGGCACGGGAACTGGGACCCCTGGGCTTAGGCTGGTGTATTTTAATGCCAGGTCCGTGGCTAATAAGTCCATCCTCCTCCATGAGATCATTGAGGAGGAGGCTGCGGACCTGGCTTGTATCACCGAGACCTGGTTGGGCCCAGAGGGTGGTGTCCCTCTGGTTGAGTTGTGCCCTCCAGGTTTCCGGGTTGTGCACCAGCCACGGGCCCAGGGAAGGGGTGGTGGGGTGGCTGTGGTTATCCGGGAGACCTTGTTTCCAAGGGAGGTCACTGTCCCAGAGATAGGCGGGAGTGAGACCCTCCTCCTGAGGTAGGGTCCTAATAGTCAGTTGGGCTTGCTGCTCGCATACCTTTCTCCCAGCTGTGTGACAGCAGCCCTGCCTGGGCTTCTTGACATCCTCTCAGGGTGGCGGTGGAGTTCCCGGCCTTATAGTCCTGGGGACTTCAATCTGCCTCCTGGGGAATGTCGGGATTGGCCCAGGAATTCATGGCTTCTATGGAAGCCATGGGCCTGACCCAATTAGGGCCTGACTCATGAGGGAGGAAACACTCTTGACCTAGTTTTTGCCTCTGAACAGTGGCGTAGTGACAGAGGGCAAGCCACTTCTGTGGCATTGCCCGTTCCATGGTCTGATCACTATCTCCTATGGCTGGTCTTCCAACAGGCCGCCCCCCACTGCTGGGATGAGAAGCCACTTAGATGGTTCCGCCCCAGGCGCCTTATGGACCCGGAGAGATTCCAGGCGGAACTGGGGTTTCTTCCCTCTTCCCTTGCCCACAGCTCTGTCGAGGATCTGGCGTCTGCTTGGCAACAGGCTGCGTCGGATGCCCTCGACAGGGTTGTCCCCATGCGACCCCTCACATGCCGTGGATCCCGGATGGCTCCTTGGTATACAGAGGAGCTCCGGGAGATGAAGTGCCATCGGAGGGGCTTAGCAGGTGGAGGTCCACCGAGTCCGAGCCCAGCTAAGCCCATATTAGGACTTACCTGGTGGCTATGAGAGCGGCGAGAAGGTCTTATCTCTCTGCCCTCATAGCGTCCGCAGATAACCGCCCAGCCGCCCTGTTTCGGGCTACCCGCCTCTCTCATTCGTTCGGAGGGGGCGGACCCATTGCAGGAAGGGCTGAGGAGTTTGGTCAATATCTGTCGGATAAGATCGCTCGAATTCGGAGCAGGTTGTCCTCTGATTTGCAGTGGTCTGGGGAACGGGATACAGGCAGTCTGGCCAGTGTGATCTGGGATGAGTTCGATCCTGTTTCCGAGGATGAAGTGTACAGGACTATGCGACGGCTGAGTTCCACCACATGTTTGTTGGACCCGTGTCCTTCCTGGTTGGCTTATGCCACCAGGGAGGTCACCTGCGGTTGGCTCTGGGCAGTTGTCAATGCTTCATTAAGGGACGGTGTTTTTCCCTCCTCCTTGAAGGTGGTGACCCCTCCTGAAGAAGCCTGCCCTGGACCTGACCGTGTTAGACAACTTTCGACCAGTCTCCAACCTTCGCTTTTTGGCGAAGGTTGTTGAGAGTGTGGTGGCTCGGCAGTTTGCACTTTTCCTGGATGAAGCGGACTACCTGGATCCGTATCAATCGGGCTTCCGACCTGGTTTCAGCATGGAGGCGGCATTGGTGGCTGATGGATGATCTCTGGAGGCCCGGGACAGGGCTTTTTCCTCTGTCCTGGTCCTATTAGACCTCTCAGCAGCTTTTGATACCATCAACCATGGTATCCTTTTGCGACGCCTCGAGGGGTTGGGAGTGAGGGGCACTGTGCTTCGGTGGTTCACTTCCTACCTCTCGGGGTGGTGGCAATCGGTATTGGTGGGGGGTCAGAGGTCGACGCCGAGGGTGCTCTCCTGTGGGGTCCCTCAGGGGTCGGTTCTCTCCCCTCTTTTATTTAACATCTATATGAAGCTGCTGGGTGAAATCATCCGTGGTTTCGGGGTGAGATTCCATCAGTAGGCAGATTATATTATTATTATTATTATTATTATTATTATTATTATTATTATTATTATTATTATTATTACGCAGATGACACCCAGCTGTACATCTCCACCCCGAACCAAATCAGTGATGCCCTCTCCCTGATGACCCAGTGTTTGGATGCGATTTGGATGAGCGGGAACATGCTTCGACTCAACCCGGCCAAGACTGAGTGGCTGTGCATACCGGCATCTCGGCCCAATCAGGAATATCCATCTTTGGCCATAGGGGGAGCAGTGTTGCCCCTGTGGATAGGGGCGGAATCTGGGGGTCCTCCTGGATGTACAGCTCGGGTTGGAGGAACAGGTGGGGGCCGTCACCAGGGGGGCCTTTGCCCAGCTCGCCTCGTTCATCAACTTCGCCCTTTTCTGGACGAATGCCCTGCGCGCAGTCACTCATGCCCTTGTTACCTCTAGACTCGACTACTGCAACACTCTCTATTTGGGACTGCCCTTGCATACCATCCGAGATGCAGCTGGTGCAGAATGCGGCAGCATGGGTGGTGATGGAGTCTCCTATTCTCCCATGTTACCCCCTCCTGCGCTGCCTGCATTGGTTGCGGTTGCGCTCGGGTGAGATTCAAGGTTTTAGTTTTAACATACAAAGTCCTTCACGACATGGATCCTCAATATTTAAGGGAGCGACTCCTGCCGACATCGAATGCCAACTGCCCTGTGCGAGCACACAGGCAAGGACTGCTTGGGGTCCCGTCGGCCGGCCAGTGCCGGCCGGCGGTCCCCCGACGACGAGCCTATTCTGTCGCGGCCCCTGACCAACTTCCCTTGGGGCTCCGCCTGGCCCCTGACCTCCGCACCTTCCGCCATGATTTGAAGATCTGGTTGTTCGACCAATCCGGGCTGTGACCCTTCCTGGGTGGGGTGGTTTTATCTTTCTTAGTATTTAAATTGTCTTTTTGGGCTTGTCTTGGTTTAATCTTTTCTTAATTATTTATTATTGTTGTTTTTAGTTGTGAGCCACCCCGAGTCTTCGGAGATGGGGCGGCATACAAGTCCAATAAATAAATAAATAAATAAATAAATATTTGATTAAACTCTGATTTATTATGAGTACATGTCTGAATATTCACATTTCCCTGGATTTCATTCATAGTTTTCTATATACTATAAATACACCATTTATTTATAACATACAACAATAAATACTACCGGTATCTTATATTCCCAACAAATCATACGGGAAAAAATCAATACAAAAAGTAGAAATTCAAAATCCAATGCTTCAAGCATGTATTCCACGAAAAGTCTTCTCCAGTGCACACCTCTATTATTTACTTCAAATAGGAGTGACAAACAATTAGATCATCAGCAGTCATATTATTGTTAATAAGAACATACATAATGCTATAATGGCATGATAAGATTATCATTTGAGGAAGGATGACATGATTCTTGTTTATCTAACAATTAATTAATTGGCTTATTAAATTTGTAGTTCTAGACATGTGCATAGCTATGACTGTAAGTTTACAAATGTCTATTGACATAGGTAGCTAGCTAATGGTAGCCATTTCTGCTTTGCTGTATGTAGGAAAAATAGGTATGTAGCTCCTCCATAGGATCAGCTCTGTATTGCTTGAAAAATCTCTTTAGAACAGGGGTCGCCAAGCTTTTTGACCTCAGGGACCACCAAACTCATACTTTTAAATCCCAAGGTTCACTAATAAGATTTTTAAAAAAAGATAATATATTTAATATAAAATTTTTATTTTTATATTAAATATGAATATTTAAAAATTAATTTTTATTATATATATATATACACACACATATACATACATACAGACACACAAACACACACATACACACACACATATATATGTATGTATGTATATATAAATGCTTATTTAATTGTAACAAAATCGTAAATGCTTAATCATAACTGTGGGGCAAAGCTAAGGAAAGGAGGGGCCTCTCTCATCCTTTGGGGGGGGAAAGAGGGAGGATTTAAGAAGCCACATGGTGCCAGGGGGCTGGGAAGATCTGGACGGGGAGGAACCAGCTCCCCCTCAAACGGAACAAAAGCAGAGCCAACTCATATCTCCCCCAAGTCACAGGAAACCTCTCCCTCCTTTGCCAGGTGTGGCTGCCTGGAGTTGTGGGAGGGAAGGAGGGCAGGGCTGGAAGCTCCTACGAAGACTGGCTTCTAATAACCAAGCAACAACCCCCCCACTTTGGCCTCCACATAAGAAGAGGACTCGCCGAGGCTAAGCTCCAGGTTTCTCCCGCAACTTCCAAGCAGAAAAGGATCCCTCCTGTGTGGAGGCCAAAGGGGGTGGGTGTTGAGCCCAGAAAAGCTTGAGCTCTTGCCTGCACAAACAGGCTGGTTATTAGGAGCCCGTCTTCCTTGGTACTCTTTTGGTCTGTGCATTTGGTCTCTCCCCCCGCCCCATGACAAAAGAAAGCCAGACGGGCTTCTCCTTCCCTCCTATCCTTCCCCCTGCTCCCTTTCCCCCACTCAATCTTACTTCGGGACAGAGGAGAGCGCGCTGGAAATGCGTATTGGCTTTTCCAACATGCCTTTCTCCGGCACTCGTCCGCAATTCTTCCTCCAGGCCTGACTTGCTGATGGGGGAGAGCAGCCCTGATGTCTCTGCTGCCCCCCCCCAGAAAAGAAAGCAAGCAGAAACAGAACTCTCGCTGGGGAGAAAGAGCGGAGATCGGAAGGCACAGGCAACAGAAAGCGGCGCTTTTCAAAGGCGGCAGCTTCTGTCTTCTCTTGCCTGTGCTTTCCTCGATCTCCACTCTTTCGCCCCAGCGAGAACTATGTTTCTGCTCACTTTTCCTGTGCTTTCCCTGGACAGTGATGGCTGGGGCCATGGGGAGAGGCAGCAGAGCAGAGCACTGAGAGGGACAAGGAAACTGACGCCGACACTCCATTCCGGACCTCTGAACTGGATGGTGAGCGCAGACTTGCCCACTCCGCCCCCTCCCACCACCACCAGCCAGTAGTTTTCCTGGGCTGTCCCTACAGCCTGCAGCCATCGAGGAAGAGCCCAGGCCAGGAGAGGCAAGCTGGAAGGTGTGGAAGTGCTGCACAAATGCAAGTAGCACAGCGCTCCTGCACCTTCCAGCCATCTCCATCGCCACTTCAGCCCGCCTGTGCCACCAGCCCCCTCTTTCTGCAACAGCAGCATTACCTCATCCTGGCTGGAGAGGGCTGCACTGCTTTTTGCAGATTTGTGCTCGGCCAAAGGGAGGGAGCCAGCAGGTGGGCGGGCCATAATCCAGGGCGCAGCCCGGATTAATTGCCTTGGGAGGACATTTCTCTGCGGCTCACAAAATTTTCTCACGGACCACCAGTGGGCTGCGGTCCACCAGTTGGCAACCACTGCTTTAGAAGATTCAAGAACCTTACCAAAATTATATAAAAGTGATAGAAATTTATCCAGATGATGGATAAATTATAAAGTCTATATGAAATCTATATGATGGTTTATATTTGCATCCATTACAGTTTAACATTCCAAAAAAATATTCATAAAAATATAATATCAGTGATGTTCCTGAATACTCATGCAGGCTTACTCTGGCATTTTCTTTTTATTACTGTTTCTCAAAAATAATGGATAAGAGAGCACACATTTGTTGCTTAGGGCCACAATTATAGAGTAATCTAAGTAGCATTTAGGTAAAACAGTGTAGTGTAAAAACAAATTAGAAGGAGATGGGAGAAAAGAACCATATGAGCATTGGCAGAATTCAATGAAAGCTTTAGCAGAGAAAATGCATAATCTTTCAGTGGTATCTTTCTAAAAATAACATAGCATATACTTTGAAGAAAGATAATCAGGATTTACAATATTATTTTTTTTAATTTTCATAATAGATAAAGATAGTGGTGGGCTGCCAATTTTTTAACAACCGGTTCTCTGGCTGGGTAGACGTGGCTGGTTGGTGTGAGCAGGAGCTTCGCCATGTTAGAACAGAATAAGGGAGTAGTGTGTCGAATTCAGAAAACTCAGACACGTAGCAGATACAAAATATCATTTTTCATAACAGACAATCTGCTACATTAGGTAGGAAAAAAGTGTTTGTATTAGTTAGTGGTTGGCTAAACATAGTTAGAATGTAAGCCAAGCCCTCGTAAGAGGGGGCAGCAGTTTAGGGCTATAAAAGCTTTGTTAAAACAAAGGCCTGGGTTCCTTCAACGCTTGGAGGAACCGCTTTATGAATCGCGATAATAAATTTTGTTTCTTTGGATCAATGAACTGAGTCTTAAATCTCGCTTTGACAAATCCATCTCACAGTTTTGGCATGCGTGGGGCCCGGCGGTGCCTGGGAGGAGGAAAATCGGGTGAGTGTGGCCCACCGCCTCCCATTGAAGAGGACCTTATTTTCTTCCTCTCCTGGTGGGGTCCAGGGCTACTGGCACAATAGGCGATCCATTGAAACGAAAGACTGTTGCCGGCTGGACACTCAGGGAGTGTTGCGACGTTAGGGAAACGTTGTATTGAACCTGAGGTGGGGACGCCCACTATCCTCTAGTCTCAGGGAGGCCTGGGATAAATCAGGTGAGTTTGTGCACTTTAGGGTTAGTGAACAAGGAACTGCTGTCCTTAAACTCTGGTAATCCAACGCTTGCTGGAGGACAGTGGGGAATTGTGAAAAGAAGGACTCTGGGAGTATAGGCAGGTAGCACAGAAGATGGGAAAGGGACAGAGTAAGGGCACAAAGGTGTCAGAAGAAATAGAGGTCAGGAGGAAACAAGTGACTAGACAGTCAATCCCAACAGACTCTCCTCTAGGTCAGCTACTGCAACAGTGGCTTGAACCTTGGGTGAAAACATACACCCAAAATCTTGAAAAGAAGAAAATGATCTACTTGTGTCACCTACAGTGTCCACAATACCCCCTAATTGACCCTGAATTCCCCTACTATTGGGACCCAGACAGGGAGACAAGTAAATATTGGATGAACAAGTTAAAGGATTATATAATAAAACATAAAATGAAAGAACAACTACCATACTTAGAAGTATGGTACCATGTCCGTTTGAAGGACCAGTCCTCTGCATGGAGGTAAAGCAATTTGTCACTAAAGAGGATGAGAGTGAGACTGAGGAATGGATGGGAAGACCTCCAGCGTCAGCGCCGGCGGCAATACAACCGCCGCCCGCCTTCCCGCCGATTCCTCTGGCTCCCGTTCCTCCACCCCACTCTCCCTCACCTCCCCCGGCTTATCCGGGACTTAGAAGAGAGCTGGCCCAGTTGAATAAAGATTTGGAGAATTTGCCATTGGGCGGGACACGAACTAACCCTGCGTCTGCCTTCCCAGTGAGAGAAGTTGCAAATGGCACAAATGCACAAGGAAATCCAGTCACAGTATTTGTGGCTGTTCCCATAAAGCCAACCGAGTTGAGAGATTTAAAAAGGACTCTTCCAAAGCTTCATGAAAATGTGCATGAGGTAGCGGAACAGTTGGAACTATTTTTAGGGGCCAGTGAATACACCTACCCAGAGTTAATGTACATTTTGGGGCACCTCTTCACCCCAGAAGAAAGGAATTTAATCAGAAGAGCGGCCATGGCGCTTGGGATAGGAGACAGGCTGGACAACAAGGAGCAGTAGCCGCATAAATGTGAAATTTCCATAGCAGATCCCAACTGGGATTTGAATGATGCAGGTCACAGGAGAGCACATGAGAGACATGAAGAGAATGATACTTGAAGGCATAAAACTTGCAATCCCAAGGAAAAATTTGACAAAAGCCTTCGAGGTAACACAGGGAAAAAGAGTCACCAGGGATTTCTGTGCCCGCCTCGAGAAAGCTTAACCAAATACCGGAGTGGAACCAGAAACCCCTGCCTTTGAAGCACTGTTGAAATTACAATTTGTCACGAAAGCGTGGCCGGATATCCAAAAGAAAATACAAAAAATGGATGGGTGGACAGAGATTGGAATGTCAGACTTAATGAGAGCAGCCCAACAAGTCTTTGTTAATTGGGACACTGCAAAGACAAAACAAAAGTCGCAAATCATGATTGCCGCTGTGCAAACAGCAGTAAAAAATGAAGTAGGGAAAGGGAGAGAAACCAGACCGGTGGAACAGAAACCGGGGTGGAGTGATGAGAAGTATCAAAACAGGGGACAGGGACCAAGACCACCCTCACTTAGAAGACGGAGACAGGAAGGACAGAAACCCCAAGTAGAACTTGCTTCTGATGCGGGAAGGGCATTTTGTGCGTGAATGTCCAGAAACTCCTGAGGAGCGAAGCTACGCACTCTACGATTAGGGCTGTTCCGGCTCCCAAAGGGGGACCCGCGGGGAGCCATTGGTAAATATGATAGTGGGTCCTGACTGTCAGGAGCAGCTGTTTCTGATAGACACAGGTGCCAGCCGTATGTCTATCTGTGACTCGGTACCTGGAATGGGTAGACTAAAGCGAACGCTGAAAGTGGTGGGAGTAAGTGGAAAACACAAGAAGTAGGAATCATTGAAGGAGTGAGATTGGAATTGAATGGCATAGTAACAGAGCCAGAGATCCTGTTCATACCAGAGTCAGGAGTGAATCTGCTAGGAAGGGATTTGATGGAAGTGTTTGGAATAGAACTGTGGGACAAGCAGAGGGAGGTACACATGTGTGTCTTAACAACAGAGGATGAGGAAACCATAACTCCAGAAGTGTGGGCGGAAGAAGAGAAGTTAGTAGAATAACTATGCAGCCTGTGCAGATTAAAGTGAAGCCAGGAATAACAAAGCTATGGACTCCCCAATATTCTCTTAGTATGAAGGGGAGGGAGGGGCTCAAGTCAGTGATCAATAGATTGCTAAAACAAGGGCTATTAGAGCCTACTATGTCACCATTCAATTCACCGATTTTAGCAGTACAAAAGAAAGATGGAACATACAGACTGGTTCACGATCTGAGACGGATCAATGAGATAGTCATTCCCAGGTTCCCGGTGGTCCCAGACCCTTACACGATATTAGGAAAAATCCCCCCAAAAGCTAAGTGGTTCACAGTAATTGATCTCAAAGACGCATTTTGGGCATGCCTGCTAGAGGAAGGGAGCAGGGATTTGTTTGCCTTTGAGTGGGAGGATCCTGAGAGTGGAAGAAAACAGCAGCTCAGATGGACAGTTCTCCCTCAAGGGTACACAGAGAGTCCTTTGTTATTCGGGCAGGCATTGGAGGAGAAGCTGATAATATTCAAAAGAAAGGGAGGCATGACCCTGATCCAGTATGTGGATGATTTATTGCTGACTGGAGAAAAGGAGGGAGAAGTGAGGGAAGCCTCTGTTGATTTATTAAACTGGCTGGGAAATCAGGGATTAAAAGTCTCAAAAGAAAAACTTCAATTTGTGGAAAAGAAAGTAAAATACTTGGGACATTATATCCAGGAAGGAGTTGGGTCTTTAGACCCAACAAGAATACAGGGGATAATGAGTCTGGCCCCTCCTAGAAATAAAACTGAAGTGAGAAGGGCACTGGGGCTTTTAGGGTATTGCTGAATCTGGATAGATCAATACACAGTATTAGCCCACTTCTTACACCAGAAAATACAAGGGAAAGGAGAGCAAGTGGAGTGGAAACAGGGCGATGATGAAAGATGGAAGAAGCTAAAAGAAGCATTGTCCACAACTCCAGTCCTGGCCCTACCAAATCTAAAGCTGCCGTTCCACCTGTATGTGATGGCCTCTGAGGGAGTAGCAGTCGGGGTTCTAGCCCAGAAAAGAGGAGGAAGATACCAGCCTGTAGCATTTCTTAGTAAAACTTCAGAACCTGTAGTAAAAGGGTGGCCAGTTTGTGTGCAGGCTGTAGCAGCTGCAGCAATGTTGGTAGTTGAGAGCAAGAAACTGACTTTTGGTGGGGCCCTCATAGTGCATTCCCCTCACAAGATCACCTCAGTGCTAAGCCAGATTGCCACCACTTGGATGACTGAGGGTCGAATAATGAAATATGAAACCATTCTGAGAACTAGCCCTGATGTAACTGTTGGGACAGATAAAACCTGAATCCGGCAGAATTTTTGGCGGACATCGAAAGGAATGGGAACCAGATGATCATGATTGCTTACTGCAAGTAGATTTAATGACAAAGATTAGGGAAGACTTGGAAGAAACTCGCTGGAAGAAGGAGAGAGATGGTTTGTGGATGGGTCCAGTAGGGTGGAAGATGGGAAGCGGAAGTCAGGATTTGCTATAGTGACAGGGGAGGGCGAGGTAGTTGAAAAAGGGTCGCTCCCAGTTACCTGGTCAGCACAAAAGTGTGAATTATTGGCACTGACTAGGGCTCTTGAGTTGGCTGAAGGGTTACAAGTAACCATATGGACTGACTCAAATACGCTTGGGAGTGGTACACACCTTTGGGAAGATCTGGAGGGAGAGGATACATCAAGGCTGATGGGAAGCAAATAGAGCAAGTACAGCTAGTGGAACGAGCTTTGGATGCATTACAACTCCCCCAAGAGGTAGCAATTGTCCATATCAATGCTCATCAAAAAGGAAACACTCCAGAGGTTGTGGGGAATAGGTGGGCTGACAAATGGGCAAAGGAAGCGGCTGGAGAAGTAGAGTTAACTATGGTAGCAATCCCAGTACTAGAAAAAGAAGGGAAGGAAAACTGGGATCCAGGAGAGGAGGTGGAAAGAGAGCTTGAGAAAGAAGGCTGTACCAAAACCCAGGAGGGCTGGATGACTGCAGAAGGAGTGCCATCATATCCCACACCACTATGAGAGGGGTGATGGAAAACTCCATGAAGGGGGACACTGGGGGACTGAAGCTCTAGTCATGTCTGTGAAGCCTCATTTCTGGAGTCCGAAAATGTGAACGATAGCTCAGAGTTGGAAATGTCTAGTATGCCTAAAAGTGAATAAAAGGGCAGCTCGGAAGAGAGAAAGAGGAGGGCGGCCTCTGGCTAGTTGGCCGTTCCAGAGGGCCCAAATCGACTTCACAGAGTTGCCAGAAAAAGGGGGGTGGAAGTATTTGCTGGTGATAAAAGACCAGTTAACCGGATGGGTGGAGGCGTATCCTACCAGGAGAGCAACTGCCCCTACGGTGACAAAAATATTGTTAGAACAAATCATTCCGCGATATGGAATGATGGAAGCCATTGATTCGGACAGAGGGACACACTTTACTCAAAAGGTGTTGCAGCAGGTGATGGAAATAATAGGGGTAAAATGGGAACTCCACACCCCATGGCACCCAGAATCTAGTGGGCGGGTTGAAAGGGCGAATGGCGAACTGAAGAGACACCTAACCAAACTACAGCTAGAAAATGGTTTGCCCTGGACAAAGAATCTCTCTGCGTATTAGAACATGCCCCAGGAAAGATACAGGGGTCTCACCTTTTGAAATGTTGATGGGGAGGCCTTACCTAGCTGAATTAGGACATCCCATCCCAGAGTTTAAAGATCTATTTCTCCGGAAATATTTGGAGGCACTCTCCCACTCTCTCTCTCCTTTCTCTCCATAAACAGGGATTGTTGGCGCAACAACCACCTTTGGCTGACAGTCAACATCCGCACAAAGTGGGAGACTGGATCCTGATTAAAACTTGGAAAACTGAGAAACTGCAACCTAGCTGGGAAGGCCCATACCAGGTGCTGCTGAAAACTGCATCTGCGGTCTGCACTCGTGAAGGAGGTTGGACTCACTACAGCTGAGTGAAACAGGCACCGGAGCCTGAAAAACCTTGGAAGGCCATCCCAGTGGACGGACATCCATTGAAACTGACACTAAAAAAATGATGTGGTTACTCTGTGTAACCATCCTTGGACTACTATTAAAACTCAGAGGAACTGCTGGAGGTGATGATGACAAATGCCAACCTTGTATCAAAGCAATAAAATCTGGACTAAAGGTGATCAAGACTTTGATTTACCATACCCAGTTAAACTGTAAGAAGAAGTTAACTGAAATTTGGATTATAAATGGGACTTCCTATTCTATTTGCGGGGATAATGGGAAAAAGCAATGTTATGATCCAAAGGGGGTCACTCACAGGTACACTATAAAGATACAGGCAGGGACCAAGGTGATGGTAAGTCATGATTTTTATAATGTTAAGGAAAGCCAATCTGTTCTGTTTGATGCCTGCGAGGCCATGGATGAGGGGAACAATGAATGTGGATCCTTAAGCTGGAGGCGGACTTACTCGAACAATGAAAAGTATATCTGTGCCAGACGTACCAATCAGCACAATGCATGTGGAAGAGGTACTTACTGTGGGGAATGGAAGTGTGTTAATTTTCAGTCACGGGGTTTTTTGGTGCGCTCAGATACGATCCCAAAGAATGATGCCCATAAAAAGCTATATGTGACCCGGATCCAAGCAAATGACATGTGTTATCAACACACCTGCAATTTGATAAACTTAACTTTTCCAGTTCCCCAGAATTGGCTAAAAACACAGACTTGGAAGGGATACCAGGATGAATACGGATTAGGAATAGATGGGACAGGATCAGATCCTGGAGTGGTGTTAAAAATATTAATCTCCAAACATAATCTGGACCCAACTATAAACTCACTGTTCCACTCTTATTATGAAGAGATTCGGAAAGTACAAGGGATGATCTTCCCATCCAAGGCCCGGAATATGTTTCTAACAATGGCAGAAATAATAGCAAAAGAATTAACTGTAAAAAGTTGTTTTGTATGTGGAGGCACCAACATGGGTGAGCAATGGCCATGGGAAGCCCAAGAAGTGAATTATACTTATGTGCAGGAGAACCAGCACAATTACACCTTCAAACAAACAGGGGAAGAGATATGGGCTGTCACTACTAATCTAGTGGGAAATATCTATCAAAGGAACCAGATTGACAGCCGAAAGACATATGTGGGGTCCTTACGGTGTCTAGGAACATGGGAAAATGGAACTTGGTGGTCAGGGGAAAATATAACGACACCAGAAAAATCATTAGAAAAGATAAGGAAAATGAATTTTCTGTCCAGATCAGAGGAGGACAGCCAGAAATGGATAACTCCTGACGGGCTGTACTGGGTGTGTGGACGGTATGCATATAACTCACTCCCAAAAGATTGGTATGGGTCTTGTATCCTGGGGGCAATCCGGCCTAGTTTCTTCCTGTTACCCTTGAGGCAGAGACAAGTGCTTGGGGTACCCGTATATGAAGAAATAAGTAACGTCAGAGAGAAAAGAGGCACAAAAGACATTCATAAGGGAATCTGGAAGGATGATGAGTGGCCCCCCAAAAGGGTTATCCATTATTATGAGCCAGCCACGTGGGCAGAAGATGGGACGTATGGGTATCGAACCCCCATTTATCTACTGAACCGTTTAATTCGTTACAAGCAGTGGTAGAAATAATTACAAATGAAACAACATTAGCTATGAAACATTTAGCAGTAGAGAGTGCCAAATCTAGAACATATATAATGCAAAATCGCTTGGCTTTAGATTATGTTAGCAAAAGAGGGGGGCGTATGTGGAAAATTCAATTTGACCAATTGTTGTATCGAAATTGATGAAAGTGGAAAGGTAATACAAGAGATAACAGATCGAATGGTGAAGATTGCACATGTCCCTGTACAGACTTGGAATGGGTTTAATATGAATAATCTATTCGGGTCGTGGTTCCCGAAGTTACCTGGTTTTCAGGCGATTGTAGCCCTTATTGGGATCATAGCAGCAGGATGCACTATATTGCCCTGTATCCTTCCCATCTTCATCAGAACTATAACTAGCGCTCTATCACTTATTACAAAAAAAGGGGATCTGAACAGATAATGAGTTTAAGACTTTACCAAACAGTCCCCACTTCTGAAGACGAAGCAGAAATATTGTTATATGAGTTTGAGACAGAATTGAGAAAGAAAAAGGGGGGAGTTTGTGAGCAGGAGCTTCGCCATGTTAGAACAGAATAAGGGAGTAGTGTCTCGAATTCAGAGAATAAGGGAGTAGTGTCTCGAATTCAGAAAACTCAGAGACATACATAGCAGATACAAAATATCATTTTTCATAACAATCAATTTGCTACATTAGGTAGGAAAAACATGTTTGTATTAGTTAGTGATTGGCTAAACATAGTTAGAATGTAAGCCAAGCCCTCGTAAGAGGGGGCGGCAGTTTAGGGCTATAAAAGCTTTGTTAAAACCAAGACCTGGGTTCCTTCAACGCTTGGAATGTGTAATAAATTTTGTTTCTTTGGATCAACGAACTGAATCTTAAATCTTGCTTTGACAAATCCATCTCACATTGGTCATGTGACTGGGTAGGTGGTGTCACTCATCACACCTAGCCTTGCCTCCTGGTCACTTGCCTCAAAGGAACAAGTAGGATTCAGCTGGTTGGGGCTAATTGTTCTGACCCATATCTGGTTCTAAGAAACCAAACACAAGACAAAGGCAGCAGTATAATCTGTTTAAGTTTCAGCTAAGAATCCTGTTTCTTCACAGATAAAAGGCTGCTTCCAACTAATTAGCAAGAAAGAGCGTTGCCAAGTTTTTTCAAGTCTGACAAAAAACAACAGATAAGAAATAGATTACAAGAGTCTTCAAATACCAGCTGTAATGTCCAGGAGGCTGAGTTCAAAACTACTTTAATTTCACAGCTGGCTTTTATCTTCTTGAAGGAGGGGCCATTACCTTGCAGTCTTACTCCTGAGTTGCCCATGCTGTTGTAACTGTTCTTTCCTCTGAGCAATCCTGCACACACTCTCTGAAGGCAGCAATCCACTCCCTAATTAATGGTTCTGGCCCCTCATCTGAGTCCTCGTTCCCCTCAGCCATCTGCACCTGCTGCTTGTTAACCACAACACTAATCCCATCACTGGCTGGTCCAGCCCCTGCCTGTTTGGCCTGTTTTGGGGCCATTTTCAGGCCATTTTTCCGCCATGATCTGAAGACCTGGTTGTTCGACCAACCTGGGCTGTGACCCTTCTGTGGGGGGGATGGGTTTTAAACTATTTTAAGTATTGTAAATTTTGTTTTTGTATTTTTGGGCTTGTGAATTGGTTTAATCTCTTTTAATTATTTATTGTTGTTGCTTTTAGTTGTGAGCCACCCCGAGTCTTCGGAGATGGGGCGGTATACAAGTCCAAAAAACAAACAAACAAACAAACAAACAAACAAATAAATAAATAAATTTTGGGGGAGTTTTTGGGCCATTTTTGGGTGATTTCCAGGCTGTGTTTCTGGCCAGTATTAGCCTGAAAACAGCCCAAAAACTGGCCTGAGAACAGCTCAAAACACAAGCCATTTTTTGGGCTTTTTCAGGCCATTCTTTGGGCCAAAAATGGCCTGAAAAATGGCTTGAAAATGGCTTTGCTGGTTCTCTGAACTGTACAGAATCGGAACAAGGGGTTCGGGCAAACCGGTCTGAACCTGCAGCAGCCCACCTCTGGATAGAGATCCAAATGCTTAAATATTTTCAAAATTATCTGTCCTTAAATATCTTCCCTCTGGCATAAATACAGGGAAAAGAACTTATTTTAACTTATTCTTATAAAAGTAATCTATAAAACTTTGTCTCCCTATATTGGTTTAATAGATTTACAGTTTTATCAGTAGACTACATTTTCATAAAATATACCTTGGAGGAAAGTACACTAAGCTGAAACCATAACAAAATCTTGTTTTCTGGTTTAGATTTCTTGTCTGAGTTTACATAAAGGAAGAGCATGGGAAGAAAATTAATACGCATCCTTTAAATCAAAATTATACTATCTTTTTCTTTCTTTGTTTCTCACTTTAAGCATTCTTATCTCAGGTAGACAGGTATAATACATCAGGATTTAGTGGTTTAAATCAAGGATCCCAGTCTGAAATGTACTATGATTGTAAACACTGTCAAATATTTTGCTCACATTACCCCCCCAAATTCCTCGAGTCTTAATTCCTAAAGTTTGCTAACGAAAACAGAAAGAGTTAAGTGATGCCATGTCCTCCCTCTCACAGTGCCTGGAGGCTGTTAGGGTCTGGATGGCGAGCAACAGGTTGAAACTAAACCCTGGCAAGACTGAGAGGCTCTGGGTTTGGGATCCATTGGCTCAGGGAGAATTGCCACCTTTGGTCTTGGATGGGGTGGCATTATGCCGAACAGATCCTGGGTGTAATCTGGGTGTTCTCCTGGACTCATGAGTTCTGCTTGAAGAGCAGGTGGCGGTTGTGGCCATGATGACCTTTGCACAACTGCGGGTTATATGCCAGTTATGCCCTTACCTGGACCAACAATCCCTACTCACAGTCACTCATGCCCTAGTCACTTTCTTGTCTTGACTATTGCAATGTGCTCTACATGAGGCTGCCCTGAAGAGCATCCAGAAGCTTCAGTTGGTGCAAAATGCAGTGACCCGCATGGTTTTGTGCAGACCCGGGTGTGCATATGTATCACCTCTCTTGCAGGAGCTGCATTGGCTGCTGATTTGCTTCTGGGTGCAATTCAAGGTGCTGGTTGTCACCTTTAAAACCCTCCATGGTTTAGGATGAGGTTATCTGAGGGATCGTCTCTTGCCGGTCACGTCTACCCGACCCATCAGACTGGGGAGGCAGGGAATGCTGCAGGTCCCATCCCTGAGGGAGATACATCTGGTGGGACCCAGAAGAAGAGTCTTCTCCATGGTGTCTCCCTCTCTCTGGAACATCATTCCCTCAAGTGATTAAAACATTCAATACTCTTCCAGAAGAGGCTGAAGACCTGGTTCTGCCAGCAAGTATGTGGAACCCAGAGTACGATGGAGTCCATTAAATGGCTCGTGTGATCTGCTGTCGCCAGGCCAGGGGACGATTTTATCATAATATACTATATTAATATATGATTCCTTTTATTAGTTTTATTGTTTTAAATGTGGTTTAATATTGTGTAAGCCACCTTGAGTCGCCATGGGTGAATAGGCGGCAATATAAATTCAATCAATCAATAAACAAACAAACAAAATTATTCTATCATTACAACTTTCTGAATTACTTTATTAATTGCTACAAGGGTGGTAGAATTAGATAGAAACGAAAAGGTAAAATTTTAAAATAATAGGTCTCCTAAATCACTTAGAAAGTAATTCCATGCATTTATATAAGAAAACTATGTTTTTTAGGTAGTAAAAGTCACATATTTACATGAAAAGGTAGGATAGTGCATTAGTTTTTTTGCTGAAATTGTTAATTTTCTTGAGAAACTCAGATGGGATTACTGACAAATTTTTGAAACCATACAGTTAGGGAAAAGGTCAAAACATAATTAAAATTAAAATATTCAGTAATATATTTAATAAAAATAAAAAAATCACCCTACGGCAATAGAATAATTACAAACTAAACATATGAAAAGAGTAAATAAAAACTGAAAAATGGTCTTAGCCATTTTATAAAGAAACTGAAATTAATATTGGCTTAAATATACTATGAAAAATCAAGAATATTTGACTAAACATTTATACATAAAAATAGCAATCAAAAGGTGCCATATGCAGAGTCTAATTAGAGGGAATCTCAAAATTGTACCTCTATAATATTCTTTGATAGATTTTAGCTGCAAGTGTACAATTAAGTATGATTAACAGCAGTGGTGGGATTCAAATTTTTCACTACCGGTTCTGCGGGCATGGCTTATTTGGTGGGCGTGGCTTGGTGGTCATGTGACTAGGTGGGCATGGCTTGGTGGTCATGTAACTGGGTGGTCATGGCCAATTTGACATCACTCACGTCAAGGGATGCCTTGCCTGGCCTCTCCTCGCCTCAGAGATACAATTTCCCTCTCTATTTATTTACTACTACTGAACATCCAAAATACACTATTTAATCTTCTAAAACTATATACATTCAACCTCGCTGCATTTGGAAAAATCCACTTTCTGCCACACATTTAACTATAACTTCTGTATATTAGAACATTGCACACGCCTTCAGATTTACTTCCCTAGCCTGCATATGACTGTTAGACCCAGGAGATGTCATGGATTGAGTAAAATGTGGTGAAACTTACTTAACAATGCTCTTGCTTAGCAACCAAAATTTTGGGCTCAATTGTGGTCATAAGTGAAGGACTATCTGCCTTCCCCTGCATGGCAGCCTTGTCCTAGTAAACTCCTCTGCCAATTTTCCTCTGTTGAAGCACCAAAATAATCCAGATTCCAGATGATATAAAGTCTCCTGCTGGAGCAGGGGGTTGGACTAGATCAGGGGTCGCCAACCTTTTGGACCTCAGGGACCACCAAACTCTTAATTTTAAATCCCAGGGACCACTAACCGGTTCTGTGAGCGTGGCCTAATTTGTGGGTGTGGCTTGGTGGTTATGTGACTGGCTGGGCATGGGTTGTATATATTATAAATATTTATATACATATTAAATTTTTTATTAAAAAAGAGCAACTTTTACCCAAAATCAGGCAAAGCAGCCAGCCAGATTGAGTTGTTCACAGAATCATGCAGTGATCTATCTATCTGCCATCGGCTAGCTCAGTCTGTCACATACAATTTGCTTGCCATGAGTCTGCACTGAATAATAGAACCTTCAGTCCTAAGGGAGGTTCGGCTGTGCTTAAAATCAGAGCTGAAGAACTAAAGATTAGCTAGAAAGCAAGAAATGCAATGATTTCCTGCTTTCCAGCTAATCTAAATCTCCTAGCACAACAGAACAGCTAATGGTCGGAAAAAGGAAAAAATAGCAATTTAGCAGGCAAGTTTGCCAGGTAAGGAGTGAGTGGGCAGGGAGGGTTCCCACGGACCATGTGGGTGGCGCAGCCTTGTGTTTCTGCACAGCCTGGATTAATTGCTTTGGGGGGGGTTGCTCTGGGGATGAGATTTCTCTGAGGACCAGCTAATTTTTCTCGTGGCCCACCAGTGGGCTGTGGCCCACCAGTTGGCGACCACTGGACTAGATGGCCTCCAAGGTCCTTCTAACTCTGCTATTCTATGATTCTGTAAGGATCTCCTGCTGGAGCAGGGGGCTGGACAGGGATCTTCAAACTTGACAGCTTTAAGACTTGGACTTCAATTCCAAGAATTCCTCCTTCAGTCATGTTAGCTCAGAAATTCTGGGAATTGAAGTCCACAAGTCTTAAACTTGCGAAGTTTGAAGACCCTTGGACTAGAAGATGATCTCCGAGATCCCTTCCAGCCCTCGATTCCTGTGCTATTTCAACAAGTCTTCTGAAGCCAGGGTTTGTGTCCTTCCTTCCTCTCCTTTTTTTCTCTCTCCCTCCCTCCTTCCATGTATCTATCCATCCATTCATCCATATATCTCATTTACTTTCTCCTCCCTCCCTCCTGCTTTCTTTCTTTCCCTCCCTTCCTTCCATCCCATCTTTCTTTGTCTATCCCTTTCTCTTTCTTTCTCCCTTTTTCTTTCTTTCTTTTTTTCTTTTCTTTCTTGTCTCTTCCTTCTCTCTCTCTCTTTCTCTCTTTTCCTCTCTCTTTCTCTCTTTCCCCCTCTCTCTTTCTCTTTCCCTCTCTCTCTCTCTTTCGCTCTCTCTTTCTATCTCTTCCCTTTCTCCTTCCTCTCTCCTTCTAAAGCTAGGAGAGGAGACCCACCTGAAACAAACACACACATACAAACCTTCAAGTGCCCAGCACTGTTGCTCCTTAAGAGGCTTCTTCCTGGCCTGTGTTGCCCGGAAAAACCAGCAGGCAAGGCTTCTGGGTCCAACAAAGGAGCTGCCCCTTTGAGACTTCCAAAGACTTCTTCCCCTCCTGCTTTTGGGGAAAGGAAAGGGCTGAGAACTTCAAGTGAGGCGTGTGCTGCAGCCTCGCCCATCCCCCACCAGCAGCTCTGGGCTAGGGAGCAGTCTGGCTTTCCCAACTGCCTGAAACGTTACCTTGCTCCTGCAGCTGGTGGCAGAGGAAAAGACAAGCCAGCCACGTCAGAGCTGTTGCCATTTGGCTCCTTGCCAGCCCACATCTCATCCCCTGCCTGGATTCTCAGGCAGCTTCTGGGACTCACCTACCAGGAGGCGCAGGGAAGGGGCGACCAGGAAGCATAAGGCTACTCTGCCTGCATCGCCCAGGGCAGCTGCCCCTCCCTCACCGAACAAGCATTTTGGCAATTGTTGGGGGGCAGGGGAGCTTCATTTGTTCAACTTCTACCTATCCCACCATTAAGCACCACAAAAAAAGGAAAGGTTAATATGGCCTGACAAGAAACAAGAACAGCGGGAAAGATGCGAGAAGCGAAGCCAGAAAGCGAAGCCAAGTCAACATTCCCACACAAAACCTCTCACCTGCCACGCGCTCGGCCCTGCCCCCCCACCCTGCCACTTCACTCCCACTAACCATTTTCTTGGTTTCCCAACTGTCTTTCTACACAACTTCCCCCACGTGACCCCACCAGCGAGCTCCCTTATTGGCCCACCGCTCAAGCAGTGGTAGTTGTCAATTTCTAGCATTATCTCTGTTTGGGTGTTTAGTTACAGCCTCTTTGGGCAATGAGGAGTATCGAGGATGCCCAGAAAGATGGAAAAAGGTTGCCATGCTCACCCTTTCTCCTAGCGCTCACCCACGCTTGCGAGCTGCTGGAGCTCGCCTGCCAGGAGGCGCAGGGAGGAAGGGTGACCAGGAAGCATGAGGCTATGCCACCTGCATCGCCCAGGGCAGCCGCCCCTCCATCTCTGGGCTGAGCATTTTGGCAGAATGCGGGCTGCTGCTGTGACATTGGTGCGAGCTCCATGGGCTAGAAGGTATGGCTGATGGCGGGGAAGGAAGATGTGCTCTGGCGAGGCTTGACTGCCTTTCAGGCCCTGCTTTTGGTTGCCACCTGCTCAACCTCCACCCCGCCTTGTGTCCCGCTTCAGTCCGTGACAAGGGGACATGCCGCTTCCAGGCCAGCCTGGCCAGCGGATGGGCGAGCAGACAACCCTCAGGGGAGGCATTTTCTCTCAGGCCTCCCACATGGAAGGCCCCACAGAAGCCGAAGCTGGGCCCGAAAGGCAGCCTCGCCTTGCCCCACCAGGCAGCCCTTTGGCTGATTGTAGCAAATCCAGTGTGGATCTTCCTTCCCCACCATCAGCATTAGGGCCCGCTCACAGTATTCTCAGCAGCTGCCCACACTCGCCCAAAGCACGTAGGTTGGCGGGCGGGAGAGGGAAGGGGTGCCAGGCAAAGGGGCGATCTGGGCAGCATAGTGTCGTGCTCCCTGGTCACCACCTCCCCGCACCCATCCCTAGCAGGCAAGGCCCAGCAGCTGTGGAGAATCCAGGCAGGGGGCAAGATCCAGGCTGGTGGGGACCCAAGTGGCGATGGGTCAACTGCCAGGGGCAGTGGGGGGGGAAGCTTGCTAGGCTGCAAGCGTTGCCTGGGATGGGGCCATACTGGTGGGGAAGCCAGCCAGCTGAGCCTGGGAACGGTGGATGGGCCCACCAAGATCTGGGAATGGGGGGGCCCTAGTGTGACTCTCAGGCTTACTTGTGAGCAGCAGGCAACTCAGAGCTGCTCAGCTGAGGTGCAGGCACCACAAGGGAAGGCTAGAATGGCACAAGGGAAGGCTAGAATGACCCAGCATGCCTCACAGGAGGGGAGGTGTGACTGGGCAGGGCGAGCCGTGCGAGTGAGCATTGGGCAGGTGGGGCGAGTGAGCATCAGGCAGGCGGGGGAAGCAAGCGAGTGGTGACTGGGCAGGTGGGTTGGGGACGTGGCCAGCCAGAAGTTACTACTGGTTCAGCGACCCATGCCAAATCCTTCCTACCGGTTCACCCGATCCGGTGGGAACCAGCTGAATACCACCACTGATTAACAGTAAAAATTTGACAAAACTCCAGTTCTTCAAAATACTGTTTTGGAGACACTCTGAATGTGACTATTAGGGAAGGACAAACATAGTGGAATATTTATTAACTGATACCTGTCTTTATGCAAGCCTATACTGCTGTAATCTGTTTATTAATGCTTATTCAAATGAAGAATTGCTTTAAAAGTCAATGAAAGACAAGTTATACCCTATATGAAAATTGAATTGCATTTTATTTATTTCTAGTAAATATAATAAAGAAATATACTTTTCCTCTTCTTTATGAAAAATGTATATGAAAACATCTTCATATACAACATAATAAAACAGAAGAAATGTCAGAAAAATGAGATCACATCTTATTAATATAAATATGAAGTAAAATTATTTATATTTGCAACTGCATTTCAGAATTCTGGAATACTCCTATATAGCAGAAAATAAGACACAATAAAATTGTGCTCCTGACTTTTGGTAGCAGTTTTATTATCATTGATAGGAGCAGAATAGAAAAAAAGGATAAGGAATAAATGAAGACTTTTTTTTTCATTCTTCTAAGAACTGCTGGACCACCTAATTTATTTGCTTGATTTCTACCACACCTTTCCCACTATGAACTCTCAATACTCAAATAGACACCATTTCTAGTAGCTACCATATAGACATTTTGCACTGGCTTAAAAAGAAAATGTTACAAAGGAAACCGGCTTTTAATCAATTGCTTGCCCTAATATCCTGTTTAAATTTCAATTGTTCCAGACCTATTGGAAATATTGGAAACCATGGTAATAAGCACAAAGGCATTTACTTTCAATAAAGGTTATTTAACATTCAGATTATATTTCCATCTTTAAAGAAATATGATAAGAACTGAAATCTCAGATCTCTTCAGCTTTCAAAATAATCAAAAACTCCATAATGTACAGGAAATACAAGTTTCATGTTTATTTATAATAAAAACAAAAATAATTAAAAGGTTAAATTTCCTTCAGTGATAACATTCATTTAAATATAAAAATATAATAAATACCTCATTTAAAAATCTCTTTCCAGCTACAAAACCACTATGAAATATTTATAATTTTAACATGATTCCATTTATGTACCAAAACATAGACTGGCAAAGTAATATAACCATCCAGTTAGCTTTCATAAGTCTTGATCATAAACTTGCAGAATTTATGTGCTAGTTTATATTCAGAATTGTTCTTTAAATTTTTTAAGTTTGTTAACAAATTAAATTATATTTCGGAGAAGAATGCAGTTCCATGACCTTAAAATAGCATAAATATTAATTTTCCAATCATACAATATATTTTATTTGTTAAACTGCTGTTACAATGCAATAGATAGAAATATAGTTCAGATTCAGTTGTAAAGTCCATAGTAATCTAAACTGATCTAAACTAATTTGAAATGGTATTACTTCTCCTGCTTGAGTAGGGGTCTGGGCTAGAATACCTCCAAGATCCCTTCCTGTTCTGTTCTGTTATTCCATTCCATTCTATTATACTGTAGACATTATTATTGAATGAAAGGATACATTTATATCAAAAAGAAAGATGCTTGGTAAGTGTTTTAGATTTTTCTAAAGAAAACTCTCACGGTGAAATAACTTTTTAGTATATTATCTGATGTAATTAAATCATCTAGATTTGCAACTGTGTATCTGCCATGCACACAGGAATATGCTGAAGTCTAGTAATTTAGGGTAAGAGGCTTGTCCAAATTTTTCTTCATTTTTTAAAAAAAGAAGGTACCTGTGCGCTGACCTTAAGGCACCTTTGCTTCTTCGGTTCTTGATCCTTTCCTACTGCAACTGCACAGGTGACAAGCAGACTCCAGAGATTCAGGGCTTGCATGCAGGCTGCCAACAAAAATCAAGGGAATTGCTTAGGAATGGTCTACTATATTATCCAATCTTCAGAATTCATCTGCATAAACATGGTAAACATAGGTTTATCTAAATAGCTCCAATTATGAGTTTTATAAATATTTCAATAGTCCATGCTTAAAACACTACCAGAGCAGTTTTATGAATGCTTACTCAGAAACAAATATATACAAGTTTATTTCTAGGAAAATTATATTAGAGCACAAAATTAACTTTCAATCCTACAATACTTATTTTTTCTAGGATATAAATCCTACTTAGCACAATATAAATTGTTTCTCTGCTAAGGAGCACAGAATTCTCCTGTATAGTATTCAGAATTTAATACAAGTTATCAGATAAAGGTAAAAAACAGCACAGAACTGATTCATACAGTATTAACTTGATAACAATACCTCTGTTTACAATTAATCAAGGGAAGCTTGTGAAAAGCGCAGCTGTAGCAGTGAAAAGAATTTTGCAGCTCAGTAACTACTAATATAGCAGCACAAGGTGCAGTTGAGGGCGTTTCCAAAAGTAGCTTGACTAATCTCTGGCAAAACTACAACAAAAACCCCAAGCCTTGTGACGTATATCAGGAAGGCATGGCTCAACTATCTAGCTTGTTAGATTGACAGATAATCTATTGGGATACCAACAACAGAAGCTCAGAACCAAAACAGTCTCATAGACAGATAGAGCAGGAAAGTGGGAGAGGGGGGAGATTATTATAACACAAGTGATCTGAAATATTAAAGGCAAAAATCTGAATGGTAGTTACAAAACAAACAAAAGGTGATTTTTGAAGAAAAAGAACAGACAATAGTTGGGAAGGTTTTGGATTATACACTTTTCATTATATTCTACAGATCAAAAGTCGATAAAAGTGAACCAGATGGGGAGCTAAAATGGTGGAAGGCAGCAACAGCTGTAAAGAGCTCTCCCAAAAGTAAAAAGGTTTTTTAACCTATATCTGACTTTTTATAAATGCACATATACTGAACAGATTACCAATTTGTTTTAGCTACATTTTAACAATACTATGGATTTTTAAGAATGGGGAAAAGGAAAAAGAAACAGCGTGCACAATCTGTACACAGAGTTCATCCAAGTCATGGAAGCAACAGAAAATGGAAGTTATAATTTTTAAATCTTACAGCAATAATTGTTGTAAATATTTTATAATCTGTATAGGAGAGATATTGGCCTGTAATTTTGAATTTTTGTCTGGTCTGTACCTTCTTTTTAACCAACACTATATTGGCTTCTCTCCAAGATTTTGGTATTTTCCCTTCATGAAGGACAGGATTGAAGACTTCTAATAAATATTTGTTCAGGGTATTCTGATGTTCTTTGTATAGCTATACAGGGATACCCTCTGGGCCAGATGCTTTGTTGTTGTTTTGTTTGTTGATTGCTTTGGCTACTTCTATCATGGTGATTTCTTCATTAAGCATTAATTTCATAACTTCTAAAGTCTTTGGTAACTCAGCTTTCCTTAGATAGGTTCTAAACTTTTCTTCTGAGTAGTTTTCATTTCTTGTATATAATTTCGCATAGAATCTCTGGGTAATAACTTTTTTAGAATTCTCGTCATAATATATATTCCCTTCTTCATCTTGTAATTTGTTTATTCGTTGTTTTTCTCTGTAATTTCTTAATTTTTGTGCCAGCCAACGTCCAGGTTTATCAGCATTTTCAAAATAATTTTGTTTGGTTAGCTTGGTTTGTTGTGCTATTTTCCCTGTTGCCAAAATACATAGTTTATGTTTAAGAAGATCTAATTTACTTTTCAAATTTTTGTTATTAGATTCTTTCTGGTGCAACGCCTCTGTTTGCTTAAGCTCTTGTTCTAATTTTTCTCGGTGTATTTCTTTTTGGTGTATAGGAAATTGTTACACCACGTATATATGCTTTAGAGGTGTCCCAGAGAGTCTGAATTAAAATATCATCTTGTTCATTTATTTTTTAAAAAAAAATCAATTCTTTTTCCATCATTAAACTGAACTCCTTTTCTTTGAGAATTGCCTTTTGGCAAGTCCATCTAGGTGTGGCCTTATGTCATTTCCACTGTAGACTTATGAGGTTGTGGTCGGCCCAGGTGTTAGTCTCTATAGTCACTTTTCATATTTCGGAATCTAGGTCTTTTGATATCCAAACCATATCAATCCTAGACCAGGCTTTATGGCAATTTGAGTAAAATGTGTAATAATTCTCTTCATTATTCCTTTCTCTCCAAAGGTCTATCCAATTTAGATCTCTAATCATTTCAAAAAATGTTTTGGGGAGTATCCTCCCCCCTCCCCGTTTTCTTGTATAATTATGTTTGTGTTCTCTTTTCCTATCTACAATTGCATTGAAGTCCCCAACTATACATAACCCATCGTACTCTATATCGCTGATTATGTTATGAAGGATTTTATAGAAGGATTCTTGGACTCCGTTTGGTGCATATATCAAGGCAATTATTATATTTTTGTTATTTAGTTTAATCTCAACTATTAGAATTGTTCCTTCTTTATCTTTGTAAATCTGTTTTGCCTTAATCTTATTTTTCACATAAAGAGCCACACCTCTTTTTTTTCTTATCTAGAGATATAAACAGGTTCCCTAACTTAGGTTGTTTTAGTAGATGTTTTTGATTGTGTCTTGGTGAGTTGAGTCCATTAATATTTATTGACTAAATCCTGCATTCTTCATCTGTCACAGTGAATTCATACATAGTGATCAAAATGGCTTCCTCCCAAATAGACAAAATATAATGTGAGAATAGTCTTAGACGCTCTTGAATTCTATGAAGAGCATAACGATCGACAGGCAGCTTTATTATTTTTAGATGACCAGAAAACCTTTGACAACATAAATTGGCCTTTTCTAACACAAGAGTTAAAACACATGGATATTGGTGAAAAGTTTTTAAAAATAATTATGGCAATATATGCACAACAAGAAGAAAAAATAATAATACATGGAGAATTTACCATCGGCGACCTGAACTATGTATCATCTCATCCTGGACTTTGATTTTTCCCATTGATGACTACTATTTGTTACAACTATTCTTCTCTCGAGTTGCGGGCACTCAGGAGTGCTCCCCTGTCCCTGAGGTGGCCTGCTGGATTGTCAAAGCCCCTCCTCAAGGACGGATCCTGCGATCCCCAGAGGGGGCATAGCATGACCAAGGGATTTAAATTAAGGTTAATTCGGAAGGGGAGGTTTTTTAAATTTTTAATTGGCCATTTGAAGGGGTTAGGGAGGGGGGTGGAAGGGTCTTCTCGGTGGGCATCTGGGAACTGCCTGCTTAGTTTGGTTGGAACCCAGTCCAGCCCGGTTAAGGATTGTGATAGCGAGGAGGGGGGAGGGGGCCCTCAGGGCCCTGGGAAGCAAGGTGGGAATACCAATCCCCAGGGTGATTGGATTTGGCATGGGGGGCCATATCGTGATCCGGGAGCGCGCTGCCACTGTTTGCGAGCTGTGGCGCGCTCCGACCCCCATGCCTCTGCCCACTCCCCCGGGGATATGGGATCCAGAGCCCCTGGGCTACGGCTGGTGTCTTTTAATGCCAGGTCCATGACTAATAAGGCGTCCCACCTCCGGGAAGTGATTGAGGAGGAGGCTGCGGATCTGGCTTGCATCACTGAAACCTGGTTGGGGCCGGTGGGTGGAGTTCCTCTAGTTGACTTATGCCCCCCAGGTTTTCGGGTTTTGCATCAGCCTAGAGCCCAGGGAAGGGGTGGTGGGGTGGCTGTTGTTATTTGGGAGACCTTGATTCCAAGGGAGGTCTCTGTTCCGCAGACGGGTGTGAGACCCTCCTCCTGCGGTTGGGGCCCGGTGGCCTGTTGGGCCTGCTGCTTGCATACCTTTCCCCCAGCTGTGTAGCAGTGGCCCTGCCTGGGTTCTCGATGCCCTCTCAGGAGTGGCAGTGGAGCTCCCGGGCCTTTTGGTCTTGGGTGACTTCAATTTGCCCTCCCTGGGGGCGGCGGCGGGTTTGACCCAGGAGTTCATGGCTTCCATGGCGGTTATGGGCCTGGCCCAGATAATACAGGGCCCCACGCACGAGCGGGGCAACATGCTCGACCTTGTTTTTGTCTCGGAGCAGTGGCGCAGTGATCTGGGGGTGGGCAGTGTTAATGTCCAACCTGTTGCATGGTCAGATCACTATCTCCTATGGCTGGTCTTCCAACAGGCTGCCCCACGCTGCTGGGATGAGGAACCACTGAGATGGTTCTGCCCCAGATGCCTGATGGACCCTGAGAGGTTCCAGGCAGAGCTGGGGTCTCTGCCTGTTTCCCTTGTCCACAGCTCAGCCGAGGTGCTGGCAGCTGCATGGCAACAGGCTGCCTCAGAGGCCCTTGACCGAGTTGTCCCCTTACGTCCCCTCACTCGTCGCAGATCCCGGGTGGCTCCCTGGTTTACAGAGGAGCTCTGGGAGATGAAGCGATGTAGGAGGGGTTTAGAGAGCAGGTGGAGATCGACCCATTCTGAATCTGACTGAACCCAGTTGAGAGCCTATATTAGGACTTACCTGGGAGCTCTGAGGGTGGCGAGGAGGGTTTACCTGTCTGCCCTCGTAGTGTCCGCAGATAGTCGCCCGGCTGCCCTGTTCAGGGTCACGCGCTCCTTCTTACATCGGGAGCTGGAGGTGGACCCTCTGCAGGGTAGGACTGAGGAATTTGGACAATATCTGTTGGATAAGATCGCTCAGATCCAGGAGGGGTTGAACTCTAATTTGCAGTGGTCTGAGGAGGGAGTTACAGAGAGTCTGGCCGATGTCATCTGGGCTGAGTTTGATCCTGTTTCTGAGGATGAAGTGGACAGGAATATGCGACAACTGAGTTCCACCACCTGTTTATTGGACCTGTGTCCTTCCTGGATGGTATATGCCTCCAGGGAGACCACGTGCGGCTGGCTCCGGCCAGTTGTTAACGCCTCGCTGAGGGAGGGATCTTTTCCTGCCTCCTTGAAAGAGGCAGTTGTGAGACCCCTCCTGAAGAAGCCTGCTGTGGACCCAGCCGTTTTAAACAACTTCCGTCCAGTCTCCAACCTTCGCTTTTTGGCGAAGGTTGTCGAGTGTGTGGCTCAGCAGTTTCTGCTTTTCCTGGAGGAAGCGGACTATCTAGATCCGTATCAGTCGGGCTTCCGACCCGGGTTCAGCATGGAGACAGCATTGGTTGCGCAGATGGATGATCTCTGGAGGGCACGGGACAGGGGACTTTCCTCTGTCCTAGTCCTATTAGATCTCTCAGCGGCTTTTGATACCATCGACCATGGTATCTTATTTTGGCGCCTCGGGGGGTTCGGAGTGGGGGGCACTGTTTTGCAGTGGATCTCCTCCTACCTCTTGGGGCATTCACAATCGGTGTTGGCAGGAGGGCAGAGGTCAGCCCCGACGGCACTCACTTGTGGGGTTCCTCAGGGGTCGGTCCTCTCTCCCATCCTGTTCAACATCTATATGAAGCCGCTGGGTGAGATTATCCATGGTTTTGGGGTGAGGTATCATCAGTATGCTGGTGATACCCAGCTGTATATCTCCACCCCAAGCCAAATCAGTGATGCCCTCTCCGTGATGACCCAATGTCTGGATGCGGTACGGATCTGGATGGGCAGGAACGGACTACAGTTCAACTCGGCTAAGACTGAGTGGTTGTGCGTGCAGGCATCTCGGCCCAGTCAGTTGATTCCATCTTTGGTGATAGGGGGAAAGGTGTTGCCCCCTGTGGACAGGGCTTGGAACTTGTGAGTCCTCCTGGATTCACGGCTTAGTTTGGAGGAGCAGGTGGGGGCCGTCACCAGGGGGGCTTTTGCCCAGGTCTGACTGGTTCGCCAGCTGCCCTCGTATCTGGACCGAGATGCCCTTTGCACGATCACTCATGCACTTGTGACGTCCCGACTTGACTACTGCAACGCTCTCTATCTAGGACTGCCCTTGCATACCATCTGGAGGCTTCAGCTGGTGCAGAATGCGGCTGTGTGGGTTGTGATGGGAGTTTCCTGATACTCCCACGTTACACCCCTCCTGTGCGAGCTGCATTGGTTACCGGTTGCCCTCCAGGTGAGATTCAAGGTGTTGGTGTTAACATTCAAAGTCCTTTACGATTTGGGTCCGGGGTACTTGCGAGAGCGTCTCCTGCCAATATCAAACACCGATCGCCCTGTGTGTGCGCACAGACGGGGACTCCTCGGGGTGCCGTCAGCTAGACAATGTCGGCTGGCGGTGCCCCGGGGAAGGGCCTATTCTGTTGCGGCCCCCGCCTTGTGGAATCAACTCCCTTTGGAGCTCCGTTTGGCTCCTGATCTTCACTCCTTCCACCGTGATCTGAAGACCTGGTTGTTTGAACAGGCCGGGCTGGACTGACCTCCTGGGGTTTTTAAAATTATTTTAATGGTTCTTAGTGATTGGGCTTGTTCGATTTAATCTTTTTAAAAATATTTATTGTTGAATTATTGTGTTTTAATTGTGAGCCGCCCCAAGTCCTCGCAGAGAGGGGGCGGCATACAAGTCCAACTATAAATAAATAAATAAAAATTGACAAGTAACGTCTATATACAAAAAGTTACAAAACAAGGTTGTCCTCTGACCCCATTACTATTCATATATACACTAGAGGTCCTAACTAGAATAATTAAGCAAGAGATACAGATCAAAGGATTGGAAATTAAAAAAGAAAAATTTAAATTACAAGCATATGTCGATGATTTAGTATTTTTCTTGGAAGGCCTTGAACAAACAGGTCCGAAACTATTAGAAAAACCTGAAGAATATGGAAAATTAGCTGGTTTGAAAATAAATAAAGAAAAAACAAAAATCATAACTAAGAATATGACCAGCAAACAAAGAGAAAACCTTGTTAAACCATTAGATATTCAAATAGTACAAAAATAAAATACTTAGGAATTAATATTTTGGCATGCTGCTCAACCATTAAGGAGGATAATTATGAGAATTTATTGAGACAAATTAAAACAGATTTAGAAAATTGAAATAATATTCAACTATCATTAATAGGCAGAATTTCAGCAATTAAAATGAACATATTACCCAAAATTTTGTTTTTATTCCAAAATATACCGATTAAATTAGGGAAAATTTTCTTTAAAGATCTGAATAAAATAATGTTAAATTTTGTGTGGCAGGGTAAGAAACCAAGAATCAAATTAAAACATTTACAAGACGCAAAAGAAAGAGGAGGATTAGGTTTTCTGGATTGAGAACTGTATTATCAAGCAGCCGCCTTAACATGGGTTAAGGATTGGATAAACTTGGAAAATAAAAGACTTTTACTTTTAGAAAGGCACGATCTACAACAGGGCTGGCATGCATATCTGTGGCCAGCATATGACACACCAATATTTTTTGAGACATAAAATCTGACAAGCCCTAATCTCAATTTGGAATAAAATAAGATCACAAAACTATATGGAAACTCCAAGCTGGCTCTACTCCTTAGAAGCCATATCATATCCGAATCTCTACAACCAGAAAAAGGCAATCACATACAAAGATATCCTAACAGATGAAGGAAGATTAAAATAAAGACTGGAACTTAACCAGCAGGGCTTAATGTTGGAATGGTGGGCATATCTCCAAGTACAATCCAGATATGAAAGAGATAAAGAAGAATGGGGAATAAATTGTCAAGATGCAATATTAGATAAAATATTATTAAGATCAGAGAAGAAACGAATAAAGAAATTGTATAACTATTTACTAGATTATAAGATGTATGAGGAGCAGGTGAAAGAATCAATGTTAACTTGGACTAGAAATTTTGGCCATAATATAATTTGAATCAATGGCAGCAAATTTGGAATCAGAATAAAAAGATTACATTAGCTACATCCTACAAAGAAAACCTGTTTAAGTTGTTTTACAGATGGCATCACCCACCTGCCAGGTTAGCCAAAATGTATAGCTCTCAATCACCTACATGCTGGAAATATTTGAAAGAATGAGGCACTTATTATTGTATGTTGTGGGAGTGCAAGAAAATACAAGAATTCTGGCACAAAATATGGCAATGGCTAGAAGAAATGTTGGACCTAAAAATAAATTATACCCCAGAAATGTTTTTATTGGGAATAATAAATGAGAATTTCAAAAAAGCAGATATTTACCTAATCATTCATGTTATTACAACTGCAAGATTATCAATAGCCCAAAAATGGAAGTTAAAAGGATGAAGCAATAATAGAAAAAAAAATTAAGTGCGCTGAATTAGATAGTATGATGTTAGAACTGAAGGAGCGAGATACTTCAGAATTCTATGCAGTATGGGAAAAATTTTATAAATGGAGGGATATGAAAGGAGGTCTAAAAATATGAAATAGAATTTCAAGGGCCTTGGTGGCTCAGGCTGTTAAATGCCTGCACTTAAGATCCAGCTGTCTACAATTACTGTAGGCTCGAATCCCACCAGGCTCAAGGTTGACTCAGCCTTCCATCCTCTCGGGGTAGGTAAATTGAGGACCCAAGATTGTTGGGGGCAATAAGCTGACTTTGTAAAAATGCCGCTTAGTAATAAGCAGGCATATACAATGGAATGAAGGCTATTGCTGAGCACATTGGGTTGTATCCCAAAACATTGTAAGCCGCCCTGAGTCTTCGGAGAAGGGCGACATATAAATGTAATTAAAAAAAAAATTAAGAAGAAATTATATTGCAACGTAATATTAAGATAGAAATTGATTCAAAGATTACAATGTAAATATATATATAGCTGTATATATGGATATAAATGTTTATACTGTTTGATGATATTTTGCTCATATAGCAATGTAAAGACTGAGATATATGTCAAAAAGATCACCACATTCAATGTTTTTAAAACCTAATTTTCAATAAAACTCTTTTTTTTTAAAAAGGAAGATTATACTGCAAACAGACAATCTGCTCCAGTAAGTAACTCATCTGTAGTCTCCTTATCAAATAGATCTAATTTGTGTGACTCATTGGAATGGGACTTACAAACCAAACTTGAAAGCAAACATCATACAGAACTTTCTTCGCCTCTCACAGAAAGTATCTCCCCCCCCTCGGAACTCAACAGTCTGCTCAGCAGCCACTTTCCTTGCACAGGTTGGGAATGTAACAAATTTTAAAAGGAAAAAGGTAACAGATTTCCTTTCCAGACAATGTTTGCTTGCAGCTCAAACTGTACATTCAATCTATGAACTTCTATCAACTGTCATTAATAAGGTTGACTGCTTGAAAGTCGTTTGCAAAATTTATTAACAGTCACCCAAATATTGCAGAAGGACTCAGGAGGACACCTAGTGATAGACATGGGGTTGCTAATTCAGAAAACTGAAATTAGAACAAGCCCTTCTCTTCCTTCCAAAAAGTGAGAGGAAAAAATACTTTTAAAGAAAATAACACTCAGTCAGATAAAGGTCCAAGAGATGACCAATATAACTTCTGTTTTCAGACCAACCAGGTTTACATTGCAAATTTATGACAACAGAACAAATAGAGGGCATTGGAGTGATAGACAAGCTGTTAGGCTGTCTCTGAGCCAGTTCCTCTGCTGCAAATACACTCTGATAGATTTACTACATGCAGAATGGTTGCCTGCGAGAAGGCAATGTACATGAATTTTGTTCTCTTTCAAGCAGTCCACAATTCCTTCTATGCTTTTTAGAATGAAGCCCTTCTTCAGCATCTTTTCAATAGTCCCAATATATGCCTTCTGCTCAGAGAAAGTGTGCCCACTCCTGGATCAGCCTTTCCAAGGGGGAACTACTGCTTTAAATCCAAGCTGCAACAGACCTCATACAGCATTGCTCTGAAAATGGCCATAAATCTACATGGGTTCTAGATGGGGATTCTGCTGAGATAATCGCTAAAGGTGAAGACTGTCTGATCCAGCTATCAGGTGGCAACCAGAGACAAAGACAGACACATGCCTCAGTACCCCAGACAAATGCTGGGGCTATCTTTGCTGTTGCTGCTGATGACTTGCAAAACATGCCTAATTCTTGGTTAAATGAATCTAATAACAAACAGTATCTAGCTTTTGGTGACAACATCACCCATCATAATTATCTTCCAACAAGCGCCCTTACTGAGAAGACAAACTAACAATACGAAGACCAGTGCAAGAAAGATACTTTAAACATTACATCATGGAATGTAGCTGGGTGGTATCAATTTATTAGAGGCCTTAATTACTCCGATCCTCTGATAGATAATGATATCATTTTGGTGCAAGAGACTTGGACTGTTGATGATCTCCTACCTAATGGTATCATTCGTATAAGCTAGGAGCCAGGCCAGGCAGAGGCCCAGGGAGACTGAAAGGAGGGCAGGGTATATTTATTTCTACCAAGTTGAGAGCACAGCCCACACTTATTGCCCCTTTAAAACACATAGCTATGGCCCATCTCCTCAAGTTGGACTCAGACCTGTTTTTAATTAATGTTTATCTCCATCCATCATTAAGAAAAGCTGAAACTATTGCTGTATGGATGGAGTTGAAACACTATGTTAGTAAGCTCCTCATGGAACACCCAAATGCCAAGGTCCTATTAGGGGGAGACTTCAATGCTAGATTGGGACCAGATAATTATATATTATTGATGAAATACCATCGATACCCACCATCAGAGGTTCCCATACAACTATCACCTCCTCACACAATTCTGTAAAGACAATAGTGCAAATTATTTTGGCCTCTGTCTTGCAAAGATGGCAAATAAATTTAATTTTTTCATTCCAACGGCTCATGGGCTGGTGACTATCCCGGTGAGTTTACATTTATGGCAGGGCCCAAGACTAGCACCACTGATTATATTCTAACTTCTATGGATTTACTACATTATATAGAAAATTTTGAAGTCCTACCTTACCTAGAAAATGATCAACTCACTGTTTACACATGAAGCCCTTTATCTGGCAGATGCCCTCCAGGGATTGATTTATTACTGCAATTTTTCCAGTAGGCCTAACAAGATGTTGGGTCAAATGGACTCAACAACTGGACGGTGAAAAGAGCCTTCAGAGGACAACTTTCAAAAAATCTGTTCAACCTTTATATCAGCCAACCCTATTCAAGATATACTAGAACTATATAAAAACATAGTTCATAAGCTACAATCACTACTAGCACATGACCAAAACTTCTCAGCTAAGAGACCCTGCATCGCCTCGAAACCATGATTTGACAAGGATTATGTAGAAACCAAGTAAACTCTTACCTGGGCATATAAGATATGCTTGCAAGCCAATGGGATTCTTTTAGGGAGCAGATTTTGCTACCTAAAAGCGTCCCATCACTTCCAAACTCTTTGTGGGCCAGGTCTAGAAGTTTCTTTTTTTTTTTTAAACAAATTTTATTCAATTTTTAACAATTTTTTAAAACAGCTCTTTTCAGTAGACAGCATGTTCCCGGGTCGTCACTTTTACATGCAAATATGACAGTAGATCTATATTCATTTTAAGCATTTAACTTCACTTCTATTCCATTTTAACAGACAAAGGGTCAAAGAAATTAATCCTAATCTCAAATCTTAATCTCAATCTGTGTAACCCCCCAGTTCATTTCAAGTTAATTGCAAACATATATATATTTTAAAAACATCATTTATAAATCTTACAAATAACAATATATTTGCCCATCATATTAAAGATAAAGTTCATCCATATCTATCCTTTAATTATCTTCACATTGTTAATACTCTTTTATCATTTACAGAATTCTTTATCCGTCAGATTTGCCCTTTCATCACATATTCTCTCCTAATCTAAAAATCCATACAGTTTTAACACTAAAAAGTATGAGAAAAAAAAAACCTAGACTTGCCCCCCTTTTACTACTTTGAAAGTGACACCTCAGTGGTTAATATAGTAGCATAATCATAATCATTCCCTTTAAAACGAAAGATAGAAAAGAAAAGGAAAAGGAAAAAAGAGCTACCTTACAATATATCTCTAATCAATGGTTCTGCAACACATATCCCCCTAAGGTTTATTTATGGTTCCAAAATAATAATAAAATAACTAATCTTGGTTATTGACAAATCTCATTTTAGACATTTTCTAAATCATTTCAATTAATTCAATTTATCTAATCATCATTTACCTTTCTTTTGTAAATAAGAAATAAAAGTGTGACCTTTACCAGTAAAGATTGTCAGTAACCCCTATTGTTTTGCACTTTTATAATTGCAATATATTCTTATTACCACTTCTTCATGCAGAACCCCCTTCTTAATGCATTAGCCATTATCTCTATGCAAAACAAGTTTCTTTCTTCATTATGTAATTCCATGTTTCTCTATCTCTGTTCTTGTTGTTTCTTGTTCCTTCTCCTCTCTTTTATCCTATCCCCTTCTCTATCCAGTTTGGAATCCTCTCTCTCTCTTTACCTTTCTGCTCTCTATCCTTCTGGACCTTTCTAACATGCCCTAATTTCATGAATGTTCCCCTTTTAATTACCTTCTTAAGTTTCATTTTTTTTGACCATCCTCCCTTTCCTTTTTTGTATTAATCTTTTGTTAGTTGTTTTTTAAAATGGCTTTCCTTGTGCTGGCTCCTTCTCTCCTCCTTTATCCTGCTCTCCCCTTCTCTATCAGTTTGAATCCTCTCTCTCTCTTTACCTTTCTGTTCCCTTTCCTTCTGAACCTTTCTAACATGCTTAATTTCATAAATGTTCCCCTTTTTAGATACTTTCTTAGGTTCCGTTTTTTTTACCACCCTTCCTTTTCCTTTATTTGTATTATCTTTGTATTATTGTCTTTTAAGATGGCTTTCTCTTGTGCTGGCTCCTCCCTTTCCAAGGTTCCTTCTTCTTCTTTATTCACCATTTCAATGCCCCTGTTTTCTGCACGAGCCAAGTTAGTTCAGTCACTTCCTGTAGCAGTTCTTTCATACTTTTAAACTCCATTTTTAATTCTTTGGATGGCCACCAGAATTTTATTTTCCTTATTTCTTCTTCTTTAAATTTTCTATGCTCCTAACCCAGGTCCAGAGTCTATATCAATGTCACCAACTAATCCGTAGTCCGTCTTTGTGTATTCAAGCTTTCACTTTCTATGAGTCTTGCTTTTTATTTCAGCGTCTCTTTAAATGTAACAACTCAATCCACAAAGGAACAAGATAGTTTCTTTCTTCTTTAGCTTCCAATTTTTCTCCACAAAGTGGCACTTTCTGCACCCTTCCTTTTATTTTGATATTTCAAAATTTTGGCCCCAAACTTAAGTTCTTACGCTGGCTTCTTCCTTTCCGGTTGAAGCCCCTTATACTGTCAAAATATTTTACTTTCTTTTCCTTCACTTGGTACTGCGCAGCTTCAGCCCCAAACTCATCTTTATCTTAATCCTGGGGTGCTTGATCTTACCATTGCATAACCGCCTCTGCTCGACTCTCTCTTTCGCACCACTCTCCAGGTCTAGAAGTTTCTGAGTGTTGTGATCTCATGCGGCAGAGAGGCTGGAGAGGAGACAATTTGCTAGATCTTCGCAAAGTAAGCTGCAAAGTAAGTAAGTAAGATGGGGGGAAGCAATTGTGGGGTACATGAGGCATTTCAGTGGATTGGAGAGACCTTGGATGGTCTTAAGCTGGTGGCCTGTTCCATCACTACCCCCCATGGCCTTCCCTATATTGAGATACCTCATGTTTAGTTAACAACCTGCACATTCGATTAGTGAATGCATGGGTGAAATCAGATAGTGATAGCAGTCAAGTTAAACAATTCACTCTCACGAATGCTCGAATTACTAATGTAATTGGTAGGTTCCATTACATTTGTAACTCGAGGACCACTTGTACTAACTTAGTCTATGAAAAAAAATATATAAAAGCTTATATGTTTTTAAACAGTGTTTTAAATATATAAATTTAATAAGGGAATGATACCACACTGGAACATAGTATTTGGGGAAGTTAGGACTTTAGAATTGCAACAAAATTTGATTAGGCAGATATAATTAATAGAGTAAATGGCGCAAATGGGTTTGGTAAAAAGAATTGTTACAACCAACATCTACTTCAAGCAATCCAAATGCAATGGAATCAACAAAATCAAAATTGAATGGATAATAGGAAACAGAAGACTAGGAAAAATGCAATTACAGAAATATTGTAAAGCACACTATGAGTTATTATCAAATATATGGCTTAAACATAACAAATTAAAGATAGTAGGAGTACAGATCCATAGTTCAAAAACTATGTTCAACTTTTTTTCTTGGTAACTAGATTTTACACTGATATTTTTCCTAGGGGAACAATTAATTACTATGTCACTTGAAATGTTCTTATTCTCTGTTACCTCGTTTAAATTTGTTACTACTTCTTCTTTACTTTTCTAAAACATTTTGTGCCTTTATCTATTCCTGAGCTCAAGAAAACAAATTACCTTCCCCCTTCACCTCTTGATAATCTATAAATAAACTAAATTTTCAGGTTGGCTCTGCTTTTTTAATATATGAAACATTAATTCAGATTTTTCACTTTCCATTTTTTATTTTAACAATGAGCTCTTTTCAGTCTACGTTTAGAGTGAAAGCTACATTCCACTCTAAATTTGCAGAGAACAAAATGATGCTGTCTGCTAATTTCAACTGTTACTGTTTTGACTTTCATTTTTATTTCAAGTTATTTCTTCCAATCTTTCCATTCTTAAGTTTATCTATTGGGATTTCCTTAGAACAGTTACGAGTTATTAAGTGAGAAACAAACTATTTGCCCAATCAGTCTTATGGAAATGAAGTGACGCTTATTATTGACACTTATATTGTAGATGTTTTTCTGCATTCATTAAATCCATATAAGGATTGTTCTAAACCAAGCTAATGGTTTACTAAACTCTTGCTATACTTGTTTATGAGATGCTATTGAGCTAAGGATAGGAGACATTGGCTTTGTGCACAGCTACTCTAATAAACCAAGAAACCAATAATATGGGCTGTAGTTTGTTTTAAAGAACAAAAGACACTCATTCTCAGATTCAGTATTAACCATGCTGTCTTTATAACAATACATAATTTAATCAGAAGAAATGTTAGTTTAAACATCTGCTCAGAATTGAATCATGAGATGGGCAGCAAATAAATTTGATATCATCATCATCATCATCATTATCATCATCATCATCATCCATCTGATGTAGTCCAACAGCATGTAGTTGAAAACCATTTCTTTCCACCTGAGCAGAAAGAAAACTGCCCCACTAGCAGAGGAACAAATGAGGGAATGATTCCCAATTGCCAAAATTATTTTGGAAAACTTCAAGAAAAGGAAGACCAACCTGAATGTACCATGGATTTGCTACAAAAAGACATTAGACTCTCTGCCCCATGACTGGATAATCAAGTGCTAGAAATAACAGAAATCAGTAAGAACATCAGAAGATAGAGGGAACAACGGAAGACACAGTTGCACATCAATGGTGAAAGACTGTGAGAAGTTAATATCAAGATAGGAATATTTCAAGGAGATTCACTATCATCACTATATTTGCTATTGCAATGTTTTCTCTGTCAACAACACTGGATAACTCAGACCATAATATCAAACATCAAAAATATCTACTATCCCACCTTCTTTACATGGACAATCTGAAGCTGTACTGAAAAGCACCATCTGATAGAATTGTTGATCAACAATTTCAATGGAGTTTGGATTAGACAAATGTGTCACTCATCATCAAACAAGGAAAAATAATGAAAACTGAAGGAATCAAGATGCCCCACAAAAATAACATTAAGAGTCTGGATGAAGATGATTACTACAAATACCTGGGTATCCTTCAAGTTGACAAATCAAACACACTGAAGTCAAGAAAAAGATTACAGGTGAATACATCAAGAGAACGAAGATCATAAAATCCAAAGTCAATGGAGGAGATACCATTAAGGCAATCAACATTGGGCAATTCCAGTCATTAGATACATAGCTGGAATAGTGGACTGGATTCAAGCAGAATTAAAAACAATGTTGTAAGGACCTGCCCCTCAGCTACCTTCTCAAGAAAGTAAAACTCTTGAAACAGTTTACATTTCAAAAGGAAATTTTACTGAGAGATTGTGATTGCATAAGAGTCAGGCAGAGTTGAAATTCAGGCACAAACTGTTAGGTTAATTCCTCTCAACCCCCCTCTCTACCCCCAGGGCCCATGTCCATCTATAGTCAATAAGCTGCCGCAAAGGTGTTATGAAAAACTCCGCAGCTAGATTGTAAAGAGGTCTTCCTTGGAGCATTGCGACCTTGAATACCCAGCTGGAACCAGCAGAGAGGGAGTCAGTGCAAATGGCCACATCTCCCCCTTAAATTCCCCAAGCAGCAATAGCAAAAGTGAAAGCATACAAAAACCATTCCACCTACAGTGCCTCCCACTTCCTCCAGAGTGGCAGCATTCTGATAGGGACCTGACAAATGGATAGGAAGACCAGAAAAATAAAGACAATGAATCATTCCCTTCATCCTCACAGCACTATTGACAGACTCTACCTACCAAGGCAAACAGGTGGGTGTGGAATGTTGCTAGAACAACAGATGATTGAAGAAGAAAAAAGGGATTTGGAAGGATAATGAAGAAGATGCACTGAAGTTATTATGCCAGGAAGCAGGCTGGAAAAAAATCAATGACTTTTTAATTAAAAAAAAAATCAGATTTTTTAAAATTTAAATTGGATTTTTTAAAAATAAAATTTATTTTAATAAAATGTTTTTGGAGTAAAAATCTATCTAAAGATACACTAATAATTTAGTTTATTCAGCATGAAATGGAACTTATTTATGTAGCATGAGGCTGTTTATTCTGCAACATTTACATTTTGGTAAACTCATTCAATAAATCCAAGCTCTGCAAGCTGAGATAACATGTACTACATGGATACATTTACACAATTTCACAATAATCATAGATAAATCATAAACCAAAGTTCAGAAATATTCCTTTAGGTGAAACTAACCCTAACCCTAATCATCAACATAAAAGATTCTGGAAACTATCCACTTTCTAAATCATCATCCTCTTATTCTACAGTTTCAGAGTTAACTCTTCAGGATAGTGCATCAGTCAATCATTTACACATATCTGCAATATATCACCTAAAAGAAAGAAACCATCTGGAACCACCACTATAGATAAGTTTGTGATAAAAACCAGCAGATTAGAAAAAGAGTTAATTGATGAAAAAAAATGCTTGGTTTGTTTATGCAACAAATTCTTTTTCTGTCTGCTTGAAAACCCACACTTTGTTACTACGCTTCAGTCACTGAGACTAGGAAACAGACACTGCTAGATAAAGTATATGATGAAGAAATTATGCAATGTACAAGTCTAGAAGGTAAAATTGTTAACCTAAGTCTTGCTGGATGGAATAATGTCCACAATGATCCCATTGTATGTGCTTATATAACAACAGAAGAATGGAATTTATGCCTTGCAGAAACAATTGATACTGCACACTCAGCAACATACTTAGAAGAAGTAGCAGCAAAAGTTATCATGACATGCGGAAAAAAATTCAAATGTCAAGTATGCAGTTTGGTCAGAGACAATGCTACAAATATCTTTTCAAAGATATTTTGCACTTCAGTTACTAAACATTGATGTTTAAGCAAATACAAGAATATGTAATAAGTTATTGTTTTAATTAAATAAAAGAATCTGAGTAGTTCTCCAACTATGTGTGATTAACCTATTAACCTAAAATTGGTTCTGATGTAGCTGTTTTACTAACCTGACAGCTTGTTATTCTAAATGGAAAACCTTTATTTTATTTGCAAATAATATTAAAGATTCTAACTACCAGCAAGAATGAGTCCTTACATTTCAGATCCATCATGGCAGTGCTTATTAGCGGGCATCCACCCACCTGCTACCCGCCATGTCTCTCACCTTTTGTGTTACTGCTCCACCACCAGCTATCCCATTAAAGTGAACTGGACTGTCGATGAGTCAACAGCGGGTCAGAGGAGGAGCCACTGTGGGACAGAGATGACAGTTGCTCTTTAAAAATTATAATTTAAATCGAGTTGATGTCAACTCGTAAAGCATTCCTGGTTTGCTCTTGAGTTGCCATAAGAAGGGGGGGCGGAGATCTGATGGAGCAGTTCATTGCTATGACCAGAAGCACATTCCACACACACCTTTCTCCAGATTGTGTCTCAGGTTACCAAGCCCAGCTGGAGAGGCGTGTTTTCCACAGTCCACAAAAGTGCTTGTTGGAGAATGTGATTTATGACACACTCTGGGAGGAGGGGGGGAAACAGGATTGTAAGTGGGCAGTAAATTATATAGGGCAGAGTCGACTGCACTTGGGAAAAGTGCCAACATGTTGCTCCTAATAAATAATTGGATTTCTTTTTAAACTTGGCTCAAGGCTCATGAATTAATTAGAGCAACCATTGGAACCCTGACAGCCAGTTGGCTCTCCTTTTTAAACTAATCAAAATTACTGGGATTCCTGGCCTTTCCAAACACTCCCCGACATCTGGGGTACTTAGAGAGAAACTCAGGCAACCATGGCAGAGGGCAGATTATCTGAAGAAAGCATGCTCCAAGCAACCCAAAATGAGGCAGAGCTTGCCTCCAACCAGGAAATTCTAGGACCCAGCAGCCTAATTGCAATTGGAGTGCAGCCCTACCCAGACACCAAAGTTGAGGTGCCTGCCCCAGCAACTGAAGCAAGAAGGGATGAGGATTGGTGGAAAAGAATCCCTAAAGTACCTGAGCTTGAATTCCCCCAACCAAATACTCAGCCTGTCACTGCGTTTTTCTTGGTTTGTCTGCCAAGCTCCTAAGCTAATATTATTTGCAAGCAGGTGTCTGCTAGCTAGAATTGTTATCGTCTCCATAGTAATGAGATAAAAAAGTCTTGTGATGTCTGAGTTTACTGCGCATGTCTTTAAATGTTTTTACTTCACTTCCTGTAACTTCCTTTGTACTTTCCCCCCCCCCCCTCCTATATGCCATGGTGTGAGATTAAGCTGCCGGTATGTAGCTCGTTAGGTTTTCTTATTTTTGAAAATAAAAAATGTTTCTTAGATTACTTTCCGGGTCTAATTTTATCAGAGTTGACAGCAAAGAAAAGCACAGTCTATCACCTCTAATTAGCAGGGATGTTTTGGAAGATTTTTACTCCCTGACAAAAGGTTTTTTCAAAGCCTTGACAAATGGTAGCAGCATTTGGTTTAACGATGTTTTTCTTTGCTGTTGCTGGTAAGGCTTAATCAATTAATTCACAACATCTAAGGATCGTTGTGTATAATTGCAAATATGCCACGCAAGCAAAAGAAAACAAGAAATAAACGAAGGGCTCAGTCTGAGGACGATTTATCACCTATATAACTAATGAGGCTGCTCAAAGAATTATTACAGATTGGCAAACTCCACTTGCTTCAGCAACTCATGTGGAAGAAGCTGCTGTGGAAGAGCAACAAGAGATAAGGTTTGTAATCACTCCTTTTTGTGATGCAGGCTTCCAAGCTCAGTCTGAAAAAGCAAATGCCCAAGATTATGAAAGGTTTGGTGCAAAACCTCAAGTGGTTCTACAGTCAGCTGAGCATTTTTCACCCAAAGAGAAAGATGAAATTCATTATTCTCCAATAACTCCAGAGCAATGGGGCAGAAAGCTGTGCAAGAGTATTTGCAATCAATTGAATTTTTAGAACAGAGTGTAAAGCAGGCTAGGGCCTTTGCATCATCCCTTCCGCCAGATATGGGTGTTGTTCAAGTTCCTGAGCCCTCCATTCTTCATTGAAGCCAAGGGACCACCCACAAGTTGGTCACATGGGTGTGGTGTCGGACCAATCAGAGCAGAGAGCTTTGCCTACATCACGTGGCTTGTCTTGTGACCCTGACTCAGCAAAAGCTCCTGTGTTTTCTAATGTTGTAGCACCATCTGCTGGCGAATTGCATGCAATACATGAACATAATTTTTTTTTACAAAAATCTTTTTCTGAGATGTCAATGATGTCTGTTTATAAGATATTATATCTCCAGCTGTTGTTCCAGTTGTGCAAATGCCTCCTGTGGCTACCCAAATTGCACCAGCTCAGCTTCCTGATATAGCTGCTAGTAAAATGCCTCAGATGCAGATGCCAGCACCTCCAGCAGGCCAAATTGGTGTTGCTCAAATACCAATAGCAGCTCAACAGCAACAAGTCCACCTGCAACCACAGGTTCAACCAGCAATGGCACAGCCACAAATGCATTTAGCAGGGCAACCAGTGCCAGCACCAGCTCCAGCGCCTCCTGGTGTCCAAGCACACATTGCTCAACCAGCACAAATTATGCATGTTCCTCTGCAAACTTCTATCACCCCACTGACTGGTGATTCAAAATTAAAGCGCTCAGGTCGAAATTACAAGGCATGGGTCAGTGAGGTTGGCATTTTACTTCATAGAGAAGGTACCCACTGTATGGTGTTTAATCCTCCACCACAACCTTGGCCTCCTGAAATAAGAGACTTGGATACTAAAGCATGCACAACATTATTGTTGTCAATGGACACTGAACTGCAGATTATTTTTTCACCTGATGCAACTGCCCAACAAATTTGGGCTCAATTAGAAGCATATTACTGGCCTGTTTCAATTGAATCTACATGTTTACTCTTAACTGAATTTCATGGTTCGAGATTAAAACCAGGTGAAACTATTGGAGAACATTTAACTAAAATGAATGGAAAGATGCCATTTCAAAGATTAATCAAGTGTCTATTGCTCAGCGCTGATTGATCATGTGCAATTTTAACTGAAGAAGCACTCATGCAAGCCATGCCACATTTGAGAGGACCACCTGCATCAAGAGCTCCAGCGAAGCGTCACTTCCGAGGAAGAGGCTTCGTTCCAAGGATGCCAAGATGCTGTATCTGCAATCGTGTGGGACATGCCACCCGAGATTGTCCCCAACAATCTCAAGCACCCGCCATGTACCAGCCCAGAGGAACAGATTCCAGAGGCAGAGGCGGAGGACAAGGTCGTTGCAGTCCCAGGCGTGATCTATAAGCTCCACACATCACATTGGCGTTAACCAATGATCCACAACCTTATCCAGAGTATGACAGATGACTTCTCTGGACTTTAGACAGTGGAGCAGCAGTATATGTTACCTACAGAAGAGATCTTTACACAGAGATGCACGAGCCTGAACCTGACATGCGTGAACTGTACACTTTTTCAAATTATCCTGTTCAGGTCAGGGGAAAAGGAACTGTTTATATTGAAGAGCTCGATGCATTGATTCCTGATGTTTATTATATACCAACAGCAACCTGTAGTTTGCTTAGTCAAAGTCATTTGTCGAGAGTAATCAAGTACCAGGTTCACCATTTTGAAAAAGCAAGTTATGTGGTTAAAGAGGGTAATATTGTTGCTGAAACCATATTAATTGGTGGTGTTTATTACCTAAAGCCAAAGTCTAACTCACAAGCACAGGCAAGTATACAATCTCCAAAGGAGAGCACAGGCCCAGAGAGATTCCAGAGAGAGATCCTGTTGCTACTCCAAAGGCTCCTAAAGCCAACAAACAAGAAAAAAATAAGCCTTAGGTTCCTAATAAAATGTTGAAAATTCACTAACAGGTAAACCTTTGCATTCCAGGTGTATCCATAAGTAGCATAGAAGATTGGGGCATGCCAGTTTTCGTGTTCTTAGAATGATGCGAATTCATGAAAGGTTTGGATCTGAAGGGTGTAAGGTGTTCTTGGATTGTGCTGTCTGCAAGAAAGCCAAATCCAAAGCAGCAGCTGTTCCAAACATGCTACTGCGCCTGTCAACATCGTTTTGATTTGGTACACTGACATAGTGAGGTCCATTTGCACCAACACTTGGTGGTAAAAATATTTCTTAACAATTGTTGATAATTATTCTAGATATGGATTTGTATTTCCTATGAAAGAAAAATCAGAGACCTTTCAGATCTTTAAAGATTTGCAACTTATGTCAATACCCAACACAATGTTAGCATCGCTAGAATTCAAAGTGATCCGGTGCTGAATTCATGTCTCAGTGTTTTCAGGACTGGATCGTAAGAATGGAATTCTGCACCAGACCTCAGCCCCATTCCTGTGAAAATGGGTGGCGAGAACAGAAGCGGAGTTCTACAAACCATGATGCGTTGTCTCCTAGAAGCGCTAATCTCAGTCTCCCATACTGAGGTGAAGCTATTAAATGTGCAAATTACATTATTAACCGCATCTGGAGTAGTGTAATAAATCAGACACCTTTCTTCATGTTATATGGATATAAACCTGATCTTAAAAACATCCCTATTTTTGGTTCATACACTATGGTGAACATTCCCTTAGCTCAAAGAAAGAAAGGAGGTCCAGCAACAAAAAGAATGAGATTCATGGGTATTGATGACAATTCAAAATGGAGCAAATTCGTTGACTCCAGACATGTAATTGTGATTTCTCAGTCCTTCAATTTTGAGGAAGATACTGACTGGTCCAGGATTCACTCCAATGATCCTGGAGTTTATTTTCCTAGAGATGATGCTATTAATGTCATGCAGCCTGATGATCATGATTCACAGGTGGATGTTCCATCAACTAGTTCTTCTCAACCAGATGCTCTGTCTTCGCAAGCCGCCGATGCTGAGGCTAGCGACTATGAAGATGAGGACGAAACGGAAGAAGAATGGACAGTTGTTCCGAGACATTCCGAGAGGGGCAGAGGAATCCTCTGAAGCGATATCCATGGCAATTGACAAAAGCACCTTTACTGTTGATTTGTGCTGTTACACTGCCTCCTGACAAGTTCACACAAATTAAGCATCTTCCTGATTCAGAGCAAGAGAAATGGTATGAGGCAATGCAGGCTGAAATGGACAGTCTAAAGAAACTCAAGGTGTTTACACCTGCAAGTCCTCCAGCAAATAAGAAAGTTATTGGCACTAGATGGGTCTACAGAATTCAAAAGCCAAATGGTAAATCATTATACAAGGCCAGACTTGTAGCTCAGGGTTTCGCTCAACGTATCCTGAGGACTACACAAATACTTACTCACCAACAGTTCGGACTGAAAGCGTAAAAATTGCTTTAGCCACTGCAACTATTCTTGGTTTAGAAGTTTTCCAATTTGATGTGGAAACAGCTTATCTAAATGCTAGCCTGGATGAAAAAATTTACGTCAAAGGTCCTCCAGGATTCCAGAAGCAAAAAGGGGATACCTGGCTTCTAAACAAAAGTCTTTAAACAGTCTGGTTTAATGTGGTACTTATGTCTTACTGACAAATTAAATTCAATGGGCTTTATTAAGTCGAAACTGATGATGAATCGTGTTCACAAAAAAAATCTGGGAATATATATGAGATATATTCTTGTTTATGTTGATGATATTGTTTATATTGGTCCAAATAAGCAAATGGTGAGAATTTTCCAAAGCTTTGCAGAAATATTTTACATTGAAATCTTTGGTTACATTAACACTTATTTGGGTGTTCAGATTACCAAAACTCAGAAGAAGGTTTAGTCTTTCACAAGAAGATAAGATTGAACAACTGTTGCATCATTGCAATATGAAGGATGCTAAACCAGCTAGCATACCTATGCAAACAGATTTTCATAATCTGGCACATGAACCAAGTCCTGATTTTGAAGATCAAACACTTTATCGTTCAGTCATTGGGTCATTATTATATTTAGTAGTTGACCAGACCTGACATTGCACTTAGTGTTAATCTTTTGTCACGACATATGTAGGTAAAACAAAACAGTTTCATTGGTTATGCATTAAGAAGTTGTTGAGATATTTAAAGCACACTAAAGTATGAAGTTGTTGTTAGAACCAACACATACTGGTTATGCAGAATTATGTTGTTATGCCGATTCTGATTGGAAGTAACAGTGATAAGATCAGTAAAAAGTACTTCAGGTTGTATGATGTTCTTAAATGGATGTCCTGTTTACTGGCAGAGTGCGTAAACAGAATTCCATTCTTGCTCATCTACTGAAGCTGAATATGCTTGTGTTTCAGATGCTTGTAATTCTCTCTGCGTGTTTGATGCTTTAGACAGATATCTGGACATGCCTGATCCAGCCAATCACCGTGATGGAAGACAACGAATCTGTGGTTTATATTTCTGAAACCGTTTCACAGTTCTAGGTCCAGACACACCTTGACATTCATTATAAGAACATAAAGCAATTAGTTAAATAAGGTTTATTAAATTACAGTATGTGTCCACACATGATCAGATTGCTGACATGCTCAACAAACCACTTCCAGCTGCACCTTTCAAATATCTGCGTGAGAAGATGCC
>CM019155.1:69755534-69808035 GCA_009733165.1 Naja naja
TCAAATACCAACAGCAGCTCAACAGCAACAAGTCCACCCGCAACCACAGGTTCAACCAGCAATGGCACAGCCACAAATGCATTTAGCAGGGCAACCAGTGCCAGCACCAGCTCCAGCGCCTCCTGGTGTCCAAGCACACATTGCTCAACCAGCATAAATTATGCATGTTCCTCTGCAAACTTCTATCACCCACTGACTGGTGATTCAAAATAGCCTAGGTCGAAATTACAAGGCATGGGTCAGTGAGGTTGGCATTTTACTTCATAGAGAAGGTACCCACTGTATGGTGTTTAATCCTCCACCACAACCTTGGCCTCCTGAAATAAGAGACTTGGATACTAAAGCATGCACAACATTATTGTTGTCAATGACACTGAACTGCAGATTATTTTTTCTACTCTGATGCAAACCGCCCAACAAATTTGGGGCTCAGAAGCTATTACTGGCCTGTTTCAATTGAATCTACATGTTTACTCTTAACTTGAATTTCATGGTTCGAGATTAAAACCAGGTGAAACTATTGGAGAACATTAACTAAAAATGAATGGAAAGATGCCATTTCAAAGATTAATCAAGTGTCTATTGCTCAGCTTACGTTGATCATGTGTGCAGAATTTTAACTGAAGAAGCACTCATGCAAGCCATGCCACATTTGAGAGGACCACCTGCATCAAGAGCTCCAGCTAAGCCGCCACTCGGAGGAAGAGGCTTGCTCCAAGGATGCCAAGATGCTGTATCTGCAATCGCAGGGATGCCACACCGAGAGTCCCCAAACAATCTCGCACCACAGCCCAGAGGAACAGATTCCAGAGGCAGAGGCGGAGGACAAGGTCGCCAGCAGTCCCAGGCGGATCTAAGCTCCACACATCACATTGGCGTTAACCAATGATCCACAACCTTATCCAGAGTATGACAGATGATTCTCTGACTTTAGACAGAGCAGCAGTATATGTTACCTACAGAAGATCTTTATACAGAGATGCACGAGCCTGAACTCCGACATGCGGAACTGTACACTTTTTTCAAATTATCCTGTTCAGGTTGGGGAAAAGGAACTGTTTATATTGAAGAGCTCGATGCATTGATTCCCATGTTTATTATATACCAACAGCAACCTGTAGTTTGTTTAGTCAAAGTCATTTGTCGAGAGTAATCAAGTACCAGGTTCACCATTTTGAAAAAGCAATGCGGGTTAAAGAGGGTAATATTGTTGCTGAAACCATATTAATTGGTGGTGTTTATTACCTAAAGCCAAAGTCTAACTCAAGCACAGGCAAGTATATCTCCAAAAGAGAGAGCACAGGCCCAGAGAGAGATTCCAGAGAGAGATCCCCAGCGCCTAAACTCCAAAGCCTACAAAAAGAAAAAAAAAAAATAAGCCTTAGGGTTCCTAATAATAAAATGTTGAAAATTCACTAACAGGTAAACCTTTGCATTCCAGGTGTATCCATAAGTAGCATAGAAGATTGGGGCATGCCAGTTTTCGCGGTTCTTAGAATGATGCCGGAATTCATGAAAGGTTTGGATCTGAAGGTGTAAGGTGTTCTTGGATTGTGCTGTCTGCAAGAAAGCCAACCAAAGCAGCAGCTGTTCCAAAACATGCTGCCTGTCACATATGCTTTTGATTTGGTACACCATATAGTAGGTCCATTTGCAAACACTTGGTGGAAACAATATTTTAACAATTGTTGATAATTATTCTAGATATGGATTTGTATTTCCTATGAAAGAAAAATCAGAGACCTTTCAGATCTTTAAAGATTTTGCAACTTATGTCAATACCCAACACAATGTTCGCATCGCTAGAATTCAAAGTGATCACGGTGCTGAATTCATGTCTCAGTGTTTTCAGGACTGGATGCGTAAGAATAGAATTCTGCACCAGACCTCAGCCCCTTACATTCCTGTGGAAAATGGAGTGGCGGAACACAGAAACGGAGTTCTACAAACCATGATGCGATGTCTCCTAGAAGACGCTAATCTCAGTCTCCCATACTGAGGGTGAAGCTATTAAATGCAAATTACTATTAACCGTGATCTGGAGTAGTGTAATAAATCAGACACCTTTCATGTTATATGGATATAAACCTGATCTTAAAAACATCCCTATTTTGGTTCATACCTATGAACATTCCTTAGCTCAAAGAAAGAAAGAGGTCCAGCAACAAAAGAATGAGATTCATGGGTATTGATGACAATCCAAAATGGAGCAAATTCGTTGACTCCAGACATGTAATTGTGATTTCTCAGTCCTTCAATTTTGAGGAAGATACTGACTGGTCCAGATTCACCCAATGATCCTGGAGTTTATTTCTAGAGATGATGCTATTAATGTCATGCCTGATGATCATGATTCACAGGTGGATGTTCCATCAACTAGTTCTTCTCAACCAGATGCTTTGTTCCGCAAGTGCCGATGCTGAGGCTATACACTATGAAGATGAGGACGAAACGAAGAAGAATGGACAGTTGTTCTGCAGACATTCAGAGGGCCAATGGAAGGGAATCCTCTGAAGCTATATCCATGGCAATTGACAAAAGCACCTTTACTGTTGACTCAGCTGTTACACTGCCTCCTGACAAGTTCACACAAATTAAGCATCTTCCTGATTCAGAGCAAGAGAAATGGTATGAGGCAATGCAGGCTGAAATGGACAGTCTAAAGAAACTCAAGGTGTTTACACCTGCAAGTCCTCCAGCAAATAAGAAAGTTATTGGCACTAGATGGGTCTACAGAATTCAAAAGAAGCCAAATAATAAATAAATTATACAAGGCCAGACTTGTAGCTCAGGGTTTCGTTCAACGGTATCCTGAGGACTACACAAATACTTACTCACCAACAGTTCGGACTGAAAGCGCAAAATTGCTTTTAGCCACTGCAACTATTCTTGGTTTAGAAGTTTTCCAATTTGATGTGGAAACAGCTTATCTAAATGCTGACCTGGATGAAAAAATTTACGTCAAAGGTCCTCCAGGATTCCAGAAGCAAAAAGGGGATACCTGGCTTCTAAACAAAAGTCTTTAAACAGTCTAATGTGGTACTTTATGTCTTACTGACAAATTAAATTCACTGGGCTTTATTAAGTCCGAAACTGATGAATGCGTGTTCACAAAAAAATCTGGGAATATATATGAGATAATTCTTGTTTATGTTGATGATATTGTTTATATTGGTCCAAATAAGCAAATGAGTGAGAATTTTCCAAAGCCTGCAGAAATATTTACATTGAAATCTTTAGGTTACATTAACACTTATTTGGGTTCAGATTACCAAAACTCAGAAGGGGTTTAGTCTTCTTCACAAGAAGATAAGATTGAACAACTGTTGCATCATTGCAATATGAAGGATGCTAAACCAGCTAGCATACCTATGCAAACAGATTTTCATAATCTGGCACATGAACTAAGTCCTGATTTTGAAGATCAAACACTTTATCGTTCAGTCATTGGGTCATTATATACATTAGTAGTTGGACCAGACCTGACATTGCACTTAGTGTTAATCTTTTGTCACGACATGTAGGTAAGGCAAAACAGTTTCATTGGTTATGCATTAAGAAGTTGTTGAGATATTTAAAGCAATAAAAAAGTATGAAGTTGTTAGAACCAACATACATACGGTTGCATTATGTTGTTATGATTCTGATTGAAAGCGATAAGAAGTCACGTAAAAGTACTTCAGGTTGTGGCGATGTTCTTAATGGATGTCCTGTTTACTGCGCGCGCGTAAACAGAATTCCATTTCTTGCTCATCTACTGAAGCTGAATATGCTTGTGTTTCAGATGCTTGTAATTCTCTAACGTGGTTTGATGCTTTAGTCACAGATATCTGGACATGCCTGATCCAGCCAATCACCGTGATGGAAGACAACGAATCTGTGGTTTATATTTCTGAAACACGTTTCACAGGTTCTAGGTCCAGACACCTTGACATTCATTATAAGAACATAAAGCAATTAGTTAAATAAGGGTTTATTAAATTACAGTATGTGTCCACACATGATCAGATTGCTGACATGCTCAACAAACCACTTCCAGCTGCGCAGCACAAATATCTGCGTGAGAAGATGTGCCTTATCTGATGTCCGCTTAACAGACAAAAGAAGGGGATGTCACTGCGTTTTTTGGTTTGTCTGCCAAGCTCCTAAACTAATATTATTTGCAAGCAGGTGTCTGCTAGCTAGAATTGTTATCTTGTCTCCATAGTAATGAGATTAAAAAGTCTTCTGATGTCTGAGTTTACTGCGCATGTCTTTAAAAGTTTTTACTTCACTTCCTGTAACTTCCTTTGTACTTTTTTCCCCCTCTATATGCCATGGTGTGAGATTAAGCTGCTGGTATGTAGCTCATTAGGTTTTCTTATTTTTGAAAATAAAAAATGTTTCTTAGATTACTTTCCAGGTCTAATTTTATCAGAGTTGACAGCAAAGAAAAGCATGGTCTATCACCTCTAATTAGCAGGGATGTTTTGGAAGATTTTTACTGCCTGACAAAAGGTTTTTTCAAAGCCTTGACACAGCTGAGGGGGGAGGACCCCTGAGCGAGCTGGGAAGAATGGATCGGATGTGGGACTGGGGACAGGACAGGCTCCCAAAGCCCTGGAGGGAGACCCTGGGGAGTTCCATAGAGCAGCTGAGGAATTTGACCAGGCCACCATCCATGATGAGGGGCCCTCATGCAGCCCAAAGGAGAGGGGAGGTGCAGCCGATCCTTTTGAAGTGAGGAGACACAGACGGGAATGCAGCCCCCCTTTTCCACCCATCAGGAGGAGCCCAAGACTGCAACGTCTCCCACACAGCAGGCAGGCCGCCCAAGGCAGGCAATCCCCTCCCTCTCTGTGAACTAGGACTGAGGAAGGTGGTCAGCCACATCAGGCACAGACTTACAGGGGCTGATAGGAGGAGGGAGGAGCATTGCTGAATGAGCCACCCTGCTTCAGGGGAAGATTTGGTGGGGACTTCAACCAGCTAGCTCTGTTCTTTGATTTGGCTGAGATCCACCTAGAATGCTATGGACACCCCTACCCATCCCCCAGAGCTATGGTGAATACTGTCACCCAGGGGCTAGAGGGAGAGGCAAGGGAATGGCTAGCAGCCCTACACAAGAGGAGAGCCCTCCAACTGCAGGACATAGATGACTTTCTATGATTGCTAGAGACCGGATTTGAGGAGATGGAGAACAACCCGTATGCAGAAGATGAGCTCAGAAACCTAAGGCAGAGGGGGTGACCCATCAAGGAACACATCCATGAATTCAAGAGAGTAATTGGGAAGCTACCTCCTTTACCAGAGCAGCTGTTAGTGCATTTTTTCAGAACAAACCTGGACAAGCAAATTGCCCAGGAAACCGCCTACTGGCACATCCTGAACTGACTTTGAGTGGTTCCAACGGCGGATTGCGCACCAATGACATGAGAAAGCAACCGGACGCTAAAGAGAGAGATCAACCAGACCAGAGGCCACCCAACCAATGGGGTACCATAGCACCACAGCCTCCCCCAAAACCAGCCCTCCCACAAAGTCCACTGAAATGCTACAGATGCAGGGGAATAAGCCACATGGCATCAGCATGCACAATCCTAGCCCCAAAATCAAGACCAGAGCCACCACCCAAGGCACGACTGGAATGAGGCCCCAAGCGCACCATCTATATGTGCTGGAAGGCCCTCCAGACTCTAGAGGTCGCTCCCCACCCAGCTGAAGGGGGGGAACCCTGGGCAATGTTGACCAGTCACTGGAATCCTATGACAGTGAGGACAAGGGAAAAAAATGACCCAATGATGAGTGAAGCAGTTCACCCTTTCATTTTCCTAATACAGCCCCCAAAACATGAACCCTGGGGACTTTTCAAGCCCTAATAGACTCAGGCTGCACTGGATGCTTGATCAATCTAACTACAGTCCCAAAACTGGGGATCAGAGCAAAAAGACTTACTCAGTCTGGTTTGAACAGGTCGATGGGTCCCTACTAGGGGAAGCCTATGCCACCCACCTGACCGAACCAGTGAGGCTAGAGTTAGTGAATCACTGGGAAGTAATTTGATTTGTAATAGCCCCCAAAATGACAGATGCAGTCATACTGGGACTCGCCTGGTTAGACAAGTGGGGACTGACCATATGGTGGAAAGGGGGTAGCTCCAGACTGAAGATAGCAAAGGGACCCCAACACCCTCCACACTAGCAGATAGAAGCACTGCCTATGTAGGGAATGCCCCCAAAGAGACCACCAGAACAACTGGCAGACACCTCCGACAAAACCCCAGAGGCCGAGCAGATCCCAAGGGAATATCATGACCTTGCAGAAGTATACAGCGAAGCCTAGTGCAATGTCCTGCCTCCCCACCATGAGACAGACTGTGCCATCGAAATAACCCCTGGGGCAAAACTTCCCAAGCCCCAACTGTATGCCATGATGCCCTGGATAATGCAAGAAATGCACAAATACATAGATAAAAACCTAGCAAGGGGATTCATTGAGCCAGCCAGGCCATAGGTCACAGCCCCAGACCAGTTCAAAGAGAAAAAAGATGAAACTATGAGATTATACGTGGATTTTAGAGGCATAAACTGTCTGTGTACACAACCTATACCCCTTCCCTCTCATGAAGGACATGCTATCTCACCTGGCCATGGGAAAAGTCTTTACCAAATTAGACCTCAGAGAAGCATATTACCAAATACGCATCAGGGAGGGAGATGAATGGAAAACAGCATTCAACTGCCCCCTAGGGAGCTTCCAATTCAAAATCATGCCTTTTGGACTGCAGGGGCCCCAGCGATGTTCATGCAGTTAATAAACGAGATGCTGCATGAGCATCTCTATAAGGGGGTTCCCGTCTACCTGAACGATATCCTCTTCTACACTGAGACCATGGATGACCACACACCCCTGGTCCCCTAGGTACTGGAAAAACTTCTGGCAGCCAACCTGTATGTCAAGCTATCAAAATGCGAATTCCACCACACATGGCTAGACTACCTGGGCTACTGAGTGTCAAATGAGGGAATAGAGATGGATCCAGCCAAAGTACTATGCTGGCAGCCCCCTCGCACCTGCAGACAGCTACAAAGTTTTTAGGGTTCGCAAACGTCTATCAGCACTTCATCCCTTCTTTCGCAAAGAGTGCGAAACCCATGATGGACCTCCTAAGACAGGGAGTTCAGGAATGAAACCCCACCTGGGACAACCTCTACAGTGGGACCTAACCTGCCAAAAGGCATTTGAAACACTGAAAGAACTGTTTGCAAAAGAACCAGTGCTGAAGCATCCTGACCTATTTCAAATTTCAAGAGGTTGGTGAGAGGAGCTGCTGGCTGCTTGTGAAGAGGGAGAGGATGAGTACAAAGGAAAAAGGCAGTTTGAATCGCTTTCATTGCATTTCAAATTCCAAGAGGTTGGTGGGAGGAGCTGCTGGCTGCTTGTGAAGAAGCAGAGGGTGAGTACAAAGGAGAAAGGCAGTTTGAATTGCTTCCATTGCATTTCAAATTCCAAGAGGTTGGTGGGAGGAGCTGCTGGATGCTTGTGAAGAGGCAGAGGGTGAGTACAAAGGAGAAAGATAGTGGCCCGTGCACCTAACCGTGCGCCAATCATATAACTATAAACCAAAAATACCAATAATACATTTAGGGTTAGTGCGCTTGAGATTGTGATTTTAATTTATTTCAGAATGACTGGCTTAGTTCAGTGTAATAGTTGCTTTCACAGACTCTTTTCAAATTTGGATACTGTCCTCTTTGTAAAAAAAATTACCAGTCTACATGGACAGATTACCTATCTAGAATCTCTAATCTGTGCTCTCCAAGCAGAAATTAGGTGCCCAATCCAGCCATCTATTGAGCTGCCATGCTACCAGCCCCCACTACCACAAAGATCCTACAGGAAAAGGGCAATATGGACAACCACGCGATCTGGCAGGTGAGAGCTGTGGATCATACACAAAGCTTTTGCTGTGTCCCAGCATAACAGATACAGTGTCCTTGCTGACCTTAATAGTAACACTAAAGTGACAGGTCAAGGTAGTTGTGATAATGATAACTCAAATAAGCTGGGGATCATCGTCCTAGAAGAAGAACTTACTTTGGAAAGGAGAAAGTGTGAATCATGTATTAAGCACCAGTCACACAAGAAGAGCAAGGCATCAAAAAAGAGAAGCCACCTTCTGGTTGGAGACTCAATTGTAAGGGATGTAAATTTAGGAAAGGACACGGAGGTTTTGAAAGAGGTCAGGTGACTGCCAGGTGCTACTGCCAGCAGAGACAAGAGGCATATTCTTAAGATAGTCAAGAATGCTAGTAAGGATTGTGATGTTGATGCTATTATACATCTTGGTACAAATGATCTGTCCCAGAAGGATGTACTTTCTTTTCAGAAAGACTTCCAGGGCTTGGGGTATGAACTTAGTAATATGGGCTGTAGGCTTATCTTTTCAGAGGTTCTACCAGTATACAAGGAACAAAAAGGGAAAGACCAGTGTGTAGTGGAGTTTAATGTGTGGCTAAAGGAGTAATATAAAAAGGAAGGCTTTGGTTTTATTAGTCATGATGTCTGCAGCTGGTCCAATGAAAAACTGTACAAAAGAGATGGTTTGCATCCATCAAAGAAAGGGACTGAGTTACTTGGCGTTAAATTCACAGATTTCCTGGATAAACATTTAAACTCAACAGCGGGGGCAGAGAATTAATGGATACAGAACATTTCTGTCCCCAGCAACCTAAAATTAATAAGGATACCAGTGCATGCAAAATAGATGTTTGTGCAGGTAAGATTATCAACCTTGCTGTCAACCAAAACCAAGCATTTAATAGTGAGTGCCATACCATGTGCATTAATCAAACAGGTGGCAAGAAAGTAGGGGCAGGCAGGCACAACACAGGTTATGTAGACAGTAAACACAGTGTCAGACATAAGGATCTCAAGTGCCTATATACAAATGCACAAAGTCTGGGGAACAAACAGGGTGAACTTGAACTACGAATACATGAAGCTAGATATGATATAGTTGGAATAACAGAAACTTGGTAGGATGAAACCCATGACTGGAACATACTGGTAGAAGGATACAAACTCTTCCAAAAAAACCAAACCCCATGAAAGAGGAGCTGGAGTTACACTGTATGTAAAGGACCACTACATTGCTACAGAATGCATGAAACCAAAGATGAAAACCTCCTAGAATGTATATGGGTCAATATAAAAGGAAAAAAGAATGACATGGCCATAGGTGTATATTATAGGCCACCCAATCAAGCAGAAAAAATAGATGTTCTTTTTGCAACCAACTAACAAACATATGCAGGAAACACACAACAATAGTAATTGGGGACTTCAATTATCCTGATATCAATTGGAAAACTAATTCTGGACCAAGTGAGAAATCAAATAAGTTCCTAACCAACCTAGCTGACAACTTTGTTGTCCAAAAGATAGAGGATGGAACTAGAGGGACAGCCATACTGGACTTAATTCATACAAACAGAGAATAAGCGATAGAAGGAGTTGAAACTGCAGGAACCTTGGGTGAGAGTGACCATGTCATACTAGAATTCAACATAACACAAACACAAGCAATAGAATCATAATGACACCAAAGTCTTGGATTTTAAAAGAGCTGATTTAATAAGCTCAGAGAGAACTTGGGAAAGATTCCATGGATGAAAATCCTAAAGGGGAAAACAACTCAAGAATCTTGGGAAACTCTGAAAAGTATGATCATAGAAGCCCAGACCAGCACAATACTACTGAGAAAGAAAAACAAGAAATCCAAGAAGAAATCAGCAAGGCTACACAAAGATCTCTCTGGCAAATTGAATAGAAAACAAAGTAGAAAAAGGCTCAGAACAAACAAAGACTTGCAACAAAAGTCAAAGATAATAAAAAGTTTCTTCCAACATATAAATAACAAGAAAAAATCAAGGAAACAGTCTGTAATTCAAAAGAGAGAAGATGGCAAGGAAGTAACAGGCAACAGAGAGAAAGCAGAACTGCTTAACTCATTCTTTGCATCAGTCTTCATGCAAAGAAACTATAGCTCAACCACCAAAAACATAACTGTAAAAGACAGACCAGAAATAAAGTTAAAATAAGCAAAGAGAACACCTGTCTGATCTTGAAACACAAATCACCAGGGCCTGATGGATTACATCCAGAATTTTAAAGGAGCTGGCAGATGTCATCTCAGAACCATTGCACCATATCTTTCAAAAATCCACCGGAGAACTACCAGTGGACTGGAAAAGATGATGTGGTTCCCATCTTCAAAAAGGAAAAACAGACCCAGGAAACTATAGATCAATCAGCCTAACATCATATTGGAAGATACATGGAAAGATAATTTAAAAACAGATCTGCCAACATCTAGAAACAAGTAAAGTAATAACTAAAGGTGGTTTGTTAAGAGATCACAAACAAATTTTTAACAAATTTTATTCAATTTTTAACAATTTTTAAAACAGCTCTTTTCAGTAGACAGCATGTTCCCGGTCACACTTTTACATGCAAATATGACAGTAAATCTATATTCATTTTAAACATTTGACTTCACTTCTATTCCATTTTAGCAGACAAAGGATCAAAGAAATTAATCCTAATCTCAAATCTTAATCTCAATCTGTATAGCCCCCAGTTCATTTTATTTAATGCAAATATATATATATTTTAAAAACTTCATTTATAAATCTTACAAATAACAATATATTTGCCCATCATATTAAAGATAAGGTTTATCCATATCTATCCTTTAATTATCTTCACATTGTTAATACTCTTTTATCATTTACAGAATTCTTTTGTCCATCAGATTTGCCCTTTCATCACATATTCTCTCCATAATTCTAAATCCATAAATTTTAACACTAAAAGAATGAGAAAAACCTAGACTTGCCCCCTTTACTACTACTTTGAAAGTGACACCTGGTGGTTAATATAGTAGCATAATCATAATCATTCCCTTTAAAACGAAAAGATAGAAGAAAAAGAAAAGAAAAAGACTTACACTCTAATCGATCGGGTTCTGCAACACATATCCCCTAAGATTTATTTATGGTTCCAAGATAATAATAAAATAACTAATCTTGGTTATTGACAAACCTCATTTTAGGCATTTTCTAAAATCATTTCAATTAATTCAATTCATCTAATCATCATTTAGTCAAGAAATAAAATGTGACCTTTACCAGTAAAATTGTCAGTAACCCCTATTGTTTTACACTTTTATAATTACAATATATTCTTATTACCATTTCTTCATGCAGAACCCCCTTTAAATACGTTAGCCATTATCTCTATGCAAACAAGTTTTCTTTATTGTAACTCCTGTTCTCTACATTCTTTTGTTCTGTTTTTCTTCTCTTTTTATCCTGCTTATCCCCTTCTATCCAGTTTGAATCCTCTCTCTTTACCTTTCTGCTTTCTATCCTTCTGGACCTTAAATATCTAATTTCATAAATGTTCCCTTAATTACCTTCTGTTTCATTTTTATTCATCCTCCCTTTCCCTTTTCCATATCTTGTGTTAGTTGTCTTCTTAAAATGGCTGCTTGTGCTGGCTCCTTCTCCTCCCTATTATCCTGCTCTCCTCCTTCTATCCAGTTTGAATCCTCTCTCTCTCTTTGCTTTTCTTTGTTCCTTTCCTTCTGAACCTTTCTAACATGCTTAATTTCAGAATGTTCCCTTTTTAGATACTTTCTTAGGTTCCGTTTTTAGCCACCCTTCCTTTCCTTTTATTTGATTAATCTTGTATTAATTGTCTTTTAAGATGGCTTTCTCTTTGTTGGCTCCACTTTCAAGGTTCTTTCTTCTTTATTCAGCATTTGAATGCCCATATTTTCTAACATGCCAAGTTAGTTCAGTCACTTCCTGTAACAGTTCTTTCATACTTTTAAACTCCATTTTAATTTTGGATGACCACCAAAATTTTAATTTTCCTCTTTCTTCTTTAAATTTTCTATGATCCAGCCCAGGTCCAGAGTCTATATCAATATCACCAATTAGTCCCATCTGTGTATTCAAGCTTTCACTCTATGAGTCTTATGCTCTTTAAAATGTAACAACTCTAATCCACAAAGGAACAAGATAGTTTTTACTTCTTTAGTTTCAAATTTTCTCCACAAGTATTTTGTGCACAGAGTCTTAACCCTTTCCTTTTATTTTGATATTCAAAGTTTTCCGAGTCTCTTACGCTGGCTTCTTCCTTTCCGTTCGAAGTCTTTATAGCTGTCAAAAATATTTTACTTATTTTTCCATCACTTGAACTATGCCGCTTGTTTCTTTTAAAACTCATCTTTATTAAACCCGGGTGCCTTGGTCTTACCATCCGATACTCGTTCCTCTGCTGTCGACTTCTTCTTTCCTCCTGCACCAATCTTAATCCCGCTGAGATCTTCTTCTTCGAGTGGCCATTTTGACCACCACTTTTGACGCCTTCGAGGGAAAAGACCAGACCCAAAAGGGGAGATGCCCCCTCACTCTGGCTGGCAGATTTCTTTCTCCGCCCCCTTACGAGGCAGCTTCAGCCCCGAACCTTGCTGGATCGGGCTCCGACGCAAGAGCCAGGCTGCGGTCGATCTATCATCACAAACCGCCACTCGCTTCGAAGGCTCAACCCGAAGTCATGCCAAACCAATCTTATTTCATTCTTCAACATGGTAACTAAATTAGTAGACCAGCAAAATACTGTGGACATAATATATTTAGATTTCAGCAAGGGCATTCACAAAGTAGACCACAACCTACTTAGTAAGCTAGAAAAAGTGTAATAGATAGCACTACCACTAGATGGACTCAACTGGCTGACAAACTCAACTAGTAGTCCTTAATGGGTCTAAGTCTACATGGAGGAAAGTAAGCAGGGGTGCATACACCCGCCTTAGCCCAGTACTCTTCAATAATTCTTAACAACTAGATGAGGGAATAGAAGGGGAATCTACCAAATTTGCAGATGATACTAAGCTGGCAGGAATAGCTAACACCCAAGAAGATAGGCTCAAGATCCAGATGGATCTTGACAGACCAGAACACTGGGCGATCTAACAAAATGAAATTCAGTGTAGAGAAAAGTAAAGTCCTACACTTAGGCAAGAAAAACCAAAAGTACACATATAGACTGGTGAAACCAGGCTCAATAGCAGTAACTGAGAGGGATCTTGGAGTCTTAGTGGGCAACCAGCTAAATATGAGCCAGCAGTGTGCAGCAGCCGCCAAAAAAGCTAATGCAATTCTAAATTGTATTATCAGAGGGATACAATCAAGATCAAGGGAGGTACTAATACCACTCTATAAAGCCTTAGTAAGACCACACCTAGAGTACTGCATCTAGTTCTGTTCACATTACCAAAAAGATGTTTAGATTCTAGAAAAAGTACAGAGAAGAGCAACCAGGATGATCAGGGGGCTGGAGACTAAAACATATGAAGAACAGTTACAGGAACTGTTACAGAGAAGGACCAGGGGAGACATGATAGCAGTCTTCCAATATTTGAGGGGCTGCCACAGAGAGGAAAGGGTCAAGCTGTTTTCAAAGACAATAGATGGAAACTGAACAAGAGATTTAACTTGGAAATAAGGAGAAACTTTCTGACAGTGAGAACAATCAACCAGTGGAACACCTTGCCCTTAGAAGTTGTGGGAGCGCCATCACTTGAGACTTTCAAGAAGAGATTGGACTGCCATCTGTCAGAAATGGTGTAGGGTCTCCCCGGCTGAGGGGGTTGGACTAGATGACCTACAAGGTCCCTTTCAACTCTGATTATCTGGTATCTGACCCTGAACAATCATTCGTCATCCAAGCAGACACCAGTGACCTGGCAGTGGGAGCTGTGCTACTCCAAAGAAATAACCAAGGAAACCTATAGCCCTCTGCCTACACCTATCGTAAACTCATAGACACAGAGAGTATGCATGGGTTGTATGAGGCTTTACGCAGAGACAATTAACTTGGCACCACCTACTGGAAGTGGGTAGAGGCCATTCGAAGTCTGGACCGACCATAAAAATCTGGAGGCCCTTTGGACCCTGTGAAAATTATCACCCAAATATGTTTGCTGGACTCAATACTTCAACCAGTTCGACTTCATGCTAAAGCACACCCCAGGGGGGCGGAAATTTCTAACTGACGCACTCTCCCACATGCCCCAATACAAATACAGGAGATAGTAGATGCCAACATCCCTCCTGCCCAAATAACTGCTCAAGTAACCACCAGGCGACAACACTGCGACCGGCAAGACCAACCCGCAAGCAATCTAACCATGAAACTCAAAAGTGAACTGCTAGAAGACCCCTGGTTCCGAGACAATCAACACATCCTGACAAAAAGGGATGACCTGATGTGGAAGGGGATAAAACTCTACATCCCAGAATCCCTATGCACCCTAATTCTCCAAAGGAGCCACAACGCCAAACTGGGAGGCCACTTCGGGTTCTTAAAGACTTTACCTGGCATAAAGAAAAATGTTGACAGTTGTGTAAAAAGTTGCACCGTCTGCGCCCCAATGAAAAAATGAGCAGGGAACCCCTCCCCCCCGACTGCTGTAACTGGCAACAGAGCCAACGAGGCCATGGGAGGAAATCACAATGGACTTCATAGTGGAGTTACTGAAAAGTGGGGAAAACACAGTGATCTGGACTGTAATAGATCTGTTCTCCAAACAGGTGCACCTCATACCCTGCAGCAGACTAACCTCAGGTCACCAGTTAGCCAAGCTGTTCCTGAAGCACATCTACCACCTGCATGGAGTACCACGAAGAATTATTTCAGACAGAGGGGTCCAGTTCATGGCTAAGTTCTGGAGGGAGTTCCTGCAGTCAATGGGGTCATCCCACGGCCTTTGCTCAGCCTTTCATCTGAGCACCAATGGGGGGGCAGAGAGGGTGAACACCATAGTAGAGCAATACCTGAGGTGCTACGTGAACTGTCAGCAGTCCAATTGGGTGGGCCTCCTGCCTTTTGCGTACAATAATGCTATTCACAGTAGCACAGGACTAACCCTATTCAAAGTAGTGAGTGGCATGGACTTCATCCCAATGCCTGAGTATCCAAGGTATTCCCCCTCCTCGATCAGCTTGACAGATTAGATGTCAATGCTGAAAGCAATTTGGGAGAATGTTAAAAAAGGTAACCTATAAGAAACAGGCACAGAAACACTGAGTTCCACAACGGCCATTCCAGTTGGGGGAGAAGGTCTACCCCTCCACAAAATATATGAGGTTAAAACTCCCTAGCAAGAAACTGGGGCCAAATTTATGGGACCATTCCCCATAGTAAAGATCATCAACCCAGTCATGGTGAAACTGAAATTGCCCCCACTGCTAGGGAAGATACACCCGGTATTCCATAGTAGCATCTTCAAACCCATGGTTGGATTGACCCTGAGGCTGCTACCCTGTCAGCCCCCGGACCCCGTAGTCATAGAGGGCTAGATCCATTATGAGGTGCAGCAAATCCTTGATTCGAGGTAGCACAGGGGACAACTCCAATGCATAATCAAGTGGAAGGGCTACCCCTTATCAGAGGCATCTTGGGTAAAGAATAGGAACATCCAGGCTGATTGCCTTGTAGCAAAATTCCATACAGAAAATCCAAACAAGCCCGGGGGGGGCACACCCCTAAATTCTATACCTGTACTTAAATTGTTTTTGCTTTGCGCAGGTCGCCTTCAGGAAGTGAGGGGAGCCAAATGTCAACTCATAAAACATTTCTGGCTTGCTCTTGAGTTGCCATTAGAAGGAGAGGGAGGGGATCTGATGGAGAAGTTCATTGCTATGACCAGAAGCACATTCCACGCACACCTTTCTCCAGGTTACCAAGCCCAGCCAGAGATGCATGTTTTCCACAGCCTGTGAAAGTGCTTCATTGGAGAATGTGATTTATGACACCCTGGGAGGAGAGGGGAAACAGGGTCGTAGGTGGGCAGTAAATTACATAGGGTGGAGCCAACTGCACTTGGGAAAAGTGCCAACATGTTGCTCCTAATAAATAATTGGATTTCTTTTTAAACTTGGCTTGAGGCTCATGAATCTGTTGGAATCCTGACAGTTGATTTAAATCAAATCCATCCTGGCAGGAAGGCTTACTGACTACTGAAATGATCAAACTGGCCTACAAGAAAGATCAAATCAAGAGCAGAAGGCATCAGCATATGAAGTATTACATGCCCAGTGCATTAAAAAATAGCAGGCAAAGCAATTCATAACAAGACTTGGCAATGGCTAAGAGCAGGAAAATTGAATAAAGAGACTTAGGAACTAATTTTGGCTGCACAAGACCAAGCCTTAAGGATAAATACAAAGCTAGGATTGAGAAGACAGCAACAGACAGTAAATGCCACTTATGCAAAAAAGCTGAAGAAACAGTGGACAACCTGCTAAACTGCTGCAAGAAGATCATACAGACTGACTACAAGCAGCAGTATGACATCAATAAAATAGAATCATAGAAAATGAAGAATTTAAATTGCTCTGGGACTTTGGAATTCAAACAGAGGGGCACCTGCCACATAAAACCACATACTTAACAGTAAGATAAGAAAGACAAAAAAGTCTGGATAGTGGATGTGGCAGTGCCTGGAGACAGCAAAATGGAAGAACTGGAGAAGTTAACAAAATACAAAGACCTACAAGTAGAAATAGAATGACTGTAGCAAAAGCAATCAAAGGTGGTACCAATAGTAATAGGCACCTTCCAAAACAACTGGAGCATCACTTGAACACCATTGGCACTGACAAATTTGCCATCAGTCAATTGCAAAAGGCAATTTTATTTGGAATAGTTCAACCCTGTGATGATAGCTGTAACATCATCAAATATCCACCAGTGGTGATATTCAACCAGTTCTCACTGGTTTGGGTGAACCAGTAGCAACGATTTAGCGTGGGTTGCCGAACTGGTAGTGACTTCTGGCTGGCCACACCCTTGACCCGGTTGCCCAACTGCTGCTCGCTCACTTGCCCCCCCACCCAATGCTCATTCGCCCTGCCCAACACTCACCCCGCCCAGTCACTCCTCACCTCCTATGCGGCACACTGGGTCCTCGTGGCTTGCCTTTTTTTTTCCAACACTTTATTGAGTTTTTCCGTTTATACATAATACCATTACTAATTGAACAGTACTGTGACAATATATATATATATTTATGCATCCTAACCAATCTTTCAATACACACTACTTCCATACCCTCTTAATATATACATTATTTACATTTTCTATTCTTTTCTACATTATTTCTATTCTATTGTCAATCCAGATGTACCATGTTTCCCATATTGCATTGTATTCCATGTCAGCTTTCCCTTTTAGTTCCATAGCTAATTTGTCCATTTCCACGCACTTGAAGATTTTTTAAATTATTAAACCTTTGAGAGGTATGGCAGTTTTCTTCCAGTACTGGGCGTAGGAAATTCTAGCTGCTGTTACTACATGTAATATAAGATACTTTATCTTCCTGTTATAGTTTCTTTTTATTATTTCTAAGAGGAATAGTTCCAGGATGAAATCAATTTTATTTTCAACTAACTCTTCTAACCACATATGAATCACTTTCCAATATTTCTTTGCTTCAGGGCATGACCACCAAGAATGAAATAAGGTACCTTGTTGATGTCCACACTTCTAGCAATTTGGTTTTAGCTTTGGGTAGATTTTAGCCAATTGTGAAAGCACCATATACCAATGATAGAACATTTTATGTTGGTCTTCTCGTAAGCCACCGATTTTGTTATTTTATAATTGGTATTCCAAATCTTTTCCCACTGTTCTAATTCAATAGTATGTCCAAAATTTCTACCCCATGCAATCATTGATCCTTTTACAATCTCCTCTGCTCTTTCCCATTCTAATAAGTGTTTATATATTTTAGATAATAATTTTTCATCTGAGCCAATCAAAATTTTATCTAATTTTTGTAATTCATTGTCAGTTCCAAACTCCTGTCTTTTTTATATCTTGTTTGTATTTGCATATAAGTCCACCAGTCCAATTTTATTCCCTATCCTTCCAATTCCTACCTACTCTTTAGATTCCTTCGTTTGTCTAAAATTTCCCTGTACCTGGCCGTTTTCTTAACCTCCGTCATATTAGGGTGGACTACTGCTTCCAAGGGAGATACCCAGTGTGGAATTTTCAGATAATATTTATTTTTTATTTGTCTCCATGATTGTATCAGCATGTCTCTTATTTTATGTCTATAAAAGTATAGATATGGTTTGTTTTCTTTATCCCACAGGAAGGCATGTCACCCTCTTTGTAAGTCATGTGCCTCTATGATTAATATTCTTTTGTTTCTTAGTTTGATGCAATCTCGTATCCATACAAGTATTGCCACCTTATGGTATAATTCCCAATCTGGGAGCCCAAGGACACCTCTGCTCTTGCTATCCTGTAAAACTTTATTCGTGGTTTCTTACCTGCCCAAACAAATTTAATAATTGTTGTGTTTAATTCTCTAAAAAATTTCTTATCTTATTTTATTGGGGTTGTTTGAAATAAGTATAAAAGCTTTGGCAAAACATTCGTTTTAATAGTTGCTATTTGGCCTAATAATAATCGTAAAGTCCCCCATTTTTCCAAATCTTTTATAATTTAGTTAAATAATTTTGTATAATTGTCTTCTTTTATTGAAGAGCATTTTGCTGTTAACCATATTCCTAGATACTTAATTTTTTTTGTAATTTGTAGTCCCATTACACTTTCTAATTCCTTCTTGTTTTTCAATACTATATTTTTCACTAACATTTTGGTTTTGTCTGTTAATTTTGAGTCTTGAGACCTCTCCATATTTCTCTAATTCCTCTATCAGAATTGGACCTGATTCTAATAGCTCTCCAATAAAAAAAATCATCCGTGAATGCTTGTAATTTGTACTCCTCTTTTTTCATTTTCGTTCCTTGTATTCCTAAGTTTTTCCTTATTTTTTATTAATAATGTCTCTAGTGTTAAAATAAAGAGCAGAGGTGACAATGGGCATCCCTGGTGAACTCCTTTTGTTATTCTAAATGCCTTCATTGTATCTCCATTTATTATTACATTAGTCTTTTGGGAAGAATAAACTGTTTCTATTAATTTTTCAAATCTATCTCCAAATTTCATTTCCCTAATCTGATGTATCATGAATTTCCAATTTAAATTATCGAATGCTTTTTGTGCATCCAGAAAAACAAGGGCCACTTGTTTTCCTAGATGCATTTATTAGTATTCTAACATGCTCATTACTATTCTGATATTATCTCTTATTTGCCTGTATGGCAAAAATCCATTTTGATCATTATGTATAATTTCATTTAAAATCTTCTTCATTCTTCCTGCCATGATACTCATAAAAATTTTGTAGGATTTGAAAGATTTAAAAAAGAAACCAGGAAAGCGAAGGCAATGTAACAAGAAGGAAGGAAGCGCAAGAACAGCGAGTTGGAGAGAGTGGAAGGATTGGATAGACATTTGAATGAAGGAGACAGTGAGACCCGTGAGGTGTGGAGAGGAGATCGACAAGATGGACACTAAACTGAAGGAGATTGAAAGGAGAAAGAGAAAGTGTGAAGTTTAAGATGGAGAAGAGAAATGGAAAGTAGCAGAAGGAAAGAGAAAGTAGAGCTGAGGAAAGAGGAGAAAGGAATGCTAGAGACAACAGAATAGAATTGGACTGAAAGATAGTTTTTGACAGTGAGTAAGTTCAAAACTTTGGATTGTTGGTTAAATCTAAATTAATAAACCTAAGGAGCTCTGGGGAAAAAAAACTGAATTTATAGATATTGTTTGATTACGTCTATAAGATAGGACTTATATATTTATAGTTATACACCATATATATCCTGTGCTCTACTACAATTTACTATAATCTACAGTGATATATCTATACTGAAATATTTATACTACTTCTATACCTATGCATAATTAAGTTCTAACTTATAATCAATAACTATATTTTCTTTTTCTTTCCTTCTGTAAGAGAAATTATCAATTAATTAGTTTGTTATATTGATAAGAGTGCTATTATTATTTCACTTATTGGAACATTAATGAATTGTTACATGTGTTAAATCTAAGATATTTAGTATTTAATAGAATTGGTTAAGAACATTTAATATATGGATTAAAAGGAATTATTGCGATATAGTATATAAACAGGATAAATTGGATAGGAATAGTGAGAAAGAGCTTGGCTGAGAGGTAGATAGGTATCTTTTGTGATTGGTAGGGATACAGTAAATTGGGAAGGTTTAAATATTTAAGATAAGGAAAACTTGATAAATTGGGATAGGTTTTAAAGTAGAAACAAGTAGAAACAAGTAGGAAAGGAAAAGAAAAAAAAGAGATCAACCAAAGTAAAACTTTGAAATAGAACATAAAGTGGATGCTAGTGTGGGCAGAAGTAAATAGAAGTTTCAAAAACATGACAAGTGCCATAACATCAACCTTGAGAATGACAAAGAAGACAACACCCAGCCCAGTATTGACAGTCTCATCCCCTGCTGGCCAGAATATGATCGAGGGAATGTTGGGGGCTGAAAAACAAAGTACAACATCCAACATGCAAACAATACAAACATCATTGCTGGCAATCCAAGAGACCGTGATGAAGTTGCAGGAGCACCAGATGAAGATGCAGGAGAACATATCAAGGAACCATGTGGAAATGAAGGAGAACATCAACAAGTTAGAAGACAAAGTAGACACAATACAACAAACTATTGAGAAGAATGAACAAAAATTACAAGTAGTGGAAATGAGATCAGAGCAAAATGAGAAGAAACTGGAGTTAGTAGATAGATGACGACAATGAATAAGGAATTAGAGGAACAAATTATACATCTCGAAATGGACCGTGCTGCTTTCTACTTGAGGTTCCAGAACATCATGGAGAACAGAGAGGAAGATCTGAGCACTATCATGGCAGATCTAATTGCACCAGTTTTACAGAGAGAAAGTTGTGAGATTCTGCTAGAAATTGATGAAGCCTATAGAATTCAAACCAGCTATGTGAGACATAATAGACTACCACGAGAAGTCCATGTTAGGTTTGCTAGGAAGAAGGTACGGGACATAATATATAAAATAATGAGGGATGAACCGTTAATATATAAAAATAAGAGATTAAACTTTAAAACAGATCCTGAAGAAAGTACATGAGTACAGAAGAGATTATAAATTTCTGGCAATGCAATTGGTTAAAAGAAATGTAGCATTTCAATGGCTTATCCTGGAAGGGATGTTAGTAACATGGCAGGAGAAGAGGCTGAAAATAGACAATTTGGATAAAGCACAGGACCTATACAACCAAATAGTAGGAACAGAAGAAGAAAACAGTAGCAGGGATGAGCTGGAGACAGGGAGCCAAGAAGACCAATGACAGGAACTAGGCGAAATGGAACAAGGAGGAGGAAGTAAAGAGGAAATTGAGCAAGGAGAGAAGGAAGGAATGAGACTAAGATCATGCCCACAAAGAGATAAGAGAATTAATAGAAGGCAGATATCAACCCGTAGGTAGGATGATGGAAGATAAAACCAGGCTAATATCATTAAACATTAATGGACTGAACTCACCTATTAAAAGAAAACAAATACTAACGAGATTGGCTAAACAAAAAGCAGAAATAATAAGTCTGCAAGAAGTGCATATTAAAGAACAGTTTTGGAAATGCTTAGAATATCCAAAACTAGGAAGGTTATTTACAGCTCTGACGGATCAGAAACAGAGAGGGATAGCTGTATAGAAGGAATAAAGGCAGTAGAAAAATATGTAGACCACAACTGGAGAGTGCTGATACTTGAATTAGAGATATGTCAGAAGCCAATGTTAGTTGTAATTTATGCCCCGAATGAAAATCAGTCATAGTAATACATGATAAAATTTTAGAAATTGGACAAGGAAATATATGTATAGTGGGGGATTTTAATGCAGTGGCAGACATAAGAAAGGATTATATTAGTAGTATAAAAAATAAAAAGGAAAAGCCTGCCAACATCCTTCTTTGAGTTGATACAGGAATTGAACCTGGTGGACCAATGGAGGAGATTAAATTTTGGAAAAAAAGAATATACCTTCTACTCCAATCCACATAAGTCGTGGTCATGATTAGATATGGCGTGGATGAATGTAGAACTAGGAAATAAATTAGAGTCGGCAGAGATTATAACAAATTTATGGGCAGACCACAATCCATTAAAAATAACTTGGAAGGGAAGGAAAAAATTGAGAAGATAAAATTTGTCAAAAATTAAAACAGAAATGGAGTTATGTTTTAAGGAGAATACTGTCCAACAAACCTCAATACAGATATTATGGGACACAGCAAAAGCATATTTGAGGGGAATAACAATAGCCTGCATGGCTAAAAGAAATAAAGAAAGGTGGGGAAAACAAAACAGGCTACAGGAGGAGATTAAAGAGTTAGAAAGCAGACTACAAAAAACACCACAAGATGAGAAAATGAGAAAGGAGATGATTCTAGCTAAGCATAAATTAAATATTATGAACCAGGAAGAGACAGTAAAGGAGGTCAAAAGAGCAAAACAGAATTTTTTTGAGCATGCTAATAAGCCTGGGAGGTGATTAGCCTATGAGTTAAAAATAGAGAGAAAAGGCTGATTCAGGAGTTGGGAGATGCAAATGGAAAACTACAATATTGAATGGCAGAGAAGAAAGAAATAGTGCTAAAATATTTTGAACAATTATACATGGAGGATAAGATGAACGAGAGAAAGAGAAAAGAGAAAGGTCTACTGAAAGAGAAAGGTCTACTGAAAATAAGTGAAGAACAGAGGGACATATTAAATAGAGAAATAACACCCATAGAATTAGATATGGTGGTTAAAAAACAGAAAAATAATAAGACTCCAGGGCCAGATGGTCTTCTGGCAGAAATTTATAAATGTTTGTATGAATGTTTTGCACCTGTGATATTAGATCTCTATAATGATGTATTGGAACACACCAAGCTACCCGAATCATGGACAGAAGCTTATATTTCGTTAATCCCCAAGGAAGACACTGACCACAACCAAATTAAAAACTACAAGCCAATCTCATTATTGAATGTAGATTATAAGATATTCGCAACAATAATGTCTGAAAGGTTGAAAGTAGTACTAAATGATCTTATACATTCAGAGCAGAACGGCTTTCTACCTTCCAGACAGATAAGAAATAACATGAAAACAGTGCTTAATGTATTAGAATACTATGAGGCCCACCCGGAAAAGCAGGCAGCATTGATTTTCTTGGATATTCAGAAAGCATTCGACAATCTCAATTGGCAGTTCCTAGGTAGAGAATATGGGGTTTGGAATCAAATTTAGAAAAATGATAAGCACTGTATACTCAAACCAAAAAGCCAAGGTGATTATAAATGGAGAGACTATGGAAAGTTTTAAAATAAGGAAGGGTGCACGGCAGGAATGTCCAGTGTCACCTCTACTTTTCATTTTGACTCTGGAAGTATTATTAACACAGATCAGACAAAACATGGAAATAGGTGGATTGAGGATTAAAGGAGAAGAATATAAAGTACAGGCATTTGCAGACGACTTGGTGTTTTTTACTGAAGAACCAATAGAGACAGGGATAAATTTATTACAAGAATTGGAGGAATAAGGGGCAGTAGTAAGATTAAAAATTAATAAGGAAAAAACCAAAATATTAGCTAAAAATTTGACAAAAAGACAGAAAAAAGATTTAGAAGAAAAAATGGGATTGCAGATGGTAAAAAAACCCTAAATATTTGGGAATTTGGCCATCAGGGAGATGTTCCTCTATAAAGGAGGTCAATTATAAGAAATTACTTCAACAAATAAAGAAGGACCTGACAAACTAGGGGAAACTACAACTATCTTTATTAGGGCAGATAGCAGTGATAAAAATGAATATTCTACCAAAATTACTATACTATTTTCAGACAATTCCTATAAAATTAGATAGAAGATTTTTTCAGGAGCTAAACAAGATAGTTATGAAATTTATATGGCTGGGTAAGAAAGCACAAATAAGCCTAAAATGCTACAAGATAGAAGTAGATGTGGACTTGGACTCCCAAAATGGGAACTGTATTACCAAGCATCAGTACTATTATGGGTGAAGGAATGGATAAATTTGAAAAATAAAAGAATTTTGGCAATTGAGGGTCATGACCTCTAAGCATGCCTTCTTATGGGACAAAAAAAACCAAGACACATTCATATTTCCATAGACATTTGATAAGAGAATCACTACTGCAAACTTGGGAAAAGGTTAAAAGAAAACATTATATGAAGATACCAAAATGGGTCTCACCAATGGAAGCGATATTACACCCAAATATGAGAGATACAAGGAAAATGGTCAGATATGAAGAACAATTAGATAATCAGGGGAAGTTAAAAACGATTGATAAATTAAAAGAACAAGATATAATTATAGATGGTGGTCATACTTACAAATTCAGACAAAATTTAGGAAAGACTTAGAAGAACAGGGGATAGAAAAAGACAACAGCTGGACCAAATTTTGATAGGCAAGGAGATAAAATTTATAACAAGAATGTAAAAAAAAATTGTAGTTAGCATTCAAGAGTGAAATTGGTCTATAATTTTTGATTTTGATTGGTACCTTCTTTCGATATCAAGGTAATATATGATTCCCTCCATGATTCAGGTATTTTTTGCATTTAACAGGGCCTCATTGCATACCTCCAATAATACTGGTTCCAATAAATCCCTTAGTTTTTGATATAATTCTCCTGGTAAACCATCTGGCCCCAGGGGCTTATTTGCCTTTTGTTTTTGGCTCACTTCCTTCAATTCTATTAATGTGATTTCTCTATTTAATATATTTCTTCTTTCTTCCTCAATTAGTGACATGCTATCTTTTTTAAAATACTGATCTATTTTCTCTGTTGCTGTTATTTTTTGACTATAGAGATCTTCAAAGTATTTTAGGGCAATCCTTTTTTCTTCTTCTTCTTCATTATTTTGTAGTATTCCTAATTCATCTTGAAGCTGGTATATTTTTCTTTTTCTTCTTCTTTCAATTTATATACCAGCCATCTCCCTGGCTTATTTGCATTTTCAAAATAATTTTGCTTCATAAATTTAAAGTCCCTTGCAGTGTCTTTTTGTTGTAATAGATTTAATTTGTGTTTATTAAATTCAATTTCTTGTTCTAATTTGATCGCTCTCCAGATTTTTTTGCATTTGTTTTTCTAGATCCCCAATTTCTACTTGTAATGTATTATGTTGCCCCCATTTCTCCTTGTTCCTTTTTGCCATATAGGATATTGTTACCCCCCCCGGTGTATGCTTTCATCGTATTTGTGGCTTGCCTTTTTAACCTGACTTCCCACATGGTGCCTGTGCCCCAACTGAGCAGCCCTGATCTTCCTGCTCACAACTAAGCGTGCGAGTCACACTATCTCCTCCACCGTCCCCAGAGCTTCCCTCCCGCCCTTCCCCACCATTCTGCAGCTTGCCTCCCCCTCCCCCACTGTCCCCAGAGTTTGCCGAGCCCCCCCCCCATTCCTGGGCTTGCTTGGTTTTGTTGCTGGCATGGCCCCATCCCAGATGGTGGCACTGCCTGCAGCCTAGCTAGCTGCCCCCCACCCCTGGGCTCACCTGGAGAGACTTGGAGGGCGGGCAGATGTCCCAAGGTTGCACATGCTGTGTGCAATTTGCAGCAGCATGGGGACATGGCTCCCAGAGCAGCAGCACCACAGCCACTTGCTTTCTTCCTTTTGTTCTCCAGGAGAAGGAAGAAAGCACCACATGTGCAGCCCCAGGACATCCACCCACCCACCCAGTCCCTGGAGCAGCAGTGCCACTCGCTTTCTTCCTTCTACTGGGGAACGCGCTGCTTCCAGCCCAGCCTGGCCAGTGGATGGGTGGGTGGCCCTTGAGGGGCATCTCTGCTGTGCTGGGGCTGAGAAGGGCGGCAGAGGTGCCCATGTGCAGCAGCCTCGGTACTTCCACCCACCCCACCCTCCTGGAATATCGCTGCCACGGCTGTTTGCTTTCTTCCTTTCATCACCTGGGATCACCGCTGCTCACTTTCTTTCTTGTCCCAGGGAACGAAAGGAAGAAAGGAATGGCTGTGGCATGCTCTGGCCACCACTACCGCTGCCACCTGCTTTCTTCCTTCTCCCGCTGCTCTGGAGCTTGCCGGATAAGTTTGTTCCAGTCAGACCATGTGTGTGTGAGAGAGAGAATGAGAGAGAGTGGTGTGTGTGTGTGTGTGAGAGAGAGAGTGGTGTAAGTGTGAGAGACTGTGTGGTATGTGTGTGTGTAAGAGAGTGGTGTGTGTGTGAGAGAGTGTGGTGAGTGTGTGTGTGTGTGAGAGAGGGGGAGACAAGAAAGAAAGAAAAAAGAGAAAGAAAAAAGAGGAAGGAAGGAAGGGAGGGGGAGAGAGAGAGAGAGAGAGAGAGCTCTGTGCTATTATTTTTAATTGTTCCATTATTTATCATGTGTTAATATTTTACACTTTCCTATACCTAGAGTGATTTTGCTGCCTTTCTTTTGCTTAGGGTACCACATATTTTTCAGGGATTTACATGCATTCAATGTCCATAGTCCAGAGCACAAACATGTTTGTGTTTATTTTGAATATCAGCTTGCAAAAGTCCAGTTTAAGACGCTATTCCTGGTATGTGATATTTGTATACATACAGAGAAAGAAGCACTCTTGTGATCTTTGACTTTTAGGCTTGCTGTCAAACATCAGCCATAATACTAATTACTGTTTTGAACAATATGCAGGTTGTATATAGCTATTTTATATGTGAAATTATGACTGAAATATTTCTGCACCTATATTGATTTAGCACAGGGGTCTGCAACCTTAAACACTCAAAGAGCCATTTGGGCCCATTTCCCATAGGAAACAAGACAGTGGGAGCCACAAAACCTGGGTGGATGTGGCCAACTCAACATCACTCACTCCCACCCAGTCACATGACCAAGCCATGCCCACCCAGTCACATGACCACCAAGCCATGCCCACCAAGCAGACCACGCCCACAGAACCAGTAGTAAAAATTTTTGAATCCCACCACTGACATCCACATGTCTGTCTGTCTCAGGTCCTTAGTAAGGAATCGATAGACAGACAAAAATGCCAAATCCAGTTTGAACATCTGACTGGCTGTGTGATGAGTAACAACAACAATAATAAAACAAATTTCCAAAACTGTGAACTTTACTTATAGGAATAATAAAATATTATTTTAATAGAAATTTAATATGACTAAAATTATTCTCTCTCTCTCTCTGCTGATGAATTACATCTATAATCTATTTAGAATAAAGTGTAGTTATAAAGATAATCATAGATATAATCTATGATAAAGTGAATGAAAATTTAAATAGAAGCCCATTTCTGAGTATGAAGTATTTTATGAAGTTTGATTACAGCACATATTAATAGGATAAAATTTATTTAAAAAAAACAAGTAACATACTAGGAAAGCTTACTAGCTACTGGAGAGACCAAACTGGCTTATAAAAAGATCAAATGAAGAATAAAAAAGAAAATGACAAGTAAAAGCATTATATGGCCAGACTGTGTTGTTCCTCAATAAAATATACACCACATTGCGTCCGAATGTTCATCAAGAGCTTATACCGACCCAATGTTGGATTTTTTCAACATAGACCACCCTGTCTTTGAATGGCTAGGTGGACTGGACATTAACATTTGAACCACTGTAAGTCCATGTATTTGCCATACACTAAATAAAACAAATAAGCAGGCAAATCTCACTGGCTAACTCAAACATTTCAAACTCAAGGATCTGGCCCACCACAATTCAAACAGGAGCTGGGTGGGATTTAGGGGGATCTAAATGAAGCCTCTGAATTGTTTCTGGGTAGAAAATTAGGCTGAAGCCTGCCCTGCCTGCGGCTTTGCTCTCTCAGCACATGGGCACCACATGGATCTCCAAATGCAGCAGCAATGGCTTGCCCCATTGTTAATGGTAGGACAGCTCTCCTAACAGTTTTATCTCCAGAAGACAAGGGTAGAGCTGAATCTAAAGCTTCCAACCTGTAGTTATTGTTCAAAAGCCTCTGCTGCTTGCCCCATGCCACCTTCCAATGAGGTGATCGCTTCTGCATATCACCACCCCTGCTGCAAGTTACTTGGTGTGCTCCATCCTGTGATTGCTTCTGCGAGGCCAAGCGGGGTGAGGCGAGGCAGGATGAGGTGAAGCCAAAGAGCTGCAGCCACTGCCAGCTACTGCCAGCTCCCCCGCACTTGCTGCCTCCTGTGCCATGCACCTAGGGAGGGGAAGTATCCAGCCACGCTGGACTGGGACCGAGGTCACTGGGCCTGGACCCTCACCATCTCCAGGGCAGCCCATGGGACAGATCTAACTGCATCGCAGGGGTCCTTGGTTTGATATGTCTGCCATAAGGTAACTTTGGGCAGCTTACAGTTATATCTAAGCTAAAACGTAAAAAGTTAAAACCAAACATTAAAACAAAAGACGCATGGGGAGGGCAGGGGCAGATGGGAGGGGGATCTGGGATCTGTTATTACTCAATCCACCAGCTCCATTGTGCTGTTCCTCCACTGGGGCCCCAAGCTGACTAGCAAAGTCCTTACGAAAATATAGCAGAGTTGGTGCCAACCTCACATTGGGGGATAAGATGTTCCAGATGGCAGGAACAAAAGCAAAGAAGGACCTCCACCTGGACCCTATCAGCTGGAATAATCTGGCTGATGGGATCCATAGCATGCCTCATCTGCTGGCATGAGTGGTACAGGCCAATCCCAGTGGGGTGAGACATCCCTCAAGTAACCTGGATCCACTCCATGAAATACTTTAAAAGTGATCACCAACATGTTGAAGTGTACCTTGAAGCAGACTGGTAATCAATACAGCTTGTGGAGCTGTGGTGTTACTGGGGTTATTCTTTGGACCCCCCACAAAACTAACCTCACTATGCACCAGTTCTAGCTTCTGAATGCTCTTCAAGGGTAGCCCCATGTAGAGTGCATTATAATAGTCCAATCATGAGATGACTAGGGACTGAACAACTGAATCCTGGTCCAAGAAAGGTCACAACTGGTGCACAACACGAATTTATGAAAGGCACGCCTAGCTGCGATTGCCATCTGTTCCTCAAACAGGAGTCACACGCCCAGGGCAACTCCCAAGTTGCAGATCTTTTTTGGGCAGTGTAACCCCACCTAGAATCAAAGATGACAAAGCCTCAAATACTGGAGCCCCAGATCAAAGCCATTCAGTCATACCATTATTCAGTTGGAGCCTGTTGTCCCCCATACAGGTCCCCATAACAGCATCACTTGGGTCACTGAGAGTGGAAATATAGAGTTGGGTATACAACATCAGCCTACCAATATAAACATCAACTCATGGTGATGGATGATCTCACTCAGCGGTTTCATGTACATGTTGAAAGCAGTGGAGAAAATACCAAGCTCTGGGTATAGCAGCTGAGGGCTGGACCTCTCACTCCCAATCAATACCGATTGGGACCTGCCACAGAGAAAGGAGCCAAACCAGCACAGAACTGTTCTACCAACTCCTGTTCCCTGCAGCCGGCCCAAAAGGATATCATGGATGGTAGTATCAAAAGCCACTGAGAAGTCAAGGAGAGTGAGAATGGTTGCACTACCCCATCTCGTTCTTGCTAGAAATTATTGACAAGCACAATCAATGCCATTTCTGTCCTATAACCAGACCTGAATCCTGGTTATAGGATTCAGGGCTCTGCAGCTGTCTGCAGCTGCCAGGCTACCACCTTTCTACAACCTTCCCTAAGAATGGGAGGCTGGAAACTGGACAAAAATTGTTCCAGTGATGTTTTTATTTAAGGAGGGGGCAAATCAGGGCTTGCTTAAAAGCATCCAGAAATGTCCCCTCGACTAGTGATATATTAATCACTGTCTGGACCTGCCTGCTAATCACCATCCTAGAGGCTCTCACCATCCAAGAGGGACAAGGATCTAACTGATATATAGTGGCACTGACAGCAGCAAAGGCCCTGTCCATCTCATCAGGGCCAACCAGATCAAGCTGTTCCCAGATAATAGGACAAGACCTCTCCCTGGGCATCTCACATGGACTATTTCCATGCTTGGGGTCCAACTGGAAATGAATCTGAGAGACTTTGTCCATCAGATGCTGAACTAACTCCTTTGCTGAATCCTGAAAAAGATTGCTTGAACTCCCCTGACCTAGAAGGGAACGGATTATCTGAAATAGGGCCTGTGGACAGCACTATGAGGACACAATAAGAGTAGAGAAATATTGCTGTTTTCCCGCTTTTACCACCATGAAGTAGACCTTAATAGCGGTTCTAAGTTGTGTCCAGTTGGAGTTATCCCTTGTCTTCCTCCAGGGGTGCTCTATGAGTCTCTTGGTCCTTTTCAGAACTCATAGGTTCTCCATAAACCTGGGGAGGGTTGGGAGCAATGAGTCAAGGGAGGCCAAATGCGCACAATCCTGTCCAAAGACGCAGCTGCCCTTAAATTCCAGGTCACCATGAAAGCTTCAGCAGAACCATGCAGCAACATCTCCATCAGGGTCCATTAGTCACTGGAAGCAGACCATCCAAATGGCTCCAACCTCCTTGTGGAAGGGGGCAGGATATGAGAGCTTTGGGGACAGCAGAGCATGATCTGATTATGACAAAAGGGATAATCTTACATCCACCACATCACTTTACCATTGTTCTGATAAAAAATCAAGTCTGCCATGTGACTACTATCCTGAATTAAGCCAGTTATAATCTGAGATAGGCTAACTCTTGTGCTGCTTCTGAGGCACCCAGGAATGGCAAAGGTGCTTTTTCAAAAGACAATTGGACTTCCTTTGTTTTTGCTTGAAGACACTATTCAGATGACCCTGAGAGCACAGAAAAAACTTCCAAGTGTCCTAAAAGACCCTCAGAGAAGTGTTAATGACCAGATGACTGCAAGGAATATAAATCCTTCCATTCTCCACCATTCATTCGGAACTGAAGAAGCTTCTTGGATGAGAAGCAAAATGCCTTCAAGAAAAAAACAGTCCGATTGCCTTTTGAAAAAGCATCTTTATGTTCCCACCATTATGCAATTTCAAGAATAGGTTTATGCACAATAATCCTAATTATAACTAGTTTGAGCTTGTTAAAAGTTTTAAAGTGTAGTTTTGTTATTTTAAACAACTGCAATAAAGATTTCTTACAAAACGACTCTGAACAATTATGAATCATTCATTGCAACTTAAAAGCAAAATAATGTGTTTGCATGGTGAAAGCAAATATAAAACTCTAACAAGCATATTAAAGTAATCCACAAGTCTTTCAAACCTTGGGAGCTCCACTTTTGGTGTGACTGACTGCACATTTTCAAAATTAATCAGAAATAAATGACCTTTCTGATTTGTGACTTTAAGTGAAACTGTCAGTCAGCACATTTGTAGTAATTCTTAAGATTCTCTAGAAAAAATAAGTTTGCAAAGAAATTATTTATTTATTTATTTATTTATTTATTTATTTATTTATTTATTTATTTGGCTTATATGCCGCCCTATCTCCTGAGGGACGCAGGGCGGCTTACAATTAAAACAGTCCCAATACAATTACATAAATGTTAAAGGACATTAAAACCAAGGTCTCATTTGTCAGTTAGAATATTTTAAAAATATATTTAACACCCTCCCTCGGTCCCCATCAGTCCTCATATGTACCCAGATTAGGACAGACAATATCACTGATTCTTCCATAATGATAGTTATATTTTTCTAAGGTTGCTTTCTGTCTTATATTTCTTTCAAATAAATAGATTTTATTTCTGGATAAAATATTTAGAACAACAATGTTAAGCTATTAAACTAAATCCCATATCCTAAAGTTACAGAAGTCTCACATAACACATAAACCAACACTTTGTTGAATAGTGATGTCAATTCATAAATATAACCAGACTTTATATTTATGTATGAAACAATAAAAGAAATTTGATATATCAAGGCTTTTCTTTGTCTACACCAGTGATAGCTAAGCTTTTCCACGTTGTGTGCCAAAAGTGCGCTCACATGTGTGCACTCACATGCCTGCACCCATGATTCAATGCGCGTGCGACTCCCCCTGCACATGTGCACATGACTCCCTGTGTGTGCACATGCCTCTGTGCGTTGCACGCATGGCCTCTGCACTGCATGCCTCTATGCATGCAAGCGCATCTCTCACGCATGCGTCTCCCCTGCGCATGCATGGCAGATACCCAACAATCAGCTGGCTGGCAGAGGGGGCGCATGCGTGCGCAGTGGGGGTCTTCCAGGTGACCTCTCATATGCCGGCAGAAGTGGCTCTGCATGCGGCTTCTGGCACACGTGTCATAGTTTCACCATCACTGTTCTACACTAAGGGAACAAAGTCCAACGTAACAGATTAAAGCTTCAAATACTCTGGGCAATCTTCTTCTTTTCTATATATAAAAGCAAAATACCACTCATGCATCATCACAAAATCTCCAGAACTGTAAAGCCTACAAACTTGAAATTTGGCACGTATGTTCCTCTTGGCTTCTATGTGCTCACTAAGGAAGGATTTTTTGAAATGACCATCAGAGCATTAGTATTTCCCATATAATTATTAACACGCTCTAATGCTAAGGAGTTCTATTTCCCCTCCCCATCTGAAAAGAAGTCTCTTCCAAATGCAAAACACAAGCAGAGGAGTTTCAGTTTCACAGCAGCAACCAGCTTTAGTACAGAACAGTTGAGCTAAGCCATGCCCAGGCTCCTTGCTGTCTCCTTGCTCACACAGCAAATACTGCTTCAGTTTCCAAACAGCCCCCAACTCTTTCACACACTGACAGGATGCTAGCAAGATGAATACCAATGGATGCTGGTAGGCAGAGGCACAATTTTCCCCTCCCCTTATTTTTCTCCCCAAAAACTAAGCCTGATCACATAGTTTCATAGCGAAGCATGGGAATAGAGCTAGTATTAAATAAAAAGATACTGTAACATATCAAATCTCAATGAAATATATATTTTATCTAAAATATGTTTCTATGTTTCCTTTGTTTATATTGGCCAATATCACAATTTAGCTTGTACGGATGGATAGTCCTCCTGTTTTTAAAGTATTGCTGTTATTTCTCCAGAAGGATTAATTAATTAAAACTGTTCTCTACCATCACTTTGCCTATATCACTGCACATATAATATTCATTCACAAAATAGTCCATATATACTCCTTTTTCCTCCTTCTTACATGGAGGATCTCCCCTAAGTCTATGAGTTCAAAAGATAATGAACCAATTTATTTGCATATATAGTCATTTTGCGCATGCTCCCATGATGGCCGCCTGCAGCCTGTGAGTTCCATGGGGGAGATGGGTTTTTGGCTTTGTTGGGGGGGTTAGTTTAGTTTAGTTTAGTTTTATTGGACATATATGCCACCCTCTCTTCCTAGGGACTCAGGGCGGCTTACAATAAAAAATAGCAATTAATTAATTAAATTAATTAATTAAAATAATTTAATTTTTAACAATTAATTAAAAATACATTAAACAAATGAACTAAGCCCAATAAAGATTAAAACCCAATAAAAATTAAAATAAGAATAAAACCCCATCCCTTACCCTTCAGTCCAGGCCAGATTGTTGAAACAACCAGGTCTTTAGGTCGCGGCGGAAGGAATGGAGGTCAGGAGCCAACCGGAGCTCCAAGGGGAGTTGATTCCACAGGGTGGGTGCTCCCACAGAGAAGGCTCTACCCCTGGGCACCGCCAGCCGACATTGTCTGGCTGACGGCACCCCAAGGAGGCCCTGCCTGTGGGCGATTGGAAGTCGACACTGGCAGGAGACGCTCCCACAAGTACCCTGGACCCAAGCCAGGTAGGACTTTGTATGTTATCACTAACACCTTGAAGCTCACCCAGAGGGCAACTGGCAGCCAATGCAGGTCACACAGGAGGGGTGTAACATGGAAGTATCGGGATACTCCCATCACAACCCGCGCGGACGCATTCTGCACCAGTTGAAGCCTCCGGGTGGTCCGCAAGGGCAGTCCCATGTAAAGAGCATTACAGTAGTCGATTCGGGAAGTTACGAGTGCATGAGTGGCCATCCGTAGGGCATCTCGGTCCAGATAGGGAGCTTTGTTCTTATCCCCTGGCCCCTGGCTCGACGTCGGATCTTCGGGGTTCCAGCGGATGCCAGTTGCTTCACCCCATTTGGCAGACGATGGCGGACGGCGGAGGGCCCGGCAGTGAGCTTGCTTGGTGGTTGGGCATTGGCTGGCATGGGGGGGTGGTCCACTGCAATCGCGCCGACCCGAAGATCATGCTAGCTTGATGAGCTGCTGCCGCTGTTGTCGGCTTGTGGCGGCCGGGCCCGGGGCTGCTGGCACTTGTGCTGGGACAGCCCAGAGCCCGGTCTGGAGGCCTGGAGGATGCACTGGCCCTGGAGATTATGCCGGCTGGAAGAGCTGCCGCCGCTGCTGTCGGCTGGAGGTGGACACGCCGGCCTGGAGATTGTGCTGGTTTGAGGAGCTGCCGCTGTTGCTGTTGTCTGGCGACGGCCAGGCCCAGGGCTGCTTAGGCTTGTGCTGGGGCAGCCCCAGGGCCCGGCCCAGGAGCAGACGGCAACGGAACCTGGCCTGGGGCAGCAATGGAGCCCGGCCTGGAGATGGACAGCGGCGGAGAGTTTGACATTTACCCGGCGGCTGGGTGTTGGCTGGCGTGGGGGTGTTTGGTTGCTGTTATTATGTCGACCTGAAGACTGCGCTGGCCTGAAGATCTACTGCTGGGGATGCCTTTTCTTCCCACTTCATCTGTCCAGACTGGTGGGGTTGACGACTCCCACTGCGATGAGAAGGCGGTGGTGGATTTGTTCCAGCTCTACACCCAGCCTTTGCTGCTGTGAGAGGGCAGCAACGACTGGCTGCATCACTCCACTTGACTGTACTATGGCCTTTTGGCCTGGCGAGCATCGTGAGTGCCACCGCAGTGAGAGAGCAGTGGTTGGACTTATTCTACCTTTGTCGCCCCGGTTACCATGAGAGGGTTCCCGGGATGGAAGCTCCGAGCCGCTGGAGAGGTACACCTGGACATGATTATTGCCATCTGGCCTTTGTTCATCACCCATCACCCCGTTTTATGGACAGCTATGATTGCATGGACTTATTCAGCTGCAGAGTTACAGGCCCTGGGGAATGTCCCCCTGTCCCTGGTGTGGTTTGATGGACTATCTAAGGCCTACCTTAATGACAGATCCTGGGATCCTGAGAGGTGGCATAGTGCAAAAAAGGGTTTTAGTTTTTGTAAAAAGATGGGTTTTAAAGGGCCTTTGCTTAATTTTTTAACTAAATTTTTAAGGGGATCAGGGATGGGGGTGGGATGTAGGGCCCGGTTGGAACTTGGGGGGCTTCCGCCGGATCAGTTCCAGTCCAGGTCAGGGGAGGGTCGCGACAGGGAGGGGATGGGGTTGGGGCTCTCCAAGACTCTGGGGGAAGGGATGGGGGTTGCAATCCCCATGGTGATTGGGAACAGCAGTAGATTGATGAACAGAGGGCCATATCGAAGTCTGGGAGCGCACCCCCGCTGTCTTCGAGCAGTGGCATGCTCCGACCCTCTTGTTTCTGCCCGCTTCCCTGGGGGTGTGGGAGAGCAGGCCCCTGAGCTCAGGTTGGTCTATTTAAATGCCAGGTCCGTGATGAACAAAGCTCCCCTCATCCGTGAGTTGATTGAGGAGGAAGACCCGGACCCGGTCTGTATTACGGAGACCTGGTTGGGCCCAGAGGGAGGAGTCTGAGCTGTGCCTGCCAGGTTTCCGTGTGCTGCACCAACCTCGGGCCCAGGGTAGGGGAGGCGGGGGGGTGGCAGTCCTAAATAGAGAGCATTGTAGTAGTCAAGTCGAGAGGTGACAAGTGCCCGAGTGACCGTGCGCAGGGCATCTCGGTCCAGATATGGGCGTAACTGGCTAACCAGTCAGACCTGGGCAAAGGCCCCCCTGGTCACGGCTCCCACCTGCTCCTCCAACCGGAGCCGTGAATCCAGGAGGACCCCCAGGTTCTGTGCCCTGTCCACAGGGGGCAACACCTCTCCCCCATGACCAAAGATGGAATCTCTTGACTGGACTGAGATGTCAGTATGCACAATCACTCTGTCTTGGCCGGATTGAGCCAAAGCATGTTCCTGTCCATCCAGATCCGTAACGCATCCAGACAATGGGATATCACGGAGAGGGCATCACTGATGTGGCCTGGGGTGGAGATGTACAACTGCGTATCATCAGCGTACTGATGATACTTCACCCCAAAGCCATGGATGATCTCACCCAACCGCTTCATATAGATGTTGAACAAGATGTTGAACAAAATATAGATGTTGAGAACAATGAGAGGACCGACCCCTGAGGGACCCCACAAGTGAGAGCCCTCGGAGTCGACCTCTGCCCCACTGCCAACACCGATTGCAAGCGTCCCAAGAGGTAGGAGGAGAACCACTGTAGAACAGTGCCTCCCACCCCCAACCCCTTGAGATGCCGCAACAGGATACCATGGTCGATGGTATCAAAAGCCGCTGAGAGGTCTAACAGGACCAGGACAGAGGAAAATCCCCTGTCTTGCATCCTCCAGAGATCATCAACCAGTGCGACCAATGCCGTCTCCGTGCTATACCCGGGCCAGAAGCCCGATTAGTACGGATCCAGGTAATCTGCTTCCTCCAGGAAAAGTGGAAACTGCTGAGCCACCACACTCTCAACAACCTTCGCTAAAAAACGAAGGTTGGAGACTGGACGAAAGTTGTTCAATACGGCTGGGTCCAGGGCAGGCTTCTTCAGGAGGGGCCTCACCACCGCCTCTTTCAAGGCGGCAGGGAAGGAACCCTCCCTTAATGAAGCATTGACCACTGCCCGGAGCCAGCCGCATGTGATCTCCCTGGAGGCATATACCAACCAGGAAGGGCACGGGTCCAACAAACATGTGGTGGAACTCAGCCATCGCATAATCCTGTCCACTTCATCCTCAGAAACAGGATCAAACTCAGTCCAGATCACATTGACCAGACTCCTTGCACCCTCAACATCAGACCACTGCAAATTAGAGCTCAACGCCTCCTGGATCCAAGTGATCTTGTCCAACAGATATTGACCAAATTCCTCAGCCCTACCCCGCAACGGGTCCACCATTCCCCCCGGTTGTAGGAGGGAGTGGGTGACCCTAAACAGGGCGGCTGGGCGGTTATCTACGGATGCTATGAGAGTGGAGAAATAAACCCTTCTCGCCGCTCTCACAGCTACCAGGTAAGTCCTAATATAGGCTCTTAATTGGGCTTGGTCGGAACCGGAACGGGTCGACTTCCCCCTGCTCTCTAAGCCCCTTCTATGGCACTTCATCTGCCAGAGCTCCTCGGTATACCAGGGAGCTAACCGGGATCTGCGCCGAGTGAGGGGGCGCATGGGGACAACTCTGTTGAGGGCCCCTGCCAGTTGCCAGGTAGCCACCAGGACCTCAGCAGAGCTGTGGATAAGGGATGTAGGAAGAGACCCCAGTTCTGCCTGGAACCTCTCAGGGTCCATCAGGCGTCTGGGGTGGAACCATCTAAGTGGCTCCGCATCCCAGCAGTGTGGGGCAGCTTGTTGGAAAACCAGCCATAGGAGATAGTGATCTGACCATGGAACGGGATGGATGGTAAAATCAACCCCCCCCCCAGATCATTACGCCACTGCTCCGAGACAAAAACCAGGTCGAGCGTGTTACCTCCCTCGTGGGTCGGGCCATCAATCACCTGGGTCAGGGCCATGGCTGCCATGGAGGCCATGAACTCCTGGGCCAAGCCTGACGCTGCCCCCAGAGAGGGCAGATTGAAATCACCCAGAACCATAAGCTCTGGGAACTCCACTGCCACCCCCGAGACAGTGTCGAGGAGCCCAGGCAGGGCAGCTGCCACACAGCTGGGGGAAAGGTATGTGAGCAGCAAGCCCACCCGACCCCCAGGCCCACACCTCAGGAGCAGGGCCTCACACCTGCCTATCTCCAGAACAGAGACCTCCCTTGGAATCAGGGTTTCCCGAATAACAACAGCCACCCCCCCAGCCCTCCCCTGGGCTCGTGACTGGTGCAACACCTGAAAACCTGGGGGGCATAAATCAACCAGAGGGACTCCACCCTCTGGCCCCAACCAGGTCTCGGTGATACAAGCCAGGTTCGCAGCCTTGTCCTCAATCACCTCACAGAGGAGGGATGCCTTGTTAACCACGGACCTGGCATTAAAGTACACCAGTTGGAGCCCAGGGGTCCTAGATCCCAAATCCCCAGGGAATTGGGAAGAGGCAGAGGGTTCAGAGTGCACCACCGCTTGAAGACAGCGGGGGTGCACTCCCCTTACAAGATATGGCCCCATGCCTCGTCGTCTCCTGCCAAACCCAACCACCCTTGAGATTGCCGCTCCCACTCTCCTCCCCGGGGCCCCACAGCCCCCCTGCACCCTCCCACGATCCTGCCCCAGGCTGCGCCAAGCTTCCTCCTCACAACCCACCCCTCTCCCTAACCCCCCAAAAAAATGATCTAAAATTTTTTACCAATGAGGCCCTGGGACCCCTCTTTCTACCACTCCCTGGACCCCAACCCCTACCCATGCCATGCCATCTCTCTGGATCCCACAATCCGTCCTCGAGATAGGCTAGGGATAGTCCGGTGGGCCAAACCCAGGAGAGAGGGGACTCCCTTAGGGCCCGCAATTCCACAGCCCGATAGATCTGCATGGAACACCAAATGACCTGCTAACAAGGGAAAAAGGTGGCCTATAGGTGGAAAAATGTCCAATTGATGATAATTCAGTCTCACCATAGTCCCAACCAACTGGGTAGTCCAAACCCCCAGGCGCCCTCTCATAGCAGCCCAGGGGGCTCTTGGTAGAGCCTTCAGGACTGGCCACTGCATTCTCACTGCCCGTGGAACTCCAGTGGTTATCAGGAATGAAGTTACAAGGCAGATGTTATCGCCAGGCAGTAGGAACAGTGCACCCAGTCTCGTTGTCCTCTTACCACAACAGATGGGTGAGCCAAAAAAGTTCCTTACCACAAACCCAGCAGAGACCAAAGAGAGAGGGGGGGCAACAGCTCCCAGCAATCCTCGGGAAACCAGAATCCCGGGTGGCAAGAAGACAAAACCACTCCATTATTCACAGCCCAGTTAAGAATGGGCCTAGGCTTTCGTACCCGTTGGCGTCCCTTCCAGTGGCGCCAAAACAACCAGGCATAGAAAGCTGTGTGGAGATCAGACCAAGTCAAAGAGAAGGCACTGAGGGTGGAAAAGGCCATCAGATAACAGCACCAGGCAATCCGACCACAGCAGTCCACAGCGGTGCCTGCACCACAGTCAAAAGCGACCTCGGGCTCACCTCCAAACCTCCGAGCCCAGTTGCAGCTGCCATTACGACTGTGGGACGGCATCGCCACCGCAGCCGCCATCGCCGCCGTCATCCTCAAAAGCAGAACCCCAGCCACTGGCGCCGAAGTTGCAGCCACCGAAGCTGGAACCGAAACTGCAGCTGCCGGAGCCGAGGCCGACAGTCGCCAAAGCCGCCGAAGCAGCCAGAGCCGCCAGATCTAAAGCCGCCACCCATGCCGCCGCCTCAGCAGACCCAGAGGCCCTCGAGATCGCCACCAATAAACCTGCAACTCCCCCGATGGGGCTTGATCACACTGGCAACAATTGACTCCTCAGATCTTCCACCGCCGAGGATTCTAAGTCGGGGGGATGGAAAAGGCCCCCCAGCCTCTCACAGGACAAGTGACCAATTTCCCTACTGTGGAGCTCTAGGCATGGTCAGCCATCTTGCCGGGCATGCGCAGGTAGCCTTTATGTACTTCCTAAATCATTGGCTCTTCACTTTTCTGGAAGTAGTCATTCAAGCTGTGTCTTTCTTCTTCTACAGTCTGATTTACTTGTAGGAGACCTCAACCACCCTCTGCTCTTGGTAAATATAATCGATCAACATCACTTTTAGGGTGCAAGGCATGATTCACAGTCATAAGCTTCCTTGTTTTTCTGTCCAGTTCCATCTGGGTCCAGTCAATTATTCCTGCAGAGTATCAAATCACAGGTATAGCCCAGGTATTTATTGCTTTTATGATGTTTCCACCACTCAATTTGGACTTTAAAATCTTGCAAATTCTTCGAATGTGCTTGGCTGTAGTTGATTCCTTGACTTTATTATGCATTAAATCAGAGGCTTCTAAAATCCCAAAGCCTTCTTCTGGTTTCATTGCCTTTATCATTTCTTCATTTTCAAGTTCTATTCCATCATCTTCTATGACCTTGCCTGCTTTGATTGCCATTGTTGCACATTTGTCAATTCCAAAGTGCATGCTGATGTCCTGGCTAAATTCTTTTATGCTTTCAATTAGTGAATTCAGTTCATTTTTTGTTTTACTAAACAGCTTCAAATCATCCATGTACAACAAATGCGAAATTTTCAATCCTTTCTTTGCAAGTTCGTATTCACAGTTCACCTTCTTTAAAATGATTGTCAGTGGTAGCATTGACAAAATAAATAGTAGGGGTGAAAGGGAGTCACCCTGGAAAATGCCTCATTTAATTTCAACTTCACCCAGTTCTTCTCCATTAGCCATAATCTTTGTTTTCCAGAGGTTCATTGAAATTTCCATGAATTTTCTAATGTTGCTGCTGATGCCAAAGATATCCAGGCATTTCTTAATCCAGCTGTGGGGGACTGAATCGAATGCTTTCTTGTAGTCTACCCTAGCCATGAACAGGTTGGTTCGCCTTTTCTTCGAATTCTTCAGAATTAGCTTGTCAATCAGCAGCTAGTCTTTTGTTCCTCTTGAGTTTTTGCAACACCCTTTCTGTTCCACTGGGAGCAGATCTTTCCTTTTCTAGTATCCATACATTTGATTTGCAATTATGTCAGTAAGAAGCTTATAGCTTGTTGGCAAGCAGATAATTGGTCGGTAATTTCCTGGATCATTTCCTTTGTCTTTCTCTTTCTGAATTATTATTATTATTTATTAGACTTGTATGCCGCCCTCTCTCCCTAAGAACTCAGGGCGGCTCATAGAATAAAAAATACAATACAATAAGTTAACTAAAAAATAATTAAACAGTACAAGCCAAATATTAAACATTAAAACTATTAAAACCATTAAAAATTTTTTTAAAGAAATCCCCCTCCCCTCTTGGTTCAGTCCAGGCCAGCCCGCTGAAATAACCAAGTCTTTAGGTCACGGCGGAAGGAGCGGAGATCCGGAGGCAAACGAAGGTCCAAGGGGAGTTGATTCCACAGGGTGGGTGTCCCCACAGAGAAGGCCCTACCCCTGGGCCCCACCAGCCAACAATGTCTGGCTGATGGTATCCCAAAGAGGCCCTGTCTGTGGGAGCGTACAGGGCGATCAGAATGTAATGCCAGAAGGAGACGTTCCCGCAAGTACCCTGGACCCAAGCCATGTAGGACTTTATATGTTGTTACTAAAACCTTGAATCTCACCCGGAAGGCAACCGGCAACCAATGCAGGTCGCGTAGGAAGGGTGTAACATGGGAGTATCGGGGCACTCCCATCACAACCCGCGCAGCCACATTCTGCACCAGCTGCAACCTCCGGGTGGTCCGCAAGGGCAGTCCCATGTAGAGAGCATCGCAGTAGTCAATTCGGGAAGTGACAAGTGCATGAGTGACTGTCCGCAGGGCATCTCGGCTCAGATATGGGCACAACTGGCGAACCAGACACACCTGGGCAAATGCCTCCCTGGACACAGCTCCCACCTGCTCCTCCAAACTGAGCTGTGTATCCAGGAGGATGCCCAGGTTACGCGCCCCATCCACAGGGGGCAACACCTCTCCCCCCATGACCAAGGATGGTATCTCCTGAATAATCCGAGATGCTGGTATGTACAGCCACTCAGTCTTGGCTGGGTTGAGTCAAAGCCTGTTCCTCCCCATCCAGATCCGTACCGCATCCAGGCAACGGGACATCATGGGGAGGGCATCACTGACATGGGTCGAGGTGGAGATCAAAAGTTGAGTATCATCAGCATACTGATGATACCTCATCCCGAAACCCTGGATGATCTTGCCCAGCGGCTTCATATAGATGTTGAACAGGAGGGGTGAGAGGACTGAGCCCTGAGGCACCCCACAAGTGAGGGGCCTCGGGCTTGACCTCTGCCCCTGCCAACACCGATTGCAAGTGGCCCAAGAGGTAGGAGAACCACCGTATAACAATGCCCCCCACTCCCAACCCCTCAAGCCACCGCAACAGGATACCATGGTCGATGGTATCGAATGGCACTGAGAGGTCTAATAGGACTAGGACAGAGGAGAAACCCCTGTCCTGAGCCCTCCAGAGATCATCCATCAGTGTGACCAATGCCGTCTCCGTGCTGTACCTGGGCCGGAAGCCTGATTGGTACGGATCTAGGTAATTGGCTTCCTCCAGAAACGTTGGAAGCTGCTGGACCACCATGCTCTCAACAACCTTTGCCAAAAAGCGAAGGTTGGAGACAGGACGAAAGTTGTTCAGATTGGCTGGGTCCAAGGCAGGCTTCTTGAGGAGGGGCCTCACCACCACCTCTTTCAAGGCGGCGGGAAAGGAACCCTTGCCCAAAGATGCGTTGATAACTGCCTGGAGCCAGCCACGTGTAACCTCCCTGGAGGCATAAACCAACCAGGAAGGACACAGGTCCAATAAACACGTGGTGGAACTCAGCCTCTGCATGATCCTGTCCACTTCATCTTGAGGGTCAAACTCAACCCAAATGGTGTCAGCCAGACTTCTCGCCACCCCTTCCTCAGACCCCTGCCAGTCCGAGTCCAAGCCGGCCTGAATCTGAGTGACCTTATCCACCAGATGCTGACTAAATTCCTCAGCTCTACCTTGCAAAGGGTCCTCCCTTGCCTCTCTGTGTAGGAGGGAGCAAGTGACCCTGAACAGGGTGGCCAGGCAATCATCTGCGGACACAATGAGAGCAGGGAAGTAAGCACATCTCGCCACCCTCATCACCACCAGGTAAGTCCTAATATAGGCTCTTAGCTGGGCACGGTCAGATTTGGCACGACTCGTCTTCCACCTGCTCTCTAGGCTCCTCCGTCGACGCTTCATCTCCAGGAGCTTCTCTGAAAACCAGGGAGCCAACCGGGATCTGCGGCGAGGGAGGGGCCGCAAGGGGACAACCCGGTCGAGTGCCTCCGAGGCCGCCTGTTGCCAGGTGGACACTAAGGCCTCAGCCGAGCTGTGGGCAAGGGAAGTGGGAAACAACCCCAGTGCCATCTGAATTAAAGAAGTCTTTCCCGTTGTTAGCCATTCATCATTTTCAGAAGTTTCTATAATTTGGTTCATGTGGACAGCAAGTCTCTCATGTAAGCTTGTTAGTGCCTTCAGCCAAAGCCATGCAGCTCATCTGGTCCAGGTATGCTCCAATTCTTTATTTTTTTTGACTGCCTTTGAACCATTTCCTTTGTTATTTTCACATCTTCCATTTTGGGCACTCTCACTGAGGACCCAATTTGTTTGATTCAGTTTGCATTTGTTTTGTGCTTCTTGTCATTTTCCCACAGGTTTTTCCAGAATTTCAGAGCTTTTTCTTTATCAGGCTTTTCATTTGTTGTTACCCCTTCTTCCTTTTCCAGGTTCTTATAAAATTGGTGCTGATTTGCTCTGAACTGTGAGTTTTGTTGAAACTGGATTAATCGATTTTCATATCTCTTAATCTTTTCAGTGTAGGCATTATACGTGCAGGAATGCCCTTGTCTTGGATGGCAAACCTCAGATAAGGAGTATTCCTGCAGACACAATGCTGCTGGAAGATGAAAGAAGTTGCTTTAGGAAAACAAGATAAGAACTGAGCATATGGAGGAACTTTGGAACTGGAATGTATATTAATCCTTAACTATCTGCTGAAGCAAGCAGTAATGTAGTATATCAATAACTTGTGTACGTGTACAATTTAACCAATGATAGCAAACATATTGTTTAAGATGTATATATATAGAGGAAAGGCTGACTGAATAAAGCAAGCAATTCTATTCCAACTTTGACTATGTGTCTTCATTGCTTCAAGTGGCGCCCGAGAACAGGGACCCTCTTACTTCGTCCGGCAATGATTTAGTGCACTCTCCACCTTCTGAAGGTTTCTGTAAGTATGGGGTCTTCGCTTTCTGAGGAACAAAGAAAGCATGTGGATGAATTGGGATATCTTTTGAAAAAGAATCATAATGAAGTTTCTCAGCGCAGTCTCATATGGCTGGTCCAGGAGATTGCTGCACAATGTTTGTGGTATCCAGAAAAGGGCTCTTTAAAATTGGCAGATTGGGAAAAAAATAGGCAGAACTCTGCATACTGAGCCACGAGCCAGTGTGGAAGTTTTGCATGTATGGCACTTGTGTAGGCATGCAACAGAGAAATTTGGCACTGCTGCAATTTCATTACTCACTGCTCCCCCTCTGTGCCATACTGCTCCTATAGTCTATCCTCCGTCTTCTTCTGAATCTATGACTATTGCTTCCTCTGCTCCTGTGGATATGGGTCAACCTTCTCACAATCCCCCTGTTCAATCTTCCTTTCAAAAAATGGTGGAGAAATGTAAAGGGGATGCCTCGGTGACAGGTTCAGAATTAGCAGAGTTATTGTCTGTATGTCCTGTGCAATATCATCAGGGACAGGGACAACAGCTAGGTCAGCAAATAGCTGAATGGGAAGGTTTGCCATATCAAATTTTAAGAGAATTTAAAAAGGCTATTACAGATTATGGCATTAGTAGTAATTTCACTAGGGGGCTGCTTGAAGGTATCAAGAATGGATATACCATGATCCCAGAAGATTAGAAACAAGTCTTCTGCATGATCTTAACTTCAATGCAATATGTAGTATGGGAAAGTGAGTACCTGAGACATGCTCAGGCAGCGGCTTTAGGAGGTGGGGGGGCATATATGGTGGAGCAATTGTTTGGCTCTGGCCAATTTGAAGCTGTTCCAGCTCAGACGGTGCTTCCCCCAGCAACTTCAGCTGTGGTATCAGAATGTGCTTATCGGGCATTTCTCAAGGTTCCTCAAGCTGGGGAACCTAAGGCGAATTTTTCCAACATTCGGCAGGGTGCTAATGAACCTTATGCAGATTTTGTGGAACAACTGTCAAAAGCAATTAGGCAGCAAATTGATCATCAGGAAGCCGCTGGTGAACTTCTTCATCAGCTGGCTATAGAAAATGCCAATGCTGATTGCAAAAGAGCTTTGCAACCTTTAAAGGCAACGGAGCATTATACTTTAGCTGATATGCTTCAGATATGCCAAGACATTGGTTCTCAGACGTACAAGATGCATTTGTTGGCAGCAGCCATTCAGAAGGGGCAACGCTCTACTGGTAATTGTTTTAAGTGTGGCAAATCGGGGCATTTTCAAAAGGACTGTTGTTCCACGCCTTCTACTTCACAAAATTGCCCTTCTAAAAAATGCCCTATTTGTAAAAAGGGCTTTCATTGGGCCAACCAGTGTAGATTTCGTTCGGGAAACTTGTCAATGGGTGTGGCACCCACCCAGAATCAAAAGCGTGCCTACCCCGTAACCATGACTCCCCCACTACCGACCTCTCTCGCGCATCCCTAGCCACAGCCGGTAGTGCTGGGATCGATTTAATTACTCAAGCTGCAGTGGAATTTAAGTTTCCCCTGGAAGTAAAAATTGTACCTTCTCAATACAAGGGTCCTCTTCCTTCGGGTCTCGTTGGTTTGATTTTGCCCAGGTCTTCTGCTCATAAGCAGGGGTGTTTTGTGGTCCCTGGTGTTATAGATTCTGATTATACTGGTACCTTAATGATACAGGTATGGGTTATTTTGCCTCAACTGCTTCCCCAATATTCCTCTATCGCTCAATTACTTCTCATTCCTTATGATATTCCATCGCCAGGTATAGGGGAGCGTGGTAATGCTGGTTTTGGTTCCACTTCCCCTTCTGTCGGGTTGTTAAAACAATTGACCTCGACCCGTCCTTCTTTAACTTTGTATCTTAATAAGCAGCCTTTTCAAGGATTATTAGACACCGGAGCCGATGTTACTGTCATCTCCTCTTTGCAGTGGTCAGTTCAATGGCCTAAGCAGGCTGTTTCATCCCTGTGGGGTATAGGTGGCTCCACAGCTGCTTGGCAGAGTGTTCAGGATATTGATATATCAACTGCTGCGGGTAAGTCTTTCTCTCTGAAACCTTATATTTTGGATATTCATACTAATATTTGGGGTCGTGATATTCTCACCCTCTTGAATGCCCTTTTTTTTGTAGAGGATGGCTCTCCCGCTTAAATGGCTCTGTACTACTCCCTTATGGGTAGAGCAATGGCCTCTTTCTACTGAAAAATTAGCTGCTCTGCATCAACTTGTACAAGAGCAGCTTTCCGCTGGTCATATTGAGCCCTCTACTAGCCCCTGGAATACTCCTGTCTTTGTAATTAAAAAGTGGGAGGTGGAGATTCTTACAGGATTTGAGGGAAATCAATAAATGTATTCAACCAATGGGCCCATTGCAATGCGGACTTCCAAGTCCAAATTTAATTCCTAATTTTTATAAAATTTTAGTGGTTGATTTAAAAGACTGTTTTTTTACAATTCCATAACAACCCCAGGATAAGGAGAAATTTGCATTTACTGTGCCAGTATTGAATAATAGTATGCCAACTAGACGTTATCAATGGCGGGTTTTGCCACAAGGCATGCTTAACTCCCCTACGCTGTGTCAACATTTTGTGGATAACGCCTTTCAACCTTTTAGAGATAAGTTCCCTTCTTATATTGTTTACCACTATATGGATGATACATTAGTTGCTGGGGTAGATTTTGAGGAATCCCAACTACTACAAGAATTACAAGAAATTGTTGCTAAACATGGATTGTATATAGCGACAGAAAAGGTACAAAAAGTGGAACCGTATTTGTACTTGGGACATAAGCTATTGAAGGGATCTTCCATTCCGGTCTTACCTAATTTGCAAATCCAGAAGACATACACGTTAGTGCAATGGCAAAAGCTGTTAGGTGTCATCAACTGGGCACGGCCATTTTTTTTGCATCACCACAGGAGATATGCTACCCTATTTCAGTCCTTGAAAGGCCCACAATGGCCAGGGGATGAGGTGACTCTAACAGAATTTCAGCGATCCTGTCTCTGTGCTATCATGCAAAAGTTGAAAGAAAATATGTGGATAGGATAGCTTCCTCTCTCATAAATTTGATTTGAGTGGACAAGATTTGGTTGGCATAGCCTTTACCATAGCACTAAATTAGAGCATGACCATTTAATGATGGTTTCGACTCTTATCAGATAGCTTTTGCCCAGTATGTAGGACAATTGTTTTTTTTATAAAAGTTTTATTATTTTCCAAAAACAAACAAGACAAACAAACATACAATACATAAACCAATCTCAATTTCAAGTGTGTCGGTCGGTCACAAATCTCAGTGCCCTCTCCTCATCATGCATACTCTCTGTTACAGAAAAAAAGCTATAATCGTTATTATTAATTCTCTATCATGTTATAATCTCTACATTATATTTCCTTTCAACACTTCTATTTATCTCCATTATTCCATATATCACCAAGCTTTTTTATCTAACCATTGATAAAACATATTCCATATCTTATAAAACTGCTTTTCTTCTTGATCCCTAATTTCAAAAGTTAATCTAGGAGATGCATGGAGCTGGAGTCGCAGAGACAGAGGTGATCTTGACTCCTGAGATCACCCCGATACTGCCGCTTTGGGATGGTCCCCTGGGATCTAAACTGACTCATAGGATTGGTGAAAGTTGGGGGCACCTTCTGTTGATCCCAGGGACATCGCAAAGTCTCTGGTTGATCCAGGACAGCCCTTTACCTGAACGGCTGAGGCAGCCATCGGGCTGAAGAAGCTGTGACAGCTCGGGAGGAATGAGATCGGAAGAAGTGTGTCGGCCGGTGAGCTCATTTGGTTGTTAACCCTTTGGGAACACCCTAGTGATTCTAATGGTGTGAAATTGAATTCAGATGGACTAGGCAGCGAAGAGATTGGGCTTGAAAGTAAAGAACTTTGTTTCTTCTTTCTTTTTATGGCTTTAAAGACTTTTCCCTCCACCTTTTCTTCTTGGGAGTTTTTGAATGCCTTTTATACTTTTTGAACTTTGTCTCCTTTTTCCTTTTCTCTTTTGGCACTGGGGCTCCAATGTAATTTGGCTATTTGGACTTGGTTACTTTTCATTTTTGTATACAAGAAATGGCTGCTGAGGCTTTTTTCTGTCCTTCTTGTTTTGAATGAGACAGGAAGTGATACATTTTGGGAGCCATCCAGCAAGGAAGTGAAAGTTGGCTGAGAGATATAATATTGCTACCTAGAGGCTCACTATCTTATATAAACATATACATTTGCAAGGATTGTATCCAAGGCTCTGTTGATTAGAAAGTGCTGGACAGGCGCTTTTGGAATATCTTTGAGCCTGCAGTTTGGAATTGAAGAGTAAAGCGACCTTGGAGAATTTTAAAACAAAGGAACTGGAATTTTTTGAGAGGCAAAAAATAGAAGAGCTGGAATTTTTCCTCTTTCAATTGTTGAGCTCTGGACTTTGCATAGTGGCACTGGAATAAAGAGTGATATTGCTTCCTGCCAAGGTCTCCTATTGTTTGTAATTTAATTTTTTATAATTGGAGCCCCTAAAATATATTTTGTTATTCTTAAAGGATACTTTACTATTTTATTATTACTTTTTTCAACTTTTTATTGATATCTTCCTATTTCTTTATTTTTAGCCTTTTCTCTTTTGAGAGATGGTTCATTTTGTACATTGAAACAAGACAGTCAACTATTGGATCTTTTCTTTTTCTCTCCTTCTTTTTTTTTTTTAAACAAAATTCAAGTTTTTATTTATACATTCTTTTCTTAGTTTTTAAACTTTTATCTTTTCTTCAAATCATTGATATATCATTGACACGTTATGGAATTCTCTTTTTTTTCTTCTTTTACTATTTTTCTCTTTTTCTTTTTGAGTAGGATTGTTCCTCTCCTTCTTATATTACTAATTTACTTTTTTATTATTGGCTTCCATCCCCTTTTTTCTTTCCTTTTTGAATTGGTGTTGACAATCTCTGCAAGAATGAGTAGAAGGTCTTCAGTTCACAAGTTACAACCCCGATCAACAACATCACAACAAGAAAGGGAAAAGAGAAAGAAGATAAAATACAAATGATATTACAAGTGGTGAGTAGATTGGAAAAAAGTAGAGAAAATTGAGATAATTGAACAGAAGCTGGACAAGACAGATGAAAATATAAAAGCTCTATGGCAAACAATGGAGAAATATGGTGAGAGGATTAAGAAAGTTGAGGAGCAGCAAGAACAAAGAGATGAAGAAATGAAGAGTTTCAACATCAGATTAAGTGAAGTTGAGAGTGACCATAATGAATCACTGCGGTTAAGTGGATAGATTGGAATTTTATTTGAGATTCCAAAATGTTGAGGAAGAGAAGGTGAAACTTGTTGGAGAAAATGACAGATTTTGGCAGAATTGTTAGAAACAACTGAGAGAAGAAGATGAGGGATGGAATAGATGAAATATTTCGAGTCTATACAAGGTATGCAACGAGGAATAGACTTTCAAGAGAAATCCATATTAGGTTCACTAAGAAGAGCATTAAATCACAAATACTGCAAGCAACTAGAGACAAGACATTGAAGCACAATAACAAAGACATTATGGTATTGAAACAGGTACCAAGAAGAATAAGAGAGAAGAGAATATGCATTCTTATCCAAAGAACTGTTGAAGAGAGGTGTAAATACATAGATGGTACCAGAAGGCCTTCTGTTTGTGTGGCGGAACAAAGACATAGAATTGAAGAGAGCCAATTTTTATGATGAATATTTTAGAGGAAAGGACGGAAATGGAAGACAAGAGGAGCTGATTGTGGAACTTCCAAAGGAAGGTGTAGCAACAAGTGAAGAAGAGGAACAACTTGGCGGTAGGTGGTCTACCTAGAGAACTAAGAGAAGTTAGAATGACTAGAGCAACAAAACCTATATACAAGACCCAAAATGGAAGGGAAAAACTGATTTATGAATATAAATGGACTTAATTCGATTGCTAAAAGAAGGAAAATATTTCATAAATTAGAGAAACTAAAATTTGATATAATTTGTCTACAAGAAGTCCACATTAAAAAAACAACATGAATATGTATTGAGACAAAAAAAGTTAGGAAAGTTATTTACATCATTGGCACAATGTAAAAAAGAGAGTGGTCTTGTACATTAAAGATATAATTACTGCAGAATTGATTTATACAGATGAAGATGGGAGGATTTTAATGGTGGAGATAATAGACAACAACACTAAAATGCTCTTGATAGCAATATATGCACCAAGTGAGAATCAAGAAGAATTTATAAGAAATTATACCAAAAGTGATTGAATTAGACTATGCAAATATCTTTCTGATGGGAGATTTTAATGGGATAATTAATGACCAGCTTGACTACAAATCTGAAAGAACCAAAAAGAAAATTAGGAAAGCTACCCAAGTCCTTCTTTCAAATGATAGAAGAAATGAATATTAAAGATATATGGAGAGAGAGAAATATTGGAAATAAAGAATTTACTTTTTATTCAAATAGACATGAATCATGGTCAAGAATAGATATGGGCATCTGCAGATATGCTCTCCCATATACAGAAAATTCAAATCGAAAAGTGGGACCCATGGATAGTTATTCTGGAAAGGACAGAGGAGAAGATCTAGATGGACACTAAATAACATGATTTTGAAAGAAGAAGAATTTAAAAAAGAGAATTGAGACAGAACTTATCTTTTTTTCAAGGAAAACAGAAAAGAAGATATCACTACAAACTCGCGAGCTTATACAAGAGGTTTGATAATTGACTATATAGGAAAAGAAATATTAAACGGAAGAAGACACTAAAATATTGGAAGATGATTTCATGAAATTGGAAAAAGAACTACAACAATCACCGCAAGGGAAAGATAATAAAAGGAAAATGGATGATTAAACATAAAATGGCTTTAATGGACAAGGAAGAAGTCGCTTCAAAAGATTAAAGGCTTTAATGGACAAGGAAGAAGTCGCCAAAAGATTAAAGGCTTAAACAAAATTATTTTGAAAATGCTAATAAGCCAGGAAGATGGTTAGCATATAAAATTAGAAAGGAAAGAGAAACAAAGAAAATTAGCCAATTAATAGATGGAAAAGGGAATATACAACATGGGAATGACAAAAAGAAAAATTATTCGAGACTACTATGAAAAACTGTACTCAAGAAGATATTCTAGAAGAAAAAATTGAACAGTATCTACAAAAGACAAGATTACCACAGATACCTAAAGACATTGAAACAATGTTAGAAGGAACATAACCATGATGGAATTAACAGAAGCCTTGAAGAAACAAAATACAGGAAAAGCACCAGGTCCAGATGGTCACCATGAATTTTACAAGACCTTCCAGGAAGTGTTAAGCCCCTTCTAGAAGTGATGAATGAAGTGCTAAAAAGAGAATACCTGAGACATGGTTGGAAGCTTATATTACCCTTATACCTAAAGAAGAAATGGACCTACAACAAGTTAAAATTATAGACCTATCTCATTGTTGAATTCAGATTATAAAATCTTTGCTTCAATTTTGGCAGAAAGAATGAAAAGATATTTAAATGAATTTATCCACACAGATCAAAATGGATTTTGCCAAAACGACAAATCAAGCAAAATGTGAGAATAATTTTAGATACTTTGGAGTATTATGAAGCACACCCTGAAAACAGATGGCACTGATGTTTTTAGATGCTCAAAAAGCATTTGACAATGTGAACTGGCGGTTTATGATATTGCAAATGATGCAAATGGGCTTTGGAAAAACTTTATACAGGCTATTGAGACAATATATAATAATCAAACAGCTAAGATATTGGTAAATGGAGAGTTGACAGAATCTATAGGGATAAGAAAAGGAACTAGACAAGGTTGCCCTCTGTCACCCTGCTGTTTGTTTTAACACTAGAAGTACTGAATAGAGCTATCAGAGAAGATGAAGAAATAAAAGGAATGAAAATTAAAAAGAAGAATATAAACTACAGGCTGCAGACGATTTGGTATTCATACTAGAGGATCCACTTAAATCAGCACCTAAGTTGATAGAACAAATAGAAGAATATGGAATGGTGGCAGGTTTAAAAATTAATAAAGACAAAACAAAGATCCTAAAAAGAATATGTTAGCAAAACAAGAAAGATTTAGAAGATCTATTAGAGATCCAGATTGCAAATAAAGTTAAATACTTGGGAATATATATAACGCCAAGATGCAGTACTTTGAAAGAAGACAACTACATAAAACTTAAACAGCAGATAGCGACAGATCTTGAAAGATGGGAAAATATACAATTATCCCTTATTGGTAGAATATCGACAGTTAAGATGAATGTATTACCTAGAATTCTATATTTATTTCAGACAATCCCAATTAGACTTGGGAAAGAGTAACTTTGAAGACTTAAATAAAATCACACATCAAAATTTATATGGCGGGCAAAAAGCCAAGAATTAAATT
>CM019155.1:69809035-69908455 GCA_009733165.1 Naja naja
CTGATTGTGGAACTTCCAAAGGAAGGTGTAGCAACAAGTGAAGAAGAAGAACAACTTGGAGCGGTAGGTGGTCTACCTAGAGAACGAAAGTTAGAATGACTAGAGCAACAAAATCTATATACAAGACCTAAAATGGAAGGAAAAAACTGATTTCGATGAATATAAATGGACTTAATTTGATTGCTAAAAGAAGGAAAATATTTCATAAATTAGAGAAACTAAAATTGGATATATTTGTCTACAAGAAGTCCACATTAAAAACAACATGAATATGTATTGAGACAAAAAAAGGAAAGTTATTTACATCATTGGCACAATGTAAAAAGAGAGGAGTGGTCTTGTACATTAAAGATATAATTACTGCAGAATTGATTTATACAGATGAAGATGGGAGGATTTTAATGGTGGAGATAATAGACAACAACACTAAAATGCTCTTGATAAATATATGCACCAAGTGAGAATCAAGAAGAATTCTATAAGAAATTATACCAAAAGTGATTGAATTAGACTATGCAAATATCTTTCTGATGGGAGATTTTAATGGGATAATTAATGACCAGCTTGACTACAAATCTGAAAGAACCAAAAAGAAAATTAGAAAAAAGCTACCCAAGTCCTTCTTTCAAATGATAGAAGAAATGATATTAAAGATATATGGAGAGAGAGAAATATTGGAAATAAAGAATTTACTTTTATTCAAATAGACATGAATCATGGTCAAGAATAGATATGGTATGGGCATCTGCAGATATGCTCTCGATATACAGAAAATTCAAATTGAAAGTGGGACCTGGGCGGATCACAATCCATTGATAGTTGCCTGGAAAGGACAGAGGAGAAGATCTAGATGGACACTAAATAACATGATTTTGAAAGAAGAAGAATTTAAAAAGAGAATTGAGACAGAACTTATCTTTTTTCAAGGAAAACAGAAAAGAAGATACATCACTACAAACTCATGGGATGATGAAGGCTTATACAAGAGGTTTGATAATTGACTATATAAGAAAAAGAAATATGGAAGAAGACACTCAAAATATTGGAAGATGATTTCATGAAATTGGAAAAAGAACAACAATCACATAAAGGAAGAAAGATATTAAAAGGAAAATGGATGTGATTAAACATAAAATGGCTTTAATGGACAAGGAAGAAGTCGCTCAAAAGATTAAAGGCGCTCAAAGAAAATGCTAATAAGCCAGGAAGATGGTTAGCATATAAAATTAGAAAGGAAAGAGAAACAAAGAAAATTAGCCAATTAATAGATGGAAAAGGGAATATACAATGGGAGATGAAAAAAAATATTCGAGACTACTATGAAAAACTGTACTCTCAAGAAGATATTCTAGAAGAAAAATTGAACAGTATCTACAAAGACAAGATTACCACAGATACCTAAAGACATTGAAACAATGTTAGAAGGGAACATAACCATGATGGAATTAATAGAAGCCTTGAAGAAACAAAATACAGGAAAAGCACCAGGTCCAGATGGTCTACCGGGAATTTTACAAGACCTTCCAGGAAGTGTTAAGCTCCCCTTCTAGAAGTGATGAATGAAGTGCTGCTAAAAAGAGAATACCTGAGACATGGTTGGAAGCTTATATTACCCTTATACCTAAAGAAGAAATGGACCTACAACAAGTTAAAATTATAGACCTATCTCATTGTTGAATTCAGATTATAAAATCTTTGCTTCAATTTTGGCAGAAAGAATGAAAAGATATTTAAATGAATTTATCCACAGATCAAAATGGATTTTTGCCAAAACGACAAATCAAGCAAAATGTGAGAATAATTTTAGATACTTTGGAGTATTATGAAGCACACCCTGAAAAACAGATGGCACTGATGTTTTAGATGCTCAAAAAGCATTTGACAATGTGAACTGGCGGTTTATGATATTGCAAATGATGCAAATGGGCTTTGGAAAAAACTTTATACAGGCTATTGAGACAATATATAATAATCAAACAGCGAAGATATTGGTAAATGGAGAGTTGACAGAATCTATAGGGATAAGAAAAGGAACTAGACAAGGTTGCCCTCTGTCGCCCCTGCTGTTTGTTTTAACAGAAAGTACTGAATAGAGCTATCAGAGAAGATGAAGAAATAAAAGGAATGAAAATTAAAAAGAAGAATATAAACTACAGGCGTTTGACGATTTGGTATTCATACTAGAGGATCCACTTAAATCAGCACCTAAGTTGATAGAACAAATAGAAGAATATGGAATGGTGGCAGGTTTAAAAATTAATAAAGACAAAACAAAGATCCTAACAAAGAATATGTTAGCAAAACACAAAAGATTTAGAAGATCTATTAGAGATCCAGATTGCAAATAAAGTTAAATACTTGGGAATATATATAACATCAAGATGCAGTACTTTGAAAGAAGACAATTACATAAAACTTAAACAGCAGATAGACAGATCTTGAAAGATGGGAAAATATACAATTATCCCTTATTGGTAGAATATCGACAGTTAAGATGAATGTATTACCTAGAATTCTATATTTATTTCAGACAATCCCAATTAGACTTGGGAAAGAGTACTTTGAAGATTTAAATAAAATCACATCAAAATTTATGGCAGGGCAAAAAGCCAAGAATTAAATTTAAGCTATTACAAGATGCAAGGTCAAGAGGGGGATTAGCACTAAAACTGGGAATTGTATTATCAAGCTGCAAGTTTGATGTGGGTGAAAAGAATGGATAACATTGAGAAATAATAGATTGTTAACTTTAGAGGTCATGATTTATTACTAGGATGGCATGCTTTCTTATGGTATAAAGGAACTAAAAACAAGGATATTTTAGAAGACACTATGTTAGAAGCTTTATTTTAAATTGGGAAAAACTAGAAAACAACATTATATACAAATTCCATTATGGGTATCTACTATTGAAGCTTTTCATATTCAATAATACAAGAAGGAACAAACAGATATGGAGAGATTTTAAATGAAAAGGTGAACTCAAATCGATGCAAACACTACAAGAACAAGGTATAAAAATGAATTGGTTTTCATATTTGCAAATACAATCTAGATATGATGAGGATGTTAAGACTGAAGGTATTTATAAAAAACCAACTGAACTAGATAAAATTTTGATGGGTACGAACGAAAAGTGATTAAAAAACTCTATGGTCATTTATTAGAAGTTAGAATGGAAGAGGAGCAGGTTAAGGAAACAATGATTGCTTGGGGGGAAAATTTTGGTTATGGGATAGATCTAGAGATGGCAAACACTGTGGGATCAGAATTATAAAATGACAATGTCAACTGCATATAAAGAAAATTTGTATAAGATGTTTTACAGGTGGCACCTATCCCGAAGGATTGCAAGAATGTTCAAGGACAAATCGGATAAGTGTTGGAAATGTCATCAGATACCTGGCTCCTACTACCACATGTGGTGGACTTGCGCTGATGCTAAAAGATATTGGACTAAAATCCACATGTGGTTGGAAAAATGACACAACAACATATAGACTTGAAACCTGAGATATTTCTGTTGGGAATTGTACCAGAGACACTCAACAAAGAACTGAAATATTTGATTGTTAATGTATTGACAGCTGCCAGAATTGTATTTGCTAAAACTGGAGAAATGATAAGACACCTCAGGGAGGAAGTGATTAAGAAGATTTTGGACTGTGCGAAATGAGTAGATTAACATTTGAAATTAGGGACCAAGAAGAAAAGCAGTTTTATAAGATATGGAATATGTTCTATCAATGGTTAGATAAAAAGTTTGGTAATATATTTTTGGGAATATAAAGATAGATAGAACTGTTGAAACAATATAGAGATTATAATATGATAGAGGATTAATAATAATGATTATAGTTTTCCTTTTTGTAATACTGAGTATGAATAATGAGGGAAGGCACTGTGATTTTTGACCGACCGACATACTTGAAATTGATATGGATCTATGTGTTGTATGTTTGTTTGTTACGTTTGTTCTTTTGGAAAAATAAAACTTTGTAAAAAAAAAGTTAATCTACTCATTTCGGCACAGTCAAGATCTTCTTAATCACTTCACCTCCTCTTAGGTATCTTATCATTTTGCTCCAATTTTTGTAAATACAATTCTAGCGGCTGTCCCAGTACGTGACAATCAAATATTTCAGTTCTTTGTTAAGTGTCTCTGGTACAATTCCAATAGAATATCTGGGTTTCAAGTCTATATGTTGTTGTGTCTTTCCAACCCGCGTGTGATTTTTAGTCAGTATCTTTTGCATCAGGTGAAGTCCACCACATGTGGTGAAGCGGTATCTGATGTTGTGCTACTATCAGGCCCGATCATAAACATTCGCAATCCTTCGCCCATCTTATAAATTTTCTTTATATACAATCCATTGTGTCATTTAGATGATCTCTCGAGACAATTGTTTATTCCTTGCCCAGGGGATCCTAGGATGGTAGTCACCTTTACCCAAACCTCCTTTTTCTCCTATTTTTGGCTTGAATCCACTCTGGCTCATGCTCTTACAGTTTTTACTGATGGATCACCACATTGGTGTTGTGTTTGGCAGATCAATGCGGTGGCATTCTAAATATACTTCTCCAACAAACTTCAGCTCAGCAAGCTGAGCTGGTGATGTTGTGTTAGCTTTGCAACATTCTCTGATAACCAATTAATCTTATAGTGGACACTCAATATGTGTATAGCAATGCAGTCACTTCCCTACTCCTATTGTGCTTTGCATTTGGATGTTAATTTGTTAGCACTGTTTTTTTGTCTTTAAGAAAAATAGGTTGGAAGGCGATCTCATCCAATATTCATTGAGCATATCAGAAGTCATACTCCTTTTGATAATGCCCATACAGAAGGAATCATAGAGCAGATCAATCCCTTAAAGTGACCTTTTTGTTTCTGATCCAGTCTTGAGTCATTCTTATTTTCATTAAACTGCAAAATCCCTTGTAAAACAATTTAAGATTCCCCTCATGCAGGCATGTGATATGAATGTGATACGTGTCCTGTATCGTAGATGCTTCCAGTTCCTTTCCGTGGGACTCAAGCCAATCAAATTGGCAAATGAATGTCCTCAATTTACAACCTTTAAAGCCATATACTACTTCTGCATGTTTCCATAGATACTATTCGCATTTTATGGGTAACTGCTTCTCGTCATGGCGAGCTCAGGATGTTACACATTGTCTTTCTTCTTTGCAACCATGGGCGTCCATCTTGATTAAAACTGACAATGGCCCTGCTTATATTGCAAGGACTTTGCCCTTTTCTGTCAGCAATGGGATATTAAGTTAGCATGGTATTCCATACAATTCTCAAGGACAGGCGTTGTTGAGCAAGCTCATCGCACATTCAAGATTTTGCTTCAAACAATTAAGAAGATGAACCAGGACCTTATCATTTTGGAAATCCAAAACTTGCTTTCTGTTATGTTGTTTACTTGGAACTATTTAATTGTCTCAGATTCCTTTACAGAACCACCAGTTAATTTACATTTTTGTGCAGAGGTGCCATTGGAAAAGCCTTGGGTGAAATACCATCAAGCTCCGGATCCTGAGTGGAAGGGTCCTTCGGTTAATTACTGGGTAAGTGGCTATGCTGCAGTGGAAGTTCTGCATAATCGGCAAGCTATCTGGATACCTGCGCGTTGCATTCAACCTTATCATAGCGTGGTACCAGTGTCTGCACAATCCGATCCCCAATTTCAATCTGCACCTGAAAAGAGGTGCAACCTAAATCTGAACGCCACCACCCATAACCTGGGGACAAGTTAAAGCTACCACCTATCAAGCTTGCAGCAGTTGAACCAAGCTTCTCTTCCACAGACTCCAGAGAATTTGGTTGCAGCTGTCTTTTCTATCATTACAGCTAATTCTGTTGCTATCTTGTTTTGTATTTTCTTTGTCATGAATGTTGGAGTTATAGGGCCTCTGATGCCAATCATCGATGCATGTCAGCCCCAATCTGTGGGTTCGTCATGCTCAATACATGTTTATGGTTCATGGAACTGATGTGACTCTATATTATGAGCCTTCAATGGCTTTGGGGCAGGTGTCTTTTGTGCCCAATCTCATTGCTTTCACTTCCTTTGTTGTCTCTCAGTTGCAAAATATTCAGAAATCGTGGATATCTTCCAAGCCTCCAACTCAGTTAAACAATACCCGCTGGCACTACCTAAAGATTACTCACTTTACTAAAGGGATATGCTTTTGTTGCCATGCTAAGCATACTTGGTTAAATAGCTGGAATGATAACAATAAAGCAAAAAGGATTTTAAACAAGTTAGGGAATTATACTTATTGTTCTAAATATTACTGGTTATGGGGCACTTTTAATTTTTCCTTATATGGGACAAATTTAGTTCCTGAAATGTATCCCGATGACTTTCCTATTTTTAATATAACTGATCAATCCAATACCGGATCAATATGTGCCGCCTGGCAACTAAAAGATCCCAATATGTGGTTTTTCTTTGATAAATAAGCTACCAATGTACACCCTCAAAATTATCAATGTGCAGCTTTGGGGTAACTCTCTTTGCCTGTTCAAGTAGGAAATTCCTCCCCCTCTCGTGCTCGATGTTCTCCTATGGGACCTTCCTGTAGTGATGAAGTAATTATAGATGTACAGCTATCTTTGGGCTCTACCTTTGGCCAAGCTTTAGCAGGTGTGGTGACAGGCCTTATAACCTTGGGTGGATATCCTGGAATTATTGCTCAAGAAAATAGTCATTCTATTCTAGGATTGACATGTCGCTTAGAAAAGTCTATTAATGCTACTGCTGCTACTGTTCGTGACCTGCAGCATGAAATTGATTTGGATCAGGACATGCTTCAGCAGCGATTTGCTATAGATTATTTGTAAGCCCGTCAAGGGTTTTTTTGTAAACTGGTAGGGCAACATGGCTGTGCAGTCCATTTTCATTCTCTAAATAAAACAATTGAAGATGAACTCGCAAAATTACAATCCTATTTTCAGAATAATGTTCATGCAGCCCTTTCTCCATTTGACTGGCTTACTAATTGGTTACCAGATTGGACTTGGTTAAAATAATTGTTTTTCTATGCAATTATTGTTCTGGTGGTTTTACTTGCTTGTTGCTGTTTTATTCAATGTATTCCTTCTTTAATAACCTTGTTTCGTCCCGTTCCAGTTTCTCTTCATCCTCTCCAATTGCGATATATTCATAAATCTCTATTGCAGTGTTGGCAAACCTTTTCGGCATCGAGTGCCAAAACGGGAGCGCATGCAAATCTTTTCTGTACTGAGTGCCAAAATGGGTGTGCATGCATGTGCATACATGTGCTGAAAACTGGATCTTCTGGTTTTTGGCATGCACATTGGCCACCTGGTTTGATTTCTGGTGCGCATGTGCGCACAAAGACCAATTGTCCTGTGCGACGTGCCAGCTCTGCCTTGCCTTTCGGGGGTCCTTGCACCTCATTCCCCCTGGTCCCCATCAGGATGGCGGGACATACACACTGTGGCCTCCCTCCACTGGAAAGCCGGAGCCCCTTCCTAGCCTCGGAACAAGCTGGCTTCCTGGCCGGCGCACCTCTTACTGCTTCCAGGCTGGTGTGCTGTCCCCCGCCATTCCTCCCACCCAGCTCAGCTCCTGTGCAGCCCCGCCTCCCCAGAAGAACAGCAGCAATGGCAGCAGCAGGGGGAAGGGCAGGAGAGAATGGCAGCCACTCCCATGCTGGTGAACCATGCAGGCAGCTCACCTCCCCACTGGCAGCTCCTTCTCCAGCATCCCATCCAGAAGTGGCAGCGCAACCATCGCCACTACCAGAGATGAGGGGACAGTGAGGGTGAGGACAGGAGCGCCAGGACTTCCCTCTCTTCTTGTACAGCCCCAGCCATCCTGGCTGGCAGCTCTGCTCCCCGTACTCTTCTGGGTTCTGGTGCTCTGGCCAGCTCAGGCATAGGGCAGCCATCCACCCAACCAGCAAATTCTGCCCCATGAGCCTGAGCTGGCCAGACGTCCCAGACCACGGATGCATGCCAGTGCCATGGGCTGGAGGGTTGGGGCTGTGCAAGAAGTCCGCTCAGGGGGAAGGGAGGGAGCCCCAGCCTACCCGTCCATGCTTCCGCTGCACCCTCATCTCTGGCAGTGGTGGCTGTTGTGCTGCAGCTTCTGGATGGGATGCTGGAGGAGCTGCCAGTGGGGAGGCGAGCTGCCCGCATGGAGATGTCACTGAGGGCCTGGCTTGCCGGCATGGGAGCAACTACAGTGGCTGGCCAGTCACTCCTGCCCTTCTCCCTGTGGCTGTGGCTTGTGCTGCTCTTCTGGGGAGGTGCAGGAGCTGAGCCAGGTGGGAGGAATATTGGGGACAGCACTCCAGCCAACAAGCGGTTGCGTCTCCTTGGCAAAAGTGGTGGGAGGGAGGCTGTGTGGGGGCTGGCCGGCTCTTCTGGGGTGCCCAAGCTGGCCAGGCACTCCAGAGCACCATGGGCTGGAGCTGCGCAAGAAGCCCACTTGGGTGGAGAGGGAGGGAAGCCCTGGCCTGCCCATCCTGGCCTACAGCTCTGCTCCTCTCAGCATCTTTTGGCATGCGCACCCAATACTCTTCCTGTTGGTGGTCTTTGCACCTGCGTGCGCACCAGAAACCAGAAGACCAAGTGGCCAGTGCACATGCGCACGCTAGAAACAAGATCATCTTCCTGGCATGCGCATGTGCACCAGGCAGCTGCTCTTCTGGTTTTGGTGCACATGTGCACATGAAGTCCAGCTGGCCGGTGCACCTGAACCTGGAAAAGCAACAGGCGATGGCTTCGTGTGTCTGGAGAGATGGCTCTGCGTACCACTTCTGGCACGTGTGCCATAGGTTCACCATCACTGCTCTATTGAGTACAGATAATAAATCTTATACACACAATAGTTATGACTATTATTCTCAATACCTATTCACCTTCATCTTCACTTATCCTTATTAAAATTTTTGCATTATTTAATTAGGCCCTCTGTTCAATTTCTGCCAACATCTAGATCTGCCAACATCTAGAAATTTTATGTTGTGTCCAGTATTTTGACTCCATGCAATCATGCATCCTTTCACTACTTCTTCCTCTAATTTTACTTCCAGAAGGTATTGATAAATTTTAGTAATATTTTTTTTATCCAGGCCTAATAAAATTTTGTCTAATTGTTGTGGTTTCAAGTATTCAAGTATATTCCGTGATCCTTTGTGACTTTTTTATATCGGCTTTGTATTTGGAGATAAACCCACCAGTCTACTTGTAGCCCTTGTTCTTGGAGCTCTTGCATTGTCTTAAAATTTCTGTGAATATCCAATAAGTCTTTATACTTTAACATTTTGTTCAGATCTAAATTATTTGGGTGGGTCATCACTTCCATTGTGGATAGCCAGATTGGGATTTTTATATAATGTTTCTTTTTAACTTTAATCCAGTTGTTTATTAACGAATCTCTAATCAAGTGTCTGTGGAAATATTTTTGTTTAGCGGGTCCTGTATCCCAGAGAAAGACATGCCATCCTCTCTGCAGGTCATGATCTTCTATAGCTAATATTCTTTTATTCTTTAAATTAATCCAGTCTTTTAGCCAAAGTAATATTGCTGCACTATAATATAGTTCCCAGTTTGGAAATCCAAAGCCTCCTCTGCTCTTTATATCTTGTAGTAGTTTCATTTTTATTCTGGGTTTTTTATCCTGCCAAATAAATTTTGCTGTCATTTTATTAAGGTTATTGAAAAGGGTCTTTTCTAATTTAACTGGAATGGTTTGGAATAGATATAGAAATTTTTGTAATATAGACATTTTTATGGCTGCTATTCTTCCTAGCAATGTCAATTGTATTTTGGTCCATAATTCTAAGTCTTTTTTTGTTTGTTATAGTAGCTTATTATAGTTATTCTCCAAAAAAGCTGTAACCATTTTAAGGGCAGTGTCTTCATCTCCTACTTGTTTGGGGAGATGGGGTCCTATTCACATATTTACAAATATCCTGAATAAACATAGCTTTTTATGGTTTCTTTTGGTTGTCAAGTCTGTTTTTTATGGTAACTTCACTGCCTCTGGTCTGTACCTCTTCCATTCAATCAGGTACTGAAATTGCCCTTTCAACCACCAAGAGTCTCAAATACTGGCGACCTTGTACTCCAATGAACTGTCTCCATCACGTGGTGCTGGCAGGGAAGGGTCAGGTTGGCGGAATGGACAGGCTGGCTGTTTGGGAACCAGAAGGGAGCAATGGAAAACTGGATGGACCCATAGTGAGTGAGGAACTTCAGATGATAGGTGACTGGATTGATCACTGCCTCTACAGGGAATGGGCCAAGGTTCCAATGGTCAAGCTTCCTCACTGGCCGGTCTAATAAAAGATGGTTAGTAGACAACCACACCCGATCCCTCACAGCCAATGGTGGTGTCTCTCTCTGAGAGCAGTCCGCGACTCACTTATAATCTTCCCTAGCCTTCTCCAAATACCGTCACACCAATTGGTGAATGGCCTGTAACTCTGACAAGAAATCCTTCACCTCCGGAACTGGCGAGTCGAGTGGCGTCAAGGGGAAGAACCGAGGATGGTAACCCACAATGGCAAGGAACGGGGTGGTTTGCATGGAGGTATGCTAAGAGTTATTGAACGCAAACTCTGCGACCGTTAAGTAGTCTGCCGATTATTCTGTTGCTGATTGACAAAGCAGCACAGGTACTGCTCCAGGATTCCGATCACTTTCTCTGCCCCACCATCAGTTTCCAGATAGTGAGAAGATGACAAACAGATTTTAACATCCAAAGCTGTCATCAGCCCTTTCCAAAATTGGGTGGTAAACTGCGTCCCTCAGTCCGACACCACCCGATCTGGGAGTCCATGTAGCTGGAAGATGTGCTGGATAAACATGCGGGCCATGGTGCGAGCCATGGGTAAGCCACGACATGGAACAAAGTGTGCCATTTTGGTCAGCATGTCAAGCACCATGAACACCGTGGTGAATCCCAACAAGGGGGGCAGATCTATCAAGAAGTCCATCGACAGGGCACCCCAAAGGTCTCTCCGATGTGGGCAAAGGCTGGAGCAATCCTGGGGGAGCCCCTGTCACTGACTTGACCTGCCGGCATCACATACAAGGCATCACATAGGACTGCATGTTGTGTCATAGTCAGGGCCACCAGAAAGTCCGAGACACAAGGTGCAACGTCTTGAACAGGCCGAAGTGCCCCGCTGCAAGATTGTCATGGCACTGCAACAAGATAACTCCTTGGAGCAGTCCTGCCAGGACATAGAGTTTGTCATGGTAGCACAAGAGTTCCTCCTCGAACGACCATGGTGAGTTGGGTCCCACTTCTTGCCTCCGCTGATCTGCCCAAGCATCGTGTTGCTGTGCCTCCCGTATCTGCACCTGTAAGTCCACTGGCTCCTGCACAGCGGAGAACTACTCTACGCGCAGCACCATCCAGAATGGGGGTTGATCCTCTGGATGCAGGTACTCGGGCTTCCGGGAGAGTGCATCCGTCCGTTGGTTGCGACCACTGGGAATGTAGGTGACATGAAAATTAAAGCAGGCAATGAAAAGGGACCACCGGATCTGGCGCTGATTTAATTTCCGTGCAGTTTTTAAATGTTTCAAATTCTTATGGTCTGTCCGGACTTCTACTTCATGGCGCGCCTCCTCCAAATGGTGCCTCCATGCCTCAAATGCCATCTTAATGGCCAATAACTCCCTCCCAGATGGTATAGTTACGCTCAGTAGGATTGAGCTTCCTGGAAAAATAAGCGGAAGGGAAAAGGGTACCAGCAGAGGCGTGAGCCTGGAGGAGCACTGCACTGACTGCCACATCCGATGCATCCGCTTCCACCATGAATGGACAGTGTGGATCAGCGTGCTTCAAGATCGGCTCTGTCATGAAGGCCTGCTTCAAAGCCTGGAACGCCTGCTGCTCAGGAACACCCCACTGGAATGGAACCTTTTTCTGGAGGAGCTGAGTGAGAGGCACAGTCAGGGAAGCGAAGCCGGGGATGAAGGTCTGATAATAGTTGGCAAACCCGAGGAGTCTCTGTACATCCTTCACTCGCCGGGGAGATTGCCAACTATATAAATCAAATAAATAAATAAACAAACAAACAAACAAAGCAATGACTCGACCTTACTCGGCTCCATGGAAATGCCTTCTGGAGAGGTGCAGTGTCCCAGGAACTCGATAGTAGACTGGAAGAACTGGCACTTCTCCAACTTGGTGTACAAGCGGTTCTCCCAGAGCTGTTGTAGAAGCAGACGCAAGTGGTGCAGGTGGCTATCCCTTGATTTAGAGTAAATCAAAATGTCATCAAGGTAAACCACCACAAACTGATCAAGGAGGTCCCAGAAGATGTCATTCATAAAATGCTGGAAGACGGCAGGAGCATTGGTCAACCCAAATGGCATGACCGTATATTCAAAATGCCCATATCTGCTCCCGAACGCCATCTTCTACTCATCTCTGGGCCGAATTCACACCAAATTGTACACCCCGTGCAGGTCCAACTTTGTGAACACGGTAGCCTCCCGGAGCCTCTCCATCAGTTCCAGAATCAAAGACAGAGGGTACCAATTGTGCACCGTGATGGTGTTCAACCAACGGTAGTCACAGCACAGGTGCAAGTTGCCTTTTTCTTCACGAACAGGATCGGAGCAGACAAAGGCGATGACGAGGGCCGAATAAACCCCTGAACAAGGTTTTTGCCCAAGAAGTCCCGTAACGTGGCCAATTCCGGGTCTGACATGGAATACAAACGGCCCATGGGAAGGGGTGCATCGGGAACCAGATCAATACAGCAATCATAATGCTGGTGTGGTGACAATTGGTCCGCCTCCTGCTCACTAAAAACATCTGCAAAGTACTTGAGTTCTGAAGGCACAGACACCTCGGGTGGCCTCATCACCTGCCCTGTGCAGAATTGACGGGTGTGCTCCATGCACTGCTGGCTCGGGAACATGATCATGTTCTGGGACCAATAGATTTGGGGGGTCATGAGTCCAAAGCCACGCCAAGCCCAAGACCACAGGGAAATGCAATCCAGAAGTGAGGTAAAACTGGATCGCCTCCTCATGCGAGGCAATAGTCAGGTGCAAGGGCTGGGTGGCGGCCTTGATAGGCCCAGACAAAAGCACCCGGCCATCGATGGTCTCCACCAGCAGAGGTTCTACAGAGCACTGGGGGATTGCATACTTTGCTGTGAAGGCCACGTCCATGAAGTTCATGGTGGTGCCAGAATCCACCAGAGCATGCACTGGAATCCACTGTGAACTATTGACCTCTTCATCACTGCTGCCAGCTTCTACAATCTCCAAAGGGAGCATTCCACTCCACAATGGTCCTGGCCCCATCCCTGCATCACATGCAGGCCTCTCCTCTGAGTCTTCGCTCTCCGAGCCCTGAGCCATCCGCACCTGTTGCTGGCGAACCACAACAGTCTGGGTCCCCATCAAATTTCCCCCTGAACCGGGCAGTTCATTGAGCACTACTCCTCTCTCCTCCTGTCGCTCTCTTTAAGCCTCAGCTCGAGGTGGCTGGCTTTCTTTCCCAGCTCTAGCTTGTAGAGAGGGAGGGGGCTGCCTGCTGCATAGGGGAGGCACTAGCTGCAACTTCGTACTCCTCTTTCTTCTGGTGGGTGGAGAAGGAGGGCTGTGGTCTCATCTGTTTCTCATTTCAAAGGGCTCTGTAAAAACTCCCAATTTGGGTGGTATGATGGGCCATCATTCCAAGTGGTGGCTCAGTCAAATTCTTCCCTCAGCTGCTCTATGGATCTCCCCAAGGATTCCATCAGGGACTTTGGGGCCCTGGCCTGTGCCCAGTCCCACATCCAATCCACTATTCCCAGTTCATTCAGGGGACTTCCCCCTTTTTTGGGCGTGGGGAAACCCAACCTCAGACCTTTAGGAATTTTTTTCCCACCAGTACTCATCTGTTTTTCTTTCCTCCACAGGTTTCTCCGCTTCAGAATTCAAGGGGGACTGCCTTCTAGCTACAATTATGCTGTTAGCTTCTATCTGCTTCTGTCTGTAGGCCAAGTCTGTTTCTTCTTGGGTCACCTGGAGTAGGCTTTCTTCCAATAGCCCATCCTCTGCCATGGCTGCCTGAGTTTCTCTCCATGCACCCCAAATGTTGGGGAGCGATTGGAGAGGCCAGGACCCAGGTATCTCGGTAATGTTAATTAAGAGAATGGTAAAATTCTTAGTATGCACAATGCTGGAACTGATAGGTGCTTGATCTGGCCCAGCAGGACTTATATTCTTAGTATTTGAAATATTGTGACTATTATTTATTTTAGTAATAATGTAATATTTTTATGGATTACACAGTGATATTTTACATTATTTTGAACATGGTAACTGTTAACTTCTCTGGGTTTATTATCATAAAGTAAAATATGACTAATAAAATGAAATATAGCTATATAATATATAATAAATGATGGCTAAGCACCACCATAGCTTTACATATTCTTTGAGCACAGCTTTCTTAAATAAAAAAGCATTTTTTCCCCAGGAAAGCCTTTTGTGTCTGATGACATCAATTCATTTATGCAATTTTGTAAAACATCCAAGTAATTCAAGCTTATGTTAGAAAACCCAGAATTACAAACAAAATCAGCATTTTTTTTACTGTATGTTAAAGTAAAGTCACAACTGTATCCATTGTTTAAGCAATACTATTAGGAATTGTTGGATAACAATCTTACCAACAGAACAATCAGAATAATTACTATGTTTCTCATAATTCCATTGAGTATTGAAATCTTCAAAGCAAAAAATTAAAAATAACCATAATGAAGATCAAACTGTTTCATTCCCCAAATCTAAAATCTAATTTGAAAAATATCTTTGAATGCCAAGGTAGCCAGATTACAATATTTAATCCAAATCTGTGTTTATTCAGCATTAAGATCTATTAACTATTACAAGACTCACTGCCTATGCATACCTTCAGGATAAGCATATAAAAATCTTTTTCTCAAAGAAAAAGAAACCATGAAAATATAAAGACTGAACCGAAAGAATGAAGAAAAATATACAAAATATTCTTTAAAAAAACAACTTTATTGTTCTTTTGTTTTAAAAAAGAGAAATTAATCATAGCATTAACAGTACTGTAGTGTCAGTATTATATATATTTATCTCTTATGCATATTTACATTTATATACAATGTTATACATGATTATATACATCTGTCTATAGTTTGCTTATCTTAAGTTTCTTTATTTTCTATTTACCTAGTTTCCAGCCAATTATACCATATATCCCAAATTTTATGATATTCAGACTCTTCTTTATCTTTTAGTTTTAGGGTCAATTTGTCCATTTTGGCACAATCCAATATTTTTTTAATTACCAATTTATCAGGGAGGATGTTATTACGCTTTCAAGGGCCTTGGTGGTGCAGGCTAAGGGCCTTGGTAGTGCAGGGTGTTAATAGCCTAGCACTTAGTTCCAGCTGCCTGTAATTATTGCAGGCTCGAATCCCACCAGGCTCAAGGTTGACTCAGCCTTCCATCCTCTCGGGGTAGGTAAATTGAGGACCCAAGATTGTTGGGGGCAATAAGGTGACTTTGCAAAAATGCCGCTTAGTAATAAGCAGGCATATACAATGGAATGAAGGCTATTGCTGAGCGCATTGGGTTGTATCCCAAAAATTGTAAGCCGCCTTGAGTCTTTGGAGAAGGGCGGGATATAAATATGAATAAAAAAATTATGCGTACAATATTCTAGATGCTGTTAATATGTGTAATAAATATATTTAATCTTTTTCTCATGTTTCTTTTTAAATATTCCTAACATAAATAACTCCGGTTCAAATTTTATTTGTTCTTTAACAATTTCTTGTAACCATTGCCTTATTTTGGTCCAATATCTTTGAGCTTCTGGGCAGGACCACCACATGTGGTAGAAAGTTCCTTGTATTTTTTTACACTTCCAGCATGCTGGATTCATGTTGGGATACATTTTGGCTAATCTCATTGGAGGTAGGTGCCATTGATAGAACATCTTGTATATATTTTCTTTGTTTGCCGATGATCTTGTTAATTTATAATTCTGATTCCATTTTTCCCCCCATTCTGCTAGATTTATACTGTGTCCTATATTTTTGGCCCATGCTATCATACAGCCTTTTACAATTTCTTGTTCTAAATCGACTTCTAATAAGTATTTATAAATTTTTGCAATGTTTTTCTCATCAGGGCCTGTTAGAATTTTATCTAAATGTTGCAGTTCTGTATAGATTCCATATTCTTCTATGTCTTTTTTATGTCTATTTTGCAGTTGGAGATATGGCCACCAGTCTATGGATATTCCTTGTTCCTTAACATCCTGGTTCGGTTTTAATTTCCCGCTTGTCTAAAACATCCTTATATTTCACCATTTTACATAAATCCAAATTATTAGGATGTATCATGGCTTCTATTGTGGATAATCATATCAGAATTTTCATGTAATGTCTCTTCCTAATTTTATTGCAGTTTTGTATCAAGGAATCTCTAATAAAATGTCTATGAAAGTAAGATTGTTTCTTGGTTTCTTTTTCCCATCGAAAGGCGTGCCATCCCTTCTGTAAATCATGGCCCTCCAGACTTAGTATCCTTTTATTATTTAGGTTAATCCATTCTTTGGTCCAAATTAAAGCTGCTGCCTTATAGTAAAGCTCCCAATCTGGGAGTCCAAAGTCGCCTCTGCTTCTACTGTCCTGTAGCGCTTTTATTTTTATTCTGGGTTTTTTCTCTAACAATATTAATTTTGCCGTGATTTTGTTCATCTCTGTAAAAAAAATTCTCTAATTTTATGGGGATTGCTTGGAATAAATAATTTTGGGGGGTAAAATAGTCATTTTAATTGCTGCAATTCTCCCTAATTGTGATAATTGTAACTTCCCCCATAGTTCCAGATCTGTCTTTGTTTGTTGTAGGAGTTTCATATAATTATTTTCTTTTATTGTTGTACATTTTGCAGTTAACCATATACCTAGATACTTAATTTTCTTTGTCGTTTGAAGCCCCATTATTCTTTCTAATTCTTTTTTCTGCTGTTCTGTCAATTCTTAGTTAACATTTTAGTTTTTTGTCTATTAATTTTAAGGCCTGATACTTCCCCATATTTTTCCAGTTTGGTAATTAACATGCTTCCTGTCCCTATAGGATCTTCAACAAAAAATAACAGGTCATCAGCAAAAGCCTGAAGTTTATACTCCTCCTTTTTAACTCTAGTACCTTTTATATCTATATTTTGTCTAATTCATATTAATAGGCTTTCTAGTGACAGAATGAAAAGCAGAGGTGACAGTAGACAGCCCTGCCTCACTCCTTTCATTATTTTGAAGGTCTCTGTATTTTCGCCATTTAATAAGATGCCTTTTGAGTGGAATATGTTGTCTTTATTATATTCTCAAATTTATCTCCTAAATTCATATTTTTAATTTGTTGCATCATAAATTGTCAATTTAGATTGTCAAACGCCTTCTGCGCATCCAGAAAAACAAGTGCCACTTGTTTCTCTGGATGTGCCTCATAGTATTCCAAAATCTCCAACACTATCCTTGTATTGTTCCTAATTTGCCTTGATGGAAGAAATCCGTTTTGGTCCGGGTGAATATATTTATTTTATAATCTTTTCAATCTGTCTGCTATTATAGTTGTAAATATTTTATAATTGGTATTCAGCAATGATACCGGTCTATAATTTTGAATTTGTCTACTGTCAGTACCCTCCTTTGGTATTAGTGAAATGTATGCTTCCCTCCATGAATCCAGCATTTTGGCTTCTGTCAGTACCTCATTGTACAATTCTAACATTAGTGGTTCTATCTGTTCACCCATCATCTTATACATTTCTCCTGGAAGCCGATATGGGCCTGGAGTTTTATTATTTTTCTGATTTTTGACTGCTTGTTTTAGTTCTATCTTTGTTATTTCTTTAGGTAAGCTTTCCCTCATTTCTTCTGTTATTGGTGGACTCCCTTTCCCCTTTCAAATTGTCTATTATATTCTCTTCCTCTACTTCTTCATTTTTATACAGGCCCACAAACTATCAATATGCAATTCTTTTTCCCCCGCCTTCCATTGTGTGTTGAAATTCTCCATTCTCATCCTGAAGTTGGTGTATTAAAATCCGCCGTGATTTAAAGACCTGGTTATTTGACCAACCCGGGCTGTGACCCCTTCCTGGGATAGGTTTTTAATGTTAATTGTGTAAATCTGTTTTAGTATTTGGGCTTGTAAATTAATTTAATTGTTTTTTAAGTATTTATTGTCTCTGTTTTTTAGTTGTGAGCCTTGAGTCTTCGAGATGGGGCTGCATACAAGTTCAAATAATAAATAAATAAATAAATAAATAAATAAATAAATATCTTTTTCTCTCTCTCTCTCTTTTTAATCTATAAGACAACCATCTTCCCGGTTTATTTGCTTGCTCAAAGAAATTTTGTTTAACTGCTTTTAAATTCTTTACCATCTCTTCTTCTTCTAATATATTAAGTTTGTGTTTCATTAAAGTCAGTTCCCCTTTAATTTTAGTGATCTGTGGTGTTTTATGTAATTGGGTTTCTAACTTCTTAATTTCTTTATGTAATATATTCTGTTGTTTCCATCTCTCTTTATTTCTTCTTGCTGTATATGATATTATAATTCCATGTGAATAAGCTTTCATGGTGTCCCAAAGATTTTGTATTGATGTATGTTGTCTGGTATTCTCTTTAAAAAATAGTTCTAACTCTTTCATGAATTTTTGGGTAAATTCCTTGTCTTTTATTATTTGCGGATTTAAAGTCCATCTTCTTTTTGTTTTCTATCGGCCTCTCCAAATTATTCTAAGTGGATTATGGTCTGCCCAGGTGTATGGTAATATTTCAATCTTCTTCACTTCTTTTCCTACTTCTCCATTCATTCAATCTGGGACCATGATTGGTGTGGATTAGAATAGAAGATATTTTTTTTAATCTAAGTTCAATTGTCTGCATATATCTAGTAAGTTTAGTTCTGCTATCATTTCAAAACATGCTTTTGGCAATAGTTTCTCCCCCCCCATTTTTCTTATCGCTAATATAGTCTTTTTTACTATATACTATTGTGTTGTAGTCTCCTACAATGCATATGTTTCTTTGTCCTGTTTCTACAATTTTCTCATGCAATTTTTTATTCTTTTTGATTTTCATTAGGAGCATATATTATCACTAATAATACTGGCTTTTGGGCTATCCATATTTCAGTCATTAGTATTCTTTCTTTGGGGTCTGTATAGATTAATTTTGTTTTTATTTCTTCCCTAACATATATGGCTACTCCTTTTTTTTTCATCTGCTAGTGCTGTATATAGTTTTCCTAGTCTGGGGTATTCTAAATATTTTTCATCTAATTTTTTGATGTGTGTTTCTTGCAAGCATACTATATCCACCTTTTGTTTAGTTATTTTCGCTAATATTCTTTTTCTCTTGGTCACCAAATTTAATCCATTTATATTTATCAATAGTAATTTAATTTCCTCTCCCATCCTCCTAATTGTATCTTAGCTTTGTCGTCTATTAGTTCTTGTGTCTCTTTGGCTTCTTGTTGTCAATCTCAGATCCTCTTCTTCTTGTTGGTCTTTCTCCTCCTTACTTCTTTCCTCCCGATCTCCTTCTTTATTTTCCTGTTGTTGTTCTTCTTCTTGTTCTTCTTGACTCTTTGACTCAAGTTCTTCTTTACTGCTCTGGTCTTCTGGTCCTACAAGTTGGTCATAAAACTCCTGCACCTTCTCTAGAGTGTCAATCTTAAATTTCTTCTCTTCCCATGACACTAACATCCCTTCTGGCACTAACCACCTAAAAAGAATGTTCCGTTTGGTGAGCTGCATAGCCAGGAACCGATAATCCCTCCTCTGCTCCCTCACTCTCCTCGGGACCTGCTTCAGCGTCTAGATCTCTTTTCCTTTGTACCTCATTGGTTTGTCTCTCGTCATCTTGTAGATTATATCTCAAACTTTTTTCTGCATGAACCTAATGTGTACTTCCTTTGGCAGTCTATGTCTTCTGGCATAATTAGTACTCACTCTGTATACATCATCCAGTTTGGTGAAGATTTCGTTCTTGTCTCTGTGTAGGGTTTCAGCTATCATTTCGGCCATTATTCATTCTAAGTCTTCTTTCGTTTCCACCATGTTCTGGAACCTGAGATAGGAGGCTGCACGATCCATCTCCAGGTGGATGAGGGAGTCTTCTAATTCTTTATTTATTGTTTTCATCCTTTGATCAACTAGCTCCAATTTCTTCTCCACTTGTTCTGTTCGTATTTCAACTGCTTTTATTGTCCGTTCCTTTTTCTACAATGCTTGTTGGATTGAGCCTATTTTTTCATTTAATTTATGTATGTCATTTTTTATTTCACTTTTCAGTTTCCCCATTTCTTCTTTCACTTCACTTATCTCTGCTTTCATTTCACCGTGATTTTTCATCATCGTTTCCTGGAGTTTAATCATTGTTTCTTGTATTGTTAAAAGTATTGTTTGTATATTTCGTGGGTTTTGAACTGCACTTTGTTTTTCAGTTGTGAGCATTCCTTCAATCATGTCTCAATGGAGAGGTGGTGGCTGTTGATATTGATGTGTTTGGTATTGTTTTCCTCCCAGCCTTCAATGTTGTTGTGGTAATGCTCGTCATTTCTTTTAGTATTTTATTCTGTTTTTCCAAAATGTTATATATGTTGTCCCAAATTAGCATTCAATATTTCAATTATTATTATCTTTATGTTTTATGTATATTTCTCTAGATATAACTCCATCTAAATTCCTATTAACTCAATCAGTTTTAAATTCTCGTTACAATATGCTTTATAGTGAAGTTAATTATCACTGTTACTCCCTATATAGCTACCTTTTATCTTTTAATTAAATAAGTTTGAATTATATACCTCTAATAACAAGGTTTACTAATATTATATAACAAATACTATAACTCTTATGTACATTATAAAATAATTATCAAATATACTCTATTAAGATATTATGAAGTATTATAAGTATAGATTCTTATGAAATGTATATTATAAAGTGCTAACTTTTATCTATATATTACTGATTTTACTTCTTAGTATATAATCACTCATTTAATCTATACAGTCTATTTCAAATTTATAACTAATTAATTAAAGGGTTCCCCCCTTTTCTAATAAAACATTAAATATATTAATATATAAATGTGAATGTAATATAACTAAATATCCCCCAGTACTCTAATCCCCAATTACTGATTATACTAAGGTCATAATTTTCCTCATCTCTTTGTTCGTTCCGATTCAAAAAGAAAATCGTTCACTTGGGCAAACCCTCCAGTCCCAGGCACCGCTCACACCACCACCAACTTGACACTGTTTTCCGAGCTCCAACCTGCTTTCTCACCGAGACTACCTCTTTCACCCTTCACAGTTCACAAACCTTCTTTCCAAGCTGTAACTTTTCGTCACTCTCGATCTCTTTGCACTACAAAGGTCTGATCAATGCCACAGTCTGTTACTCCCAGTTCTTGCTTTCTTCTTTCAAATGGATTGTTGCAACTTCAGATCCACTATTGAAGGATGGCAGACGCTTACATGCTGGGCTAGAAGGGTGTCCCTTTGTTACAGGGGCAGTTGCCCTCCGCCACACTGCTCAAGTTTCCACACTCCACCACGAATCTCTTCAAGATCTGTGTACCCCTTCGGGGTCCTCCCAACATGAAGAATTAGGGTAAAGGAATGGAGCCCATTCTTATTCTCCCCTCACCGTCACGACATCACCACCAGAAGTCCTCTCCTCTTTCTTTTCTTTCTTTCTTTTCTTTCCTCCCTTTCTTTCTCCCTTCCCTCCCTTTCTTTCTTTCTCCCTTCCCTCCCTCCCTCCCTCTTCCTTCCTTCCTTTCTCCCTTGAAGGCTTCCTTTCTCCCTTGAAGGCTCCCTGGAGCCTCCTGGCAGCCAAACTTACCCGGAAGCCAGACGGGCCTTGTGGGGACTCCTGGGAGGGGTGGGGAGGGTGGGACAGGGCCAGCTGGTAGTCAGAACTATCAGTTCACCAAACTGGATGTAAAACTAACATCTGGTTCACTCAAACTGGCCCAAACCAGCTGAATCCCACCCCTGCCCATATATATTACCATGTATGGCCTACAAAGAATCCAGACAGCAGCTAAATAGTTATGCAAAAGTTGCAACTCTGATGTAGTTTTTGTTAATTGTGTAAGTAGACAATCCTCGAAACCATTTAAGACTTCCAGGCTTAGTTTTAGGGTGGTCTTGTTCACATATTTTTCAGCCTTGAACAATGACTACACAACCTGTGGAAGCAGAGCACACTGACCCAGACGCTGCCTCCAGAGGAGACCCTCCATTCATTTGAGCCAGGGAATTGGGTTTGGATCCAGAACCAAAATGGAACAGACCTTACCAAGCTTGACCGACCAACCTTAGCACCAAGCCAAACCCAACATCACCTATCAGACTTAAAAGAGAGGACCCTGAGATGGGCAAGTGGAGAGTAACAACTCTCTTTGAAGCTATAGAAAGACTATGAGTGTAGGGTGGAAAGTCATTGTAGGGTTTTCTTTCTTTGCCTCATTTACATTGTAATTAACCAATTAAATGAATCCATAGCAGGACTGGTTGGCACAGTTAAGGCCTCAGACCTCTGTCTGATGAGAAGGAAAATTGTCAAGGAGTCTTTATACTACCTGTCTTGCAGGGGCAGCTGCACAGCCACACCATTCAAAACCACACTGAGACTATCTCGTTCACCTACCTCCACATAAAGCTACCTCTAGGCTGGTTCTTGCTCTGTGGCACTAAGGCCTAGTCATGCCAATTCCACAGGGGGACCATGTCCCCTTCAAGCGATTAACAATTCATATGCATTCATTGAAAAGGTAGCAGAAAAGCAATCTCCAAATCCTGTGCCCTGATTGTGACTCACAAATGATGCTGCCCAGTAAGACAGAATATGTTGCACTGATGGTCTTATTAATAAGAATCCCAGAGTTCATTGGGTGGAATTTCAAAAATATCAATAGTCTGGGCTTGCACGCTGGCTACATCAGAAGCCCAGGATGCGCTAAATTAATAGCTAAGGCAGGTGAGAAATGGAGAAAAATCTCAAAGGCAAAAAGCATCCTCAGTCTGTACCTATGAAGAAAGACTGGGCCAATCTACTCATAAACAAAAGCTTTCAGCCACAGTTCCCACAGAAGGCTAAACTGATGAGATTAAGAATTTACATTCCCCACACAAATTCTAAAGACAGGACATGACCTTTAGGACATAACAGGTTTTATCCACCACTATTAGACTAGTAAAAGACACCAGGTTCATTACATTGCACAACCCCCTGGAGTATCTCAATCGCCAAACCCCAGAACCCTATAAAAATCCATCACTCAGAGACTTCCGGTTGCGCTTCCTTCAGGGATGGACTGAGGACTGCGATTGTGTGTGGTTTCAATCCATCTTGCGCTTGTTATAGGTCTAATCACCTTGGAGGGGTGAGTCAGAAGGGAGAGACAACCTGTCAGGTTTACCTTGGCTAGGTAAATTCCCCCTGAAGATAAGCTGCAATGGTGATTAAATATGGCCACCTTGAAGAAGGAAAGCTATCCAGGACAAAGATTGTGCAGGAGCGGAGAAGAAGTGGACAATGTGGAGACCAGGCAAATGGGGCACAACATCTGAATATAAGGTACCCTGGACTTAAAAAAAATTGGAACAGTGGTGACCAGAGGAAGTGGGGGGGGGGAAATTGGAGACAAGTGAAAGTGCTTTGAACAGTAAAAGACAAATTGAAAAAGTGAAATATTTATGTAACTAGATTATATTAAATTATACAATTGGCACTAAATAGGCATATTTAAAAGCTGAACTTGAAGGTGCCAAAAGGAAAAAAATATAATTGGATTTATTGGATTTTTCTTTTTAATCAAAAAGCCCTAAAAGAGAAAGTGGAAAGAAAAAGTGGAACTTGGACATAACAAAGAGCGTCACCTAATGGTAAAGAAAAACTTTCAGTAACTCTTTTTAAAAAGTAAGAAGATTTTTGAAACAATATGATAAAAACCCTGAAAAGTGAATTTTATTATAGTACAGAGGAAGAAGAAAGAAGTCCGAACCCTGGGAATATTAGGTGACTTTGAAGAAAATTTAAAACTCAACAGAAGGAATTTAACAACAAAATATATGAACACTTGACTATTTTGACCCTGGAAACCTGAAATAGGATTTATTAGAAGTGGATGGTTAGAAGGTGGATTAAATTAATTATTGAATAACTGAACTGGATTTAATTACTGAAGAAAGAGGTAAAAGGAAAATTAAATTTGAAAGAGGTGCACAAAAATGGCAAAATATTTTGTGGAGTTAAAATCGGACTTAAGAAGCATTAGGGGGGACTTCTGGTTGAGCCCGCCTCGCTGACGGACCGTAGACAGCGATCGTCCATGGCTTCAGTCCATGCTCTCGTCGGAGAGCCCCAATTGTTTTGATTAGGGGCTGAAGCTGCCTCAGAGGGGTGGTGGAGAATGGGGAAGCCACCAGCCAGGTTGAGGGGAGCATCGCCCCCTCTTGGCTTGGCAATATTTCCTCCCGAAGATGACTGTAGCGGTGGTCTAAAATGGCCACCCTGAAGAGGAAGACCCAGCTGGAGTAAGATTGTGCAGGAGTGAAGAAAGAGGCGGACAGTATGAGAACCAGGACAATTGGCAACAACTAAACAAAAGGTACCCCAGGACTAACATAGTAAGAACTTTTAAGAAAGAAAAGAAAGCGGTGGAAATATAAAGAGAAGAAAAAAAGGAAAAAATAATTTTGACAGCTGAGTGGGGCTTCAAACCATGAAAGGAAGAAGCTGGAACAAGATATTTAATTAAATTGGACTAAGATATTTTGGCACTAAACAGGCATAATTTAAGCTGGACTTAAGAGTGTCAAAGAAAAAAAGGAGGAATGTATGTATGTATGTATGTATGTATGTTATGTATGTATGTATACACAAACACACACATATATATACACATACGTACTAATTGGAGATTTGATTGTGTTGGAATATTGAGGCTTGAAAAGCCCTGAATAATAAAGGTGAAGATTTTATATAACGGAGAGTGCCATCTTGTGGACAAAAATTTAATTAAAAAAAAAAGAAGATCCTGTTTCTCTATGAATGTGATTTGATACAAGTAAAGGAAATATTGAAACAATAAAACAGGAACCCTGGAAAGTGAAAGTTGAATCTGAATAAAGGAAAAAGCAAGAAAAGACTGACTTTGGGATTAATTGGTGACTTTGGTATAGACCCAGTGCGGGAATAATTGTGAATCTAGAAAGTCTGAAGAAGGAAGAAGAAAAATAGAAGTTGATTCTTGGATTTTAATGACTAAGATATTAAAGTGTGCAACGATGATATCTCTTCGGCAACTAAAAATAGAACTTAAAAATATGAAAGAATTATTACAGGAAAGAGGTGAATCATTGGGCTTTGTTTTAAAATCTTTGGAAATGGTGATTGAAGAACATGAAGAAAGAACCTCAGAGGAGTTGATTCAAGGAGAAGCCATCTTTAATAAACACTTAACATAAAGAACACCACAAAGAAGAGGGAAAAGAAGGGGGGTTAAAAACTTGAGATTCAAGAAGGTAACTAAAAAGGGGAATACCTGTGAAACTAGGAAAGGCAAAAAGAAACAGCAGAAAAGCAAAATGGGGAAGGAAGATACAAAGAGGGAGGAGGAAAAGATGTGGAAAAATAAAGGGGAAGAGAGGCAATGAGAAACAGGAGCAGGCAACAAAGAAATATGGGAATTGTAAAATAATGAAAAGAAACTGTCTATTTAAAAGACACAGAGATAATGGTTGATTAAGAATTAAGAAAAGGGGATTCCGCATAGAGATGAGGGGTAATATGAATGTATTTGCAATTATAAATTATTTAGAAAATAGGAAAATATAGATTACTAAGAGGAAGGATGGACACTGATAATTTTCATTATTTTTCATACAGTCAATGGGGTGAGCCTGCGGTGCCGGCGCCTCGAATGCCCCCGTCACCTCTTAGCACCCCCAAGGGGGCTGACAGAAGGGCGCTAAGAGGTGGCAGGAGGGAGTTCAAGGCGCTGGCCCCGCAGGCTCACCCCACTGACTGCTGCACCGCTCTGGAGCTGGTGCCTCAAATGCAGTGGCAGCAGCTTTGCTTTACTTTCCTAATGTACTGCCGCATTCGAGGCGCTGGCTCTGGAGCAGTGCAACAGTCAATGGGGTGAGCCAATGTGGGGCTGGCACCTCGAATGCCCCCTGCTGCTTCTTAGCGCCCTTCTGCCAGCCCACTTGGAGGTGCTAAGAGGCGGCAGGGGGGCGTTCGAGGTGCCGACACTGCAGGCTCACCCCATTGACTGTTGCACCAGTGCGGTGCGAGGGCTCAATGGGGTGAGCCTGCGGAGCCGGTGCATTGAATGCAGCAGCGGCAGCATGTTGGGAAAGTAGAGCAAAGCCAGAGTGGCTCTACTTTCCCAAAGTGCCACCGCTGTCACATTGTCTGTCCGTCTGTCTGTCCGTCCATCCATTCATCCAAAAGGTTTGCCTGCCTGCCTGCCTGCCTACTTACCTACCTGCCTGTTTTTCTGTCTACCTACCTACCTACCAATATAGATCTATCTCTCTATCTCTATCTACCTACCTATGTACCAATCTACCTACCTTCCTATCCATACATCTATCCAAAAGGTCTGTCTTCTTTGTGCCTGCCTGCCTGCCTGCCTGCCTATATATCTACCTACCTACCTGTCTCTTTCTGTCTCTATCCATCCATCCATATTCAAAGCACTGGCCCCGCAGGCACATGAGGAAAGTAGAGCAAAGCCAGTTTGGGAGGGAGGGAGGGAGAGAGAGAGAGAAAGAAAGAGAGAGAGAGAGAGAGAGAGAGAGAGGGCTGATGCGTCGGATTGAAATGAGGCCTAGTTTAGACTGAGGCCCTTTTCCATATTGAAACATCTTTGCCAGCACATTGAAACATCTTTGGCTTCTATTAAAGGTTTTGTGGATGAAACATGGTCAAGACCATCAGGAAGCTCTCACATTTTGTTGAAGCTTTAAACAGGAACCATTGGAACAGATTTCCACCCTAAAAATTACTTTTCCACAATGTGCCAATTCTGAAGAAGGCAAAACCAAAATGTACTGATGAATTACAAGAACATACACACACACACACTCCCTTCTAACCCTGCTGGAGCAGGTGATTGGACTAGAATAGATATTTCATTATCTTTCTCCTCCCTCCTCCTTTATTTCTTTTTCTTTCTGTCCCTTCCTTCCATCTCCTCCCTTTCTTTGTCTGTCCCTTTTTCTTTCTTTCCCTTTTCTTTCTTTTCTTCCTTCTCTCTCTTTCTTTCTTTTCTCTCTCTCTCTTTCCCTCTCTCAGGCTCACCCCATTGACTTGGTGCACTGCTCTGCTCGGGCTTGCTTGGGCAGGTCCTTCCGGTGCAGTGGGCTCAATGGGACGATGGACCTGCAGGATAGGCACCTAGAACGCGGCAGTGGCGGCACATTTGAAAAGTAGAGCAAAGCCAGAGGTTGGTAATTTTTAATTACATCCGCCCTTCTCAAGACTCAGACACAATTTTTGGGATACAACCCAGTGTGCACAGCAATTTTTGCTGCAAAGAATCACAAAAGCTTCTGGGTTGTGTACAAGGGACACACATGTCAATGCAATTCAGCAACATAAAATAAACAAATACAAATGAAACAAATCAAGAAGAATCGGCAAAGCATCTGTGATTAGATTTTATTTACTACTAGAATCTAACCAGAGAGGCTTTGCCAATTCTAGTCCAATGACCTGCTCCAGCAGGGTTAGAAGGGAGTGTGTGTGCATGGCTGTCAAAACTCCAAAAACAGGTCAAGTAGCTCTGGGGAGGCCAGTCATAAATTAGAAGACTTGCTAAACAACCAGCCATTAAGTGAGGACCACTTGTATTTGGTTTGCCAGTCACCCGGCCATGCCCACCCAGTCACATGACCACCAAACCACACCTACCCAGTCATGTGACTAGCAAGCCACACCCAGCCAGCAAGCCACACCACCCAGTCACGTGACCAGGAAGCCACGCCCACCGAGTCACGTGACCAGCAAGCCACACCTTCAAATTAGGCCACACCCACAGAAATTTGAATCCCACCCCTGGGTGGGAGACACCGAGGATGAGTTTGTAGCACCCAGCGGGCGATGGACTGAAAAAGTTTGGGAACCATTGCATTAATCATTCCTAACATCACTGACTTCTCTGATGAATTTGCATGCATAAAATAGCTAAAGTAAATCAGACGTAGTCTTATGATTTGGCTTCTAACCAGTGGTGGGATTCAAATTTCTTAACAACCGATTCTGTGGGTGTGGCCTAATTTGTGGGCGTGGCTAGGTGGGCATGTGACTGGGTGGGCATGGCTTGCTGACTGAGCGTGGCTAGGTGATCATGTGACTGGGATGAGCATGGCTAGGTGGTCATGTGACTGGGGTGGGTGTGGCCAGGTGGCCACGTGACTGGTAAACCAAATATAAGTGGTCCTCGCTTAATGGCCAGTTGCTTAGCAAGTGTTCTAATTTATGACTGACCTCCAGAGAGCTACTTTGGTGTTTTGACAGTGATGCATGCACAGACATGCACACGCACACACACTTATGACCACTTACAACATCCCACAGTCTTGAGACTGAGGTTTTCTGTTTTTTGCCAGTTCCCAAGGCCTGGGAAGCCCTGGAGAGGGCAGGGTGAGACCCGGGCAGCTACGAGGGGGGCTGGGCGAAGACCAGGCAACTACGAGGAGCTACAGGGAGGGCAAGGTGAGGCTTGGGAAGCTATGAGCTACGGGCAGGGCAAGGCAAGGCCCGGGCAGCTACGAGGTCTGGGCAAGCCCCAGGCAACTACGAGGAGCTACAGGGAGGGCAAGGCGAGGCCTGGGCAGCTACAAGGAGCTACGGGGAGAGCAAGGCAAGGCCCGGGCAGCTATGAGGAGCTACAGGGAAGGCAAGGTGAGGCTCAGGCAGCTACAAGGAGCTATGAGGAGGGCAAGGCAAGGCCCGCACAGCTACGAGGTCTGGGTGAGCCCCAGGCAGCTATGAGGAGGGCAAGGCGAGGCTCAAACAGCTACAAGGATCCACGGGGAGGGCAAGATGAGGTTTGGGTAGCTACAAGGAGAGCAAGGTGAGGCTCGGGCAGCTACAAGGAGCTACAGGGAGGGCAAGGTGAGGCCTGGGCAGCTACGAGGTCTGGGCAAGCCCCAGGCAGCTATGAGGAGCTACAGGGAGGCCAAGGAGAGGCCTGGGCGGCTATGAGGGCTGGGCAAGCCCCAGGCAGCTATGGGGAGGGCAAGGCAAGGTGTCGTCAGGTACAAGGAGCTACGGGGAGGGCAAGGTGAGGCTCAGGAAGCTACAAGGAGCTACGGGGAGGGCAAGATGAGGCTCGGGCAGCTACGAGGAGGGCAAGGCGAGGCTCAAGCAGCTATGGGGAGGCCAAGACGAGGCCCAGGCAGCTACGATGAACTACGGGGAGGACTGCAGAGGACTGGGTGAGACCAACTCAACATCACTTCTTTACCCTAATGACTAAGTATTAAAAAAAGATATACCAAAACAAAAGGTAGTTTATTAAGTCATGTCTTTAATGCTTAAATAATAAAGATACACAAAACTATATTGTTACAACATTTTAAAATATTAATCAAAAACTATTACATAACAAAACTTCACAAAAAACAATACTTAAAAGTACTGCCAAATTGCTTTTCTATTATCGTCCTGAGTTACACAAGCATCATCAGCTGTGTGATGTGCCCGTAACCACTCTTTACTATAGGAACAGAGTCCCATGCTTGCAGAGGTAAGTCAGTTAGATTGATGGTCAGGAGGTTTGTAATATTGGAAACTGTAAGGCGACTTCTGCCCTCTGAACATATTATGTTCATCTGAGAAGCCCTTTCGCCTCTGCAATAGTTTTAATAATATCTCTAACCTTTTTAATGCTGCAAGGAATTGTATATTTTTCTGGATCTTTTAATACATTTTCTATGAAATCACGATAATCATTAATATTGATTTCATAATTGAAAATTTCACCAAATGCAACCAATTATTCTTCAGCTGTTCTCCATGGTACCACCACTTCTTCAATGTTCCAATAATCTGGCTCCAAATAATTTAGAAATTTTAATTGATCAGTGTCTTTAAATTGCCAGCCTGTTTTTAAATGTTCGCAATCCATCAATCCATCAAAGGGCCTTGGTGGCTCAGGCTGTTAAATGCCTGCATTTAAGTTCCAGCTGCCTACAATTACTGTAGGCTCGAATCCCACCAGGCTCAAGGTTGACTCAGCCTTCCATCCTCTCGGGGTAGGTAAATTGAGGACCCAGGATTGTTGGGGGCAATAAACTTGTTTAATTCTGTTTTACTGTAAATTTTCTCTGTTTTAATGTTAAGCCCTGAGTCCTTAGGGAATAGAGGCGCATAAATCGAATAAATAAATAAATAAATAAATAAATAAGCTGACTTTGTAAAAAGTAAGCAGTAATAAACAGGCATATACAATGGAAGGAAGGCTATTGCTGAGCACACTGGGTTGTATCCCAAAAATTGTAAGCCACCCTGAGTCTTCGGAGAAGGGCGGCATGTAAATCTAATTAAAAAAATAAAAAAATAAAATAAAAACCTTTTCTTCAAATTAATTATAATGCTTACTATAAGTTTTTTATGAGGAAGTCCCACAAATTGATTTTGTATAAAATTTATATTTTTAAAAGTTTCTGAATTCATCAACCTTTTTTTTTCATATCCACCCTTTGCCTCTATAAGCATTTCAAATGATCTAATTGATCTTACCACAAGTTTTTCAGCCTTTATGTCTATGTTTTTCGCTTGCAATGCATTAGAAAGAAGAGATATTTCAGTTAGCACATCAATCATCAAGGCCAAATCAGTGAGAAAATACGTTTTCAAAATGGGCAACCATACCGGAGTATTTTTTATTTGAACAGAAAAACTGATGTAGCGCTGGATAAGCATGCCACACAGCTAGGCTTGATCTTAAACTACAGGCAGCCCATCTTGGTCCAAAAACTCTACCAATTTTTATAATTTCAATCTCAAGTTGTTCGGAAATTTTGTTAAGTTCAACTAGGTTCTTATTCGATTGATGAAAAATAGAATATATTTTATCAATAAAAATTTGAAATGATTGATTTGCTTTATTTCCCTAATAGAATCATCTAAAACAAGTTGCAGATGATGGTTTAAACAGTGCCTCATTATAATATTTGGAAACTCTTTGGCTATCCTAGTGCTTACCCCAGATTTTCTCCCAATCATAACACTGGCTCCATCAGAGCAAAATCCAATTAAATGTTTCTCCAGATAGTTTCTATTAAACCCAACTTTATTCAAACTTTCTATAATCGAACAACATACCGTCTCTGCATCTTGTTTATCTAATTCTACTAGTTGAAGGAAAATTGCTGGTGATAATGGATCCTCAACTTTTAAGTACAGTATAAGAACTGGTTTGGAAGATATTGTTGAGATTTCATCAAGTATCAAACAGATTTTGTGAGTTTTCTCAATAATTTTGCTAAATAAATGTTTCCTGATGTCTTTTGCAATGAAATCTACTATTGCAACTGCAGTTTTACGTGAATGCAACCCTGTTCCCAAATCTAAACCATTTGTTATTTGTAATTCAATCAGATTTTCTATATATGAAAATGGTCTGCACGTTTGTGACAGACTATACACTGTAAACACTCTACATGTACTACCCAGTCATGTACATGTACTACCCACTCTACATGTACTATCCAGTCATTTTCTCCAGTCCTTTGCTTATGACATCCTGCTCACGTTGCTTCAACTTCTCTGTACAGATGTTGTGAGCCTTAGATGAGAAATGTTCCTTCAATTTCTTTCTGAGGGAAGCTTGTTGTATTTCTTTACTCTTTCCTGATGGTTCAGTTTGGTAATTCTTCCATTCCTTAGCTCTGTGGACACTTTTTTCCTTGGTCGAAATTTCAAATCTTCAGCAATGCTTGCAACCTAATTTTTTCTGGGAAACATCCAGTTCATCATATTTTCCCTAAAATTATTGTACTGCTGCAGTGTCCAGCAGTCAGGAAGGTTCCCTTCAATGTCTGATTCAGTTCTTCCACTACCTGATGATGTGCTGGCACTGCTTTCCCCTGGTTGAGATGTGGATGAGGTGCTGGCTCTTTCCTCTGGTCGCAATGTGGATGATGTGCTGGCTGTTTCCTCTGGTTGCGATATGGATGATATGCTGGCTCTTTCCTCTGGTCACGGTGTGGATGATGTGCTGGCACTGCCATCCTCAGACTCCAATGGTTGTGGTTGTGACTCTTTTGGATCTCCTTTTGTTTTCTTGCTGAAGAAAGTGGACAAACTCATTTGCCTTTTCATCTTGGTAATATGCTGCAAAAAAAATCAACAATGTAGTGGTTTGGACTCGACTGTTGTTGTAAGTTGAGCGGTGAAGGCAGTGGCAAGCGAAGAAAGCAGGCGAGGAACGGAGATCAGTAATATTCAGTTACTTTTAAGAGTCCCTGACGCTATAGCTAGTTAGTGTTTAAAAGATGTTATGGAAAAGGAACAAGTTTCACCAGACTGAGACGGAACTGAAAGTGGATTTGAAAATGACAGTCTACAAAAAAGATGTTGCACTTAATAAAATTAATAAAAACCAAAACAGATACTAAAAAAATAAATAAATACATAAATTAAAAAAGCAACTTACCAAAAATGAGGCAGGCAACTTGGCTAGCCAGCTATGCTGGGATCCTCCTCAGTCTTCTTCAAGCTTGCTGCGGTGAGAACGGCTGGCCCGGGAGTCGGCACTCAACTGGGCTGATGGTGGCGGCGGCAGGAGAAGGTAGGCAACTGGAGGGGCTTGCTGCTTTGCCTCCTCACTCACCAATCGGTGGTGGGAAGGCAAAGCAGCAACCTTTGGGCCACGGCAGGTGAGGGAAGGTGGTGCCAGCCTAGCCAAGATGGCGGCCAGCCCGGGAGTCAGCATTTGACTGGGGCTGGTGGTGATGGCGGCAGGAGGTAGGGGACCGGTGGGGCTTGCTGCCTTTGCCTCCCCACTCACCAATCAGTGGTGGGAAGGCAAGGCAACAACAATGGAGGGTGGTGGGTGAGGGAAGTTGGCGGCAGGCAAGGCAGAGAGCGACAGCGAGGGCGGTGGGCGGCCCAGGAGTCGGCACTCAACTGGGGCTGTTGGTGGCAGGTAGGCTACCGGGTTGGAGGAGGTTGTACTTACCGATCTGTGTCTTTGGAGGCCGGGGGAGGCAGTCTGGGTAAAGCAGGTGGTCCGGGCAAGGCAGGTAGGTGGTCCAGGCAGGCCTGGGAGGTAGGCCGGCCAGGAGAGGGCGGCTAGCTGCAGTGGCGACCAGGGCTTGCAGCTTTCCCTCACTCACCCAGCAGAAGGCAGGCAGCAACGACTGGCTGGCTGGCTGGCTGGCTGGGCTGCTGCTGTGAACGATGGTGCTGGGCAGGAAAATGTTTGCAGGTAGCGCACATGCGCTATAAGTAGTGGTGGGGCGGGGCGGGCAGGGGAGGCAGTCAACTATTATTGCGCATGTGCACGATGTTGCGCATGCGCAATAATGGCTGACTGGGCTGGGAACTGCAGATCGGGGCTGGTGGCAGGGGAGAATGCCATCCCCGATAGTTGCGCATGCGCACAATGTCGTGCATGCGCAATAATGAATAACTGGGTCATGAAGGGAGGGGTGGGCAGGGGAGAATGAGGCAAGGATTGTCACGCATGCGTGAAAAATGTCACACATGCATAGCAAAAAAAGGTTTTTGGAGCGTAGGAGCAGCGGAGGGGTGGGGCCAGCCAGGGGTCCGTTTTACCAGTTCTAAGAACTACTGGGAACGTTAACAACCAGTTCTATAGAACCGGTGCAAACCGGTAGAATCCCACTCCTGCTTCTAACCAGATGTTTCTGGTTTTCTGTGATTCAGCACCTCTCTATTGGTTGTTCTGGCTATCCATAGTATTTACAATATTTTACCACCAGTAACACAGTTCAAAGATGTAAATTCTTCTTCAATCAGTCATTCTTAGTGTCCAATTCTCATACCCATACATCATTTTAGGATAGATTATTGCTCTGATTTTTATATTTATATCAATATCTCTGCTTTTTCAGATCTTATTCATGTTAAATTTTGCAGTGCGGCCTAAGGTTATCTTGCATCTGATTTCAGGTGTAGAATTACCATCTTGAACAATTTTTGATCCAAGGAAGATAAATTCTTGAACTACTTAAATTTCCTTCTTGTTATTTTAAACAGCTCATGTCCATTTAAAACTGTTGTCATTATCTTTGTTCTCCTAAAGTTAAGACCCAATCTTACTTTTTCATTTTCATCCTTGATTTTCTAGATCATTTTTTCCAGGTCTTTCTTATTTTCAGCCAATAGTGTTGTATTATCTGAATATCTCAAATTATTTATGGTTCTACCTACAATCTTCACTTCCAATTCAGGCAGTTTCAGGTCTATTTTCCACAGGATCACTTCATCATACAGATTGGATAAATATGGTGATAAAATACAGCCCACACTGATCCTGAACCAATCTATGTTGCCATTAGAATGTTCTCATTTTTGCCTTCTGATAATTGTACAGTGATCTGATAAATCTGATCAGATGGGTTGGGACACCAAGATCACACAAAGTCACTATAGCTTATTGTGTTTTATATGGTCAAAAACTTTTTTGCAATAGATAAAACACATATGTATATATTTTTATATTTATGTGGCTTTCTCATAATCCACCTAATATTGACAATGTGATCTTGAGTGCTGTGCCCCTTTCTAAAGCCAGCTTGTAAATCAGGAACTCTTGATCAATGACATTCTGTAGCCTCTGTTGAATGATCTTTAACAGAATCTTGCTTGCATGAGAAATCTATGCAATTGTGCAATAGTTGGAGCAGTCTCTTGTCTTACTTTACTAATGGCATAAAAACGAATCTTTTTCAGTCCTGAAGCCACTGACATGTAGTTCATATCTTTAGAACATCTTTAGGCAGTGATGATGCTAACTGGCTTTAGTAATTCTGTAAGTATTCTATCAATACCTAGAGGTCTCCAGTTCAATAATTTCTCCATGGCCCATTTTACTTCTTCTTTCAAAATGTTTGGTTCAAAATGTTTGGTTCTTTATTAATTAGGTTGTCATCATTGTTTAATTCTTTTTTAAGTATTTATTGTGTTTGTTTTTATTGTAAGCCACCCCGAGTCTTCGGAGATGGGGCGGCATATAAGTCCCATTAATAAATAAATAAATAAATAAATAAACTTGATGGTAAATCAAACTGAGTCTTTCTGAATATTCTTTCCACCTGTTCTTGATCTTCTGCTGGTCACTTAGTACATTCCTGTTACAGTCTTTAACCATTCTTTGCCATGCTGAAAAGCTGGATTGAATCATTTTCAGTACAAACATGGTCTTAGTATGTCCCTTCCTGTTAGCTTCTTCCAGAAGATGCCAGTGCTTCTCCCAGTGCCTATTTTTGTCTTTCATGTTTTCACATTGGAAAATTGCCTTTCATCCTCATCACCTTTGGCTCTGACCACCTTAGGCTGATCAGCTATTTTGATGGTGTCATCAGATAGCTATTTAATTTGTCTGTTCTCTCTAGTTTTTGGCATGACACTCACTTTCCAGCAATTTACATGATGCTACTGGTGATCTCTCATCACCGTTCATTTGGATCTTTCCCTTCAAATCTATTAACCTATGGCGTACATAGGTGAGATGCTGTCGACATTGAATTTTGGGGACACAGTACCTTTTTTTACTTTGTCCAGCTTGAGCTTTCAGTTTATCCACTGATAGCTGATGGTTGGAGCTACAATCAGTGCCAGGAAGTGTTTCAAGAAATGCAACTGAATCTTTCAAGCATTGATGGCATTAAATGAATATTTGATTTCAATATTATCCATTTGGTGCTGTCCATAGTGTATAAATGTTGCTTGGTTGAATAAATGTGTTCATTATGCTAAGATGAGTTTCCTAGCAAAATTGCACTAGGCGATCACCAGCTTAATTCCATCTACATAGGCCAAACTTGCCTATTATTCTTGCAACTTCTCCTTGTCCTACTTTTGCATCGAAATCATATCAATTTCTGAGTCATGTTGAGTATTGCCAAAAAGTATTCTGGTGAGATTTTTTTACAGGGTAGTTTATCATTGCTTTCCCCAATCCTCCCCATTTATCTGGGCTTGGGGCTGGCATATGGTTGATGAATTAATATCCATATGCCTGGGTATTAAGAATTAATTAAAATCAATTCAATTCTGTTAAAGATGCATTGCTCTTTGAACTATGAGTAGAATTACGTGCACAAAAAATTGCTCACATTTTGACTGGCCACTTTTGATAGTTGATCTAAAATACAATTTAGTACTTCACTATCTCATCATAACACACCATAATTATCTTAATCATATTAGACAATACAGTATCTTGGCTTTCATGACATAGTAGGCACATTGGCTACGGTTTCATAACACTCAATCATAACAGACTATAATTTGATATGATGTACAAACCCCAACCACCATTGAATTGTACATATAAACACCTTCATGCTTCCCAGCCTTCTATTAGTTTCATTCTTAACTTTCAAGGAAACACATATTGTTAATTTTGGAATTTCAGTGTAATATGTATCTGATTACTTTCATATGACAAATGAATTTTTGCTTTATAGGATTATACTAAAGAATACAAAATAATCATTTTGCAAGTATGACTGCTTGTGAGTATCCCATAGATAATGCCTAACAATATTTAGAGTAATTCAGCAGTTTTAATTCCTCCCTGCAATGTAAACGTAAATTAAGGTAACAGTGTATTCCATGATAAAATCATGTGTCTTTTGGCAATTGGGTATAGATGTTTACCAGGACTAAAGCAATCTGATAACTTGTTACTCAAACTATACTCAGATAAAAATCTCAAGTGAACTAACATATTCCTTCATTGATTAAAAGGGATAATGCTCATATTACCTAGGTAGTGCAGATCTCACATTTATGAATATAATAGTCAATTCCAGGCTGCCAACAAACTTGCTTATTGGATAACCTGGGAATAGATATTAAAAATGCAAACGAAGTGTATAAATACCCTATGTCATTAGACCAGGCTTAGATTGCAAATTATATATTCTATGTACACACATAATTATATCAATTGAGTCAACTACGTCTGTCTGATTTACCAACTTCCTTCCGCACCATTTCCAATTGGTAAACAAAGAATTATTACCACAACTTTATTTATTTTCAGAGGCCTTTATTTCTACCCCCATTCTACTCGTTAACATATCAATCAACAGTGCCAAAATAGGTAAGCACTAGTTGCACGTTTGCTCGGGCTGCAAGTCTTGATGACATCCGGAGGAAAGGCACAAAACTGAGCATCTAGAATCCTAAAGTGTGCTTACCATCTCTATAATCTTCGTTTTCCTGCCCGTTTTCTTCTTTACAGTGAAAATATATTGGGCCAGGACTACTCCTCCAACCAGGGCGCATACACTGGCGCTGGCCACGGCTCCCATTTTGGCTACGGCGCTCTTGTCCATGGTGGCACACTTAAACACCGGCTTTAGAGCGGAACCGAATAGAGATTTCGGTCTCAGAATCTAAACTCCCAGCAAACCATTAAGTAGCTTTCTGAGGCCCTGCACGCCGTCTGCCGCCCTGGATTCTCGTGGTATCCTTGCCCTTGCGTCAAAACGTCGTTAAATGAGAAAAGTAAGTGAATCTCGTCTCCTGCTGCCTCAGAGGCTCTACTTTTCTTACCAGGAAGTGCGCCTAGACTACAAGAGAAACGTCATTTGACCCTAACAACGTTCTTGACACTTGAACTGAGCGAATGACTAATAAGGCTATTACGAACGGCTCGACTGGGCCTATGGAGGAAACCATGTTACTCCAAAACGGGGTGGAGTAGCTTCTCTTTTGTCTTTCTAGTTATCTTAATTCAGAACAGCTGTCCCGTTTCTCTCCTTACATTATAAAATTGATTCTAACAAGATGCTGGGAAAAGAATACTTCCACATTTCATAGATATTTCTCTCTTTGTATGCCGAATAGTACAAGCCAATCTACCGCTAGTCCATCCATTACTTACCCTTTTGGGGGTAAGACTACATTTCCCAAGGTGCACTCTTCGGCCTAGACTCCTCCTCCTCCCACCGGCAGCAAACTTCAACGGGGGTTACAGCCTTCCCGGCCAAAGGGATTTCCTTGGGAATGGGTGGGGTCAGAGCAGAAGTTGGTTTGTCGAGGTACTATGACAACGGCAACAAAAATGGCGGTGGGTGGTGTTGCTTCGTTAGTTTCTGTGGCTTTTCATCTTATCGTTGAGTAATCAAGTTCATCCACGTTTCTGCTTAGTAGATATGAATTTATATTCTCTTGCCAGTTTCCGTTTATTTAATTTCTCATAGGTTTCTCGTGTAATGCTGTCATAAAAGGGTTTCACTTAAAAGAGTACCGTTCTGATACAGAGCAAGAAGCTTTGAAGTCTATCAGAAGCGACCCTCTCTAGTGCTCACTTCTCTGGTAACACGTATATACTGCTTCAGTTCTTGGAATGCTTCTTCTCTGTAACTAAATTTGTGTAAGGTGAGGGGGGCACAAGAAAATTCGTCAGTTACAGAACAAGTCGGGTAAGTGAATAAAATAGGCATAATCTAGCTCAATGGAAAAAGTTATTGTTGGCTATTGCATAATGCTCTGCAATTTTTACCCTAACAATAACAAACGTGTGTAAGATTGTCAATATAGTCATGTTATTTTATGCATGCATATTTTGAAATATATCTCAGTTTGGTTGTATGGGTGTAGTGTGATGTAAGCATCCTTCTTCCATTGGTTCATTTATGCATTTGTACATGTTTTCTGGATCAACACAATATGCTTGGAATAGTCTTTTGTTAGTGCTAATCTAGATTTATAGTCCTGAGTATTGTAAATTTGTTTTGTTTTTTAAATTACAAGTGAACAATAGCAGTACTGACATATTCTTAAAATAACTTTTGCGCTGTTTGTGGAACATTTGCACAATTTTGTCATAAATTTTGTAATTGATAGAAAAATGTTGAAATAGCAGGTTATACTATTTGATTATGTATACTTAAAAAACTTCACATTAATATAATCACTTGATATTATCAAGCTAAGGATTACTCATTTTCTTTCTCACCATACACCAGATAACTTTAAGTAGGCATTAGCACAAGCTATTTATATTCTGCCAGATTGAATTCCTTAGCTATGGTCACAAGGACAAATGTTAAGTCAATTATGATAGAGAATTAAATGATCTTGTAATGTCTGCATTCCTGTTAAAACCCATTTTTGTTTTTAATCTTTTGTTTGCCACTTAAAATTTCAAAATTTTTGTTTTAAATTGTGGGGTTTTAATGGGATTTGACTTGTTTGGTTTAATATGGTTTTAGTTAAATAATTTATTGTGTGGTTTTAGTTGTGAGCCACCCCGTGTCCTTTTTGGAGAGGGGGCGGCATACAAGTCAAATAAATAAATAAATAAATAAATAAATAAATAAATAAACAAACAAACAAGGAAGATGGGCATCTGCATAAATAATACAAAAATCAAAGGGAAACTTTTGTTGCCATTGAGGGGAATAGGATAGGAATAATTATTGCCTTGAATAATTATTTTCATATGGGATGGTCGATAAAATACTTTTGTTCTGGTCTATCAGCCATTCTCTGTTCTAGTCTTCTTCCAACTCAAGTTTTCCTTTTCTCATGTTCACAAAGCAGCTTGTATTCTGTGGTCATTAGGGTTCCCCCCCCCCCCGCATATACTAAGGAAAGAGGGGGTTTGGATTTACCAGACCTGAAAATACAATTTTATATTTTGAGGCATGCTGTCTGGCCCAGTTAAAAGAGTGGGTTAAGCTTCAGAATAAGAGGCTTCTTGAATTAGAGGGCCATGAATTAAGGTTTGGGTGGTACAGCTATTTATGGTATTGCAGGAAATGACAAGACTCAGACCTTGGAATCAAAAATAAGTTGCTTTTATTTGTGCAACGGTTCAGAGTAATATAAGCAAAGCAACATCTGAACAACTTCCTAAAAGTAATACATTTCTTCTTTATGTCATGCCTCAGTATGATAAAATTAATGTTGATTTTAATCACTTTTCTAGATGTGCCATATTAAGAGTTTGGAATAAATATAAAACAAGGTTTTCTATGAAGCTGCCTCTTTGAGTGTTCCCCCCCCCCCAAAGAAGCTCTTTTTAGAAAAAAAGATGGTGGCAAGGCTAGACTGGCAAAATATTATTTTTCGACTCTGATGAACCTACATTAAAGTCAAGGGAAGAACTTGAATTAGGTTATGTTTTTCATTGGTTTACTTATCAACAACTGAAAGCATGATTTAAATCAGATAAAAAGTTGTGGGTTTGATTTTGCTAAAAATGAATTGGAAATCTCATTGTGTTGTGATGATAAGCATATTATTGCTAAGATTTAATAAAATGTTATTGAAATTGAGTTTAGAAAGTGAACATGTAAAACATTGTATGGTATAATTCAATGGACAAGGAATGTGATAATGTGATGCTTGAACAATGGGAAAATATGTGGCTCAAAAGTTTAAAATTTACACTAAACTATCATTTAAAAGAAGCGTCTTCAGACTTGGCAAGTTTAAGACTTGTAAACTTCAACTCCCAGAATTCCTGAGCTAACATGACTGGAGGAGGAGTTCTGGGAGTTGAAGTCCACAAGTCTTAGCTGTCAAGTTTGAAGGCCCCTGATTTAAAAGAAAAAATTTATAAGATGATTTATTGCTGGTATTTAATACTGGAGATGTTATCCAGAATAAGAATGTTGGAAGGGTAAAAGCAAAGAAGGAATTTTTTATCATCTATGGTGGACATGTGATAAAGCAAAGAAATTTTGGAATAAGATTCATATAATAATACAGAAAATCCTTAAAATGAAAATAAACATGAAACCAGAAACTTTTCTTTTGGGTTTATATATATATTATTTGCATTTATATATGTTGACAGCAGCAAGACTATTGTATGCACAAAAATGGAAGGACACCTCAATCCCCACTATGGGTGAATTATTTACAGAAGCTGAGATGGCAGAAATGGCTAATTGACAATTTCGATTATAGGAAAGAAAATAAATATATTTGTTTCCACATGGAGATTACTTCTAAACTTTGTGCTTGAAGTGGAAAAAAATGAAACTTTGATTTTGGGTTTTACCAATTAGATTGATATGTTTTTCAGAAATGATTAGTTTATATTATTACATGAAAAAAAATTGGTTTAATGTTAATTCTTTTTTTACTGCATCAGAGGGAGTTGGAAGTCAATGTTTCATTTTTTCTTTTTCCCAGTTTCCCTCACTTTTCTCTCTCCCTTCCACCCCCCCCCACTGTGTCTTCCTATTTACTTTTGTATTTTAGCTTATAACCTAATAAAAATGTTAAACAGTAAAAGGATTTTTTTCATATTATTCATTCCTTTCGGCAAATCTTTGGACTTCTCCAAGGCTTTGAATACTTTTTCCATGTACAAGTGCACTCGTCTTTCACTGTATAAGCAGCCCTACTGTTAGTTTCAGAAAGAATTAAAAATTATAGTAGATGGAGTCCAAATATCCCAATTGAAATAGTTAGGAAATAACTTCTCATATCATATTAAATTGTTGCTCCAACCAACATCTTGCAAATGATTTTCTGGAGGAAGGTAAAATAAGAAGGAACAAGATATTTCATTGGATAAATAGATTTCCATTTGGGATTCTAATATTGCAATATAACTTAAGAAATAAATCATCCTTTTTTTGAAAATGTGCAGTAATTACATATGCTTGTTGTTTCAATCTTTTGTGACAAAGGATGCATCATGCTTTAATTTATGAAACTCTGTTCTAAGCTGTCAGCATAATGAACATTAATCTCTTGTACCATATTATTGTGAGGGTATTTATTTAATAAAAGAGAATGCAAAATGAATTTCTAACATGCTTTTTATGGTCTACATTAAAGCTTGGTACATTTACAATGCGCACAACTCTTCCCCTTGAGCATTACATATTTTCTGTGGCTCTGATCCAGAAAAATCTCCAGGGTGCATGAGGATTTATTTGTATGCTAAAATAGATATCTATATCCTCCAACTCATAAACTACTTTCAAATTTTTTCTGAGATTGTTTAATAGTTGAGATAGAGTATAGAACTGAAAACTCTGCTGGACTGCAATCTTTATTCCTAACTCTGCACTCCTGTCTGTATAGTTCACATTTTGATTTTGATTTGTGGGATGCCAACTAAAATGTCAGCACATACTTGGATTACATAAACTCTGTGATTGATGAATTTGATTCTCATCAGAAGTAATTAGAATGTTTTGAAGGAAAAAAATACCTTTGTATTTTCTCTGTTAAATTGAGATGTTAGATGAGATATAATTTTTTTAAGGGTTCATAATAAGGCTTTTATGCTAGTCATTTTTCCCCACTAGGGCTGACAGAGAATGTCTCTATTTAAAGCCAGGGAGTGGTGGTCTACAATAGTGGGCAATAAAGAAGAATTTGACCAAGGATGTTTATGTGTTGCAAATGTTGACAATAGCAGTAGTGTACAAGGTAAGTGGATACTTTTACATTTAATGTGTAATTAACATTCTGAAATTCTGTTCTTCCAATCAAGTTGTAATTTATTTGTTTATTGTAAGATGCATCTTATTAAACTTAGAAGAATTAAATTCTAAGAAAATAGCTAGTGTTGTATGGTAATGTGCTGGGAGTGGATAAAATCTCTGAATCATCAAGCTCGCTTGGAAGATTTAGGCATTATAAGTTATAGAGATTCTCAGTCATCTAGGTCATGGTTGTCCCAAAGGTGCTTTTTCAGGAGGCAACTGGACTTTCCTGTTTTTTTCTTTTGAAGACGTTTCACTTCTCATCCAAGAAGCTTCTTCAGCTTTGATAGAATAGTGGGGAATTGAAGGATTTATATATATTCCTTTCAGACAGCTGGTTATCTGCATCCTTTCAGAGGGTTGTTGAAGCATTTTGAGGTTTATCTGTGTTCTCAGGGTCACCTGAGTAGTGCTCCTGGTTCCTGTAGTCTGTAGTCCAGAAGAAAAATTGCAGACTACAGGAACCAGGAGCACTATTCAGATGATCTTGAGGACACAGATAAACCTCCAAGTGCTTCAACAACCCTCTAATAGGATGCAGATTACCAGCTGTCTTCAAGGAATATAAATCCTTCCTGTCAGCCTTCAAGATTTCCCTCTTTTGCTTTGCATCTTTTGGCTGTCATAAGTAACGGGGGAGGAGGGGGACTTGATTATGGGAAGTGAGCTGGAGGTTTTGTTAAGAAGTATATCAGTTGGGGGATTTCTTGCTTGATTTCTGTCTTATGCTATGCAGCAGCTCTTTATCAAAATATGCCAAGGTCAACGGACAGAGGCCTCATCACCACCTGGAGATGCCCACATGATGTTATCCACAACTTTTAATTGGGTAGCCTGCTTGAACTATTGTGGGTGGGAACGTTACCATCACTTTGTATATGTGATTTTGGCTCATTTTCTCAGATTCAGAATTCTCTTGTTGCTACCACTTGATTTCCAGTAAAGATATCTTTTCTCTAATTCATGGAGTCTAAGTATTTCTTTCTTGGATTTTGAATGGAGCACTACCTGACATTATTCTGAATCTCAGCTTACCAGCCCACCCGGAGAAATTACAACTTCTTCCGAGGGGTCTGAGCATAATGTCTGAACCAGCCAGCGACCACGAGGACCTGGGAGCGACTGGAGGGCAAGAGTCCCTGCTATTAGAGGCAGCTACTACCCTGTCAGAGCTGAAGAAGCTTCTTGGATGAGAAGCGAAATGTCTTCAAAAGAAAAAAAAACAAGGAAGTCCAATTGCCTCCTGAAAAAGCACCTGTGGGATAGGCCAGTTATAATTTCTTAGTCCAATTTATCTCAGGTTGGATTCAGTAAGGATTAGGGGTCTTAGATATGTACATACCTTAGATTACAGAGTAAAATATAAATGATACTTATTTTAAATAAAACAAGCACAGTTTGGCCCTCTGACTTGTTTACTTAGAATATTGAAGTATGAATTGAATATGAATGTTTGTTTCAATATTCTTCCATAAATATGAATATGAATGTTTGTTTCAATATTCTTCCATAAATATGTTTTTATTTCAGATAAAATTATTGTAGGCAGTTATATGGGATTTCTTAGAATCTATAATCCCCATCCTATAAAACCTGGACATGCTATGCAGGCTGAAGATATGCTCTTGGAAGTACAATTATGTGAGCCAATATTACAAGTGGAAGTAGGAAAATTTGTTTCGTAAGTAAACAGTATTGTTGCTTCTGATGAAGCTAATTCTAATTCTGATTAAACTAATTTATCTTACTGCTATGACCAATTTGTTCCCCTAAAGTAGGGGTGTCAAACTCAACTTCATTGAGGGCCACATCAGCCAAAACTGGGTGCAGGGGTTGATTACAAAATGTGGGCTTTGCTTTGTGACATCAGGCAAGGGGTATGAACTGCACAGAAAATACACTTTTGTTTGGTTATGAAGAAATATCCCCAAAGTCAGGTGCAGACTAAATGTAGATTGACTTTTAGCTATACACCTTACCAGCAAACAGCAAATTTTGAAGCTTAAATCTTAAAGAAGATTCATTTTAGGCTGAGTAACCACAGTTTGCATGTTGAAGGTCCCTAAAAGAATGCTTGTAAACTCTGTATTTTAAAGAACATTTGAGGGAGGGGTGCAGAGAATAGCCCTTCTCTGCCTGAGGCTGTAGAGATCTGGCACCAATCAAAACACTGTTTGTGAAGCAACTGATAACACTGACAGGGAATCCAGTAGTATATGAAAATAAGAGCAAACTCCACTCCCTTCTAGTACTGATGATGTTACCTGGTTGGTAATGAAATATCTGCAAGAAAACCATCAAGCTCAGAGAGTACCAAGGACCCCGCAGTTCAACCCTGAGCTACAAATATTCTCTTCTATCGATAAATATTTTTTTGTTAGAGCACTGATCCCCAAACTTGGCAACTTTAAGACTGGTGGACTTCAACTCCCAGAATTCTCCACCAGTCTTAAAGTTGCCAAGTTTGGAGACCTCTGGGTTAGAGGGACTCAGAGCATGCCTCATATGAGATGGCTTCTAGTGGATTTCATTCTAAATTTTGATATGATTTCTGTAAATAAGAAATGTAGAATTAAAATGGCTGAGTCTTTGATCCTTCATACATCAAAAAAGTACAAAGCTAAGGAATAAACAAAAAACAGATTTGAGAAAAGAAAAGGCTCAGGTGTCAGGAATCCGGCAGTTACCCAATTAAATCATGAGTCTCGAGCCAAATTTCCAAAACTTCAAAAGGATTTATTGGGAGTTAACATGTCCGGCACTGCCTGGGTGTAGCTGACTCTGAGACACATAATTCATTGTCACCCTTGACCCTGGTTTTTCCCCACCCTGTGGGTGTATCATAATTCATATTCTCCAATAAGACACATCCATAGCCAAGAAAAAGAGTGAAAGTATAAAGAAGAAAGAGTAAAAGAAGGAAAACTGAAAAAGAATGACTTCCAACTTTCTTTGATACATATATAAGTAAAAATATATCAAACTCTTACTCTAAGATTACCATTTGTCTACATTATTTCCATAATGTCGTATCTAATCATCAAAGCCTCAGATCAACTTTTAAATTCAGTTTCTCACAAAAAGTCCAGTAATGGTTCATATTGCTTTAATCACTGTTTGTTAAAGAAACCACAACTGATTTATTTAATTGCACCAAACTCTAAATAAAACAGGAATGGAAAATCCAAAATTCTAGTCTAAGGCCATGCTTCTCAACTTTGGCAACTTTAAAGTGCATGGACTTCAATTTCCAGAATTCCCGAGGCAGCATGAAATTCACCCATCTTAAACTTGCGAAGACTGAAAAACGCTGATCTACAGATAGGGATTTTTCCATTCCTCTTTTACTGGTTCTCACTTAAAGTTTCTGATTTTCTTCCTTCAGCCTGCTAAAACGGGGAGCCCTCCCCATCCCAGAGCAATCATAATGCAAAATCCTCACTCCCACTCCATTCCAGAGCAATCATCATCCTCACTCCCATCCCATCACAGAGCAATCATAATGCAAAATCCTCACCCCACCCCATCCCAGAGCAATCATAATGCAAAATTCTCATTCCCTTCCCATCCCAGAGTAACCACAATTCCCTCACTAACCTGCTTTTCAGCTCCGTTCTCCTGAGTGCAGGGAAACAAAAGACCATGGGACTACCAGTTTAAAAAAAAAAGTGCAACAGACCTTCCAACTTCTCGGGAAAAAAAGATCTCGCAAAGTTAGAAGGTCTAATTGCACTTTTTTTTTTACTGGTAGTCACATGGTCGTCTTTTGTTGCCCTGAATGCTGGATAACGGAAGTGGAAAGCAAGTTAGTGGGGGAATTGTGGTTGATGCAGGAATTTGCAGGAGGCAGTCCAGGTCAAAAGTGGCCCACAGGTGGGTCCCACTGCCCCCCCCCCATTTTCACTAGCAGAGGCACCACAGGTGGGTCCTTTGCTATTTCTAGGCTGGCCCCACAGGCTGGATCTAAGCACCCCACAGGCCAGATTTGGCCCGCAGCCCTTGAGTTTGACACCCTTGCCCTAGCGTACATTTTATGAAATGTCTTGGGATCATAGAGCAGTAATCAAGATACAGGCTTTGGATGCTTACAGTTCTTGGAGCAATCTAATACATGTAAAGCTCATGTATTAGATTTCTTAATATAGCTTTAGGATAGACGTGTCAAACATATGGCCTGTAGGCTGGATCTGGCCTGTGATAAGCCATGGAGCTGGTCCCCAGGGCTGTCTCTGAGACAGTGAGGGGAAAGTGGGCCTGGCCACACCCACCCAATCGACCCCAATAATCAAACCACATCCCCTGTGGCCCCTGAGGGCAAACAAACTCCTGATGCAATCTGCAACTTGATCAAGTTTGACACCCCTGCTCTAGTTGGATAGAAAAAGGTCTTGTTAATTTTACATTTATGTAGTTATTTATCAAAAAAATCAGGAATATGTTATTAGCTAGTTATTAACTTTCTAGTAAAGTATTCCACTGTTTCTTAGTTTTGTTGAATTGTAATTTACCACAATGTCCAAAAAGATGCACTGAATTTTTAAGAGTGACAACTTGAAAAATGAGTATTTTTAAAGAAATAACAATTTATTTATTTATTATTTTAATAATTTATTAAACTTGTATGTCATTCACCCTCACATGATCAAACAGATCATGTAGCTTACATGATCAAACAAATTATAATTAAATAAAATGATAGCTAAAAAATGCAAGTACAACAGATGAGATGGAAGGAAGCAAGAGGTCTCACTTTCCTTCAAGAAAGGCTGAGGAACGTCTGGACCTCAAGAGGACATAGTTGCAGAGGGCATTCACTGCTGCAGACAAGGCATGCTTCCAGGGTTCCAACAGATGTCTTTATTTAATTGAAGGAACTCAGGGTGTACAAAGTCTGTAGGGTCTAATTGGCTGTATAGTGGTTATGAGAGACAGGTAGTTCCTCAAATAATCACATTCTGTACATATAGGGCTTTGTAGAGAAAAATCAGCACTTTGAATTGCACCTTGAAGCAATACAACTTGTGAAGCGGAGGTTTTACGTGAGCATATGAAGGTGTGTCCATTATTGCTAATTCCCCTACATCAGGGGTCTTCAAACTTGACAGCTTTAAGGCTTGTGGACTTCAACTCCCAGAATTCCTCCTCCAGTCATGTTAGCTAAGGAATTCTGGGAGTTGAACTCCACATGTCTTAAACTTGCCAAGTTTGAAGACCCTTGCTCTACATTCTGGAACAAATAAAGCTGCTAGGTGTTTTTAAATTTTATGTATGCATTTTTTCTTTAACTGTGTGAATCAATTTGCCTGTACAAAATAATAATGATGTTAATAGTAATCATAGTAATCATAGTAATTTATTATTTACCTATATATAATAACTTTTCATCATTTATTTATACATAGTAATCTTTTATCTTCTAATTTCTACCTTTATTATCTAACCACTGTTAAAATAAATCTATGTTAAAAATATTCTGCTTCTTCCTTGTCCTTTATTTTTAATGTCAATTATCCATTTTGGCATGACCTAATATCTTTTCGATTACATTCTCATCTGTAGGAGTATCTGTAGGAGTATCCTCGTTCTTCCAATATTGTGCAAATACAATTCTCGCAGCTGTCAACATATGTAATGTTAAATATATATTCCCTTTGTTATAATTTTCTGTATTATACCTAACAAGAATATTTCTGGCTTTAAATCTATATGTTGCTTTATCATTTTCTGAAGCCATATATGTTATTTTCATCCAGAATTTCTTTGCCTTTGGACATGTCCACCACATATGATAGTTAGAGCCTGGTATCTGATTACATTTTCAGCATTTAGCGGACATGTTTTTAAACATCTTTGCTAATCTTGCCGATGGCAAGTGCTATCTATAAAATATTTTGTACAGATTTTCCTTATAAGTAGTTGCCATTGTCAATTTATAGTTTCTATTACAAAGAAACTATAAATTTTGTTTCTTTGCCAATTATCTAACTCTATAGTATATCCAAAGTTTTTTGCCCATGTTATCATTGTTTCTTTCACGTTCACCTTCCATTTTGATACTTACTAGATAGCTATATATTTTCTTTATTAATTCTTCATCTGTCCCTAGAAGTATCCGATCTAGTATTGTTCGTTCTTTATAAAAACTATATGTCTTTATATATTTCTCATATCTTGATTGTATTTGCAGGTGTGGCCACCATGCTAGGTCCACCCCTTTTTTCTGTAGTTCCTGCTTAGATCTGAGTTCCCCTACTTCATTTCAAATGTCTTTATATGTTACAATTTTTTCCAAGTTAATAACATTTGGGTGTGTAAGTGCTTTCATCATAGAAATCCAGAGTGGTATTTTCATATAATTTTTTGCTTTGACTTTTTCCCATATTAAAAGTTTCTTACATAGTGTCTTTGAAAATATCTGTGTATTTTGTTTTTTTCATACTACAGAAAAACATGCCATCCAATTGAAGATCATGTCCCTCCAACAATAATAACCTTCTATATCTCAAATTTATCCACTTTTTCATCCAAATAAGGTAAAGCTCCCAATCTGGCAATCCAAAATCCCCATTTTCTTTAGATTCTTGTAGCATTTTTAGTCTTATTCTTGCTCTTTTCCCTTGCCATATATATTTCAAGATCATTTTATTTAGCTCCTCAAAGTATTTTTTTCTCTAATTTTATAGGAATTGTTTGAAACAGAAAGAGCAATCTTGGCAAAAGTTTCATTTTTATAGTAGCTATTCTTGCCACTATTATAATTTCTTCAAATCCAGCTTTATTTGTTGCTGTAGTTTTGTATAGTTATCTTCTTTAATTGTTACACATCTTGCTCTTAAATAGATTCCTAAGTATTTAACTTTCTTAACTACCTGAAGATCGATCTATCTTCATTAATTCCTTTTTTTGTTTATCTATAAGATTTTTAACTAATATTTTAGTTTTTTCCTTATTTTCAATCCTGCAACTTCTTCATATTTTTCTATTTTTCCTATTAGCATGGCGCCAGTTTCTAGGAGTTCTTCTAAAATAAATATGAGATCGTCTGCAAATGCTTGTAATTTGTAAATTTCCCTCCCTCTAAGTCTTGTCCCCTGAATACTTCACATAATCACTTTTATCATTTGCTTGGAATATAGTCTCCATCATGTTTACAATTTTTTTGCCAAAATCCATGCATTTTAATTGTTGTAGCATAAATTGCCAATTTGCATTATCAAATACTCTCTGTGCATCCAAAATAATCAACGCCATTTGCTCTTCAGAATATACTTCACAATATTCCAATGTATCTAAACAATTCTCACACTATCCATAATTTGTTGCTTAGGAATTAGCTTTGATCTGGATGTACAAATTTATTCAAAAATCTTTTAAGTCTTTCTGCTATTATTGAAGCAAATATTTTATAGTCTGCATTTAATAATGATATTGGCCTATAGTTCTTTATCTGTGTTAAATCTGAATCTTCTTTGGGGATTAAAGTAATATTTGCTTCCATCCAAGTATTTGGTATCTTAGCTTCTAACAATACTTCATTGTAAACCTCTAGCATTGGTAGGCTTAATGCATCTTGTAAATATTTACAGACTTCTGCCAGTAGTCCACCTGTTCCTGGTGACTTATTATTCTTTTTTTAATCACCTCTGTTATCTCCATTTCACTTTTGGTAGTTCTGATTTTTCCAGGTATTGCTTTATTTTTTCTTCTGATACTTGGTCATATAGCTTTCTATAGAACTCCTGAATTATTTTCTTTTTACTCTCTTTTTTTTGCAGTAATTTTTTTCTTGTTTCAACAAATATATTATTGTGTGAACAATGTGGCACCGGAGTGTCTTACATTTTAAAACAAATATGACAATATTCTTCATGTTTAATACAATTGACAATCTTTTAAAATTTAATATTGATACACTTATTTTGTTAAATTATCATTCTTAATTATTCAGTATTTCAGTATGTTATTTTTGTGTCAATCTATATTCTTAACATCACTCCTTTTATTACAAATATCATATATTGATAATCATATTCGCAGCATTTAACAGACTATGTAATTCTAATAACAATTCACAAATTTATATTGAGTTGTAATTTTCCATTATTTATCCCCTTTAATTTTTAATTATGTCACTGTTACCTTTAAAAAATATCCCCTTTCTAATCACATTTTAATACAAATAAAATAGTATTCATAGTATTACTTTTAACAAGTTACATAATTCTAATAATAGTACAGTTATTTTTATTAAGTGGCAATCTTTCATTATCTTATGCAATATTTCAATATATTATTTTTATGTCAATCAAATTCCATATATCATTCCTTTTCCTCCAATGAAATGTTAATATTCAAATTTATTATATTAACGATTACATATCTTAACTAATAATACACACAGTTATGTTAAATCATAATCTTTTTAACCATCATCTCTCACTTGCATTAATAATAATAATAATAATAATAATAATAATAATAATAATTTATTAGACTTGTATGCCCTCTCTCCCTAAGGGCTCAGGGCGGCTCACAATATAAAACACAATACAATAATTTACTTAAAAAATGATTAAACAATACAAGCCCAATATTAAAACAATTAAAATTACTTTAAAAAGAAGAGAACCCCCCCCCTTTCTTACAATCCACCTTGGACTGACAGGGGATCGGGGTTTTAATTTGAAATGTTTATTTGGCCGTAATTTAATATCTTTTTAATTTGTTTTAATTTTTGTATTGCCTGTTTTTATGTACATGCCGAGTCCTCGGAAGAGAGGGCAGCTTATAAGTCCAAATAAACTAAACTAAACTTAGTTCAGTCAAGGCTGGCCTGTTGAAATAACCAGGTCTTCAGGTCCCGGTGGAAGGAGCGGAGATCAGGGGCCAAACGAAGGTCCAAGGGGAGCTGATTCCACAGGGTGGGTGCTCCCACAGAGAAGGCCCTACCCCTGGGCACCTCTAGCCGACAATGTCTGGTCGACAGTACCCCAAGGAGGCCCTGCCTGTGGGAGCGTATAGGGCGATTGAGTATGATGCCGGCAGGAGACGTTCCTGCAAGTACCCCGGACTCAAGCCATGTAGGACTTTATATGTTGTCACTAATACCTTGAATTAAGGCTTTAATTATTCATTTCTTATCTTATTTCCCATATTCCACTCCTAAATCTTTGTCTCTATTTGCCACTTCTTGGCCAATTCTCTTAAACATTTCTCCCTTCTTTACTATGTTTCCTTGTCTCATTTTCAAGTTGTCTACTCTTACCCCATCTTTCTCCCCAAAAAATCTCCCTGCAATTCCAATTCCTGTTTAACTTCCCTTAAAGTACTTTCCCCTTGGTTTATTTCATCAATCATTGTTATTTTTATTTTTATCTCCTTTTTATCATTTTTATTTTGTTTGTTCTATTTTTATGGCTACTCTTTCAGTTGACTCTTCCTCTTCCTTGGACCTCCTGTTTTCTTTCTGTCATTTGTGCCTCAATTTCCAACTCTTATGTCTATGCTCTGTATTTTATTCAAGATCTCCTCACATCTTCTTGTCAAGGTGTTTTTTATATCCTGAATTTACAACTTTACAACTTTACACTTTCTTTCCAGATTCCACTCATCTTTGTTTTTGTTTATTTTATTTCTTTTTGTTAACTAGTCCAACAATCTTATTCAAGCCATTTTTCAAACAAGAAATTCAATGTCCAATGTCTAGGAGTCTTTATATCCCCAAATTATTCGATCTGTTGTTTTTAAGTAGTCCAACGGTTTACCTTCATAAACCCCTGTATCAGTTGAGTCTTGTATTGAAGCTTTCAGGAGTCTTTTGATAATAAAGTTCTCTTATTTCTCACTTTTAATTCTCCATAAGCCAGGTCTTTCCAGGACTTCGGGAATATGTTATGTCTTCCTTTGACAGCAGGTGGTGCTCTTAAATCAGTTTTCACGTTGTCTTGTATTTCTTATCAGACTTTACTGATATATTCCAAAAGTAAATATTATATTAGTTTTTTATGTAAATGATTTCAGCATTTTAAAATGCCTATCCAAAGCCAATGTCTGTCCAATTTGAAAATCCAATTTTCTGTGTTTTTAACCAATTTTCTATTTTCTTCCTTTAATTCCTTTCCCTTCCGTTTTTAAAATTTCAGAATTTTACTCCCAGTGTTAGATCGCCGCCACTTTAAGGATAATTATGAGTCTCTCTTTTCTGAATACTCTTGTTGGGGTTGCACTTTAACTAAAAAGGATTGTCTGTTTGAATTTAAGATATGTTTGATAAGTATACATCAGTATAAAGCTATTGAAAAAATAGTTAAAGTATTAAGTAAAAAAAGTTTGTATATTACATGCTGTAATATATTTAGTATAATTTATTGATTTTCAAGAAGTGTTTTTTAAACACATTTTCAACCTTGTCCTTTCTGCTAGTGGCACAGAATTGCTTCATCTGGCTGTGTTGCATTGCAAAAAATTATGTGTCTACGCTGTCTCAGGTAAAATACAAATCAGATCAACTTACTTTCCCTATTTCCCACTTTTAAATATAGCATTTTCTTCCTAAAGATTTAATGATACTAAACCTATTTCATATTATAAAAAATATATACTCTTTTGGAAAATTTTCTCTCTCCCTCTCCCTTTCCCTCTTCCTCCCTCCCTCTCTCTCTCTCTATATATATATATATATATTCTGACAGTATTGAAAAAGTAAATGTTAGAAAGGTCAAGTAATACTAGTACTTCTAGAAAAGTTTTCCCCTTAATTTGTGGCAATGAAAAGGAAGTTTCTGACACAGGGCAGGTAGTTGTCAACCTATGGCCATAATGGAGCCTACTATTATGGTTGCCTGTTATGACTATCATTTAACAAGGCGACCAACAAGGTGTTTAACAGGCATCTTGCTTGCTCTGATGCAACCATTAAGTGGAGCTTTTGAAAATGGCAAACACAACATCAGAAGATATAAGTTCTTATTGAAAGTGTATTTATAGAAGCATACTGTAATAATAAACTTGCATCTCAACATCTTTTCTTAGCTGATTGAAGATGTTCATGAGCAATTATATCAGGGCCAAGGTTAGCTCAGTGTGCTGCAATTGTTTCAGTCATCAACAGTAAAAGGGCTAAGTCATACATACAGAAAGAAGATAAACCACTGTCTTAGAAGTACTGCAGGCTAGTAATGTTTTAATTGTGCCATCAAGTTGCTGCCAACCTTTAATGACTACATAAATAGATTTTTCTATGTGATGATCTATAGAGGAATAACATGTTTTGAACCTTCATATTTTAAAAACTCCCCAGTACAAAAAGTGGATTTACAAGTCTTTCTCTTTGTCCTCTAAAGAAATAGATAGCTTGCAGCTCTTTACTTGTTAGATACCAAACTGTATTGAGCCTAGATAGCAAGTTATGGATGATGATGAGTTAACGGTTCATCAAAATTTAGAGAGATTATGATGTCATTCCTTCAACAGTATGATGGAGATTTTTGTATTCTCTATTTGATATCAGAATCAAACAGAGAATAAACTGAAAACTTCCAGTTTGTGAGAAAAATGTACTGCACTTACTTTTAATAAGTGGTTAATTTTCCCCTCAGTTTTGTGATTTAGTCAAAAGAATTTTGGAGGGCATATGGTATAGTAATCAATGAAACCTGAATTCTGACAACTGTATTCAAGTGTAATATAAGTATACTACAGCATCTTTCATAACAACATTTTCCAAAGAAAATATTGCAAGCTTAAGGCAGCTCTTTCTTTTATTTAATAGGAAGCTTAGGAAATACAGAACATGGCAACCAATACCAGCTAAAACGTATGTATGAACACAATCTTTATCGAACAGCATATAACATGACACATGGACCATTTGGAGGTATAAAAGGTAAGTTATTGGTCCCAGACTATTTTCACTAATACAGAATAAGCAGAGGAACATTAAGACATTGGTGCTAAACCTGTGGCTCAGTGGACTTGGCTATGGCTTTGAATGCTACATCAAGAATCTCCTACTGATTTTGTTGTCCAGCAACAACAGAATTGCTATTTTTCCCTGCCTCATTCTGTTGCTGCTTCTATATATGATTCAATTTTGTGTGAAAAAGAAAATCTATGAGTAAATGGTGGAATTATTTATTTTTGTTCACATGTTTTACTGTATTTTAAATCTAGGGGAAGATGTGCTTTAAATGTGTTAAATTTGAAGAGTCAAAATATTTTATTAATATTAGGATTCAATATATGTAATTTTTCTATCTCTGAAACTTTTTACATGTTTCCCCTCTTTAGGCTATCTTTGGTGACTGGATGGGATGGAAGCTGAGAACAAAAAAACTGTATACAGCTCTTTACATGCCAATAGCTTCTGGTTTTAGGTTCCTTTGGATCAGGGGTTGCCAACCTTTTGGACCTCAGGGACCACCAAACTCATAATTTTAAATCCTAGGGACCACTAACCGGTTCTGTGGGTGTGGCCTAATTTGTGGGTGTGGCTTGGTGGTCACGTGACTGGCTGGGCATGGCTTGTATGTAAATATTATAAATATATAAATATTGAATTTTTTATTAAAAAAGAGCAACTTTTACCCAAAATCAGGCAAAGCAGGCAGGTAGATTGAGTTGCTCACAGAATCACAGATTCATTCAGAGATCTATCTATCTGCCATTGGCTAGCTCAGTCTGTCACATAAAATTTGCTTGCCGTGAGTCTGTACTGAGTAATAGAACCTTCAGTCCTAAGGGAGGTTTGGATGTGCTTAAAAGCAGAGCCGAAGATCTAAAGACTAGCTAGAAAGCAAGAAATCCAACCATTTCCTGCTTCCTAGCTAATCTAAATCTCTCGGCACAGCAGAACAGCTGATGGTCAGAAAAACAGCAATTTAGCAGGCAAGTTTGCAGGATAAGGAGTGAGTGGGTGGGGAGGGTTTCCGCGGGCCACGTGGGAGGCACAGCCTCGTGTTTCTGCACAGCCTGGATTAATTGCTTTGATGGGGGTGTTCTGGGGCTGAGATTACACTGCAGCCCACCAAAATTTTCTCGCAGCCCATCAGTGAGCCACAGCCCACTGGTTGGCGACCACTGCTTTGGATGACTGAGTCGCAGGTTGGGAGCAGGCCAAGATCTGTGGAGAGAAGAATGGGGTGCCTTAGGGGATTGGGAAGCTTTGGGAGGCCTGGGGCAGGTGGGCCTGGCCCTGCCCTAATCTTCTCAAGGCCTTCCTCACCCCTTAGGTACTCTGTGCTTTGCTTAAGGACCCATATGTTTGTTTAAGGGCTGCATCAGGGAGAGCAGGAGATGGGGCCCTTAAGCAAGGCCATCTAGCTTAATGACATAACCACTTATGACTTTAATGGACAAGTTATAAGTTGAGGACTACCTGTAATATACTTGGCAAGTACTGTTTTGAAATACTTGTAAAAACATGTAAAAGTAAAAGCTTTTAAAAAGTACAGGAAGAGACCTGAGATGTACAGAATCTTATTTGGCATATTTTGGAAATTGAGAAGCCATTATTAATGCAATGGTTTTAACAATGTTTCAGTAAAATGCCTTTTACTGAAACATTGTCAATAGTTTGCTTTCTGCTTTCTTCATATGACACATTTAACCATAATAATAACATTAATACATATATGTTTAACTGAGATAAAATCCAGATGAAATTTTAATATTTTATAGTATGCATGCTCTAATGTTTCATGTAGAGGTTAAAAGCACTAGATTAGAAACTGAGAGAACATGTGTTCTATTCCTATCTTGGACATGAAGCAACTGGGAGATTTTTGGATCAGCATTGCACTCTTAATTATAGGAAACAAGTAGTGTCAAACAACTTCCAAAAATTCTTGATGAAAAATTCTAATAATTACTCCAAGCAATTTTCAAAAGTCAAGAATCACTTTGATGGCAGCAAACAAAGAAAAAATTAGTTTTAGTTTTTTTGTTCATAGACTTTTAAATTCTTTTGATATATCCATTCATACTGATCTTTTTTAGATAATATGCAAGCATGCATTTATCATGATAACATGATAAATGATAGGCAAACATTAGTTTGTGTTCTGAGACAAAACTAATACTAACAAAATTGTATGCTTTGCTATGTGCTATTTTTTGTAAAGTTTATAAGCCAAAAGAAATGAAACTTCGGATATATATGATAGAACAAGATAATTGTTTGGTATTATCTTGATGGGTTGCTCTTATTTGTTATCTGTGCTTTCTCCTGATGAGCATCCAGGCATGGGAAGTGCTTCTGTCTGTTCAATAGGCTGAGCTGATTTCTGAGGACACTCCTCCTTTTGTCCCCAGTTTTAGCTCAGCCTGCGTTTGAGCTAGGAGCTTTTTCTCTCAGCCAGGAAGACTCACAACTGAAATTAAGAACATCTACTTTCTTCAATCTTCAAAAAAAGGGCAAAACTCGGTGAGATCGCAGCCTCTGGATGCTCAGAATAATAACTGAAAAAAAGAGGAGCTCTGACACCGCTTCGTAATTAAAATCAGCTGGCAGTCGGAGATAGCGAGCGGTGTGCCGAGCGGAGCCTAGCGCTTGCCGCGAAAGTCTACTCTTTCACATTTCGGAAGTAAAGCTCCCTCACAGACCTGACCTAGAGTGGAGCATGTTAAAGTGTCCCCTCTCCTCAGCTATTACAAGGGAAACAGATTAATGTAGGTTTTTTTCCTCAGCTGAAGCTACTGCAGATGCCGCGCTTAAATTTGCGCCAGAAATCATGGCTGGTGCCGTTTTAAAGTGGAGTTTTTGACGCCAAGGAAACACAGCAGCTGTTACCTCAGAGACTGTTCCTGAAATTACAACTGTTGGGGCATTATCCCATTGCAGGCCTGTCTCTGACAGCCTGACTGTGGTGTTTGGAATGAAACATTTGCATACACAAGGGAGCAAGTAAGGCATAAGGTTGGCATAGCCCCACATCAGGTGTCCAAAGCAGTATAGCCGTTAGTGCTTAGGCCTTGAGCCTGTGCAATTAAAGCTGCCAAAGTCCAGGCATCTTACCTGGGTAGGTAAGTGTCAACCCCTTAGGCCTAAGGAATATTTTTATTGGCTCAAGGGGGCTACACACACACACACACACACACACGAAAAACATAAATTGATATAGTGATTCACTGATCTGGTGCTCTTTTTATAAGGAGTCACTACTCGTAGCTCAGTGTAAACTCTCCAGGTGTGCCAACTGCCTCATTGAACAATCCTTATATTACCCCATTTTACCTTCCTTAAATGCACCTGTTTTCCAGGAGTGTAATGGTTGGTGGCAGCTCTGCTAGTTCCAGCACTCCAGGATCTAGAGCGGCGGCCAGAAGGGCTATGACTAGGAACCAGAAGAACCAGGGTTCCAAAAAGCCCTCCAAGGCAGTGGAGAAGGACAGGAGGAGGCTCCAGAAGGCACTGGAGAAGCAGTTATAGAACTGTCTCAGGGAGGCCGAGAAGAATGGGCAACCACTCTCTCCAGTGGTCACGGTACCCCTCCTTCCCCTCCCAACTCTTCCTCTGGACCTTTCTATCTTGTCCAGGAGTAGTGCTGTTCTACGCTCACAAACTAAGGTTCCACCAGGAACTCCTGAGGTCCTCAACCTTCATGTCCCCGGGCCAAGCTCCATGATTCCAGTTCAGCAAGGGTTCATGCTCCTTGGTCATCTTCAGAGCAGGCAGCCCAACTGAGCAAACGACAAAGGATAGCACCTGAAGCTTCTTTCACACCAACTGCTGCAGGGCTCTGCGCAGATGAATTCCTGCCTCAGGACATCCCTCCACAAATGAAGGTCTGGATGATGGAGGCAATTAAGTAAGGCATTGCTGCAGGAGTACAGCAGACCTACCAATCCAGAGGTCAACCACCAGCCTCCCCACAACACCAGGGCCCTCCTCCACCTCTGCACAGAGTTGAATTTCCTCAAATTCAGATAACCTGTCTATAGAGCCCCCACTCAGGATCTTCAAGTACCTTTCCATCCCCCACAGATGAGGGTTGAGCAGAGGGAGGATCTAGATGCCATGTCTCTGTGTCTTCACAGGAATTTGAGGCCTCCTTATCTGAGGCAGAAGATCACCCAGGGTAGAATATGTCTGAAGGGCTACCCCGGAACAACCAATATTCATGGGGCTGTTCCTCCCTCAATTGTTCAAGTCCTTGTTATTTAAGGCCAAAACCATGGCCCACCTGGACAATCCACTGGCCACTTCAGAGACTAACTCTTGCTCTGCAGATTCTGATGATCACTGTTTCTGAACCATATCAATAAATATTTCGGGTACTGGGGTGACCTCTGCCTTGGTGATGGGTTGATTTTCACTCAGCCCATCACCAAGGCAGAGGTCATCCTAGTACCCAAAATGTTTATTGATATGGTCCAGAAACAGTGATCATCCATGGTCACCCACCCTATCACCACTGGGTATGACAAAATTTTTTATAAACTAGCCCCCGACCTGTCTGGGTCTCTTCAGATACCCAAGGTAGAGGAGCCAATTGTAGCCTTAGCATCTTCCTCCACGGTTCCCAGTGAGCCAGAAGATGCCTTAAAACCAGAGGAGAAGAAAGCAGGGCTTGCACTATGCAGGGCTCACCAGGCAAGACGCCTGGGCCATTAAGGCAGCTAAAGCCGCCTCTTTCTTCTCCAGAACATTCTTAAGATGTCTTCGCCACCTCCAGGAAACTATCCTGATCACCAAAGTCAGGATATAGCTAAGTTGATGGCAACCACCGAATTTTCCGCAGGTGCCACCCTAAACATGGTCAAATTCACTTCCAATGCCATAGTGTCACAGATAACTGCTTGCTGCTTACTTTGGCTTTGCCATTGGCAAGCAGATACCAAACACAAATGGAAGCTGGCTTCAGCTCCCTTTAAGGGTAACAAGCTGCTCGGATCTTCCCTAGATCCGATCCTGGTGGAGTCTCGAGAAAAGAAAAAAGTCCTTCCCTCTCTTTTATGTAGATTTGAGGCCAGACCTCAGTCCTTTCAGAGGAATTCCTTTCGCCCCTCCTACCAGGGAATCTATTACCTAAGGTCCCAGAGACCCTTTGGATGCAGACAGGGCCAGCCAGCCAGAGCAGGTTTCGGGGACTGAAACAAATGGGGAGGGCAAGCAAAGAGACCATTTCATGGTGCAGGAAATAGATCCTTTCAAAATCTGAAATAATTTCCTACCTGACCCCCCCCACACACATAGGAGGTTGGTTGATCCTCTTTGCCGACTAGTGGGAATCCATTACTTCAGATGCCTGGGTCCGAGAGACCATAAGATCAGTCTCTCTCTGGAATTCCAGTTCACACCTCCAAACTTTTTCATGCAATGTCTTGTCTCATACAAAAAGGACCCTTATGGAGACCGCAATCCAGCACTTGCTGGAGATCCACGATATTCGATCTGTACCGCTGGATCACCAAAGACAGGGATTTTATTATCATCTATTTGTGGTCCCTAAAAGTTTGGGGAGTGGAGGGCAATTCTGGATGTGAAACGCTTGATCTGATTTTTAATCTACAGAAGATTCAAGGTGAGTTCCCTACAATCCATCCTCCTGAGTATCAGACAGGGAGACATCTTAACCTCCATAGATTTGACAGGCATACCTCTACATTCCTATAAGGGACAACCATAGAAAGTTCTTGCGGTTCTGTTACTCTGGCCACCATTATGAATATAGGGCTCTGCCTTTTGGTCTAGCCTCAGCCCCTCGAACCTTTACGAAGATTCTAGCAGTGTTGGGGGCACACCTTAGGAATAAGCCGGTCTGCATATAATGTTATCTTGACAACATTTTAATCGCTGGTTCCCTATGGAACAAACTGCAGTATCAATTGGCTAGAACTGAGGGCTGCCCATCTGGCCCTCCACAAATTTCAACCAGAGATCCAGAGACAGCATGTCCTTCTGTTGACCGAAAACGTAGCTACGAAGACCCACGTAAACAGGCAGGGGGCCCCGCACTCAAGTCCCTCATGAGGGAAGCAGAGAGACTGTGCCGCTGGGCAGAGAGGCATCTACTTTCCATCAGAGTGGAACACATCTCAGGACAGTCCAACGTCCAGGTAGACTGCTTAAGCAGGGCCACTGTCAACCATTCTGAGTGGCACTTGCACCCCAGACTGTTCCAAGAGATGTCAGATCAGTTTGGCCAGCCAATCCTGGACCTCTTTGCCTTATCAATCAATGCCAAGCTCACGAGGTTCTTTTCAAGGTTTCCAACCCAGGGGAGGGCGGAGGGAGTCAATTCCCTTTGCTGCCACTGGCCTCGAGGCCTAGTCTATGACTTCCCTCCCCTCCCACTAGTCCCCAAGGTGGTCTGGAAACTCCTGGAGGAGAAAGCAGAACTGTTGCTGGTCGCACCATACTGGCCCAGACGTCTGTGGTTCACGGATCTCGGATCTATCGATCACCGACCCATGCAGAATTCTGCCAGACAGAGTCTCACTCACACAGGGTCCAATTCAATGTCCGGACCCATAATGGCTACACCTAGCCATATGGCGCTTGAGCAGAGACTCCTGAAGCTCTCCAACAAAGTCATCTCAACAATCCAAGCAGCCAGACACCTGTCCACGAACCATATATATAATGCTACCTGGACTACTTCCTGCAGGTTGTGTGACAAAGTGAAGATAGATCCAATCTCTCAATCGGCGCAAATACTAGACTTTTTCCAGGAAGGTTTGGACAAAGGATTTTCCCCAAATACTTTACGTAAACAGGTAGCAGCCTTAACCTCTCTCATTTCCTGTGGTGACCTATGATCCCTCGCTCATCACCCAACAATACATAGTTTCCTCCATGGGGCCACTAATTTAAGATCTCCAGTGGCCCATAAATATCCCACCTGCATATTCCATTCTGACAGTCGTTCTTCGCTTAGATCCAACCTTCATTCCCAAAATTAATTTGGCCTTCCATCGAGCACAGGAGTTCATTCTCCCCAACTTCTGTCCTAGACCAGCCCATGCTCTAGAGAGACAATGGCATCTACTAGATGTTAGACGTGCCCTCTGAATTTACATAAACAAGACTGCCTCATTCAGGAAGACGGAGGCCTTATTTGTATTGTTTCAGCCTTCTACTCAGGGCAGAAAAGTCATATCGACAATTGAAAGGTGGCTGCAAGCCACAATTGCAAAAACCTATGAAACACAGTCATTGCCCGTGCCTACAGGTATTATGTCACACTCAACTAGGAGTGCTGCCAGATCAGCAGCTTGGGCTACTCAAGCATCGATCAACGAGATCTGCAGGGCAGTGACATGGGCATCACTGTCGCCTTTCATAAGTCACTCTAAACTGGACATTTTTGCTTTCACCGAAGCAGCCTTTGGCAGACAGATCTTACAATGGGTTCACATGTAAAAAAGGGGACTCCAAACTAGACAGAGATCCTCCCATAGGTCATGCCAGCTTTGGTATGTCCCATGCCTGGATGCTTGGAACAGCTTATCAGGAGAAGGGGCGTTGGTGCTTACCTGATACACCCTTTCTCTGTGAGTTGTGAAGAGCATCCAGCCCTACTCAGAGACCATCTAGTTGTGGGGCCAATCCTGGCTAAGTCTAGGGAGCAAAGGTGAAGGAGAACAATGATGAACTTATCACTTTGACTTCGCCAAAACTGGGGACACTAAGGAGGAACCGCAAAGTGGAGTGTCCTCAGAAATCAGCTCAGCCTATCAAACGACAGACAGAAGCACCTCCCATGCCTGGATACTGTTACGGGGTCATGTTTGCTTTTAGTCTTCTATCTCTATGTGTCTCAGTGAGGCATTTCCGGTTCCTGTGTGTATTTGTATATATGTCTTTAAGACGTTTTTAAGTCTTTGTCTTTATTGCATTTTACTCATTAAACCTATCAGAAACAGATACTCTTCACAGCTCACAGAGAAAGGGCGTATCAGGTAAGCACCAACGCCCCTTTCAGTTTCTAGGGAATGGGAACAAAGGTTATTTTAGGTTATATCTTGTTTGTTGCCAGGGTAATATGCTTCTATGTTTTAATTATAATTCAGTTTACGAGATCATGAGATTTAAACAAGTTCGTTATGAATTCAGAAATATACAGCCACCAGAGGGCACTCATGTTTTCTGAATCATAATTGAGATTCAACTAAAATGTTTAAAAATTTGTAAGAGATTTAAGTCACAAATGATGAACACATGTTCTGAATAGTGTCAATATTTATGTAATAAAAATGCTGGAATTTCTTTGTTTCTCCTTACTAATGACTCTTAATATTGAATTGAAGATTTTCTAAGATTACAATAAATATTTATTAATTGCTCTCTTTTGGCTGTACAAAATCTGATATAAATAACTAGATTGTAATGGTTAATATAGCCATTCCTTGATTTGCTGATGTTACTGGTTTAGGGTGCTAGGAGTTGATTTGGAATGTTGGATTTTACTTTATTTTTAATATTCTTGTCATTGTTTTTATGAACAGCCCAGAATTATGGCATGAAAGGTGGGCAGCTATATATCTCAATAAAACAAAATAATAAAATAAAATAATATTGTTTGAAAAATCCAAAGATGTTTGGGTGTCAGTTCTTATGGCTAGCTGTTTCTTATGGCTAGCTATTTGAAACCAGACATTAATTCAATAAACTTAATTAACTTTATTGCCAAAAGTGTAGGGAATAACATAATTAAAACATTTGGAACAGTGATTCTAGCTTGAATGGTTTGTAGTGATAATTTGCAGATCGTGAATTCATAAACTTTATAAGTTGAATTCATAATACCAGCTGAACTAATTGTAAAACTATGCGCATGTGAGAATACATTTACAATTAAGTTATAACAAAATGGAATAAAAATCACTGAAGTGAAATTGGCAGCATTTTATTATCAGTTATTATACAGATTAATCATAGCATATCAAACATAGTGGAGGTTGGAGGAGAGGGCCTATTCTTATTTCTTAATTTTACAGAGAGATACTTTTTCTTAGTTTTACAAAACAGGATCCATCTGCTTTGCAAACCTAGTATCAATGAAAGAAACAAGTTGACTTTTTGTTAGTTTACTAAGTAAATGACCTTTTTTGACTCTTCTAAAAGAAAGTCTGCTATAAATAGCATTGTTAGAATAAAAAAGGCATTCAGAGAATATTTGAAATATTTATAATGCCTTCCAAAATTGACCATGTGTTCCAATATAATCCATTGATTTAATAATGTTAAAGACAAGTCTTTTAAAAAGTGCCATGTTTCCCTGAATATAAGACCTATCCTGAAAATAAGCTTAGCTTAATTTTATGTGTGTGTCTAATATAAACCCTATCTTAAAAATAAGCCATAGTTAAGACCACACACACTGTCCCACTGTCTGGTTGTATGAGGTGGGGTTGGAGTCCTATATAGATACAATAATTACAGCAAATAATCTATCTGTCAGAATAATTTGGCTAGCTTCTCTTGTATTTTAGGATTTTAAATAAAAAATAGATTTTATAGAATGTAGTTTTCTTACTTTAATTAATCTTTTCAAAGCTTCTAAATATTTTTGATGGCTTGATTTATATTATGAATCAGATCTCTAGAGTTTAATGAATTCTGGAGTTTTGGTTGAAGTTAAGCCTTGAAATTTTATCCCATGAAAATAATGCTTTATGGTTAATAATGGTTACAGATCAATTCAGTTTATCAGTTTATTATAATCATAGACCAGAGACAGAATAAATAAAAATGCTCAGTAAATATTCAATTAAAAATTCTAGTACAAAATAATAACAAAATCTATGATAAAATCCAATCAGTCAATTATACATGGTCTAACTATATTAAAATTACAATCCATAAACTGTGTGGCCCATTGTCAGTTTAATACCGAAAGGGAAAGGAATAAGCAGTACAAAGGGTTTGCCACATTTATTATATAACATTAGTATATTTTAGTATAGTGGATTAGACACATGTTTCCGATGAATCCCCAATGCTGCTGTGCAGAATCTAGCCACCTGTGTTGTAGTTATGAACTTTTTATCCTTAAGCAGCCACTGGAGATAAGCAGTGTTGGAACAGCCAGGATATCTAGCAATTATTGGCAGAATATGTTTTTTTCCGAATCTCTGTATAAAAGGAACATTGAAGGAGTATGTGATCCACAGTCTCCACCTCTCCTGAGCCACAGAACAGAGTCTTTCAGTCAATGGTATCTTTTTATACTTGGCGTACAGGACAGCCAATAGAAGCACATGGCACCATGTGAGTGAAAATGCTTTTCGGTGATTTGCTGACTCCAACTGGCTAAGATAGCTAATAGAAGTAACAATATATTTAATGGTGTCTGGAGCCAGAAACAATGGAGATTTCCCTAAGTCCATTTGCCTTTTGATATCCTCTACTCTTTATCGTAAAGTTTGTTGTGCTTGGTCATAGTCCATCTTGAGTATTGAATTTGGGGAGAAGCCTAGTTTGGCAAGGTTGGACTCGAAAGCCTTGATCCATGATGAAGATAATTTGTCTTAGAGGATTAATGGAGCAAGACCTTACGGAAAGAAGTTAAGCTTTAGCCAGGGATTTATGGATGCTATACAGATATTTGGTTCGACTTTTTGTCAATCCTGTCTCTAGGTGCAGAGGTGTATTTGTGGCACACATGGCACCTGCAGAATTGATCTAATGAATTTGGATTGAACTTTTTCCAGTGATGTAAAACAGGGGTCGCCAACCTTTTGGACCTCAGGGACCACCAAACGCATAATTTTAAATCCTGCGGACCACTAATATGAATTTTGACTGATGGTGGCTTGCTGACATTGGTGGGAAAGTCGGTCCCATATTCCAGATCTGCAGTAGTCACAGGACTGACACTTTGGTCATCCCAGAGCAGCTGCTCCTCCACCCGAGTGCACCAGCTTGCCATGGACTGGAGAAGCTGCTACAGGATGACCAAAGGGCCAGCCTTGTGACTACTGCAGCTCTGGAATATGGGACTGACTTTCCCACCAATGTCAGCAAGCCACCCCGGGGTGGATTTTCATTTCCCCGCCGTTGGTCTTATCTTCCAGTTCCAGCTCACATGGCCCTACTCAAGGTAAGGTTTGCACTCGTCCAAAGAGTGGGGGCCAGCGGGTGGGTGGGCCATGTGGGCAGCACAGCCTTGTGTTCCTGCACAGCCTGGATTAATTGCTTTGGGGGGGGATATTTCTCTGTGGACCACCAAAATTTTACTGCGGACCACTGGTTGGCTACCACTAGTGAAAACACAAAGCTGAGGGTCCAAGCAAGGTCCCATAAAGAAGCTGTGCTAGCGACTTGGCCAGAAAAAGCTTAATTGCAGGTGGACATAATATCCTCACTTTGTGCAGAAAAATTTAGGGATGGTGCTCACTGATCTTTGGCCCAAGGTAGCTGCATATTCGCCATGAATCAGTGGCCTGGATGACCACCCCCAGGTATTTGAAGGTGGTTATCTGCTCCTTTTTATGGTCATTTAGATACCATGGAGTTTTGATCTTTTGCAAAGTCCATAATCTTCGTTTTGTCATAATTTATATCCAGTTTATTGTAATTACAATATTGGACAAGGGCTTGCAAGGCTCTTTTAAGGCCTACTGGTGTCCTGAGAGGATCACAGCATCATCTGCATAGAGCAGCAGGGCGATGCTTCAATCACCTATTTTTGTGGAGTGGTAATTTGGTTTATTTAACCATTTTACCATGTTATTTATGTAGAAGTTGAAAAGTAACCCTGTTTAACCCCCTTCTGAGTTTTGACTGACTTTGAGATCCTTGCATATTACACCTTGAGGGATGTTTTAGTATGTAGGGCACATAATAGATGAAGACACCTGTGGTCAATTGAGGCAGCTTTCAGCTTCTCCCATAGCTTAGTCCTCGTAACCGTATCAAAGGCTGCCTTGAGATCTATAAAATTGGCATATAATGATACAGGTCTATTTGATACATATTTTTCAATAAGCTGATGAAAACTAAGCACTGATCTATGATGCTGCTCCCCTCTCTGAACCTGGCTTACTCTTCAGTGATCAAGTTCTAAAGATCCAGCCATTGGTTACAGATTAAATACATAATGTGATAATCTTTTTAAAAAATCTAAAATTTTTGTTCATCATTCGTATTTTAGTTGACATAGCATAATGTGAGAATTTAATTATTGATAAATAGAATTTGCACATTGTATTAATACCAAAATCTGGTATTAGAAAGTACAACTGTTTAAAAATTCTTTTATGGTGATTATTAATGAGTGAAAAAATATTTTGAAATAGTTGAATATAAAAACTGATATTAAAAATTGATAAATTCTAAACTTGTGCCTTCATTCTTTAATGAAACATTTGAGTTTGGATATTATCTAAATTACTGTATTTTAGTTTAGAGAGCAATATTTTGTTGCAGTTCTTCAGAGAGCGGTATTAAGCTAATCAGTTGTTCTGTTCAAAAAGGAATGCATGCTTATTAATCATCACACCAAAGCAACCACAATAATTGAATATTACAAACTATTCTATTATGCTGGTTCAGTATGGGTTGAAACATAGATGTTTTCTGATTTCCCAATCAAGAAGTATGGGAGAGTGAATGGCCTAAAATAGATGTGTTGGTTTCCATGCCTAATGAAGGAAAAAGATTGGGTCTCCACAGTTCCAGGCTATACTTTAACTGCTACATTACACTGGGTGTCATGTATATCCATCCATCTATCCAAACTCTCTTTCCTTCTCTGTATTTTTCCCTCATGGGTTTTAATTTTGAATATTGATACATCATCAGATTTTTTTGTATTACCTTGGCTCTTGTTTTAGGGTATCTGGAACTTTAAGTAATTTACAACATGTGCACTTTAATCATTAATCCAATTATATTTACCAAGTCATATAATATTAGAAAATAATTATGAATCAAGTTACTTATCATTTAATATTTTGGACTTAATAAGTATTTGCTTAGCTGTAAAGATTTTGAAATGTTTGCAGCTGGCTCTAGCTATTTAAAGGGAACATTTCTGTGCATGTATAATTGTTTCTACTATTATGAACAATAATATCTAAGCTGAATAGAAGTCATATATCCTGCTCTATAATTTGAAAAATAAGTTTCATTGTTAGAATTGAAGGAAGTCATAACTCTAAAACAGAGGTGATATTCAGCAGGTTCTGGCCAGTTCTAGAGAACTGGTAGCGGAAATTTCCAGAGAACTGGCAAATACCACTTCTGACTGGCCCCACCCCCATCTATTCTCTGCCTCCCAAGTCCCAGCTGACTGGCTGGGTCTTCTTTTGTTGCCCTGCACAGGAGAACAGAGTTGGAAAGCAGGTTAGTGGGGTGGGGAAGAAATGGGATTTTGCAGTAACCTTCCCCAGGAGTGGGGAGGGAATGGAGATTTTGCAGTATCCTTCCCATGTCATGTCCACCAAGCCACGCCACGCCCACCAAGCCACACCCATAGAAACGGTAGTAAAAAATTTTGAATCACATCACTGCTCTAAAACAATTGGCCTGTTCAAAAAAAGATTTCTATATATTAAACATATAATTCTGTTAAAATTATTGAATTTGGTAATGGGACATACAGTATTTGTTCACTGATTTAAACTGTGACACATATTTCCAAGAATGATAGAAGGCTTTTACTATTGAAGAAACAGGAAGGCCTTAACATGATCACTATGTGAAATATTCAAAACATTGGTGAAATAATGGAATAAATAATTTCATTTAAGTTTTTAATGAAATAATGTCCCAAAGATTTAAAGGGATAAAATCTTACAATATGGTATGTTAGGTCTTTATCAGTTTAGCATTATAGAAAAATATGATTTTTGGTAGTTTGTTTTTTAAGTCATGATTCTATAATATGACAGTTCTGAAATAGCTTTTATAACTTTTTGTGAAATATAAATTCAAATATTTATTTCAAGCTTACAGCTCATTTTGAAAATGGAAAAATAGCTGATTAAACATCCAGATGAAAAATTCAATTGCTAACAAAACCAAGTCTTGGCTGATAAGTAACTCTTTTTAAAGATAAGACAATCTAGATAATTTAAGCTATCTGGCAGAAAAATATTCCTCTTGGTATCAAATTCCTTTTGTACTGCATTTATAAATTTTGAAAGTAGCTTTTGATTTGATGTGTATGGAAATATTGTGGAAGAAACTGATACTGGTAGTCTTCAATCTGGGAACCTGCCCATTACAGTCATGTCTTAAAAGAGGCTTGTGATTGCCTTGCTTAATGACTCTCCACACCTGCTTTCCCTGATGTAGTCATTAAGTAGAGCATGGGATAAGGGAGATCCTCGGAGGCCTAAAACAGATCCTGACTTGGCTGATCTGAGTCTCATAAACTTTCCCTTCATACCTTGATGACTTAATCCTCCACTTTCCCTCCATTGGGTCTAGCAGGCCTTGAGTTTCTTTCCCATCCAGCTGCTTATCCACACTGTGAAACTCAGGCTAACTATAGTGTGTGGGAAGTGACTGTAGCTTGTTGGCCTCAAGCTTCCTTCACACCTAGCAATTCAGTACCCAGGGTCTTGCAAGACACAGCCTGTTTCTCAGCCATCTCTTGGGCCCTCCAGCACTCAAAATACATTCCCCCCCCCCAGCTTCTGAGAGAGACACACAGATGATGCGATGCAAGGCTCAGCTTTCCTACAGATACAGCTTCATGGCAGCATTGAGCTATTCTGCAAGGAGGTGTTGCTTTTGTGATCTTGTAGGAGGTTCTTTTTTTTAAGGAAGCTCTGTAATAATAAACAAACAAATAAAATAGAAGTCTCCTTAAAAAGAGAGCCTTCTATAAAATTGTGCTTACAGAATAGCATGACACTGCCACAAGGTTGCCACTGCAGGAAAGCTGAGGTGCCAGGCATTTGCTGGCAAAAGGATTACAAGCTGCAGCCATTTTGTACATCTTGCAGCCAGCCCGAATTGCCCTGTATGGATGGGAACAAAGCATGCATGCGAACTGTATCTGTGTTCTGACCAAGGCTTCCTGAGACAGTAACAATCACACGCTGTTCCCAAAAACCTTTTGTTTCTTTTTTTTTTTTTTAAAGTTTTATTTTTCCAAAAACACAAACATAACAAACAAACATACAACACATAGATCCATATCAATTTCAAGTATGTCGGTCGGTCAAAAATCACAGTGCCTACCCCTTATTCATACTCAATATTACAAAAAGGATAAGCTATAATCATTATTATTAATCCTTTATCATATTATAATCTCTATATTGTTTCAACAGTTCTATCTATCTTTATATTCCCAAAAATACATTACCAAACTTTTTTATCTAACCATTGGTAGAACATATTCCATATCTTATAAAACTGCTTTTCTTCTTGATCCCTAATTTTAAATGTTAATCTACTCATTTCGGCACAATCCAAAATCTTCTTAATCACTTCCTCCCGTAGGTGTCTTATCATTTCTCCAGTTTTTAGCAAATACAATTCTAGCGGCTGTCAGTACATTAACAATCAGATATTTCAGTTCTTTGTTAAATGTCTCTGGTACAATTCCCAACAGGAATATCTCAGGTTTCAAGTCTTTATGTTGTTGTGTCATTTTTTCCAACCACATGTGGATTTTAGTCCAGTATCTTTTAGCATCAACGCAAGTCCACCACATGTTAATTATATGCATTCACAGCCCGTATTGAGTCCCAAACAGTTTATGAATAGTCCAACAGAAGCCTGCCACAGTCTTTCAGGATAAGGCTGATAAGCACCCACCTTTATCTCCCTTGAAATGCTGCCAATGACTAAATTGCCAATTAGCTGTACCTGGCCAAATGGAGCACAGAGTCAACATGGAGCTTTAGAGTTTAAACTGACTAGAAGGAACAAAGTTGCTTCCTGCTAAGGCTTATGTCCCTTTGTTCCTCCTTTATGTCTTATGGGAAGGGCCAGTCATCTCCAAGCCTTACTCCCGAGTCGCCCCTTTTGTCTTAACTGTTCTTGCCTTCTGGCAGCTCTGTGCAAGTGCACACTGGGAACAGACTCCCCCTGTTCCTCTACCTCGCTGTTGTCAGATTCTGGAGGCTCCAGAGTCAGCACATAACTCTCAGATGGCCCTGGCCCCATCTCTGTGTCAGATGCAGATTCTTCGTCTGAGCCCTCCCCAGACTCCACAACTGGCCCATGTTCCTCCCCATTGCCTGACTCTGCTGCCAGCTCCTCAGGGTGCCGGCAGACCACAACAATCTGCTTTTCACACATTGCAGTTGGCCTGAACTCCCTTGGATGAATGAATGAATGGATAAGAAGAAGGTTCAGGGTCTGCAAACTGCAGTTTATTTGCATGGACTGGCCTAGGTGAATGTTGAGGTGGTCTGAACTCCCCTGGATGAATTGAATGGATGGTGAGGCAGGAGCTAAAGGTCTGCAAGGTGCAACTGTTCCACCCATACTGTGGTCAGTCTAATTTCTCCAGGTGAATGAGTGGCTGGATAGGAAGGAAACTCATGGCCTGGCAGGACAGGATGAATGTGGGGAAAGATGGAGGGATTACTGCAGTATCACCATGGTCAACCATAAGGGTGAATGACTGTGGGGGCTGCAGCAGCCCATTTTGAAACCTATAGGCAAAGCAAAAAGCTACACTGCATATGTACAGATAGTCCTTGTGTAGTGACCAAAATTGTGATGGAACCGCCAAAAGATATTTATGACCCAATTCAGAAGTTCTGATGGCTGGATCTCCTGCAAGATCATGGGATCATATTTCATGCACTTGGCAGCTGGTCTGTATTTTTGACTGTTTTCAGTATCCTGCAATTGTGACCACAGTTTATGACATTTTTGTCAAAAAGTGGCATTTATTTCTGGTTTTCAGAAAAAGTGCCCCACTAGAACAATGGGTTTGTTTAGCGACCATGGCTGTTACTTAATGTCCATGGCATTTGCTTAACGATCATTCAACAGCCATGATATTTGCTTAACAACTGCTGCAAAAAAGTTGTAAAATTGGGTTGGTTACATGATAACCTGCTTTACAAGTGTCATGACTTATGACCAGAAGCTCAATTACAGTTTTAAGTTGAGGACTACCTATAGTTTGTATAAAGTGGTGTATCTTTGTGGGACAAAATTTAGTCATTTGTTTACTACAAGTGTTTAAAAACATTCTTTGAAATTTTGGTAGATTGTTTTAAAAAAAACCTTCTGGAAGGATCCATAATCTAAGGTGAAGAATTATAACCATAACTATTACCATTTACATTTCTTTACCCTTTATCTTATTTTCCAGTCTGAAGAACTTGACAAATAATTTTATTTTTTTGTTATATCAATCTTCATTGAGAGACATATATGATTCCACAGCATGCTTTCAACACAGAAGCAGGTGCTCATAGGATCATACAGAGTTTCAGCAACTTTTTAGAGAGAAGGGTATTAAAACATAACTGCTTTGTTTTGCTTCTTTTTATGTAGGCCAAGATTTGATTTGTGTACAGTCTGTGGATGGAATGCTTATGTTGTTTGAACAAGAAAGCTATTCGTTTGGCCGTTTCCTTCCTGGCTTTCTTCTTCCTGGTCCACTGACATATAGTTCTAGAACAGATTCATTCATTACCGTCTCTTCCTGTCGACAAGTTGAGAGCTACAGGTGTGTTTAGACATTATACCTACTGCTCTTTAAAACATATTTATATAAATATTTCAGAATGATATATGAAAAGCCAAACATTGATTTAATTAATGCTCCATCTAGTTATTATATAATTTGTGCCAGAGGTTATATTCAGATATTCTAACAGTACTGAGTAATATGAAATATTCTGCTACTCTCTATATTTATTAATGCCTGAAAGTCACATTAAATTTTATGGGTTCTTTGTGGTTTCTTTGCATCACAGATATCATTTTGCATTTTTACAGAATATTTTTTTAGAAACCTTCTGAAGATAAAAGAATTTTTAATGGAAAGAATATGTCTACAGAATATGCAGAAGGCACAGCTCCTACATTTTTCTTTCTCCACTGTGGAGGTTTCCAGAGATCCAGAGGTCATCTTATTCTAGTGAATAAAGAGGGCTATAAGCAAAACTCTCTTGAAATAATATTTAAAATAGTTCTGTCCTTTTCTGTTGCCAGTTATACCTAGCTTGCTGCCAATCCTTCCTTTAGAGAAGAAAGTTTTTCTAAATTGCAAAGTCTAAGGATTGAAATTGAGATAGATAGAGCAAGGAGTATGTATTTATTTTTAATTTAATTCTGCAGAACCAGATTAATTGCATCTTTGGGTATTGAAGGAATCTGCTGATGGCTTCACCAAATGTTTAGTTTATATATTTTTGAGAAATCATTAAGAAATTGGTGAAGTAGAAGATGTCTGGAGAAGGGCAAATATCCCTATAGTCAGGAAAAGAAAAAATAGAACTGTAGAGAATTCAGTCTGACACCAATATCAGAACAGATTAAAAAGATGTAGAAAGCAATGCGTTAGTTATCAGAAATCACTATGGTTTTACTTTCTTATCAGATTTACTCTATCACATTTTTTGACCAGGTAATTTATGTAGTAGTTTGTAGGGATTATATAGGTGTAATATTTATCAGACTAAGGGATCCTCCAATCAACTGACTGAATGGTGTATAACTCATATTCATAATTGTTGAAATAAATGCATAATAATAAATTAAAACCAAGATCATGCATCATAATGCCGCCCTATATACATCAGGAATCAAACATTCCAAAGTAAAAATAATTACTTATGTAGAGCAGTAGTCATAGAGCCATCCCCCTAGACATAATGAAGTAGCCAAGATCAGGAGGGAGGGGTCATCTGTGATATTATTTCTAAGATGTGATTTTATAACAAAAAAACATAGTTCCTTGGCTCTGTAGATGGCAGTCTCAGATTGAGAGGCATATAAAGAGCCCTCCCTACAAAACCTTACTAAGATTCAATATGTACATTACACATGTTATTGAAAGAAAGTCATCCTGAAGATATCCAAATCCTAAACCATGAAGAGTGTTACAGGTAATAACCAGCACTTTGAAATGCTTCCTGAAACCTATGAGCAGCCAACACAGTTCTCAAAATAGAAGTTTTTTTATGTGGGATCCTTAGCGTTCTCTAAGTTACATTAAAAGGCATTATATTAATGCCTTTTGGTAACCCATAACTAATCAGGTTACTGCATTCTGGACTAACTTTGTTATCTTAGTGCTTTTCAAGCATAGCCCTATGTAATGGACATTGCAATAATCTTATAAAAAGTAATTGAAGTGTAAATGACACTGATTAAACATTATCTTTATATTAGCCAAGCATTTGATAAGGCATGATAGTCTGATAGTTACTTAAAGGTGATCTAGAGGGCACTAACAAATACATAGAGGGTGTGAAAATCGTACTTCAAAAAATTCATGCTATGAAACAAGAAGCCACTAATGTTTGTTCATCAAACTGGCCCAGGCATTGAGTGGAATTTTACAAAGTTTAGTCCTGACTCCGGAATTTTTCACTATTTTTACTAAAGACTGAAAAGATGAAGGAAAGTTTATCCAAATGTACAAATTAGACAAAGTAACTGTAGAAGATATCTATGTAGATACTGTCATCCAGGTCATGGTTGTCTCAAAGGTGGTTTTTCAAGAGACAACTGAAAGAGGGATTTTTTGAATTTTTTCTTCTCATCCAAGAAGCTTCTTCAGAAAGTCCAGTTATTTCTTGAAAAAGCACCTTTGGGAATCCTAGAAGATAAAAATAGAATTCAAAATGATCAATAAGCTAAAAGTAACAGTCCAAAATGCAAATTTCTTCACTAGAAAACCTAAAATAAAAAAGCATGAATGAGAAATACTTGCTTCTTTGCTTTAAAGAGAGGTGTGTCTGTGGGATCCTTGGTGCTCCCTGAGCTTGGTTGTTTTTTTACATATATTTCATTATTCAAATAGGTAACATCAGTGCTAGGAGGGAGTGGGATTTGCTCTCTGTGCCAACTAAAAAGATACTCGTTTGGTCTTTTTAGCTGCCAGCAGAAAGAGAGTGGGGGAAAACAGTGCATTCTTCAAATGCCTCAGATAATTGCCTTGGCAGCCTAAAGTTGTGGGCGGGCAAAAATATCACTGGAAAGCATGTTTGATGACTCTTGGCTATGGATGTGTCCCATTGGAGAATATACATCCAGGGTGTGGAGGAAAGACCAGGGTCAAGGGGGAAATGAATGGTGAATTTTAGTGTCGGCTGCACCCAGCTAACCCCAACATGGCCATTCCTTAATAAAACAATTTTTTTTTACTCTGAGAGATGCAGTTAGAGACTTATGATTTGAATGAGGGTGGATTTGTTGGAGCCCTGACACTCTGTTTATGTACAAGTGGGTTTCCCTCTCAGTATTGTTGGGCATGTTCTTGGTAGCTCTTTGATTAGGCTGTTTACTCATTTCATTTCATTTCATACTGGTGCTTAATTTGTATTCCTAGTACTTTTTAGTGATACTAAATTTAAAGTTTAGTTACTAAATTTAGTGATGCTAAACTTAAAGTAAGAGTTATTGAAGCTCTGCTAAGTCTTAAAAGATGAAGGAATTGGGAATATATATACTTGTGAAAGTGGAAAATATCAGCCTTCTTTAAATAACAGAAATAGTGCGATACAAACTATAGATAGATTAAGCAATGTATTGTATCATTGCTGACTATTGGACATAGAAGAATGGATTTAAGTTTTAGAAGAATTATTCAGTTGAATATTAGAAAATGTTTCTTAACAGTAAGAGTAGTATGATAATGTAACCAGTTATTCAGAATGAATGTGTTGTTCAAGAGTTTAGTAAAACATTTGTTAGGAATAGATTAATTAGCAATGATTTCTTCAGATTCAGTTATTTTAGAGGATTATAGAATTACAACTGATAGTTGTAGTTTTACTGTAATTTCAAGTATGAATGCTGTATAAACATATCTGTTCTGCATTATTCCACTAATACTATTTTTTGAGTTATATTATTAGTAGAAATAAATGTTATCTTATTCTGTTATTTTAGTGAATTCAGATTCAAGCCCTGTGTTCCAGATTTTGACTATGTAATCAGATTGTTAGGTAGATTGGTATCTTTTGCATTTTTTAGGAAGGTTTTCCACGTTAAATATAATAGATGATTACATGATCAGAGTTTAAAAATTGAAGAATGCTGCTAAGAATAAGTGCATGAGCTCCATTCAGTTGTCACTTATTCTCATGTCAGCAATGATCCTGAGTTTCTGGTTTATTTTCTCTGTGAAACCAGATACATTGGCAGCAAACTCAAGTGCTACTTTGGTGTTCAAATCTTTATTTCATAGGAAATAAAGAGATAATGTTAAATTATTTTTGGAATTGTTTTCTTTGTGCAAAAACCTTTCTTCAACAGGTAAACCATGGATATTATTCCTGTTCATAGAATGTGAATATTAAAGTCAAAACAGAAGCTCATTATTTTTAAACCTGAATCTTGGAAATCTATAATTTTGTATGCATACAACAAATAGGTTTTTTTGTTGGTCTTTCCTACTGACTATTATTATTTTAGTTTGTGCCATGAGTTGTAGATCAGCATATTTCAGAAAAGTGTCTGACTTTGTACCAAATCTTCTTGCTCTTAGTCTTTACAAAGTAGTGAAATGGTTGCAAACACCCACATTTCCAAAGAATTATTATCTGGATGCCTCTGAACAACTAGCATGTTTTAGTTGAGCTGTGCTAACTTGCAGTTTCTTCTAGGCAACTTTTTAATTATTTGTGAAAAGATCTACTAATTAGTCATTTGTACATAATACACAAATTCCATAGAGCTGCTTCATTATAATTATTCCAATGTTCATCAGTGCATTCACAGAACTCCTACAGGAACTATCTTTAGACAGATGATCCTTGGCTATGATTAAAGTTAGAATTTGCAAATATAAACAAGTGAAAAAAAATTATATAGCTTATAATATATTTTGTACATATTCTAATGTAACATTTCTTGTTGTGAAAATATTATATATATATATATTTGTTTAAACTACAGGTATCAAGTACTTGCATTAGCAAAAGATGCTGAAATACAAGAAACTGAGCAACAAAAAATTGGATCTGGAAAAAAACTTGTGGTAAATTTAGTTGTATATATCAACATGCTACTTAATTAAAAAAATAACCATGAGATCAGGATGGGCATGAGTGTTATATGAAGAGTAGAATCAATTTTTCTGATTTTGAACTGATTTTTCTTTTACAGGAGTTAATGCAAAACAACTATCTTAAAATAACAAAGATTCAGTGTACAGTATATACAGGTAGTCTTCAACTCACTACTGGCTGCTTATCAATCATTCAAAGTTATGACAGACCTCCAAAGTTACTTACAATCCAGTTCCAAAATTCTGATGGCTTCCCCCACTCTGGCTCTGCAAATGGCTTCTATTTACAGCCTTTTGCAGCATCACATTCTATTTACAGCCTTTTGCAGGTCACATTATCACAATTTATGATGGTATTGCTAAAAACAGGAGCTTATTTCTAGTTTACAGCAAAGCAGGCCCATAGCAAACAGTAGGTTCACTTAATGACTGCTGCATTCACTGAACGAGTGCCACAAAAAAGATCATAAAATAGAATCGGTCACATGATGACCTGCTTATGGATGTAATTTGTGTGTGTGTTTATATAAAATTAAAATTTTTACATATGTGTATATAAGTCAAAAGATCTAGTATTACCAGCAAGCACTTCAGTGTTCCACTGTTGGCATTTCAGTGTAATCTACCTGTATTCTCTGGAATGGCCAAATGACCAAAGCCTTCTACTATCTGCTTCCGCATAACTCTTTTCTTTATTTGTATACAATATATATATATAAATTCTCCCCATTTGCATGGCTATCATTTACATGTCCCTACAAATATATTATCTTCATATAATGTATTAATGCTAGTTCCCAAATAAGTTCAATCATGTATTCTCTCTCTGTTATATTCTTCATAATAAATATATTTGCTCTTAGTATTCCATTCATTTCCCGAATCTCCTTCTTATTCTTCAATAGGAGCTATCTAACTATCCCCTTAATCCTTTCTGAATTTATCTTCTTATTTCCATGACTAATCAAATGTCCTAGGTACTTGACCTCAGATTCCACATATTGCAATTTCTTTTTTTTAAACTCTCAGGCCCTGTTGTCCTAAGAAATTCAACAACTCATTTATGCCTTTTTTCAACATAATAACTGCTTCTATGAAATCTACTTATTATCAGATCATTCAGATGGAAGTTTTCCTGCTGCCAAAACTTCATCAATGTCTCCATTAACCAATGCATACCTATTCTTCCTTTTTCTGCCCTCCACTGAGGACAACACATCAAAAAACAAATTAACTCCTTTCTCTATAGGGCTATCTTCCAAACCCTTCCACGCTGTAGTATTTAATTCCACACAACCTGACAGATGCTCCACTGGATCTAAATTCCTATTAAGAGAACCCAGTTCTCTTGGAATAACTACATCATAACAACATTAGTGAGCCACCACTTAAATGCACAAAGGCCAAACACATACATCACCAGATCCATCAAATATTTTACAAACATGCTACTGATTTCTTCTTTCCAGTCTATGTTTTAGCTAGCAATCCTCTGGCCATGCCATCCTCCACTCCTCTCACAGAAGAACTTCAACTTTCTCTGTACCATCAACAAATACTGTAATGTCCTCACTTAAGGAAAATACACATACATAGTACATTTTACCGCTGCCATCCTGGCTTCTAAATCAGCTAAACTATTGCCTCAAGCTTCAGAGAAATACAAAGCTTCTAATTTAAGGCATACAATGCACAAGTCCATCTCAAAATACTTTCTAGCTAGCCAGACCAAAAGTCCAACTCTTCCTTGAGAAGCAATCTCTTCCCCAAGGAAATATCCACTAAGCCACCAACTATCCTTTGCCTTCCCACTTCTGGACTAAAATCCTCAAAAGCCTATCCTTATCCAGGTAATACTAGTTTCAAAATAGCGTAAATATTTATCCTTCTGGCTACATATTGTAGTTCCTAATTCCTCTCTATTTTCTTTTTTACAAACAAACAATATTCCATAGGATGTATTCAAAATACACACACATGCAAACCATAAAAGTTGTAAAAAAAAAAACCTTCAGAAATAAAGCAACCATCCAGTTCAGATATTTTGGGTCACTACTCTGAAATATCAAACTAAAAAATCAAACTAAATCAAACTAAAAAAACAAAATCACACTTCAGAGCAGGAAAGAAAACATATCATTCAGATTCAGATCTAGCAATACTCCTCCCTCTCAGCAGAGAAAAGAAAACAAAATGTTTAAAACGAGCAGCAGACAAGCCTCAACCCCCTCTTTTCCTGCTTCTCTCTTTCAAAGCAAAAAGTCCTTGCGTAACAAGCTGACAGAAGGGGGTTAGAGGGAGGGGAAATGTTTCACCTACACAAACTCCATTCCTCTTACAAAATACTTTTCCAATTCTCTCTAACTTTATTAAATCACACATATTTTCTATAAATATCTTTCACACCATGGGGTATTTATATCTCCATTTGCCTTAACAACAACAACAACAATATCGAAACCTCACCATTCTTCAGTACAAAGGTCTCAAGGATACCATGCTTTATGAGCCTTGGGGCTCATCACACACTCACATTTGTACAGCAATCAGACTTTTCTTTTGAACCCATATCACATACATAAAGTTCCATTTTTCTATTTAAAACAATCATAATTATTTCAGGGAACTTTTCACAAACCAATAAGCTCAATTTCTTAAACAACAATCTGTGTACTATTATCACATCCTCCCAGAAGATTTTGGGAAATAATTACACATAGACACTTTCATGCAAACATACCATTATGAGCATCCATAGCCCATTCTTCAGACAGTGGGAAAGGGAGTGGCTTTAATCACAATGTGATTACTACCTGTCTCTAAACATGGTCACTCCCTTCAATAGACATAATAACCTCCTCAGAGGGGAAGAGGGGGGCTAGAAGCAATTTCTTTTTCAGGATCCTTAACAAACGTTTTGTTTTGGGGGCCCATATTCCACCCAAGACTGTTATTCCCTCCTTTAACTGTTTCCTTTAATAGAAACCATGCTGCACTTCCAAAAAGGAAGACTCAGTCATGCACACATAACGGTCAATTGTTCAAGGAGGGACAGACCATCCAGTGAGACTTAACTAAGTACTCCTTACGTACTAGTACTCACCCGGGCACCAGTGCTCTCTGCTTGGGCTACTTCCTCATTCAGCTCCTTGTTTAGGGTCTCCAGCAGTTCATTTGAAGAGCAAATCCACAATCTCCAGAGAAGGAGAGCTCTCCCAAATCAGCCACTGAAATCAGCATGGGCGCCCCCTCGGTCTACAGACAGCTCACCTCCACCAGCGGCAAATTGGATGTTTTTGAGTCCCTGTTCGTGAGCCAATTGTGAGTAAATCACAAAACACAACTAGAGACAGTAAACAAGAGCTTTATTATTAAGCTTTTGCAAAAGAGAATTCTGCTCATAGCAGAAGACATCTTTCTCAGGAAGGGGAATATATATACAGGTTCAAATATACAGTCTCTGCCCCTTTCCTGGGTTCACAATCTATCCAACTTCATAATTCCCTATGCCACACCCATAGCGTACCACCTGTTTCCCTTTCTTTGGAAACCACCCTTGTTCTCATGGCATCTTCCCATTATGTTCTTCTGAACACAATGGATCATCAACCAGTTCTTTTCAGGTCGAAATGACCCTAGCATCTCTTACATTAATTCTGAAGCCAAAATACAAACCCCCATGTTCCAGCCAAAAACCTGATATTTACTTTAGAACATAACACGTTACAAAACAGTACATATTTGTTAGATACAGTTATATAACCAGTAATCATTGTAAAAAGGTCACATCTTGAACAAAAATGGAGTCCCTTTTGCTCTATACTTCTCAGGTGTAAATTGCACCTGCTTCAACTCAATCCAGCCAAGACAGAATGGCTGTGCATACCGACATCTCGGTCCAGTTTGGAAATTCCATCTTTGGTCATGGGGGAGGAGGTGTTGCCCCCCCATGGACAGGGCATGGAATCTGGGGGTCTTCCTAGACTCACAGCTCAAATTGGAGGAGCAGGTGGGGGCCGTGGCCAGGGGGGCCTTTGCCCAGATCCGGCTGGTTCGCCAGCTGCGCCCATACCTGGACCGAGATGCCCTGCACACGATCACTCAGGCGCTCATCATTTCCCGACTCGACTACTGTAACACTCTCTATTTAGGACTGCCCTTGCATACCACTCAGAGGCTTCAACTGGTGCAGAATGCGGCCGCGTGGGTAGTGATGGGAGCTTCCTGATACTCCCATATTACACCCCTCCTGCGCGGCCTGCATTGGCTTCCAGTCGCCCTCCGGGTGAGATTCAAGGTTCTGGTGTTAACATTCAAAGTCCTACATGGCATGGGTCCAGGATATTTACAAGAACGACTCCCCCCAGCATCAAATACCAACCGCCCTGTATGGGCTCACAGACGGGGTCTCCTCGGGGTGCCGTCTGCAACTCAATGTCGCTTGGCGACAACCCGGGGGAGGGCCTATTCTGTGGTGGCTCCCACTTTATGGAATCTTCTTCTGCCGGAACTCCGGCTGGCCCCCGATCTTCGCACCTTCCACCACAATTTAAAGACCTGGCTATTTGTACAGTCCGGGCTGTGCTGACCCTTTGGGAGTTTGATTGTTTTAACTTAGGGGTTTTAAATCTAATTTGGCTTGTAATTGTTTAATATGTTTTTAGGTAACTTATTTATTGTTGTGTTTTTAGCTGTGAGCTGCCCTGAGTCCTTTGGGAGAGGGGACGGCATACAAATAAATAAATAAATAAATAAATAAATAAATAAATAAATAAATAAATAAATGTTATTTCTACATATAACAATACATGTGTATATAATTTATTTATAAATATATAAAATACACTTTAAAATATAAAATATAACACATACACATACATACACATATTTCACCTTTTAATTTCAACAAAAATGCAAATATAGCATCAGCAATAATTGTTTTACTGCCAATTTTTTGTAATGCAGTATTGGAGTGCAGGATGGATTTGTAGTGTTGTGTAATGTAACAAGCTAGAGAGCTGCAAGTAGCTTGTTGCCTTTTCAGGTATAAATAATCAGTGCTATTGCTTACAACTACACCTAAGTATATATCCTAACTCTAACCTTAACCCTTTCCTGGGAATAAATCCCATTGAACTTAATAGTTTTAGTTTTTGTACAAAGGTGTGTATAGGACTGTATTATAAATTAATATATATAGTCACAATCTTCAATTCTGCCATGGGGTTTATGCTGGTTTTCTAAAAAGAGATCTTCCATATCAATAGGGGAAAACAAGTGGTTACATTTTTATATTTGACATAATTTTAAAAGGACCTGTTGAAATGTTGAATACTATGGAAAAAATAAGCAAAAGTTTTATTTCATGTTACATGTACAAGGTGGGTGTTTTTTGTATAATTTAATCTCATCCTGACATACTTTACTGCATACTTTTTTGCTTTGGGAGCAGGGCTTATCTAATTGAAACTAGAGAGTAATTAAAAGAAGGAGAAATCAAACAAAACTAAAATGCAATATTTTAAAACATTTCTTATAATTTATAGAATAGAAACAGATTAGTCTCTCATTTAGCTTATGATGTGAAACCAATCTTCTGGTTTATGACTTACTCCTTTTCTTAAACCATGAAGTATATTGAAATTAGTGTATGCCATTTATGGCTTTGCTGTGTGGCATTTATCTCAGGTTGAAAAATAATTTTAATTGAAGTGAAATTGAAAACTGTTGTTAACATATGCTCCATACTGCTGTATTTTGTTTTTTCATCTGTTTAAGGTGGACTGGATTTCAAACATTGGGGAGCAAGCCCTGGATGTATGTGTTGTTTCATTTAAGCAGCTTGTTTCCAGCATATTTGTTCTTGGGGAGAGAAATTTGTTTTGCTTTAAGGATAATGGACAAATTCGGTTCATTAAAAAACTTGACCACAGCCCAAGTTGCTTTCTTCCATACTCAGGTTTGTGAATAAAAGCAATTAATAGCATTGTTATAAAGCAGGTTTAGAAGTTCTAATTCTAGCATGTCAACCACAATTATACAATTGTAAATATGATTTGTTAAATATACCTTTAATCTTTAACCTTCAGTGCTTTTTGAGTACATATAAATATTCTGTAAATTCATTACATTATAATCTATAAATACCGTGTTTTCTTTGAAAATAAGACCGGGTCTTATTTTCTTTTGGGCTCAAAAATAAGGACTAGGCCTTATTTTTGAGGATGTCTTATTTTTTTTCACGTACAGGAGGCAGCGAGCATGAGGGCTGATTAGTGGGAGTGCTTCTACTGCTGACCCCGTCCTCTGTCCCAACATCTACTTGCCTGCGGCCATAACAAACCAGCCTGCCCTGCCCTCTGCCATCCATGCCTGCTGGCCCTGCTGCTGCTAGGACATTGGAGCTCGGGTTTTGCTCAGACTGCTGTTACAATTAGGCAGAAGGCCATGCGGTGCATCAGGATTGTTCCCCCCATGCCTCTGCCCATCTGCTGGGCCTGCTGCATCTGCTGCTGCTGGCCTCGTGGGGCTCTTCCCCTCCTGGCCATGCTGCTCTCAGCAGCCCTGCTGGACTGCTCCTGCCTGGTGGGGACAACTTGTGGGGCACCAAGGAGGGAGGAGCAATCTTCCCTCCCTCTCCATCTGTCCTGCTGCAGAGCTGCCATGGAGCTCCTGCCTGCCAAAGCAATAGCTCACCCAACCCACTTTTCACTAATGTGTAGATATTCAGTTAGATCGAACAGATTTATTTTTCCTGCAGGCAGACAGAAGCTCCATGGTGGGCCTGCAGTGGCATTGAGGAAGGAGGGGGAGATAACCCCTTCCTCCTCTATCCGTCCGCTCCTGCCTGGTGCAGGGCAATTTTTGGGCTGCAAAGAAGGAAGGAGCGACCTTCCCTCCCTCCTATTTATCCTGCTCAGGGCTGCCTTGGAGCTCCTTCCTGCTGAAGCAGTAGCTCACCCAACTCACTTTCTACCGGCGTGTAGATATACAGTTAGATTGAATGAGTGTGCTTTGTTCTCACGTAAATTATCCCCAAGGAAAGGAGGATCAGAGGAAAATCCCTCCTCCCACATGCAGATCACTTTCTGAAAAAGTTTTCCTCACTCTGTCTGTCCATTGTGCAGGCGCTGCCGATTCTCCTTTCCTTGGGGATGATTTATGCTGCAGCCATGGAGGGAGAATTTTTTGGATGTGCATGTGTGCAGGGCTGGTGGGGCTGATGAGCAGAGGGGGTGGATCTGGTTTAGGTGAGGGTGGAGCAGAGAGGCAGAATTGCGGACACCCCTCGGATCTTGTTGGCTGCCTCGTTCATCACGGTTTGAGTTTGCCTGAGATGCGGAAAAGGGAGAAAGATTGGAAGTGCCTGCACAATGGGTGAGCAGGGTGGAGGAAACTCTTCTGGAAAGTGAACTGCAAGTGAGGGGGAGATTTTTCTGCTGATCCTCCTTTAATTGGGGATGATTTATGTGAGGACAAAGCAAACCCATTCAGTCTAACTTCATATCTACACGCCAGCAGAAAGTGGTTGGGTGAGCTACTGCTTCGGCAGTAGGAACTCTGTATCAGCCCTGCAGTGGGACAGACAGATGGAGGAGTAAGGGGAGATCACCGCTTGCTCCTTTGTATCACAAAAATTGCCCTGTACCAGGCAGGAGTAGATGGATGGAAAAGGAAGGGACAATCTCCCCCTCCATCCCACTGCAGGACCACCAAGGAACTTTTGCCCGCCAAAGTTGCAGGGCAGCTGAGAACAGTGCAGCCAGGAGGGTGAAGAGCCCTCGCAAGGCCAGCAGCAGCAGGTGCAGCCTGGTAGAGGAAGGGGGGAGCAGGTGATCCCTACAAGCCGCCAGTTTTCTGCTTCATAGCAGCAGCCTAAACAAGACCTGAGCTCTTGGCCTGATAGTGTGCAAACCATGGTCACTGCCTGCTCCAGAGCCACAAGATGAGCTGTGGAAGATGGACCCTCAGCTGCGAGGTTGCCTGATGCTGCGGGCAGAGCAGAGACTGGCAAGAGTGCTCTGGAAACACCCAGGGGCCTGGAGAGAGAGATCTAGAAGCAGCTCCTGGCCTTTGCTGGCTCAGCTGATCTGTAGGCTGTGATTAAGGGACCAAATCTCCGTGAGGTGACTGGGGAAAGGAAGGAGCAACCATGCCTTAGGGATTGCTGCCTGTATTTCTGAGGGGACATGCAATTGGGCTGCCTCCTGTGCTGGCCACGCCTATCTCCTTCATTAGGGCATATTTTGGGGGTAGGGCTTATATTAGGCCCACCCCCCAAAAAACCAGGCTAGGGCTTATTTTTGGGTTAGGTCATATTTTCAGAGAAACACGGTATGTGTTAACTTTGAACTATAGTAGTAGGCCTTGCAGTTATTTTATTAAAATAGATTTCTACGTGTGAACATCAGATTCTTAAAATGGATTCAGTGATGTCATTCTAAATTTAACATTTATGAACCAAATTAACACCTCTGTCCAGAGGAATGGAATGTAAACTGTGGAAATTATTTTTTGGGGAGAATGGTTAAGCTACTCTGGTAAAATATCAGTTTGCATTTCCATGATAAGCAGAAATTAAGTAGTACATGATTGTATGTCAGCCCTTGTTACATTCCTTTGTGTCTTCAATGAAGGAATTATCTTGTCTTTGAGTAGCATAAATAACAGCCAGAAGGAAAAAGGTTGGCTGAATTTGTTCCCCTTCTTATACATCATTTTATCTCGATCTCGATCTCTGATCTCTTATTCCTATCTCATCCCTATCCCATCCCACTCCATCCCATTCTATTCTATCTTACTGCTATCCTACCCTATCCATCCTGCCTTTATTATTTGCTTGCATGTACAAAATTCCTGGTCACCTATAGCAATTAAGTAAATTGTTAAATGGAATACTAAAGCTGTCCATTTAAAAGGGTTATTATATATAAGATGGTTGTATTTGTTTATGATGTTCTTCATTTTTAGTAATATATTTTATCCATTCTGAGCAGGGTAGGGGGTTAAATTATTAAATTGAAACTGAGTAATTATACTTATTTATTAGAAAAAAATTGTACCGTACTTCTTTGCTCCAAACTTTTTGTTACAGACATATTTTACTATTCCTTTCTAGTTCATTATCTGAGAGTACAATAGACTCACAAAATTTGATCTTACTAGCAAAAATATAGTTGTGACATTTCTAGTTATCCTTATTTGTATATTTATTTCACATATATTGGTGTAACATATAAGAATGTCTCTTAAAAGAAGAAAAATAGTTAAGAGGAATATGAACATAATATCTTTCCCAAACTCCTTACATACGTTGTAGTGTGTGGGACTGCCATAAACACACTGATTGGAAATCACAACAGCATCCTACATGTTTATCAAGACGTGACTCTGAAATGGGCAACTCAGCTTCCTCATATTCCTGTGGTAGCACGACTGGGGAAATTACTGTAAGTAGTCTTAGCATAATTTTAGCTTAGAATCATGTGTGTGTGTGTGTGTGTGTGTATTTCCTAGAATAAAATTTGAGTTTACTTTAATTGTCCTTGATTAGCTTGTGGTTGTTAAGCTGTGCTGCTTGATGAAAATTGTAATCAGAGAAAACGCATACCATAATAAATTTGTTACTATTTGAATTATACATGCCATGTTGTCTTTCTTTCAATTCAATTAATTTATTGAAACAATTTTATTACAAAGTATGTTTCAGTGTTGTGAATAATACTGATAACCATAACATATTTTTGTTATATTCTATTTTGTTATATTCTATTTTATTCTATACTATTTTTCAAGGAGTTCAGAATAGTACACATTACACTCCTTTTTCTGATATTTTTCTTATAGCAATAATTCTGGAGGCTGGTTGGATTGAGAGTAATGAGCCCATGTGAGCTTCCATAACTGAAGATGGAATTGAACATGTATCTCTCCAGTCACTCCAACACCTTACTGTTAACCAATATTGTTGACCTAATATTGTTGCTATGCTTTGGAAAATTTTTTTATTAGTTATCTACTGAGCACATCAGTGCCCACACTCATATAACACACTTTTTAAATGGATTCATTTTATTGTCACCATGGAAAAGTAATTGTTATCTAATTTTTGATGTATTGAATATTGTCTACGTTTGCTTTTATATATTTAAGTTGTATTTAAAGTACAGCATGGATGGTAGCACCTTTGAAAACGTATATTCCTTGGTTGAAAAATATTAACTTAGAATATCTAGCTAAGGGACAATATGTAGGTATATCGATCACTTGACTTTTTTTTCCTACTGTTAATTCATAGGGAGTTGTCAATTTTTATAATGCTCCTCTTTTTGTTACATCTTTTGATTGCTGTCTGTCTCATTACTGAATAGGCACTACAAGTATATTTATTTCACACAAACTAATACAACTCCAAGTGAATTTTCATTAAAAAAAACCTTTTGAGAGAACCAATACCTTCCCACTAGCTTTTACACAAGTTTTTTTTAAAGTCAGAAGATCCATTTAAATATTTTATGTGATATAAAATTTATCCTTCACTATTATTTTCAGTAACTTAAGCAAGAATTTTAATTGAGTAGTTTAGAATTTTAATTGATAGTTAGATGGTCTTGAAACAAGATAGGACCTGGCAGAAGGGTTTAGAAATGTTTAGTTGTTAATAATATTTGATGCCAAAATCTTTTTAACTCAATACTTCAAACTGGAAATAGGAAATTAAAAATGTGAATGTTAATTATTTAAAATCATAATTAGTAGATCAAGTGAAATTAGTTTGACTCCTTTTTGCAAGTGAATTTTCTTGGAGAAAATTATAATAGCCATTAGCCCTCTAGAAAAATATTCAGAATTAATAATTTTTTGTTTTAAACAAATTTTATTCAATTTTTAACAATTTTTTAAAACAGCTCTTTTCAGTAGACAGCATGTTCCCGGGTCGTCACTTTTACATGCAAATATGACAGTAAATCTATATTCATTTTAAACATTTGACTTCACTTCTATTCCATTTTAGCAGACAAAGGATCAAAGAAATTAATCCTAATCTCAAATCTTAATCTCAATCTGTATAGCCCCCCAGTTCATTTTGAGTTAATTGCAAATATATATATATATTTTAAAAACTTCATTTATAAATCTTACAAATAACAATATGTTTGCCCATCATATTAAAGATAAGGTTCATCCATATCTATCCTTTAATTATCTTCACATTGTTAATACTCTTTTATCATTTACAGAATTCTTTTGTCCGTCAGATTTGCCCTTTCATCACATATTCTCTCCATAATTCTAAATCCGCATACAAATTTTAACACTAAAAAGAATGAGAAAAAAAAAACCTAGACTTGCCCCCTTTTACTACTTTGAAAGTGACACCTCAGTGGTTAATATAGTAGCATAATCATAATCATTCCCTTTAAAACGAAGATAGAGAAAAAGAAAAGAAATAGGAGAAAAGCTCCTTACAATATATCTCTAATCGATCGGGTTCTGCAACACATATCCCCCTAAGATTTATTTATGGTTCCAAGATAATAATAAAATAACTAATCTTGGTTATTGACAAACCTCATTTTAGGCATTTTCTAAAATCATTTCAATTAATTCAATTCATCTAATCATCATTTAGCTTTCTTTTGTAAATAAATAAAAATGTGACCTTTTACCAGTAAAATTGTCAGTAACCCCTATTGTTTTGCACTTTTATAATTACAATATATTCTTATTACCATTTCTTCATGCAGAACCCCCCTTTTAAATACGTTAGCCATTATCTCTATGCAAACAAGTTTCTTTCTTTATTATGTAACTCCGTGTCTCTCTATCTTTTGTTCTTGTTTCTTGTTCCTTCTCCTCTCTTTTATCCCTATCCCCCTTCTCTATCCAGTTTGAATCCTCTCTCTCTCTTTACCTTTCTGATCTCTATCCTTCTGGACCTTTCTAACATGCCTAATTTCATAAATGTTCCCTTTTTAATTACCTTCTTAAGTTTCATTTTTTGACCATCCTCCTTTCCTTTTATTTGTATTAATCTTTGTGTTAGTTGTCTTCTTAAAATGGCTTTGTGTGCTGGCTCCTTCTCCTCCCTATTATCCTGCTCTCCCCTTCTCTATCCAGTTTGAATCCCTCTCTCTCTTTACCTTTCTGTTCCTTTCCTTCTGAACCTTTCTAACATGCTTAATTTCGTAAATGTTCCCCTTTTTAGATACTTTCTTAGGTTCCGTTTTTTTAGCCACCTTTCCTTTCCCTTTTATTTGTATTAATCTTTGTATTAATTGTCTTTTAAGATGGCTTTCTCTTGTGCTGGCTCCACCCTTTCCAAGGCTCCTCCTTCTTTATTCAGCATTTGAATGCCCATATTTTCTGCAACATGCCAAGTTAGTTCAGTCACTTCCTGTAACAGTTCTTTCATACTTTTAAACTCCATTTTTAATTCTTTGGATGACCACCAAAATTTTAATTTTCCTTATTTCTTCTTCTTTAAATTTTCTATGATCCTAACCCAGGTCCAGAGTCTATATCAATATCACCAATTAGTCCGATAGTCCGTCTTTGTGTATTCAAGCTTTCACTTTCTATGAGTCTTGCTCTCTTTAAAATGTAACAACTCCAATCCACAAAGGAACAAGATAGTTTCTTACTTCTTTAGCTTCCAATTTTTCTCCACAAAGTGGCACTTTCTGCACAGAGTCTTAACCCTTTCCTTTTATTTTGATATTCAAAGTTTTCCGAGCCCCAAACTTAAGTTCTTCGCTGGCTTCTTCCTTTCCGGTTCAAGCCCTTATAGCTGTCAAAAATATTTTACTTATTTTTTCCATCACTTGGAACTTCGCCGCTTCTGTTTCTCTTTTTAAAAACTCATCTTTATCTTAATCCCGGGTGCCTTGATCTTACCATCCGATACTCCGGTTCCTCTGCTGTCGACTTCTCTCTTTCCTCCTGCACCAATCTTAATCCCGTTGAGACCTTCTCTTCGAGGTGGCCATTTTTGACCACCACTTCTTGACGTCTTCGGAGGGAAAAGACCAGACCCAAAAGAGGGAGATGCGGCTCCCTCACTCTGGCTGGCAGATTTCCCTTTCTCCGCCGCCCCTACGAGGCAGCTTCAGCCCCGAACCTTGCAGGATCGGGGCTCTCCGACGCAAGAGCCAGGCTGCGGTCATGGACGATCACAAACCGCCGCCCGTTCTCGAGAAGGCTCAACCCGGAAGTCGCATTCAGAATTAATCATATAGTAGATGCAAACCAAAGATGGAGGTCTCCAGCTATTCTTATTAAGAGTTGTAACTTTATTACATTTTATATTTTGTAGTTATTACCACAACATATTTTAGTTTGAGAAAGGAGTATTTATTAATATATCAAAATAAGTTGCCAAAAGCAGAAAAACATGATACAGATTTCTTTCCTAAAGCATCCAAATAACTGGATAATAATTGTGGGGAAGCATTTTAATTTTATTTCAGTATGTCTTCTTTGTATGTTTATACTGTTTTAAGAAAATAAGTATTTCTTAACTGAATAGTATAAGAGTTATCTTTGTATTGTTACAATATAATTAATTTTTTTCTTTTGCAGAAATTTGAAAGGTGTGATTGTTACACTGAGTGATAGTGGCTATCTACAATGTTCTTACCTTGGTACTGATCCTTCTTTATTTCAAGCTCCTAAAGTTGAAGCTAGGAATATTAATTATGCAGAATATGATGAAGAAATGAACAAACTCCAGAAAATCATTAAAGAAGTCAGGAAAATTAAAGGTAATTTTTATTTTTTTCTTAATATTTTAAATAGTGACGGTAGTCTAAATGGATGTGTTTTGCAGTCTTAGTCATATTCTTCACATGTGCCTACTTTTTAGATAAAGAGAGCTGAAATGGAAAAGATGGAAGTAGGTTTGCTACTTTGACATGTCTTTTAGGCCAGGGGTCCCAATCCAAATGGAACTGCAGGTGCTTGCACCCGCCCGCTTACCACTCACAAGGAAGTATCCCCTCTACCCCCCCACCCCCTGCTGGACCATCAAGTGTTTTAGACAACTAGAATATTGTATATGTGTCATGAATATATGGGATTTAACCTTAAATTGAAGTTCCATATCTTGTAAACATATACAACTTATTTAGATTATTTTTATTGGGATAATTAACTAAATTTGCTAATTCCTTAAATCTTTCAGGTATCCTGCCTAGGTCTGAAAAAAGTGAAGATTTTGCACTTGGTGTGACAGTCTTGCCTGATCTGGATTCAGTTTCTGTATGTAAATTTGAACGTTGAATTTAGATAAAACAATTACAACAGTGTTTCTCAAATTTGGGTAAATTATCCCAAATTGGGTAAAAGTTATTTTGCTTTGGATACTTACACAGAAACCCATTACTCAATCACAACAGGGACATTTCAATTTACTTAAAGTGCTTTACATAAGTTGGGCATAAAGAACTTTCTGATAAGCCGTTTTGTTTTGGATAATGAAAGAAAAAGTTTAAGAAGCACTGAATTACGGGTTTCAAAAACATGTTAATTATTTAGATATAAATATGTGTATAAGTATTTAATTTGTCTATATAAACTCATTTGTGTATAGAATTAAGTGTGCCTTTAGATTTGTATATAATGACACATATTCTAAAAGCAGAACATTTTCTATTTGATGTTTAATATCAAAATACATTTCATGCAGCTGCAGTCCCAAAGTGGGTAGTCCTGATTGTGTTCATGATGACTTTATTACTGAATGAATCTGTTTTCTCCATCCATTGAAGTTTGGAGGAAAATACTGTAAAACAGCAGCTAGTTGTAGGTAGAATTATACTTTTCTTGAGGCAACATACTAGTGGTGATGGAGGAAGTTTGTCCCATCTTCTGCTGCATAGGACAGGATAGAGATTTTCATTTATTCATTTAACAGTGATGAAAATATTACTATAGAAATTAGCCATAGCAAAACTAAAATTTTGATTTTTGCAGAGAGATCTAAGCAGCATGCCTGGAGAGTAAATGGCCAGAATATTAAACAAGTAAAAATCTTCAAATCTTTAGGCATGATTTTTCACAGTTCAACGCAGTGCACTTCAAAACTATGACATACAAAATGCTAAAAAACCAAAAACCAGTGGTCACAATCCAATAACTTCCATTTCACCAGAGTATCAGCACTACTGAAAATATTTTCAGCTAAGGCTTGGCTTGCACACACTTCTGGTGCCCAGAATTATTCCTCCTTTATCCTTTTTGAAAGGGTTCATCCAAATTTCTATCTACATTCCAAATGTAGTACTAAGGAGGGAGAGAGGGATTTCTAAGGTCAAACAGATGCATTGACTTGCATCATAGCACACTGGCTGAAATTATTGTTGTTTCCCACAATTGTAAGTGCTTGCTTTCTAGAAGATAATTACAAATCAACATGGATTAGGATTATTTCACAAAAACTCCAACAAGGAAGAGTTTCTACTGATGGCCTATGAATGTGCACTCAGCACATTTAAACAAAGATTGGAAGTCTGACAGAACCTGTCTGCTCTACCTAAGATTGTTTTCTTGAGCAGTTATATCCCCTTTCATAAATCAATGAGATAACTGTTTCTGAATTGAAGAGGGTACTACCTTTAATCTTTATGCCCTTCCTGTAGTAGTTCTAGAGGACCAACCAAAATAGTCCCAAAAATCCCATGAGCTGAGATTGAGCCTCTATGGATAAGTTGCCATTGAAACGCAGCTAACGTACTATACCCTCTATAAGGATTCATGGATTCATTTTATAACTACCCTGATAAAATATCTGGGAAATTCTAATCTCTTTTATGTACAGTTGTTTCTGTCTGTTATGTATGAAACAGTCCTTGAACATAGCTACATTCTGGTATATTATCTGTAAAATTAGGCAGAATTTGGCCAACCATCAATATCTCACCATAACTGTAATGTGGTACTGTATCTTGTTCTACTCTGTTTCATTTTATTTTAATGTTCTAATTTTTAATTCTGGCTTGTGATCATAGAGAAAAATTGATCAATTGATATATTCAGTTCAAATATTCTGTTCAAATGGCAGGTTGATAATAGCAATAGCACTTGGACTTATATACTGATTTATAGTGCTTTACAGCCCTCTCTAAGCGGTTTACAGAGTCAGCATAATTGCCCCCAACAATTTGGGTCCTCATTTTACCCACCTTGGAAGGATGGAAGGCTGAGTCAATCTTGAGCCTGGTGGGATTTGAACTGCCAAATTGTAGGCAGCTGTCTGCAGAAGTAGCTTGCAGTACTGCAATCTAACCACTGCACCACAAAGGCTCGATAAGGATACAATGGTAAAAATTTGTGAACTTTTTTGAATTTTCAACATTTTTGCATAAATATAACATAAATGTGATCTGTTCTTTCTATAAATTCTAAACCTAGATACAGAGAACTCAATTAAACAAATGAAACAAAATGATGATTATAAACAGGTGTGAGTGCTGGAGGTCTTGCCTTATTTAAATAACAGAATTCTGAATATTCACTGTCAAGATATCTTCTCAATACAGCTATATGGAAATGTGTCATAGGTTGAAGAAAGATTTCTGAGGATGACTGAAAAGAAGTTGTTTTACACATAGGCTGGAAATCTTATAAAACTATTTCCAAAGAACTATTTCCAAAACTATTTCCACCAGTCCACCATTAGGCAGATTTTGTACAAATTGAGGCAATTCAGTACCTTATTTACTCAACAATACCGCACCAAGAGAAAGGCTTGTGATATTCTGGGGAGCCTCAAAGAAGCTAAGATAATGTCTAAAGAAGCTAAAGGCCTCTCTTGAATTCATGAATTTCAAAGTCCATGAGCACTTAAGAGAATCCTGAACAATATTATGTATGGCAGGATTGCAAGGAGAAGGTCACTACTCTTGAAAAAGAACATCACTATTCATCTACAGTTTGTAAAAGACTATGTGGATAAGCCAGAAGGCTATTCAGGTCCTGACACTTTTCCAGTTTCTCATACTTCTTTCCGATGTTGGCATCATTACATCTATCACCACCGTTGTCTTCTACTCTTTGTCTACTATCATGATCAGGTTGATTGTCCAGTATCTGGCATCCATGGCAGTGGCTTTGACACTCACTGAACTCTAATCACATCTTTCCTTCTGATGTATAGTCTCTGAATGTTAAATTTGGGGTGGAAACTTCCATGTCTTCACATCAGCTGTTTCCATGTCCTTTGGCCAGGTCATTATACCAGAAGGGCATTCAATTAAACAGGCAAAGCATGCACTTTTGCAAATACATTCTTTAGATAATTTCCTTCAATAAATGAATAGGAATAGGAATAGGTATAGGAAAATAGAAATAGGAATAGAATAGAATAGAATTGGAAGGGACCTTGGAGATCTTGTAGTCCAGCCCCCTGCTGAAGCAGGAGAACCTATACCATTTCAGATAAGCGACTATTTAGTCTCTCCTTAAAAACCTCCAGTGATGAAGCACCCACAATTTCTGAAGGCAAGCTGGTTAATTGTCCTCACTGTTAAGAAGTTTCTCCTTAATTCCAGGTTGCATCTCCGTTAGACTAGTGTGCGAGAGTCTAGTGTGGGTGTTCCTCATGTCTCCTCATCATGTGGCTGAACCTGCCAAATCTTTGACCTTGCCACCGTTGCTATGGATAACCCAGCTTTCTCCTCAGTCTGCTCAGGAAGACAGTCATGTTCTAAGTAGGCTTTCTCAGAGAGAAAGCTTAAAAATTCGGCAAAAATTCAAAATCAAAGCAAAAGAAGCACAATCAGCTCGGAATGAACAGCTGATCAGTGTGAAGATTGCAGCGGCTCCTGCGGACCCGGAGCCACCACGAAGATGCCACACGGGGGCTGGAAGGGACCTTCCCCCCCTCACAGGGTGTTTCCAGGGCCAGAGATCGTTTCCTGGTGCTGAGGGCCCCTGCAGATTAACTCTTCAATTGTAAGTCGTTCCGGGAGCAAGCGGAGCAGCAATAGGGGTTACATTGCCCTAATCGGCTAATTCCCCTCTTTTAGCTGCACGAGGCTTCTGCACAACTGACCGACTGTACTGCAGGGTGGGAGATCTATCCCCTGCTGGAAAGGCCTCAAGGCTTTCTAGTCTGTGTGGTCTGGGTTCAGTGACTGCTTAAACAGTAACTCCCAATTGAAGGAATGGAAGGGGAAGTAGACAGAGAAGAGCCCTTATCCTGCTATGGCACAAGCCTCTTCAAGGCACAGCAGAAGATCCAAAAAGCATTCCTCAGCACAAGGGGCTGCAGCTAGAATTAAAGCCAAAGCTGTGGCCACAAAGAAAAAATCCAAGGCTGAGGAACACGTGGAGAAGAAAAGACATGAGGCCCTGGAACGACAGTTTGCTAAGGGCCTGGAGCAAAGGGAGGGGCAGGGCCAACTCTCACCCCATCCAACTGTTGCTAGGGCGAATTTGGAAACAGTTAATGTTCAGATCCCACAGTCTTGGTCACCAGAGGGAGCTGTTGAGCTCAATCCTGCCCTTCCTCAAGATCTAAGCAGAAAAGGCCCCAGCAACAGGCCTATGGTTTGGCCTACTCCTGCCATTCCTCAGTTTATTCCACCCTTTAGCCAGCTAAGCTGTATCTTACCTAGGGCTCAATCCACGTTTACCCCCTCTGCTGCAGGACTTTGCCCAGGGGGCCCTTCAGGGTCTGACATGTCAGACTCTATGAGAGAGGTGGTGTCTTCAGCCATAAGACAAGCTATTGCAGATGGGATCCACCAGCTGCTAGGTCCTTCTGGGATTGCCCCTGGGTTGTGGAGGGATCAATTCAGACAGATTCCACCTGGGGCTCCTTCCATCAGTGCTAGAACTGTACATTCCGACATGGCCAGAGAGACCCCTACCCTAACCCATAGTGAATGGGGGGGGGGACATCAGGAGGCTGAGTCTAGGGAAAGTTCGGAACGCAACCACTTCCCTGACCCAGAGGTGGAGGAAGGGGAATTGAGGGCCCCTAGATTCTCAGACGATGAAGAGGTCTCAGTTGATACACCTGTATTCTCAGGTTTGTTTGATCATTCCTTATTCAGATCCTTGTTACATAAGGCCAAGAATACATCCCAGTTGGCCCCAGATGAGTCCTCAGTAGAGTCAAACCCTCAAGGACAGCCCCAGTGTCAAGCGCCAAAATGCCAAACACCAAAGTAAACGCCGTTCTCCAAACGCCAAAAGTAAGAGAACTACAATCCTTCGAAGCTTTTCAAAGATCCGTTTATTTCTCTACTATGGGGGGTGGGGTAACGACCATATACATACACTCAAAGTCAGCTCTGGCTGGCTCTGCAGCTCAGAGCTGTATTTATACAATCATTGACGTACTCTGTTAGGTTAATTAAGCGCTCATTACATAACCGACTTCCAGACATTCTCACTGGCCACCATCCAGATGAGTTATGGCTAACAGACTTTTGCATCTCCTCTATGTTGCTACTATATGTACTGTTTGGGGATTATATATGAGTGGATTACGTGTTCATCCTTGACCCGGCTTCCAGGTGTCATGGCTCCATGTCTGTCAGCCCTGGAGTCATGACAGGCTGCCCCTCCTACCAGGCGTCCGCCTGTCAAAATATAAAATGATATAATAACATATAGAGTGCTCCGGAAGGGATTCAGGCATTGGTTTTCAATTTATTGGGGTGCTTTTTATGGAAGTGCCTGATGAGTCTATTAGCACAGGCGTCCGATGCATTCACCCATGAGGCTTCGTTGGGATATCCTTTCCAACATACCAGGTATTGCATGCCCCATCTTTTTATCTGAGCATCTAATACTCTATCTATTTCCATGTGGTTTGAGGTTATTTGGGTTGGTTCTACATGTGAGTTAGTCTCCCTAGTCTTACCGGTTTTTAGTAGACTTGCATGAAACACTGGGTGAACATGTCCTAGCCACGGCGGTAATTTAAGTTTCACGGTTACAGGGTTAATTACTTTAAGTATAGGAAAAGGACCAATATATTTGGGTCCTAACTTACTATGTAATTTCAGTTTAAGGTATTTAGTAGACACATAAACCTTATCCCCAACAGCAAAAGGTTTATGATCCTGTCGTTTTTATTTGCTTGGGTTTCATGAGCTAGTCATTTTCCTCAATGATTTTTGTACCTGTCCTCAAGACTCCTGAATCTTTTCTGCCCGTCCCTTAACACTGAGTGGATCCTCTGGTTGACATGTAAAAGTTGGAATAGGGCCAAATTCAATGCCATGCACTATATAAAACGGACTGTAGCCTGTACTACTATGGACAGCATTATTATATGCGATTTCTGCGAATGGTAACAGATCCACCCAGTTTTGTTGTTGGTAGGCGATATATGTTCTCAAATACCGTTCAACCATAGCATTAGCTCTTTCAGATGCCCCATTGGTACTCGGGTGATTGGCTGAACTCCCTGAGGTGATCCTAACAACTTGACAAAAGCCTTCCAGAACTGAGCAGTAAACTGGACTCCTCTGTCAGATATTATTCTCCTAGGGGATCCATGTAACCTATATACATGTCGGATGAACAGTTCAGCTAGCTTGCCTGCCAATGGAAGTCCTTTACAGGGAACAAAATGGGCCTGTTTTGAGAACAAATCTACTATAGTCCATATGACATTGTACCCCTTACTGCTTGGTAATTCCACAATGAAATCCATGTAATGTCTTGCCATGGTCTTGAAGGTTCTGATACCTGTTGTAATAATCCTAACGGCTTGCCTGTTCGGGTTTAGACATTGCACAGACATGACAGGTTTTTACATAGTGTTCTATCTCAGGTCTCATGTTGGGCCACCAAAATTGCCTCGTGTTAAATGTAAGGTTTTGAGGAACCTGAAATGTCCAGCTGGTTTTTCATCGTGGCACTTGTTCAGTATATCTTCCCTCATTGTGGTACATAAATTTTATCTCTTTTCCAAGCTATTCCATTTTTATAAGAACACACTTGTGGATGTTCTCTCAACCACTCATCAATTGATGTTTCTTTCTGCAACCTTTCATAGTTTACTTCTGTAGCGTGTTACTCGTCCAGGTTCTACACTATTATTATCGATTAAAGGCTGTATAATGACGTTTTTTTCTGCTTGGTATTGAGGCAGTGAGAGAGGGCATCTGCCATAAAGTTTTTCCTCCAGGAATATACCTTAATGTGAAATTAAACCGTTGGAAATACAGAGCCCATCTTACTTGTTTAGGGACAGCTTCCTGGGCTTTTGTAATGCTTGAGGTTGCGATGGTCAGTCCAGACCTCGAATTTTTCTTGTATCCCCTCTAAGAAATGTCTCCAGGTGCTTAGGGCCCATTTGACTGAAAAGCTCTTTTCCCATATTGCCCAACCTCTTTCTGTAGAACTAAATTTACGGAGACTATACTCAAGGGTTTAGTATACCCTTGTCATTCTCTTGTAGGAGAACAGCCCCCACAGCTATCACTCGCATCTGCCTGTGCTTGCCTACATATTTCTTTGTTGGATCAGGATGTTGTTGTAGAATGGGTTCTTGGGAAAACAATGATTTCAATGCATCAAATGAATGTTGACACTCTGGTGGACCATGCTATTTTCTGGTTTGGTTTGGTTTTTTTTCTGCTTGCCTTCCCATTTTTACAGGTCAGTTATAGCAAGCAAAAGTGATGAGTGAATTGAGTATAAACTGCCTGTAAAGTTCATAAACCCTACAAAAAGCTTTGTACTTGTTTCGGTTTGGGATGGTTCCCATTCCACAATGGTTTTCACTTTACTTGGATCCATCTCTAATCCTGTACTAGATATGTGATACCCCAAATAATCGAGTTTTTTGTATGCGATAGAACTCACATTTTGAAAGTTTCACATACAGTTTAGCCCTCAACAATTTACATAGTACACTCCTACAAGGTGGGCGTGTTCCTCCATTGTCTTTGTATATATTAATATATCATCTAGGTATACCAACACTCCTTGATATAAATGTTCCTGAAGTATACTATTGATTAACTGCATAAAACAGCAGGGGGCTCCTTTCAAGCCAAATGGCATCACCGATTGTGATAACTACCCAGAGAGACAATTGAATGTGGTTTTCCATTAGTCCTTGGTTCTCACCACGTACCCGATGGTAGGCCTCCGTAAATCTAGCTTAGTAACACCAGCCCAGTTGATAAGGTGGCTAGCAGCTCACTAATTAAAGGCAAGGGAACAAATTATTCACGCACTTTGCGCATTCAGACCTGAAATCAATGCATAATCTTAACCCACCATCTTTTTTTCTCGAAACAATACTGGTGCAGCTACACACTTTCGAATGCCGGGTTTAATAAATCCACATTCTAGGTTCTTTTCCAAATTTCATCTCCATCTTTTCTTTGGGGTCACCGCATACATGCAAGGTTTCCCGATAAATTTTTAAACTTAATTCTATCACCTGTCCGTTTGTGCGATGGGGTGGTAACAGTTCACATTTTGTTCACTGAATACCTCAGCTAAATCGTGATACACAGCTGGAATGAGGATCACATCAGTGTCTTCTAATGTAGCCACTGGTTTCAGTGCTTGAAT
>CM019155.1:69909455-69937133 GCA_009733165.1 Naja naja
AACCTCTTTCTGTAGAACTAAATTTACGGGACGTATACGCACAAGGGTTTAGTATACCCTTGTCATTCTCTTGTAGGAGAACAGCCCCACAGCTACATCACTGCATCTGCCTGTACTACATATTCTTTGTTGGGTCAGGATGTTGTAGAATGGGTTCTTGGGAAAACAATGATTTCAGTGCATCAAATGAATGTTGACACTCTGTGGACCATGCTATTTTCTGGTTTGGTTTGGTTTTTTCTGCTTGCCTTCCCATTTTTAACAGGTCAGTTATAGGCAAAGTGATGCGAGTGAATTGAGGTATAAACTGCCTGTAAAGTTCCAAACCCTAAAAAGCTTTGTACTTGTTTCGAGTTTGGGGTGGTTCCCATTCCACAATGGTTTTCACTTTACTTGGATCCATCTCTAATCCTGTACTAGATATGCGATACCCAAATAATCGAGTTTTGTACGATGGAACTCACATTTTGAAAGTTTCACATACAGTTTAGCCCTCAACAATTTACGTAGTACACTCCTTACAAGGTGGACGTGTTCCTCCATTGTCTTTGTATATATTAATATATCGTCTAGGTATACCAACACTCCTTGATATAAATGTTCTGAAGTATACTATTGATTAACTGCATAAAAACAGCAGGGGCTCCTTTCAAGCCAAATGGCATCACCCGGAATTGATAACTACCCAGAGGACAATTGAATGTGGTTTCCATTGTCCTCGGTTCTCACCCGTACCCGATAGTAGGCCTCCCGTAAATCTAGCTTAGTAAACACCCGCCCAGTTGATAAGGTGGCTAGCAGCTCACTAATTAAAGGCAAGGGATACAAATTATTCACACATATGGCATTCAGACCTCGGAAATCAATGCATAATCTTAACCCACCATCTTTTTTTTCTCGAAACAATACTGGTGCAGCTACATTCGAATGCCGGGTTTAATAAATCCACATTCTAGGTTCTTTTCTAGGAATTTCTGCATCTCCATCTTTTCTTTGGGGGTCATAGCATACATGCGAGGTTTCGGTAAAGTTGCCCCTGGCACCAATTCTATCGCACAGTCCGTTTGTCGATGGGGTGGTAACATTTCACATTTTTGTTCACTGAATACCTCAGCTAAATCGTGATACACAGCTGGAATGAGGATCACATCAGTGTCTTCTAATGTAGCCACTGGTTCAGTGCTTGAATCCTGCTGTCTTACCAGGTTTTCTGGAGGGGTGGCTTGGGGCCTGTAGTTAACGTAAAGTCGAAAACCACCTTCCCACCAAATGGTGGGCCTCCATCTATCTAACCAAACCAACCCGAGTATAACATCCTCTCTCATTTGAGGAATTACAATGAACCGTAAATGTTCCCAATGTGTTCCAATTTCCAATTGTACATGACTAGTCATCATTGCAGCGGGTGCCCCCACCAATAATGAACCATCCACTTGTTCAAACTTCATAGGCTGTGGAAGAGGTTCCATTGGCAACTGTAACTTCTCTACAAGACGTTGGTTGATCAAACATCTAGTACATCCCGTATCTATCAATGCACCAAACTGGCCCCTTATACCGCATTAACATTATTCAACACAATAGGAATCACGAAAGGCCTAACAGGGGAGCTTACCATATCATCAACTTGGTCTTCAGTTTCACTATCACATAGTCCAGAGACCCCTTTGGGTTTCTTGGCTCTTCGTTTCTTGATTCCTGAGGGACTGGCATTCTTGCCTGCTCGTCCTGTGTCAATCTCTGTGACCTTTCAGAACTGGCCACCTTTTGTCTGCTGTAACTGGTTGATGGTATTGTGCCAGGGGGGAGTTTTGCGGTCTGCTTCATGTAGTCTGTTTCCATGCTGGAACATTCAAATGCCCGATGGCCCAACATGTTACAACGGAAACACCTGAAATTCATTCTACTCCTAATGTTGGATGGAACAACCCTTTGTTTGTCCCTATCAATACCCATTGAAAGACCACATGGGGTTAACTTTCTTGAAGGCTCTGGTCTCTCCCTGAACTCTTTTAGTCCCACATCCAGTTCTACCACTACTTTAAACCATTCTGACAGTTTTTGTGGCACCCCTCTATATACACACGCCTGTCTTAGGTTGCGATGTAATCCAGCTTTGAACTCCCTAATAAGAAGACACTTGGGCCAAGCTCGCAGTTTTCCAGCTAACCGCATAAATTCTTTCACATATTCTATAGCCGGCCTCCCACGTTGCTGTAGGGACATTAAAGCCTCCTCGGTTTGATACACCCATGATTTATCCTCAAATTGACTCCTTAACGCCTCAAGGAACAATCCCACATCAACTAGTTCTTTCGCACAAGTGTTATGCAGTTCAGCCACCCAGTCTGCTGCATCCCCAGTCAACACCCCAGTTATTGCGACAATGATGGACCATTGGGATGGATAGAAATGGCCATATAACTCTAAATGGTTTACTACCTGGCTTGGGAATAATGCCACTCGATCAGGGTTACCATCAAAGGATGTCTGAAGGGGGGGTGGACCCCACCCCATACGCTGACTGTCCCATGGGCCAAGCCTTCGGTCAGAGTCCTAATCACTTTCACGCTGGTCACAGTGACTTCCGGACTCCCCCTGGCCTCTGCTGGTTGATAATGAAGTGGTACCTCTCATTCTAGGCTCTGACCCAGCCACTTCAGCCAGGGGGGAAACAAACGTAGGAGGGGTCTCCTGGGGAGTACGTCTGCTGGCATGGCCCCTTTCGTCCCGAGGCAAGGGGGTAAACCACGATGTACTTTCTGTTTTATCCCCCCATGCCTGCCTGAGGGGCTGATCTTCAATGCTTAACTCCCCATACCTAACACGAAGGAGTTCAAGGGTACTTGCCCCAAGGGTGGAAGTGGTAGTACTCCACTTGTCCTCTTCCCTGATACGTCTCTCCTTCCACTTTCCACCTGCCTCAGGGCCCAATGGAACATATAGAGGGGGCTTCCTCCAGCTGCCTCTTTGTCCCATCTCTTCCTGAAACTCCATCCCGCTTCTTTGTTCCATCCGAACCTTCGGTCGCACCACCTCTGGTGCTGCTGCAATGCCCTCCTCTCCTTCTCTCCATGCTCGATGTCATCTGCTAGTTGGCTCCGTCCTGACTCCAAAAGCTCCACTCCGCTTTGCCGCTCCACCCGGACTTTCGTTTTCACCAGCTCCGGAGCTGCTGGGGCGACGACCGCCCTTTCCCCATCATCACTCTCCTCTCGCTCTGCCGGCTCGCCCTTGGTCTCCTCCTCTTCCACGTCTATTGGCAACAACGCTGTGATATCCCGGCCCTCAGCCATGGCTCAGCAAAAGAATAAAGTTCTCAAAAAGAAGAGGCAGAGCTGACTTTTTCTGTCAAGCGCTGTTCGCCAAATGCCAAAAGTAAGAGAACTACGATCCTCCAAAGCTTTTCAAAGATCCGTTTATTTCTCTACTACGGGGGGGGGGTGGTAACGACCATATACATACACTCAAAGTCAGCTCTGGCTGGCTCTGCAGCTCAGAGCTGTATTTATACAATCATCGACGCACTCGGTTAGGTTAATTAAGTGCTCATTACATAACCGACTTCTGGACATTCTCACTGGCCACCATCCAGATGAGTTATGGCTAACAGACTTTTGCATCCCCTCTATGTTGCTACTATATGTACTGTTTGGGGATTATATATGAGTGGATTACGTGTTCATCCTTGACCCGGCTTCCAGGTGTCATGTCTCCATGACTGTCAGCCCTGGAGTCATGACACCCAGAGGGACTCGTTTTTCTCCCAGCCCACTGCCCAGGCAGAGATATTACCATCACCTAAAATGTTCCTGGATGTAGTACTAAAACAATGTGCTTCTCCAGTCATGGGCCTTACCTCATCCTCCTCAGAGAAAAAATTCTACAGTGTGGGTCCAGATTTGGCCAAGGCTTTGCAATTTCCCTCAGTGGATCCACCAGTGGTTAGTTCCGTATCTTTCTCGGACCTCCACGGAACCAGAGGATGCATTAAAAAGGGACGACAAATGCTCGGAAAATAATCTTCAAAGGTCCGTGCCTCTACAGCGGCATTCTTTTTCATGCGAGCTTCGCTCTGCTGGTTAAAAAAAATTGCAGGAGCAAGTACCAGAGTCTGACATCAGGACACATCAAGATCTGTGCAAAATTATAGCTGCCACGGAATTTACAGCTGATACTACTCTTGATTCGGCTAAGTTTGCCTCCAAGGCTATGGGTACCTCTGTCAATGCACAGAGATTTTTATGGCTCTGCAACTGGCAGACGGATGCCCGCAGGAAATGGAAGGTGGCTTCAGCCCCTTTAGCAGGGGACAAGCTGTTTGGGTGGGCTTTGGAACCCTATTTAGTTGAGACCCAGGACAAATGAAAGATCCTGCCTTCGACGCCTAAGAGATTGAAACGAGACTGGCACCATACTAACGGCCATCGTCCTTCAGACAAGATTCGGGTTCCAGATTCGCCCACTTGCAGAGGCCCTTCCCAGCTTGGCCAGACCAGCACCAGGAACGGTCAGATAGACAATTTCTTCCCTCACAGGGCAGACGGCCCTTTTGAGGAGGAGGAAGTCGTTCGGCCCGGCATTCCAAGTAACTGCATTTATGACTCCCCCATCAGTGGTTGTTTGTCTCTATTTGCCACTCGGTAGGAGAGCACAACATCTGATCCCTGGGTTCTGCAAACTGTGAGGTCGGGACTTTGCCTAGAATTTCTTCCCCTCCAAGGTTTTTTGTAAGCTGTCCCATCTCCAGGGACAAGGCTAGAAGGGTCCTCGTAGAATCCACCATTCAACACTTAGTTGATATTCATGCCATCCAGGTAGTTCCGGTGGATCTGCAAGGGCAAGGATTTTATTCCCGGTTGTTTGTCATCCCCAAGGCCTCGGGGGGCTGGAGAGCTATCTTAGACCTCAAATGTCTGAATAGTTATGTTCTTTACCGGCATTTCAAAATGCAGTCACTCCAAACTATATTGGAGAGCGTTTGGGAGGGTGACAGACTTTGTTCAGAGAGATGACTGGGATTTTTGGGATTCCAGTCGTGGACCTTTTTGCATCCCCAGCCAATGTTCAACTCTCCAGGTATTTCACCAGGTTCTATGTACCGGGGCAGAGGGGACCAATGCTCTTTGGTCCCAATGGCCAGTAGGTCTAATGTATGCATTTCCTCCATTACCCCTCATTTCACTTGTCATCAGAAAATTGTTAGTGGAGAGGGCGGAAATTTTGCTCCTGGCTCCTCATTGGCCCAGACACCCCTGGTTCGCGGATCTGGTGAACCTATCAGTGACTCCCCCATGGAGGATTCCTCCATCCAAAATTTCTCGCAACCAGGGAGCTCTGCTGCATCCAGAGCCCCAATGGCTTCAGTTAGCCATATGGAGATTGAGCGGGGATTGTTAAGTAATGACAGTTTCTCTGCCAGAGTCATCGATACTATTGAGGCATCTGGAAAGGCTTCTACCAACCATATTTATTGATTGATTGATTGGATTTCTAAGCCACCCCATCTCCCCAAGGACTTGGGGCAGTGTACAGTAAAACAATATAAATATACAATCAAAAGAAGATCAAATCTCATAGAAACCCAAAATATAATTAAAACATTAAAACAATTCTAAAAATTCCCCATATAGCCCATCCTCAGTCCAGGTCAGTAAGTTGTAATAACCATGTTTTTAGGTCCCGGAGGAAGGAGCGGAGATCAGGGACCACCCGGAGCTCCGGGGCAGTTGGTTCCAAAGGGTGGGTGCCCCCACAGAGAAGGCCCTACCCCTGGGGGTCGCCAGCCGACATTGTCTGGCTGATGGGACCCCAAGGAGGCCCTGTCCATGAGAGCGTACAGTGCATTGGGAAATAGTCGCTGGCAGCAGGGTCTCCCGTAAGTATCCCGGTCCTAAGCCATGAAGGGCTTTATAGGTCAAAACCAGCACCTTGAATCTCACTCGGAGGGCAACCGGTAACCAGTGCAGCACACGCAGGAGGGGTGTAACATGGGAGTATCAGGACACTCCCATCACAACCTGCGCCGCTGCATTCTGGACCAGTTGAAGCCTCCGGGTGGTCCTCAAGGGCAGCCCCATGTAGAGAGCATTGCAGTAGTCCAAACGGGAAGTGACAAGTGCATGAGTGACCATACGTAGGGCGTCTTGGTCCAGGTAGGGGCGCAACTAGCGCACTAGGCGAACCTGGGCAAATGCTCCTCTGACCATGGCTCCCACCTGTTCCTCTAAACTGAGCCGTGCATCCAGGAGGACGCCCAAGTTGCATGCCCTATCTATAGGGGGGTAACACCTCTCCCCCTATAGTTAACGGTGGAATTTCCTGGGCAACTCAAGATGCTGGTACATATAGCCACTCGGTCTTGGCTGGGTTGAGCCTGAGTCTGTTCCTCCCCATCCAGATCTGCACCACCTCCAGGCACCGAACCATCACATCGAGGGCGTCACTGGGTTGGTTAGGGGTGGAGATAAAAAGCTGGGTATCATCAGCATACTGATGATATCTCAACCCAAAACCACGGATGATCTCACCCAGTGGCTTCATATAGATGTTGAACAGGAGCGGCGAGAGAACCGACCCCTGAGGCATCCCACAAAGGAAGGGCCTCGGAGCCAATCTCTGCCCCCCTGCCAACACCATCTGCATATGGCCCAAGAGGTAGGAGAACCACCATGAAATGGTGCCCCACACTCCCAGCCCCTCGAGGCGTCACAGTAGGATACCATGGTCGATGGTATCAAAGGCCGCTGAGAGGTCTAATAGGACCAGGACAGAGGAATGCCCATTGTCCCATGCCCTCCAGAGATCATCTACCAGCGCGACCAATGTCGTCTCTGTGCTGTATCCGGGCCTGAAGCCCGATTGGTGTGGGTCTAGATAGTCAGTTTCTTCCAGGAACATCGGGAGCTGTTTCGCTACCACGCTCTCAACTACCTTTGCAATAAAGCGAAGGTTGGAGATGGGACAAAAATTGTTTAAATTAGCTGGGTCCAGGGTAGGCTTTTTGAGGAGGGGCTTCACCACCGCCTCTTTCAAGGCAGAGGGGAAGACTCCCTCACTCAAAGAAGCAGTCATTACTGCCTGGAGCCAGCTTCGTGTGACCTCCCGGGCGGCATAGACTAGCCAGGAGGGACACGGGTCCAATAAACACGTGGCAGCGCTCAGTCTTCCCGTGATCCTGTCCACCTCTTTCGGAGTTACAGGGTCAAACTCCTCCCAGATAACACTCCTAAGACCTGCTATATCATTCCCATCGGACTCTGACCAGTTGGAGTCCAAGCTGGCCTGGATCTGAGCGATCTTATCCGTTAGATGTTGACTAAACTCCTCAGCCCATCCCTGTAAAGGATCCTCCCCTCCCCCTGTTTAAGGAGGGAGCAGGTGATCCTGAACAGGGCGGTCGGGTGATTATCTGTGGATTCGATGAGAGAGGAGAAATAGATACGCTTCGCCTCCCTCAACACAGTCAAATAGGACCTAATATAGGCCCACAGCTGCAATCGGTCAGATTCAGACCGGCTGGACCTCCAACAGCTCTCTAGGCCTCTCTTCCGATGCTTCATTTCCCAGAGCTCCCTGGAAAACCAGGGAGCCAACCAGGATCTGCTTCGGGTGAGAGGCTGCAAAGGAACGACTCGATCGAGTGCCTCGGCGGCCGTCTTCCAGACATTCACCAGGGTCTCAACCGAGTCGTGGGTGAGAGAGGACAGGATTGACCCAAGCACCGCCTGGAATTTCTCTGGGTCCATTAGGCACCTGGAGCGGAACCATTTCATTGGTTCCGCTTCCCAGCGACGGGGAGTGGTATCCTGGAAGGTCAGCCACAGGAGGGAATGATCGATCCATGGCAGGGGGTACACGATCGGAGATCCCCCACCGAGATCATTATAGCACTGTCCCGAGATACAATCCAGGTCAGGGGTGTGTCCCCCCTCATGAGTGGGACCCTGTATTATTTGGGTCAGGTCCATGGCCGCCATGGAAGCCATGAACTCCTGCTCTAATTTTGATGCCCTCCCCAGGGACGGCAGGTTGAAATCCCCCAACACAATAAGTTTAGGGAACTCAACCGCCACCCCTGATAGGACATCTAGTAGACCAGGCAGGGTTGTTGATACGCAGCTGGGAGAAAGGTACGTAAGCAACAAACTCAACTGACCCTGAGGGCCCCATCTCAGCATAAGGGATTCACACCCGTCTATCTGCGGGACAGTGGCCTCCCTTGGATCAAGGACTTCCCTGATGACTACAGCCACTCCCCCGCCCCTACCCTGGGTCCGAGGCTGGTGTAATACACGGAAACCTGGTGGGCAGAGTTCTACCAGAGGGACCCCTCCGGGCCCAACCAGGTCTCCGTGATACAGGCCAGGTCTGCGTTTTCCTCCTCAATCAGATCTCGGATGAGGGGAGCTTTGTTGCCAACGGACCTGGCATTCAAATAAACCAGCCTCAGCCCAGGATCCCGCTTCTCTAAGCCCCTGGGCAGATGGGTAGGAATCGGAGGGTCGGAGTCCGCAACCGCTTGAAGATAGTGGGTGCGCACTCCCATAGGTCAATATGACCCTCCGCCCTTACCTCTGCTGCCTTTCTCAGTCACTGTGCAGATCCCATACTCCACCCGTTCCCCCGAGGCTCCGGCCAGCCCCCCCCCCCCACCGAGGTCCATTTCCGACCTGGACTGAGAAAATCCTGTTGGGGCTCCCTCAGGTTCCAACCCTGCCTGATAACCCTTCTTTCCCCTTAAACCCCTTAAAAGCTTATTTAAAAAGTGTAATAAATGGGTCTTGGTCTCTCTCTTATTACCCAACCCCAGCCCCTTTCCCTTTCCCACACGATGCAACCTCTCAGGATCCCAAGATCCGTCATCAAGGTAGGCCGTCAATAACCCGGCAGGCCACATCCAGGACAGAGGGGAGTCCCTCAGGGCCTGCAGCTCGGTAGCTAGATAAGTCCGCAGTGTTCTGTTTGTAAAGATCAGGAGGAAATATGATTTGTGGAAAGTGTCCAGATCGAATAGTCGGTCCAGGTCGAGTTGTTGGAACAGTCCGGGCCCAGGATTCTCTCACAATCACCGAGGAGCTTGTTGACAAAGGCCCGTGGACTGACCACCATGCTCTCACCAGTGGTGGTATTCCACAACTTGCCTACTCGGGGATTCTGGCAATAGCCAGCAGGGATCACATTCTCAGCCTCTACTGTTCTCCCACAACAGATTGGCGGGTGTGGTTCCACAGTGTTCACTGCCGCCCTCTCACGATGGCAGGGACATCCATCCTCATAGGTATCCTTGAACTGAGAGAGTGGGAGGTCAGGAAAGACCTTCTGTCTGGATTTCAAGATGGCCCAAGCCTTTAGATGGTAAAGGAGTCCAGTGGGGGAGGGATCAGTGGTCCAGTAGTTTACTTCCTGGTTGATATCAATATGGGTAACTAGGCAACCAGGCAACCCATGTGGCAACCCATGTTGTTTAGGGGATGTCCCATCCTCCACCATGCTCCGGGAGATGATGTTTACTTTGGGCAAAGCAATGTCCCTCCAGGGTCTGATTCGAGGCTCCTCCAGGCCTGCACCCACAGCACCTACACTATTTCAGTGTAGGCCCTAGACGTCCTGACTTCATCGGCCCCTGTTAACCAAGAAGTGGGGGTATGGCAGCACATCAGTTCTAACTTAAGCTGGTGAGCCCATCCCCCCTTGCAATGGCGATCTCCATTTCTTGAGTCTGGTGTAGGTCCCATGTTGAGGTCGAGATTCCAGTACCTATGAAGTTTCCATGCCTGTAGCGGCAGACCGTCACATCGGCGGCCCCACATTGGGGTTAGGTCCCATCTACCAGTGCAGTTCATGACGCTGCAGATAATGCCCCCAGTATCAACAAAAACAAGTCCAATAAGAATATAAACGGTCAAGGCAATAGAAACAGTGATGGTAATAATGGGTCTAAATTGTTCAGTAACAACGCTCACAACCTCCAAAATGTCTATAGCGGTAGTATTTAAAGCGGTAATGTCCATAGGGATAACGATAACAGCCCCCATACTGCTCACATCTCCCAATGTTCTAGCCGCTCCAACCGACATAAGAAGCTCTCATCAGCTCCCAACTGTCATCAGAAGCTCTCAGCTGCTGTCACCATTTTCGCTGATGCCGCTATTGCTGCCCTTGTTTTCGCCACCAATATGATGCAGCTTGGAGGTCCTTCTGCACCTGGTGCAATAAGACTGGTCGTTCACCCATGGAGGCTTCTGTTGGGGACATTCTTGAATTTCTGCAGGACAGGTTGGACAAAGGGTTGTCACCTAATATACTTCACAGACAGCAGCTTTGTCTTCAGTCTTGTCTATGGGGTCATCAGAATCCATTGCTCATCATCCCTTAGTCCGCAGATTTCTCAAGGGGGCATCGAATCTATGTCCTCCTGTTGTCGACAGGTACCCTACCTGGGACCTTTCCAAAGTCCTGCAAGCTGTTACAGGAACTCCCTTCGAGCCACTAAGAACTATTGGCCTGCATTTCATGACTATTAAGGTAGCCTTCTACCTTAAGAAGGGTAGAAGGGTTTCGGAACTGGCAGATCTTTGCATCTTTCACCATAACAGGGTGGTTCTGAGGCTAGATCCTACTTTTGTTCCGAAAGTTAACTCTTTGTTCCACAGAACACAGAAACTGGTCTTGCCAGATTTTTTCCCTAATCCGACCCATGAACTGGAGAAGAAATGGCATGCTCTGGATGTTCGCAGGGCATTGAAGATTTATGTTAAAAGGACTCCTTTATTCCAAGACAGAGTCTCTCTTTATTTCCTTTCAACTGGCTTCATTAGGAAACAAAATTTCCCCTTCAACTATGGGCAGGTGGATTCGATCCTGCGTAGCTTGGCATACAAGACTCAGAGTCTCCCTGTGCCCAGTAGACACATTCCACAAGGAGTGCAGCCACAACGGCAGCTTGGGCTATTCAAGCATCTATTGAGGAGATTTGCCGGGCAGCCACCTGGTCATCTCCTTCCCTGTTTATCCGCTATTACCGCCTGGACCCTTTTGCATCTGTGGATGTGGCTTTTGGCAGACAGGTGCTCCGGAGAGTTGTATCGGAGCAGGCGGATGAGGAACAGACCTGGGGACATGCCGGCTTTGGTAAGTCCCACACTAGACTCTCGCAGTAGTCTAATGTAGAAGGGACGTTGGTATAATTACCTGTAAACGTCCTTTCTCGTTGGACTGTGAGAGAGTCTAGGCCCACCCTGTGGAGGTCTGGTAAGGGGGAGAAGGATGTTTTAATCTTTTTCAGAACATGAAAACATCTGTCAAGAATTCTTAGCCAAAAGCTGGGGTATCCATAGCAACGGTGGCAAGGTCAATGATTTGGCAGGCTCAGTCATGTGATGAGACATGAGGAATACCTATCCTAGACTCTCTCGCAGTCCAATGAGAAAAGATGTTCACAGGTAATTATACCAACTTCCCTTCTCTCTTTGATTAGCTTCCAACCATTTCTTGACAACCGTTTCTTGTCCTGCCCTCTGGTGCTTAGTTGTTCTTCTCTGAACTTTTTCCAAAGTCTCAATATCTTTTTTATACTATGGTGACCAAAATTAGCTATAATATTCCTGATGTGATCTTACTAGGGCTTTATAAAGCAGCACTAATATTTATGTGATCTTAATTTTATGCCTCTGTTTATACAACACAGGATTGCATTAGATTTTTGGTTGCTGCTGCACACTGCTGGCTCATATTCAAGTGATCATCCCCTAGAACTCTAAGGTCCCTCCCACAGTTACTGTTTTTGAGCTGTCTCGACTAATCTGTACTTATACCATTGATTTTTCCTGCCTAAATGTAAAACTTTGCTTTTCTCCACATTAAAATTCATTTTGTTGGATAGATCCCATTGTTAAAGTTTGTCAAGATTTTTTTGATCCTGAGCTTGTCTTCTGGGATGTTGCCCATTCCTGCCAGTTTAGTATCATCTGTAAATTTGATAAGTCCTCCTTCTATTACCTCATCTAAATCATTTCTGAAGATATTGAAGAGTACTGGGCCTAAGACTGAGCCTTGTGGTACCCCAATGCTTACTTCTGTCCATGTGGATGTAATACCATTAAGGACTAATAATTGAGTACGGTTTGTCAGCCAGCTACAAATATATCTGGTGGTGATGTTTCTATTCCACATTTTTCTAGCTTACCGAAGTAAATTGTGGTCTACTTTGTCAAAAGCCTTACTAAAATCTAAGTATACTATGTCCACAGCATTTTGCTGGTTAACTAACTTAGTGTCTTTATCAAAGAATGAAATAAAATTGGCTTGGCATGATTTTAACAAATAAGTGCTTGGCTACTACTTTATTTAATTCTAGTTGTTTGCAGGTCTGTTTTTTAAAATTTATTATCTTTTCCAGGATCTTCCCAGGTATTAATATTAGACTGATTGGCCTGTAGTTTCCTGGGTCTGTTTTTTTCCCTTTCTTGAAAATGGGAACCACATCAGCCTTTTTCCAATCTTCAGGTATATCCCTGGTGCTCCATGATTTTTGAAAGATTTGATACAATGGTTCTGACATAACATCTGCCAGCTCCTTCAGAACTCTGGGATTAATCTGTCAGGTCCTGGTGATTTATTTTTGTCAGGGTCAGATAGGTGTTCTCTTACCATTTTCTTGCTTATTTTAATTTTTATTTCTAATTTGTCTTTTACAGTAGGGTTTTTTTTGGTACATTGGGCTATAAGACTGATGCAAAGAATGAGTTAAGTAGCTCTGCTTTCTCCTTACTGCCAGTTACTTCCTTGCCATCTGTTTTCTTGATCTTTTTCTTATTATTAATATATTGGAAGAAACTTTTTTTCTTTGACTTTTGTAGCAAGCCTTAGTTCATTCTTAGCCTTTGCTTTTCTGACTTCATCTTTGCATGTTCTGGCTATCTGCTGATAATCAGCCTTAGTTATGTGTCCCTCTTTCCTTTTTCTGTGCTTGTCCTTTTTGTCTTTCGGTTTGTCAGAGAGATTTTTGTGCAGCCATGATGGTTTTTTTCTTGAATTTTTTTGTTTTTCTTTTTCAGTGGTATTATGCTGGACTGGGCTGTTATGATTGCATTTTTCAGAGTTTCCCACATTTCTTGAGTTGTTTTCCCCTTCAGAATTTTCATCCATGGAATCTTTCCTACATTCTCTCTGAGTTTGTTAAAATCAGCTCCTTTTTAAAATATTTTTTTTTATTTTTACTATATAAAGAAAGCAACAGTTTCAATTATATAAACACTGTATTGTCTGGTTATAGTTAATTTGGACAATGGCCATCATCATAATAGTAATTATGTTCATTAGTAGTGATCATATAATAACAGTATTTTCTCAACAAAATATTAATACTTAATTGTTAATACTAAATCATATTAATAATAAACATATAATAAACCTTCATAGTAAAATTAATCCTTCTCTTATAATTTTAAATGTGCTAACTTCTGTTCCTGTTAACCATTGATAAAATGAATCCCATGTTTCAAAATATTCGGTATCTTCCTTCTCTTTAATTTCAAATATTAATGAATCCATTTGTGCACATTCTAGTATTTTTATTATTATTATTATTATCTTCTCTTCTGTAGGGATCTCCACATCTTTCTAATGTTGTGCAAATATAATTCTGGCCACTGTTAACACATGTAGTATTAAATACATAGTTCCTTTATTATGTTTTTCTGGTATGTTACCCAACAGAAATATTTCTAGTTTTAAATCTATATGTTCCTCTATCATTTTTTTCTGTCCAAGTATGTATTTTTGTCCAGTATGCTTTTGCTTTTGGGCACGTCCACCTCATGTGGTAGTACAAGCCTGGAATCTGATGACACTTCCAACATTTAGCTGACATATCTTTAAACATATTGCTGGTGGGAAGTGCCATCTGTAAAACATTTTATGTAAGTTTTCTTTGTATGCAGTAGACATTATTAAGTTATAATTTCGATCCCACAACTTTTGTCATTTATCCAATTCTATAGAATAACCAAAGTTTTTAACCCACACTATCATTGTTTCCTTTACTTGCTCTTCTTCAATTCTAATACTCGATAGGTATAAATTTTGAAAATTAATTTCTCATCAGTTCCAATTAGAATCTGGTCCAATTCTGTTGGTTCTTTATAAAAACTATATATTTTAGCATGTTTTTCATATCTTGACTGTATTTGTACGTGCGGCCACCATGCTAAATCTACCCCTTGAATATTCAGTTCCTCTTTACTTTTCAATTCCCTTTCTCATTCAAAATATCTTAATATCTTTTGATTTTTTTCTGTATCAGCCACATTTGGATGTATCAATGCCTCCACCGTGAAGAACCAGACTGGTATTTTCAAACAATGTTTTTCCTTAATTTTTCCCATACTGAAAACAGGGCATTTCTAATGTAGTATCTTTGGAAGTAATTGTGTATTTTATTTTTCCCATACCATAGAAAGGCATGCCAACCCAATTGCAAGTAGTGACCTCCAAAGTTAATAATCATCTATGTCTCAAGGTTATCTGTTTTTTTAGCCACATAAGTACAGATGCCTGGTAATATAACTCCCAATCTGGCAGCCCAAAGCCTCCTCTATTATTAGAGTCTTGTAACAGTTTCAGACTTATTCTTGCTTTTTTACCTTGCCAAATAAATACTAGTCTATTTAATTCCTCGAAGTATTTCTTTTCCAGGTTTATTGGAATTATTTGAAACAGGTAGAGTAATCTTGGTAGAGTATTCATTTTAATGGTAGCTATTCTTCCTATTACTAATAGCTGCAAGTTTTTCTACTTTTCCAAGTCAAGTTTAATTTGCTGTATCAATTTAGCACAATTATCTTCTTTCATAATCGCACATCTAGCTGATAAATGAATACCCAGATATTTTACTTTCTTCACTATCTGAATATCTATCTTCCCCATTAAATCTTTTTTCTGTTTGTGAAGTTTTTGACTAGAATTTTAGTTTTCTCTTTGTTTACTTTTAATTCTATAACTTCCCCGTAGTCATCCATTTTCTTCATTAGTTTGAATCCAGTTGGTTCCTATATGATAAATATCAGGTCATCTGCAAATGCCTATAGTTTGTATTTTTCTTTTTTTATCTCCAACCCTTTTATTTCTGTGATGCAGAATATTTCTATTTTAACACTTCCAATGTCAAAATGAATTTGTTTTTTAGGATGTGCTTCATATCTGTTTGTAATTTATTGTTATTTCCACCATCAATATTCTCCCATCTTCATCTGCATAGATTGTTATTAGCATTTGTTGTTTCTTTAATATATAAGACCACCCTGCTTTTCTTTTGTTGTGCTAACAAAGAATATAGTTTCCCAATTCTGGGGTATTCTAAAGGTTTGCTATGTTGTCTTTTGATATGTACTTCTTGTAGGCAAATTATATCTCATTTAATTTTTTGCAATTTTGTAAAAGTTCTCCTTTTCATGGGAGAATTTAGTCCATTTATTTTAATCGACAATAAATTTATTTCTTCTTCCATTTTTCATTTATAAATAGGTTTTGCCATTCTAGTTGTTCTGCTCTTTAGCTTTTGCTCCTTCTCACTCTGCTCGTCTTTTTTGTTCAGTTTCACTTTCTTCTTGTTTTTTACTTGTGGTTTCTCTTGCCATTAATTCCTTTTGTCCTCACCTAGTTCAACCATGCTGTTATCCACTTCTTCCTTGCTCTTTCATTGGAGCTGTCACAGCTTTAGTCCAGTCATTTTAATGGCCGTCTTTTTCCCCTGCCGGTTGGAGAGGTTTTTCCGGATTGAACAAGTTTTCTGGCTCTTTATGATCAACAGAACTTCCCCTTTATTTTCACCACCTCTCCAACGTGGCGTGGGTCCAACTGAGCCCAAATGGACCTCCTAGCAGGCGGAATTCGGCGGCTATTACAGAGCTCCCTAAAAGCACACTATTTTTGCCATGACATCAGCTCCTCCTTCTGGAACTACCTAAAATCAGTTCTTTTAAAGTTTAAAGACACTGGTTGGATGATTTTATATTGCTTGTGTTTGCATTATATTGAATTCCAGGATAACGTGGTCACTTTCACCCAAAGTTCCAGCAACTTCTACTCCCTCTATCACTTCTCTATTAGTAAGACTCAGGTCCAGTATAGCTTTACTTCTAGTTCCCTCTTCTGCCTTTTGGATGATAAAGTTGTTGTCCAGGTTGTTAGGAATTCATTTGAACTTCTACTTGCTGCAGAGTTGGTCTCCTAGTAACTGTTCTGACCAAGGCTTCCAAGACCATAATTAAGCACACGCTTATTTAAAACAACCCTTGTTTTATTTCAGTGCTGGGAATTATGTTCATTCCCAGCCTGTAATGAGTCCCAAACAGTCCCTCGAGATAAGCACCCACCTTTCTCTCCTTTGAATTGCTGCCAACAATAAAAGTGCCAAATGAACTATTAAAAAACCAACCAAAGTACAAAGTCCACACAGAGCTTCAAGGATTAATCCGAACAGAATGAACGACTTTGCTTCCTAGAAAAGTTTCTTCACCTTTGCCTGTCCTTTATACCTTATGGGAAGGGCAATCACCTCCAAGCCTTACTCCCGAGTTGCCTCTTTTGTCTCAGCTACTCTTGCCTTCTTGCAGCTCTGCACACACCCACACACTGGGAACAGGATCCCCTTGTTCCTCTGTCTCGCTGCTGCCAGACTCCGGAGGCACACCACTCCCAAATTGTCCTGGCCCCATCTCTGCATCGGACACATGACCCTCGTCCGAATCCTCTCCAGACTCCTGGACTGGTCCCCGTTCTTCCCCACTATCCGATTCCACTACTGTCTGTACCGGCTGCCAGCGAACCACAACAGTAACCCAGTTGATATCTGAATAGTTAAAGTCTCCCATTACTACTGTGGTATGCTTCCTACATACATTTGTTAACTGGTTGGCAAAGAGTTTATTTCTTCTGATTGGTTGAGTGGCCTGTAATATACACCTATGGCAATGTCACTTACCCCCCTTTTATATTAACCCATATATATTCTGCAGAGATTTTGTCTTTGATCATGTGCATTTCTCTAGATACAGTACCTCACAGAAGTGAGTACACCCTCTCACATTTTGTAAATATTTAAGTGTATCTTTTCATGGGACAACCCTGAAGAAATGACATTTGGCTACAATGTAAAGTAGTGAGTATACAACTTGTATAACAGTGTAAATGTGCTGTTCCCTCAAAATAACGTAACACACAGCCATTAATGTCTAAACCCCTGGCATAAAAGTGAGTACACCCCTAAGTGATAGTTCAAATTGGGCCCAAGTAGCGATTTTCCTCCCTGGTGGCATGTGACTCATTAGTGTTACAGGTCTCAGGTGTGAAGGGGGAGCATGTGTGTTAAATTTGGTGTTATTGCTCTCACTTTCATACTGGTCACTGGTAGTTCAATATGGCACCTCATGGCAATGAATTCTGAGGATCTGAAAAAACTAATTGTAGCTCTACATAAAGATGGCCTAGGCTATAAGAAGATTGCCAAGACCCTGAAACTGAGCTGCAGCAGGGTGACCAAGACCATACAGCGGTTTAACAGCACAGGTTACACTCAGAACAGGCCTCGCCATGGTTGACCAAAGAAGTTGAGTACCCGTGCTCAGTGTCATATCCAGAGGTTGGCTTTGGGAAATAGATGTATGAGTGCTGCCAGCATTGCTGCAGAGGTTGAAGGGATGGAGGGTTAGCCTGTCAGTGCTCAGACCATATGCAAGATACTGCATCAAATTGGTTTACAGGGCTATCGTCCCAGAAGGAAGCTTCTTCTAAAGATAATGCACAAGAAAGCTTGCAGATGGTTTGCTGCAGACAAGCAGACTTAAGGACATGGATTTCTGGAACCATGTCCTGTGGTCCGATGAGACCAAGATAAACTTATTTGGTTCAGATGGTGTCAAGTGTATGTGGCGGCAACCAGGTAAGGAGTACAAAGATAAGTGTGTCTTGCTTACAGTCAAGCATGGTGGTGGGAATGTCATGGTCTGGGGCTGCATGAGTGCTGCTGGCACTGGGGATCTACAGTTCATTGAGGGAACATGAATGCTAACATGTACTGTGACATACTGAAGCAGAGCATTATCTCCTCCCTTCAGAGAGTGGGCCGCAGGGCAGTATTCCAACATGATAACAATCCCAAACACACCTCCAAAACGACCACTGTCTTTCTAAAGAAGCTGAGGGTAAAGGTGATGGACTGGCCAACCATGTCTCCAGACCTAAACCCTATTGAGCATCTGTGGAGCATCCTGAAATGGAAGGTGGAGATGCGCAAGGTCTCTAACATCCACCAGCTCCGTGACGTCATCTGCCTCGGACTCCAGTGGCAACCTGTGACTCTCTGGTGAACTCTATGCTCAAGAGGGTTAAGGCAGTGCTGGAAAATAATGGTGGCCACACAAAATATTGACACTTTGGGCCCCATTTAGACATTATCACTTAGGGGTGCACTCCCTTTTGTTGCCAACAGTTTAGAAATGGCTGTGTGTTCTGTTATTTTGAGGGGACAGCACATTTACACTGTTATACAAGCTGTATACTTACTACTTTACATTGTAGCCAAGTGTCATTTCTTCAGTGTTGTCACATGAAACGATATACTTAAATATTTACAAAATGTGAGGGGGTATACTCACTTCTGTGAGATACTGTATGTAGTGATCTCTCACTTATAGTGCACTCCTCTTTTTGTTGATCTGTTTCTTTTGAGCAATTTGTATCCATACATCAGTGCATTCCAGTCATGGGTTTCATCCCACCAGATTTCTGTAATGGCAACTATGTCAAACCTACCCTCATGTATTATTGCTTCTAGTTCACCCTGTTTGTTCCCCAAGCTTTGAGCGTTTGTATATATAAGCATTTAAGACTTTTATGCCTGTCTATGGATATGGTTCCTGCATTTCCTAATTGTTGTTTGAATTTTTCTTTTTTCTCATCACTCCCTAACTCATTGTTTGATTTCTTTTCTTGGGATTTATGATTGGTTTTGTGTTCTAGGGATTCTAAAGATTGGTCACCCTCCCCCTTCAATTTTAGATCAAAGCCCTTCTAATGAGTTGGGCCAATCTTTTTCTGAGTATATTTTCCCCTATTTTCGTGAGGTACCTTGCCAAGAGTCCTTCTTTTAGGTAATGCAGACCATGGCCCAGAAAACCAAAATGAACAAGTTATAATGTTTTTGACTCATTTGTTTAATTGAGTTTTCTTTAGTTTTAGGATCAGAACTAGAAAAGATCATGTTTTAAGTCATATTTGTGCAGAAATACTGAGAATTCAAAAGGGTTCCCAAATTTTTAAACATCACAGTAGATGCATTAAACTAAAATGTTCCGATATAAAGTTCATAAATGCTCTAATGTGGGAGAATGATTAGGACTTGCTTATGCCTGTAACTTTTCAACTACAGTTATAGACTAACCAGAAGAAAATGACTTCCAATAATAAACTGTTAATTACGATTCATACAATTATGTTTAATTTTATTCTTCAACACGGTGACTTAATTTCTAGATCAGCAAAATACTGTTGATATAATATACTTAGACTTCAGCAGGCTTTTGACAAGCTAGACCACAACCTACCTCTTGGTAAAGTAGAAAAAATGTGGGATAGATAGCATCACCATCAGATGCAGGAACTGGGCATGGATAGTCTGGTGAAGAGAAGGACCAGGGGAAACATGATAGCAGTGTTCCAATATTTGAGGGGCTGCCACAGAGAGGAAGGGGTCAAGCTATTTTCTAAAGCACCTGTAGGCCAGACAAGGAATAATGGATGGAAACTCAACAAGGAGAGATTCAACCCAGAAATAAGGATAAATTTTCTGATAGTGAGAGCAATGAACCAATGGAATAACTTGCCTTCAGAAGTTGTAGGAGCTTCATCACTGGAAGCTTTCAAGAAGAGACTGGACTGCTGACTGTCAGAAATGGTGCAGGGTCTCCTGTTTGGGCAGGGGGATTGGACTAAATGACCAACAAGATCCCTTCCAACTCTGTTAATCTGAAATCTAAATTCAGTGGAAGCTGCTCCCTGTTTTAGAAGCCCTATCTAAATTCTAGTTTTTACCAAAAGCTATCCATTGCCCATCTACAAGCTGTTATTTTTGCTGTCTCTAAAAACTATCTCAATTCAGACTTTATGCAAAGCTATGGTTTATGCTGACCACAGTGTAGAATTTGCAAAAGATAAAAAACTCAGGTCTAGAAATGCTAGTTCATTTTTGTTTTCTATTCAGTAAGCACTTGGCTTTATATGTTGAATCCTTTATCACAAAAACAACACTGTCTACTGGTAAATAATGTGTGGAATTATAATTAGTCAATTCTGATTTCTATTCAAAACAAATACGTTTTCATAAGGGCTACAATAGTGTTTGAAGTGAATCACTGGCTCTTTCATCCTAATTCTTACGCTAAAATAATTAAATTAGATTTGAAATATATTCTAAAATTATACATTTTAATTATTTTACCTTTTTATATGATTTTTCAAAACAATTTATAAAGTATTATTTTGAAATATTTAATTGCTCGTAAATTACATTTTTTGGCTTGGCTATGAGACAAATCTAGGAATACACTGCTTGTATATTTTTGCTTTTTAAGTTTTGAACAGTTTTATTAACTTAATCTTGTCTTGTTTCATTATTTTAAATATAATCATCTAATAGAATAATGTTTCCTGTATCATAAAAATTCCTGACTAATTCATTATATATTGTTTACAGCAAACTGTTGACAGTGAAACAAAAGCAGGGGTGATTCCTTCTGTGATGATAAAGGTATTAGCATGTTTAATAAAGTTATCTAAACCATTGCATAAATTATGTAATATAAAGATAGTGTTGAAGATTGGTATACAGGAATAATTCTAAAAATTTACAGAAATATTTGAGTGATATAAATTGCTTTTATTTTGTATTCTGGAAAATAAACATTAGATGTAAACACTGTTGTTTAGAACAGAAGTCACCAACTACTGGGCCTTGAGCTGTTCAGAACCTAGCTGTGGAAGTGGCAAGTGAGTGTGGGCACGCATCCTCACTTGTGCATGCACACTCCATTTGTGTGATGGCATGTGTGCCTGCTGCTCTTGCAAATGGAGCTGCATGTGTGCACCTATGCTTGCCCACCACTCACGCAGAACCATCCCCTTGTCTTTCCATACTGGTTTGCAAAGATGTAAAGGTGGGGGAACTCTGATTTAGAAATAAGGTAAGAACAATGATGGTACCATTCAGATATTTTGTAAATTTAATTTTAACAGAGTTGTTAATTATCTTAAGTGAGCATTTCTATTTACAAAAATGTCATCTTTTCTTGAGTCATAGTTAAGGACTTGCAGTGCCTTAGATCCATAAGAAGTTCCTTATTGTGCTCTTGTTTTTCCTTGTTGTTGCCCTGTGAATATGCTAGCAATGATAAAGAGAATAAACACTAGCAGTGATAAAAGGGATTATGGCCTTTTAATTTCTATTACCTCTTTCTGTCTGGTGTTCACTTTCTTTGACCTTGTACAGAAAATCCTCAACTTATGACCACAATTGGAACTGGAATCTTGGTCATTCAGTGAAATAGTCATTAAGACATCCTTATCATAGCTTTACTTAATGACTGTAATTCTGCCACTCCTGGTTATGGTTGTTAAGTGATATTGCAGATTATTAAGCAGACGAAGTCCCAGGTATGGTGCTCAGGGTTCTTCAGGATTTCAGTTTCATTTCTGCATCCTACTGTAGGAGTTCAGCTGTCCTTGGGAGTTAGCTCTTTCAGCCAATCTCATTGCTGAGTGGGAATCCTTCAGGCAGGCAGCAGCAGTTTGCAATCTTCCTTGCAATCTTCCCTATTAACATTCAGGGAAAGCCAGCAGAGAAGAGTGGAAATGGTGATCATGTAATTGTGGGATGTTTGGCAACTAGTCATTAGATCAGGTTGCCAAGCACCCAGATTATAATCACATGACTATGGTGCTAGTCAAACAATGTTTTGCGGAGACCAAATACAATTTAAGGGCTGTAAAGCATCTTCCCAAGATTGTTATTAATGTTCTATCATCCAAATGGTGATAAGTCAAGGACTGCCTGTATACAGTGGTGTGGATTTGGTCCCAAAATAGTGAGAAAGTAAATGTATAATGATGAGAATTTTTAAGAAATAAGCTTGGTATTTTTGTCCAATAGTGTCCTAAACTTTGAAACTTTTCCTGCTTTGATTTATTGACTGACCTGGTTAAGAAGAAGTGTACTGGGAGTTGAGGTGGAAAAGAACAGGAGAATTCTAATTTTAGAATCCTGGATTTGAATAAATAACATTAGATAGAATGTAAACCTATGCTGAAATATATATATAACTATGTGTTTGTGTGTTATTTCCCATTAATCTACACGCAATACCCCATAAGACAAAGTGAAAACAGAACTTTAGAAAAGTCTGTAAATTTATTAAAAAGAAAAAAAACGGAAATATCACATTGGCATAAGCATTCAGGCCCTTCACTCGGTAGTTTATTGAAGCACCTTTGGTAGCAATTACAGCCTCGAGTCTTTTGGGGTGTGACTCAGTAAGTTTTGTATACCTAGATTGGGAGATTTTCTCCATTTTTTCTTGCAAATCGTCTCAAGCTCAATCAGGTTAGATGGTGATCGTTGATGGACAGCCATTTTCAGGTCCTTTCAGAGATGTTCAATTGGGCTCAAGTCAGGACTGTTGCTGGGCCACCCTAGGACATTCATAGAGTTGTTCCTAAGCCACTCCTTTTGTTGTCTTGGCTGTGTGTTTAGGATTGTTGTTATGTTGGAAAGTGAACCTTCAGCCCAGTCTGAGGTCCTGAGTGCTGTGGAAAAGGTTTTAATTAATATCCCTGCACTTTGCTCCATTCAGCTTTCCTTCAACCCTGACCAGTTTCCCAGTCCCTGCTCCTGAAAAACACGTCCACAACATGATGCTGCCACCACCATGCTTCATTGTTGGCATGATATTGGGCAAGTGATGAGCAGTGCTTGGTTTCTTCCAGAAATATCATTTAGAATTGAGCCAAGCTGTTCAGTGTTGGCTTCATCAGACCAGAGAATCTTGTGAGTCTCCTTCAGCTGCTTTTTTGCAAACTCCAAGTAGGCTTTCATGTGTTTTGAACTGAGGGGAGGCTTCCATCTAAGCACTCTGCCATAAAGGCCAGATCAATGGAGGGCTATAGTGATGGTTTTCCTTCTGGAACTCTGCCCCATCTCCACACAGGATCTCTGGAGCTTAGTCAGGTTGACCATTGGGTTCTTGATCACCCCTCTTGCTAAGGCCCTTCTCCCCCAATTGCCCAGTTTGACTGAATGACCAGCTCTTGTTTGTGGCCAAGCTTCTTCCATTTGAGAATTATGGAGGCCACTCTATTCTTAGGAACCTTCAGTGCAGCAGAAATGTTATTGTAGCCTTTCCCAGGTCTGTACCTTGTAATAATCCTGCCTCTGAGCTCTGTAGGCAGTTCCTTTGACCTCCTGGCTTTTGTTGTGCTACAATATGCATTGTCAGCTGTGAGGCCTTTCTCAATTATGTACAATCAATTTAATTTGCCACAGGTCAACTCCAATCAAAGTGTAGAAGCATGTCAGCAATGATCAAGAGAAATGGGAGGCACCTGAACACTTTCAAGTGTTGTTGCAAAGGGTCTGAATACTTATGTCAATGTGATATTTCAGCTTTTCCTTTTAATAAATTTACAGACATTTCTAAAATTCTGTTTTCACTTTGTTATTATAAGGTATTAAGTATAGATTGAGAAAAAAGTGAATTTCAACAACTGTAGAATCAGACTGCAGCATAACAAAATTGTCAAAAGTGAAGATGGTCTGAATACTTTCTGTATGTTTGTACATATATACATATATGTATATGTGTGTGTGCATATATACCTCCCCTATACATCTCTCTCTCTCTTTGTCTCTGTGTGTACACATACACATAAACATACATATGGAATGGGAAGAGAAATTAGATGATAGATGTAATGATGCCAAATGACAGCAACATCAGGAAGCAGGATTACGAGAAACTGGAGAAGTACCATAACCTGAAAGAGAAACTGGAGAAGATGTAAAAAAACTGAAACTGGTTACAGTGGTGGTAGGAGCACTCAGGACTATGACATCTAATCTGGGAGAGTGGCTCCAAAAGATTGCAGAAGTAACATCAGTGCTTTCTGTCCAGAAGAGTGTATTGCACAGAAACCCCAAGCTTCTGGTAGACAACCAGAGATTGGGGAAGATACAGGCTGCCCATAAGGATGACAAGATTTTTTTTTTTATGTATGTGCATCTCTGTCCGCCCACCCCCTCTCTTTGCCTCTGTCTGTCACTCTCTCTCTCTCTGCATGTGCGTGTGAACATTGCTTGTATGTTAATCCCCAAAGAAGTACTAACTACTGATTTACTGAAGTGATGAAATAATATTTTGAAGTTCTAAATATTAGTTTTATAATTATAATTTATTTAAGTAATATTTTATTATTGTCTATAAATACCTTTTAAATATTTTGATTCAACAGATTGAAGTTGAAAGCAGACTACCAACACTTACAAAATTAACAGTATGTGTCCCATGTCCTTTAGCACTGATCCAAAATTCCTTCATTTTCGAATTAGGTAAATGCTTATTTTTCTATGATTGTTTGATGAATTAAACATAGTTTAAACTATGGATTTGTATAATTTTTTCTATTTTTGTGTATTTATTTACTATATTTTTTAAAAGCTCAAAGATTAAATAGGTTTAAGTAGATAGAAGCTTCTGAATTATATCTCCATTTTGCTATCTTTTTACTTTTATTTATTTCATATGGCATAACAGAATGCAACATTAATGCATGTGAAAAGAGCCATCATTTTTATATATGTGATGCTTCTTCTTGCTGGGAGATCTTTGTGAGGTCCAGCAGCCAGAATATGTAGACTATTTAGATGTGACAAAGTCATATTGCCCAGGCTGTACCACAAGGAGGTGCACCACTTTGCTGCATCTTTCTACTGAATTTGATTGATCTGACCAATATTAATCTTTTTTTCTTCAATGGGTATTCAAGGCAAGAAACAAAAATTTAAAAATATACTCCAGGGTACAACTTGAAAGAAAATCAGTACAAAATGTTTTACAATTATATACATAATTTTCAAGATAAATAAATATACAATAATAAATATTAGAAATGCCATGAAACATTTTACCACATGTGGGATATGTAAAAAAAGTCAAACTACTGAAAAGATATAAATAGTACAATGTTGAAAAGTTTTAGAAATTAAAATTGAAATCAAACCACAAATTTTCTTACTAGGTGCTTACTAGTAAGCATCAACAATTTAAGAAAACTTCAACTAGAAGTTGATTTACTAAACTATCATGATTTACTAAAATACATGTTTGCGGCTGTGAGAATAAATTTTGCCCAGCACTGGAAGAAAGATAAAATTCTGACATTTTATTGGATTGGGAACTTGGAGAATATATAGGAATGGTCAAACTGACAATATATATATTTATCACAGACGTTTAACCAAATTTAAAGAAGAATGGTTCCTATACATAAAATGCATAGCATGACAAATTTGAATATTTACAGTGTGGTGTCCAGAGAGGCCTGAATATTTATAAATATTGTAAATTAGTTGAAGCACAAAAAAGAGAAAGTTAGAAACCAAATGGCTTGTTTTTCTTTTTCTTTTTTGTTGTTTTCTATTTTACTTTGCTAGTTTCTTTTTTCCAAGATGCACAAATAATAGTAAGTAACAATACAGTGGAGACTTCAGTATTTGTTTGTTTGTTTGTTTGTTTGTTTATTTATATTGGGTTTTATATGCCGCCCTCTCTCCCAAAGGACTCAGGCTGACTCACACAATAAAACATACAATACAAAATTTAAAGTTTAAAAAATATCAAATAGAAATCCCAATAATTCAATTAAAACCGGCACCAGCTAATATAAGCCAATAAAAACCCCACCTCAGTCCAGGTCGGCCTGTTGAAAGAGCCAAGTCTTCAGGTCACGATGGAAGGATCAAGGTCAGGGGCCATCCGCAGCTCAAGGGTAACTGGTTCCAGAGGCTCCCACAGAAAGGCTCTCCCCCTTGGGGTCACCAGCCGACACTGTCAGAGTGACGGCACCCCGAGGAGGGCCTGTCTGTGTGAGTGCACGGGGTGCTGGGAAGTTGTTGCTGGCAGTAGATGCTCCTGCAAGTACCCGACCCTAAGCCATATAGGGCTTTATAGGTGATTACCAGCACCCTGAATCTCACCCGGAGGGCAACTGGCAGCCAATACAGCTCACGCAGGAGGGTGTAACATGGGAGTATGGGATACTCCCATCACAACCCGCAGCGGCTGCATTCTGCACCAGTTGAAGCCTCTGAGTGGTCATAAAACAGCCCCATGTAGAGAGCATTGCAGTAGTCCACACGGGAAGTAACGAGAGCATGAGTAACCATACGTAAAGCATCTCAGTCCAGATAGGGGTGCAACTGGCGCACAAGACAAACCTGAGCAAATGCCCCCCTGGCCACGGCTGCCACCTGATCCTCTAAACTGAGCCGTGCATCCATGAGGACACCCAAGTTGTGCACCCTATCTACAGGGGGCAACACCTCTCCCCCATAACCAAAGAAGGAACATCCTGGATCATCCGAGACGCTGGTATGTACAGCCACTTTGTCTTGGCCAGGTTGAGTCGAAGCCTGTTCCTCCCCATCCAGATCCACACCGCTTCCAGGCATCGGGACATCATGTCAAGGGCACCACTGAGTTGGTTTGGGGTGGAGATAAAAAGGTACCATACTGATGGTACCTCACCCTGAAACCATGGATGATCCCACCCAGTGGTTTCATATAGATGTTGAACAGGAGGGGAGAGAGGACTGACCCTGGGGGCACCCAGAGAGGGTGAGCCTCTGTCCTCCTGCCAACACTGACTGCGAACGACCCGAGAGGTAGGAGGAGAACCACCACAAAACGGTGCCTCCCACTCCCAACCCCTCGAGGCATCGGAGTAAGATAGCATGGTCGATGGTATCGAAAGCCACTGAGAGGTCTAAGAGGACCAGGACAGAGGAATAACCTCTGTCGAGCCCTCCAGAGATCATCCACCAGCACGACCAATGCCGTCTCCGTGCTGTACCCGGGCCTGAAACCTGATTGATATGGATCTAGATAATCAGATTCCTCCAGGAACACCGGGAACTGCCAGACCCTGCGCTCAACAACCTTCAGCAACAAAGCGAAGGTTGGAGACAGGATGAAAGTTGTTCAAAATAGCTGGGTCCAGGGCAGGCTTCTTGAGGAGGGGCCTCACCACCGCCTTCTTCAAGGAGGTATTAAGTTCATTTTAAGGCTGACCTCCCCAGAGCTACTTGACCTGTTTTGGGAGTTTTGACACACACATACACACACACACACACACACACCCTTCTAACCCTGCTATTCTATGATTCTGTAAGGATCTGCTGGATCTGTTGGACTAGAAGATGACCTCTGAAATCCCTTCCAGCCCTAGATTGCTGTGCTGTTTCAGAGTCTTCTGAAGCCAGGGTTTGTGTCCTTCCTTCCTCTCCTTTTTTTCTCCTTCCCTCCCTCCCTCCATGTATTTATCCATTCATATTTCTCATTCACTTTCTCCCCC
>CM019155.1:69938133-70016004 GCA_009733165.1 Naja naja
TCTCATGACCAGTGGCTATGGCAGGGCCAGGAAGGTGCACACGATGGGAGCCTCCTCCTCAAAGCAGCTGCCACCCTGCACCTGCTTTGCTGGGCTTTGGCTCTTGCTTGAGAGCCTCTCCTCAGATGTGTGACTCCTCACTGCCTCACCGCAGCCAGGTGGTCGGAGAGGAGGGAGGAAAAGGGTCGCCCAAAGGGATTCTTCCATCGTGGCTGGCGATCGTTGTTCAGCCAGTCTGGATTCCAAAAGAAGAAATGAAAGAAGTAGCAAAGAGAGCTAAGAAAGTTTGTTGGCTTGGCCCAGCCGTGGCTTGGAGAGAGAGAGACACACACACACACACACACACACACACTCACACATAGAGACACAGAGAGTGAGGGAGAGAGAGGGGAAGATAGGGACCCAGCCACTTTGCTATTCCCCACTGTCACCCTTACCTTCTCAGACCAGGCAAGGGAGGGAAGGGTGAGGGGCAGGGCCAGCCACTTTGGACAAGGTCAAGAGGTAGCAACCAAGCATGGGTGAGTAGAAGCCTGGGATCAGTGGTCCCGGTTCAGCTGGCCCAAGGGGCTTTGAGGTTGGACGGCTTGGAGCTGCCGAGATCCGAGCGAGCATTGCACCACGGGTTCACCTGAACACCCACTTCTTTGGTGTTGGCTTTATGGAGCCGCGGGGTGAGGCCTGGGCTAATGTGTAACAGCAGTGCCTTTAGCTGCACTTGCTTGTAATAATCTGTTGAAGACACTGGAGGAGTCACTCAGGGAGACCTTCCCCCTCAGCAGTGGTCCTGCAGAAAACTGAGCTAAGAAGGCAAGGAGTTGCGGCTCGAATCACCCAATTCCTAGGACTACTCTGAACGGTCCCAATTTGGCATGGAGAAGACGGCTCCCCCTGACAAGCCCCCTTTCCCTCTGTGCTCTGACTTCCCATAGCCTGCTGGCCTGAACTCTGGGTCAGACCACTAGAAGGCCACTTCCCCGCTTCTCAATGGCGCTCCTGTGCCGGCCACTGCAGGACCCCCTATCTGCTTCCCCAACTTCTCACTCAACTTTGAAATTACAATGCCTGTTGCCGACACAGGTGTGACCGGGTGGGCGTGGCAGGGCCAACCAGGGGTGATGGTTCTGGGTCCAACAAAGGGGCTGCAGATGGGAGAGGGAAGGGGTGGCAGGCAAAGGGGCCATGCGGGCGGCAAAGTATCGTGCTCCCTGATTGCCCGCCCCCACCGCCCCCTGCTGGCAAGGCCCAGCAGCTGTGTTGAATCTAAGCTAAATTTCACTGTACCGGAGAACATGTGGAGAGGCTTATGTTCTCCTGCTGGTGGGAGAACAAGAGAATTTTTCCTGGCACAGCAAAAAGTTTGCAAGTTCCCCTCCAATAGGGAAAGAGGTGGCTCCAGGCGGCAGAGAAGCAGCCCGGTTGAATCCTGTTTCTCTCTGCTGCCCGGAGCTGTGCCAGGAAAGACTCTCTTGCTTTCCCAGCAGCAGGAGAACATGAGCCTCTCCACATGTTCTCCGGTACAGCGAAATTTAGCTCGGGTCCCCACCAGTCTGCATCTCACCCCCCACCTAGATTCACCACAGCTGCTGGCCCTTACTGCTGGGGGTTAGGGCAGCAGGCAGTGGTGGCAAAAGGCAAGTGGGGTGAGGGGGAAAGGTGACCGGCAGTGGCAGGTAGGCGACTGGGCCCTGGAACTTGCAGAGCCTCACTCACCCAGGAAGACCAGGCAGGGCCACAACAGAAGGCATGCAGCAATGGCTGGCCTGGCGGGTGGGCAAAAGCAGGCTGCAGGTGATGCTGCACATGCGTGATAAGGACTGACTGGGCACGGAGGGGAGGGGTGGGGCCAGCCAGTGGTGTGATTTGCCAGTTCTCCGAACTGCGCAGAATCATAACAACCAGTTCTATAGAACTGGACAGAACCGGTAGAATCCCATCCCTGAAATTGAAGCATTCTATTATATAAATCCCTCTGAATACTGGTCAGTTTTTATTTCAGACTGTTTTTATCACCCCTGTTTACCTGATTATCTTTTAATATAAGACCACAATAAATACTTCCTCTCATTTCTAACATGTCATATGTGGAATAAATTTGTTTGGTGAAGCTATGACTGTACAAGATGTGTGGTAGTAATATTTTAAAATGTCTACATATTTATTGGTTAAAATATGGAAACTAGAAAGTAAAATAGTATGTCATGTGCACAGTTAAAAATTGTGCTTTCAATTAATTTTACTCCTGGCAGCTGCCCTCTGCAATATTCTTGGCAAGGTGTTTAGAAGTGTCTTGCCAGTTCCTTCTTTCTAGGATTAAAAGGGAGTATCTGTTCCAAAGTCATCAGCTGGTTTTCTGCCTAAGGAAATACTAGATCTCTCAGTCTTTATATATATATTTTACTTTATTAAACTTTAATTATTTACCTATCTATTTCTGAGATCATGATCTGGATCATGCTTTCAGAAACACATCAGATTTCTCAGTGTGTTTAATAGTGACAGAGCTTCTAATATATAGCGTTCATTGGAAAAGGTGGGATATATTCAGAGATGTAGCTGCCTAGAAAATAGCCCAATTTGAACTATATAGCCCAGACAAACATCAGCACAGAAAATGTTTTATGTCATTTTGTATGTTACATATCCTTTTTCTGATTATTTTTGTGTCATAAAATGTTTTATAAAATTGCCAAATTTCAATTATTTCAACCATTTTTGGAGGGATGAGGGAGATTAATTAGACCCTATTTGGAGAGACTTTCTTTTTAGTTTGGAGCCTCTGGGATCCTGTCTGGCATGTCTCTTGCTGGATCTGATCATAAGTATAAGGCTATGATGGGCCTGGCTCCTACGGTCACAAGCAAAAGATCCTCGCTTTGTGCCACAGCTGCACCAAGGAACCCACACTATTACAGTTAAGCTAAGGCAGTGAGATAGTTTTAGAGCTCTGTATCTCTTAAAGTTGTTGTTTTGGTGTCTCATAATTAGCAAACAGAATCTATTGTCTGTAAAGTAAAAAAAAATAGTAGTTTGCAATGCTGCATAATTAATTCCAATTAATACTGGAACATTTTGCTATTGAATAGATGTTCTATTGAACTAATTATGATTTAGAATGAATTTTTTTTTTTAATTACCTTTATATGCTGCCCTTCTCCGGAGACTCAGGGGCTTACAATTTTTGGGATACAACCCAGTGTGCTCAGCAATAGCCTTCATTCCATTGTATATGCCTGCTTATTACTAAGCGGCATTTTTACAAGGTCAGCTAATTGCTCCCAACAATCTTGGGTCCTCAATTTACCTACCCCGAGAGGATGGAAGGCTGAGTCAACCTTGAGCCTGGTGGGATTCGAGCCTACAGCAGTTGTAGGCAGCTGGAACTTAAGTGCAGGCAATTAACAGCCTGAGCCACCAAGGCCCCTGCATATTTGAAAAATTTCAGAAATTTCAGTTTATTATACACTGTTTTTTACATGAAAAAAACATGTAAATAACATTACATGCCTTTTTCATTATAGGATAAAGATTGAATGAGTAGTGAGTTGTGACTGAACTGATGTTTCTTTGTTATAATTTCATAGACAAATTTCTCAGGCTCTTTTTCCAATTTACCTTTTCATTGTTCTGCTTGTGTTAACAGAATCTTCTGTGTCTAAAACAGTTGTACTTTCTGCTTTTCGAAAAGGGAATTTCTTACCAGCAGATTTGGAAGGTAGTGTTATAGCATCATATAATACAGCGACAGGTAAATTATTAGAGACTGTAAATATATGATAAAATAATTATAATAGTTTATTTGAAAATAATTCTGTATATAACATTTTATGTCTTAATGTCTTTGTAGAAACAATTGTTTAAAATAAAACATTGAAGGATAATGTACATCTCAATTTTACCTTGGTCTTTCTTACTGTGGGGATGGGCACTAATCTACATAAAGATACTTCGTATTTTATGTAGGCTTTAGAAGCATTATTGAAAATGCAATATTGTAGCATAATTTTATCTTTCCCTTTTAAATTAAACAGTAAAAAAATCAAGTGACACCAAGTATCAGGCTTAAGATGCAACATTGCACATAGAATTGGGGTATTTTGATTTAATATATGTGTGTATATATATGATTTATTTCAGGTGCACCAAGGGTTGCCCAATGTACATTCCGATTACCTTTGCGGCTGGTTTGTTTTCCTGCTCAGCCTTCAAAAACAGCAAGCCAGAAGTTAACTATTGATACCAACAAACCTACAGTCAGCCTTATTACTCTTTTTTCAGGTAAAAATTCAAACAATAAGTTTTTTAAATAAGAAAATGCCTGCAATCAAGATGAACATTTGGAAGAAATGCAAACTGTGTTTCTTCTTTTTCATGTAGACTTTGCTGATCAAATTGATGAAGATCAACTTAATGTTTTAGGATTTCAGTTATTAGCTGGCTCCAGAATCACTTTACTTGCTTCGAAAACTTCTCGTGAGTATCTGATTAATTGAAATAATTCAGAGTTTGGATTTGTGTTGGATTATACAGGAACTATTCCTAAGATCTAGATTTGGTTAATTTTAGAATTTGGTGTGATTAATATATGCTATAACAAATCCACATAAGATTAGAACACTATAAAATCATACGTTAAGCATGTTTTTGCATGAAAAAGACCAATGCTTGAATTCTGAGTCTCATTCAGTTGGTATTCATTAATGATTGTATCATATCCTTGGTGAAGAAAGGGCAGCATGTTTAATAATCATATTAACAATGTTCTTATGCATATGTAGAAATATTTATTTTAATAATCACTGATGTTATGCCTAATTTTATTTATATATATATATATGTTTGTGTGTGTGTCAGTGATGGGATTCAAAAATTTTCACTACAGGTTCTGTGGGCGTGGCTTGTTGGTCATGTGATTGGGTGGGTGTGGCCAAATCAATGTCTCACAACAGCTCAGCACTCAGCCACAAATTTCAACCCTAATCCTAACTCATAACCCTAACCCTGTAAGAATGAGATGTAAAGAATGGCTGATATTTGAACAATTAATTAATAATTGAAAAATAAACACTTAAAATGGAACAATTACCAAACTAAGGGAGTTCATTACTTTGTGCCAGTATTGCCACAAAAATCTTTACCTATCTTACATTAGCCCAGGACTTACCTGGACCAACAGTCCCTAATGGAATGAGAGCTATAGCAGAGAGAGAGAAGCCAGAGGATTTAGGGGAAACCATGCTTAGTCACCTAAGCCTTTAAGGCTTTTCATCTTAAAAATGTAGTGAAGCTTTTTTCAGCATTCCACCCAGGCGGCACTGTTCTGTGGGAACTTGGAAGGATCGTACCAGAAACCTCATAGCAATAGAAACCCCAGAAAACGTGGCCAAGAAACTCAAGTCAGCTCTTCCCCCTTTAGGAAAACCAAGAATCACCAGCTGAAAGAGAAAACTCAGACAGACAGAGCTGACAATAGAAACAATTAAGTGGAGCCATTAAGATAAGGAGAATCAGGTTAAAAATAACTCACCAAGGCATTCATTAACCTATTAGGGCAAGAAGACAGATCCAGGGTAATCACTTTAACTAGAGGCACACAAATAAACTCATCAAGCTGCAGGAGCTTCCAAAAGAACCTAAAAGGCTCAGATTCACACTTCCAATCTGCTTACAACTCAGGAATGCTTGGGCAACCCAGCTGTGTCACACCAGCTTTTTGCCTTCCTTCATTAAAGAATCCCACTATTGTGGTAAATTTTTAAGAGAGCAGGGGATTGGGGCCAACAAAATGGGGACAAACGAAAAAGATGAGAGACACCTTATTAAAGGGCAGTCATTTTTGTGAGTAGTAAGCTTTTAGTGCTTTTTTCAGCTTCTCATACAGTTCATTTGGAATCTCAGACTCCTCCCCGACTTCTAGTGGTTACTGGGGCTACTAGCTGCTTTAAGGGGATAACAGGTCTGACCACTTCAGCTGTTATATTGAGACAATCTAGAGTCTAGACAAAGCATCTGCCATAAAATCCCCCACGGACATAAACGGAGAGTGAAATTGAAATGATTAAAGTGTTGAGCACAATGGATTTGTTTAGGGGATAGCTTGCATGGAGTTTTCAGAGCTTCCAGATTTTTATGGTCAGTCCTTACCTCAAACGGCATCCTTGCCCCTTCCAGGAAATGCTGCCAAGTTAGTAGGGTTCACCACACTGCATACACTTCCTTCTCCCATATTGCCTACCTCGGTTCAGTCTCAGTGAGCTTCTTAGAAGTGTACGCACATGGCTGTAGCAACCCCTGGGAATTCCTCTGCAATAACACTGCTCCCACAGCTACATTACTCGCATCAGTCTGGATTACAAATGGGGCCTCTGCTTCAGCACGGGTTCTACTGTGAACAGTCATTTGAGGTTTTCAAACTCTGCCTGGCACTCCATGGTCCACTTAAGTGGCTGATCTGGTTTTGGCTTCCCCTCACCCTTAGTTTTTAAAAAGTTCATGATTGGCTATGCGATCTTTGCAAAGGAGGGGATGAACAGTTGGTAGAAATTGGCGAAACCCAGGAACTTTTGCAATTGCCTCCTAGTCTGGGGAGGGGCCCACTCTAATACTGCATTTACCTTTTCTGGGTCCATTTCCACTCCTTCATTTGAGATACATAACTCAGGCAATCAATCTTATCTTGGTGAAATTCACACTTTGAAAGTTTTGCACACAGTTGAGCAGTTCAGAGCCTTTTAAGAACTGCCTGCACCACTTTCATATGTTCCTCTCTCATCTACATTTCAGTGTATATGGATATTTTATACTCCTTTGTACAAAAAGTCATTCAGCACCACATTGATCAGTTGCAACCGTGGGAGGCCCCTGTAAGCCAAACGGGAGCACCCGGAACTGAAAACATCCCAGGGGGCAATTAAACACAGTTTTCCATTTATTGCCCTTCTTGATTCTCATCCAGTAGTAAGCTTCCTGCAAGCCTAACTTAGTGAAGATTTTTCCTTTGGCTACATGTGCCAGCATGTCCTTCATCAGCGGCAGTGGGTAGACATTTTCTATGCACACCGGGTTTAGCCCACTATAATCAATGCATAGTGAAGAGTCCCATCTGTCTTCTCCCAGAACAAAACTGGGGCTGCCACCCATGGCCTTGCTGGTTGGATAAATCTATGTTTTAAATTCTTGTCTATGAAGGTGAGAAGCTCTCCTAGCTCATGTGGAATCATAAAGTTTAGGCTTTGGGAGTTCAGCTCCAGGAAGGATTTCAATACTGCAATCTGTGCGGTGATGGGATGGGAGCGCATTAGAGCCTTTCTCTCTAAATATATATCTCATCCCAGTATTCCTTTGGGATTTTGGATTCGCTAATTGAGAGATCCTGAGTTGCTTTCCCCAGCTCCCTTTGCCCTTTGTTTCTCCTACCGCTGGGTTTTGGGATCTTTTCCTCTTCCTTGGCTCTTTCTGCCGAATCTTTAAAAAAAAAACCTTTTGCAATTCACTTCAGAATTCTGTTTCTGCAGCCAAGACAATCCAGGTAGGAGGTGCCTCTCGATCCCTGGTGCCACTATAAAACTCTTTGTTTCTTTATGATTTCCCATTCTCATATCTACTGGTTCAGTTATAAAGTGAGCTAGGCCCCCTCCAGCTACAGTCCCATCTAGCAGGCAAAACACTATGGGCACTCTCAACCATTTGAGTCTCAGTCCCAGTTTTTCAATGACTTCAGAGCTGGCTATGGGCCTAGTGCAATCCAAGTCCAGTAAAACCAGCATCTTCCCTTGGGTCCTGAAGAGGGTAACACTAACTCCACAGCAAGGGTTACAGGGGTCACCGGCTGACTTACCAGGGGATCATCATTGCCATCGCTGTCAACCTCACCCGAGCTGATTGGAGTTCTCAACCCTTCAGAGCCAGGAGGGGTGAATTCTACATCCTCGTTATCATTTGATTCTGTAGAAAGTTAGCACCCACCCAACGGCTAGAAGAATGAAATATTCTAGGAAGTATTAAAAAGGCAGAGTATTATACCTCCCTGGATGAGAAAGCAGCCCACACCTTTGTTAATAGCCCCAGAAAGACTGGGCCATCCTATTCTGTCTACAAAACAAAAGCCCTTCAGCTCCAGCCTCCATTGTAATAGGATTAGCCGTCACTCAGGATCCAAATCAGGTCATTATCTCCTCCGGCTGGCCTTCCAACATGCCAACCCGCGTCGCTGGGTTGCGGAACCGACTAGGTGGTTCTGCCCTAGGTGCCTGATGTACCCGGAAGGGTTCCAGATGGCGCTTGAATTGATTCCTGCCTCCTTTACCCACAGCCCGGTCGAGGCCCTGGTGGATGCCTGGCAAAGGGCTGCCTCAGAGGCTCTCGACTGCATTGTCCCTTTGCGGCCTCTGACCCGGTGCAGATCCCGGTTGGCTCCCTGGTTTTCCACGGAGCTCCAGGAGATGAAGCACCCGAGGAGGGGCCTGGAGAGCAGTTGGAGGTCCAGTCGGTCCGAAACTGACCAAGCGCAGTTAAGAGCCTTTACCAGGTCATATCTTGCAGCGATGAGAGCGGTGAAGTATTCTTACTTCTCCGCTCTCATTGCATCCGCAGATAATCGCCTGGCCACCCTGTTTAGGGTCACCCGTTCCCTACTTAATCAGGGGATGAGGGAGGACCCTTTGCGGGCCCAGGCTGAGGAGTTTAGTCATCATCTGGCGAACAAGATCACTCAGATCTGGGCCGGTCTGGACTCTGACTGGGTAGAGTCTGACGGGGAGGAAATGAGGGGTCTTGTGGACACCATCTGGGAAGAGTTCGATCCTGTGACTCCAGATGAAGTGGACAGGATCATGGGAAGACTGAGTAGCACCACATGTTTATTGGACCTGTGTCCCTCCTGGCTGGTTTATGCTGCCCGGGAGGTTACATGAGGCTGGCTCCAGGCAGTGGTCAACGCTTCTCTGAGTGAGAGATCCTTTCCCCCTGCCTTGAAGGAGGCAGTGGTGAGGCCCCTCTTCAAGAACCCTGCCCTGGATCTGGCTATTTTGAACAAGTTCTGTCTGGTCTCCAAGCTTCGCTTTGTTGTATTAGTTTATCATAATTGTTTTCCTTTAATGTCTTACAATGTGCTGTAAACCATATTCCTAAATATTTCATTTTCTTTATCACTTGAATTCCCATCTCCTTTTCTAATTCTAATTTCTGTTTTCCTGTTAAATTTTTGGTCATTAATTTCATTTTCTTTCTATTGATTTTAAGTCCTACCACTGCTCCAAATTGTTCTAGTTCATTCATCAATTCTTGTCCTCTCTCTATTGGTACTTCAATTAAAAAAAACCCATGTCATCAATGAATGCTTGCAACTTGTACTCTTCTTTCTTAACCTTTAGTCCCTTTATATCTGGGTTTTGTCTAATTCATGTTAGTAATGTTTCCAGGGATAATATAGAGAGCAGGGGTGAGAGTGGACAGCCCTGTCTAACTCCCTTCTCTATTTTTATTGGTTGTGTATATTCCCCATTAATTATAATATTAGCTTTTTGTGTGGCGTAGATAGTGGTTATAATATTTTCAAATTTAGTGCCTAAATTCATATTATAAATTTGTTGAATTAAAAATTGCCAATTTAAATTGTCGAAAGCCTTCTGGGCATTGAGAAACATGAGGGCTATTTGTTTTTCAGGATGGACTTCATAAAATTCCAAAACATCTAAAACTATTCTTAAATTATTCCTAATTTGTCTGTTCGGAAGGAATCTATTTCGATCTCTGTGTATATATTAGTTCAGAATTATTCTTAATCTATTTGCTATAATGGTAGCAAATATTTTATAGTCAGTATTTAGCAAGGAAATTGGCCTATAATTTTGTATATTTCTGGGGTCCAAATCCTCCTTCGGGATCAGCGAAATCGATGCTCCCTTCCATGAGTCTGGCATCCTGGCTGCAAGCAAAACATCATTACAAACTTCCACCATGAGGGGTCCTATTTGTTCTCCTATTAACTTATAGAGTTCCCCTGGAATCCCGTCTGGTCCCGGAGATTTACTGTTTTTTTATTTTCTATAGCTATTTTCAGTTCCGACCAGGTAATATCTTTATTTAATAGTTCTCTCATCTCTTCCCCAATTATTTTATCTTTTGTTTTGTGCAGGTAATTTCTTATCATATCCTCATTTACTCCCCCCTTTTTATATACATCTTCAAAGTATTTATGGACGATTTCTTTTTTCTGTTCTATCCCATGTTGAGTATCACCATTTCCATCTATTAGTTGGTAAATTAATCTTTTTCTTTTCCTTTTTAAGTTTATATGACAGCCATCTCCCTGGCTTATTGGCATGTTCAAAATATATCTGTCTAGTTGTGTTCAAATTTATGATCATTCCCTCTTGTTCAGTTAAGTTTAGTTTATGTTAGTTACTGTCATCTGATTTTGTAATCTTAGATCCTTTGGAGTATTTTGTAATTGAATTTCTAACTCCTTAATTCTTTGTTGTAATTTATTTTGTTGGGCATGTTTTTCTTTATTCCTCTTGGCAGTATATGAGATTGTTATACCTCTTATTACTGCCTTCATTTTGTCCCAAATGTTTTGTTTCGTAGTTGCATTATTATTATTATTTTCCTTTAAGAAGTAATTTAATTCCTCCTTAAGTCTATTCGTATATTCTTTTTCTCTAATTAGCTGGGTGTTCAGCATCCACCTTTTCTTTGTATTTTTCCTGCTTTTCCAGAGTATCTGGATCGGATTGTGGTCTGCCCATTCATTAGGTAGGATTTCAATCCCTTTTAATTCATTTGCTATTTCCCCGTTCATCCATACCATGTCAATTTGTGTCCATATTTAATGCGGGATAGAATAAAATGTAAATTGCTTTTTATCGGGGTTTAACCTTCTCCATATATCTATCAAATTTAATTCTATCATTTGTCTTTTCCCAGTAGTCCGGTCAATATTTCCGCCATCACCTGCTCCAGATCTTCTTCTCTTGATTCCTCTATGTTCTGGAACAGGGGTGGGCAAACTGTTTGACTCGAGGGCCACAATGGGTTCTTAAACTGAGCCTTGGTGGCTCAGGCTGTTAATTGCCTGCACTTAAGTTCCAGCTGCCTACAACTGCTGTAGGCTCGAATCCCACCAGGCTCAAGGTTGACCCAGCCTTCCATCCTCTCGGGGTAGGTAAATTGAGGACCCAAGATTGTTGGGGGCAATTAGCTGACCTTGTAAAAATGCCACTTAGTAATAAGCAGGCATATACAATGGAATGAAGGCTATTGCTGAGCACACTGGGTTGTATCCCAAAATTGTAAGCAGCCTGAGTCTCCGGAGAAGGGGCATATAAATAATTAAAAAAAAACTGGACGGAGGGCGAACAAAACATGGATGGAGTGTTTGTGTGAACTAATATAAATTCAAAGTTAGATTACTTCACGTAGCCTTCTGGGAGAGCAAGAGAACCCTCCGCTCTTTGGCTCATGGCGGATAGAACAGCCGAACGGGCCGGATCCGGCCCCTGGGCCATAATTTGCCCACGGCTGTTCTGGAACCTCAAATATGCAGCGGCCTTATCCATCTCAAGAAGGACCAGTGAATCTTCCATTTCTTTACTCACATTCTTTAGGTGTTCATCTACTCTTTCCAATTTCCTTTCAGTTCATTCTGTCCTTTTCTCTACCTCTTTTATTGTTGCTTCATTTTTCTCCAACGCCTGCTGAATTGTTCTGACTTTCTCCTCTATTGATATCTGCTTTCATTTCTGCTTTTTTATTTTCTAGATTATATAATTTCTCATAGTACTTCTGTACTATCTCTTTCTTTTCTTCATTTCCATTGCAAACCATTTCTTGATCATCTATAAGTTGTATTATCTTTCATTTCTCTCTCCTTTTTCAATTTATATGCCAGCCATCTGCCTAGTTTGTTTGCATTTTCAAAGAAATTCTGTTTAGCACTCCTAATTTTTTGAGCTAATTCTTCTTTTTCCATCAACCCCATTTTATGTTTAACTATTTCCATTTGACTATTAATTTCTTTTTTTGTGGATATTTTTGTAGTTCTTTCTTGAGTTTTCTATAGTCTTCATCTAACATTTGTTGTATTCGTCTTTTTTTAATATTTCTTCTTCTCGTGTAGTCTATAATCAAACCTCTGACACAAGCCTTCATGGTACCCATAAGTTTTGTAGTGAAGTTTCCTCCCTGTTGTTTTCTTTAAAGAAAAAAGCCAGTTCTTTTTCTATCTTTTGTGTAAATTCTTTTTCCTTCAATATTGTATTGTTCAAAGTCCATCTTGATCTGTTCCTTTGTCTGTGCCATTTGACCCATATTGGATTATGATCCGCAAGTACTTGCTTCTATATTGACTTCTTGTATATTAGAGATTAATTCTGTTGACATCCAAATCATATCTATTCTTGACCCTGATAAATGTCTAGTGGAGTAGAATGTATATTGTCTATTCTTAGCATTCATTTTTCTCCAAACATCTTGAATGCTTAATTCCTCTACCATCTTGAAGAAGGATTTCGGAAGTATCTTTCTATTTTGTTTATTAACTTTTTGTGTTTTATAGTCCAACTTTGTGTCCACTATCACATTAAAATCTCCCAAGATGCATATATTGTTGTATTCCAGTTCTATTGTTTTCTTATGTAGTTTCTTGTAGAATTCTTCTTGCTTTTCATTGGGAGCATAAATTGCTACTAAGAGCATCTTTACATTATTGTCAATTATTTCCACCATTAATATTCATCCTTCTTCATCTGTAAAAATTAGTTCAGCTTTAATTGTATTTTTTATATATAAGACCACTCCTCTTTTTTCTGTGCCAATGATGTAAATAAATTCCCAATTTTAGGGTGTTTCAGTACTTGAACAAGTTGTTTTTTTATATGAACTTCTTGCAAGCAGATTATATCTAATTTTAATTGTTCTAATTTGTGAATTTTTTCTTTTTTTGATGGCCGAATTCAATCCATTTATATTTATTGTAATCAGTTTCTTTTCTTCCATTGTTCATACTTTATATGTAGGGTTTATTGCTCTCGTAGTTCTTTGCTCTCTTACTTCTTTGAATTCCACCCTTCACCTACTGCTCCCTCCTTAGATGTCTTTTCATCCCATGTTTCCTTATCTCTTGTTTCAACCACCTCCTCTTGAAATTTAACTATTTCCTCCTCTCGTATCCTCTCTTCTTCTTTTCCTTGAAAGTATTCTCCATAAAGTAGTTCTGCTTTCTCTATTGAATCCAATCTATGTTGTTGCTCTTGCCAAGTAAATATGAGACCCTCTATAGTTCACTCCAGGGGTGGGATTCAATTTTTTTACAACTGGTTCTGTGGGCGTGGCTTAGTTGGTGGGTATGGCTTGGTGGTCATGTGACTGGGTGGTCATGTGACTGGGTGGTCATGGCCAACTCGATATCACTCATGTCAAGGGGCGTTTCACCTCGCCTAGCCTCTCATGACAGTGGGGATGCTGCAACGGTGATAAGTGTGAAAAATGGTCATAAGTCACTTTTTTCAGTGCAATTATAATTTTGAATGGTCACTAAATGAACTGTTGTAAGTCAAGGATTACCTGTACAAAAATACAAAAACTTCTTTGCTTTCAAAAGCTACCCTAAACACTAATCATTAGATTAAAAATACCTGCAAGCCAGAGTTACAAATCAGGCAGGGTGCCAGAGCACCTTGAGGAATTAAAATAGTTAAAATGAAATGATAATTATCAGCAGCCAACTCTTGCTCATAGAGTGAAACTCTTTAGCTGAGAGGTTATTTAAGGTCTCGAGAAAAAGCACACCTAGGAAAAGCAATCCATTTGCACCAGTTAAAGATACCAGCTGGTCTCACTCACCTCATAAGATATCCTAAGGAAATCATCCAGATTTAAGAAAAGGTCACATGCCCCCCAGAAAGGCAGTAAAAAAAATCAGTGCCAAGCTTGCATCCTGCCGCTTGGAAGTACACCCCAAAAGGACAGTGCCAAGCTTGTATCCTGCCTCTTGGAAGTATACCCCAAAATGACAGTGCCAGATACCACTAAAGCAGTGAAGGAAGACCCCTTCCCCAGATAGAAAAAGAAACCATGAGGCAGGAAAAAATTCAAACACAATACAAATAATTAAATCACAACAGTAGCTGTTGCTTGTTGAAGCTGAATAGGGAAAATTATCCCATCAATAAACACAGGATTAGAGCTCACCAAGCACAGAATTAACCTTCAGCAAAAATAAGTATTAGACCAAAACTCAGAAAGGGTATGTAAACTCACGTTTGAATATCAATCTTTCTAGCTAGCCAAGAAGCCTTGCTGAATGTCACTCATCTTGGTTCCATGTCATTAAAAGCTTCTTTCTGACAGCTCTGCTTCATTATTCAATTATTTCTTCAAACTGCTGATTGTCCAGGGAAGTATTTCCTCCCAAGAGGAGTGTAAATATCTTAAAACAACCCTTCCCTTTAAGAAAGTCAAGCCCCAGAAGCTCCGGAGACAGGAAGTCTAGGCGTACTGGCAAGAATGTAGTAAGGGTGGAAAAAAACAAAAGGAGATTGCTTCTAACTACTGGTTCTCTGAACTGCTTAGAAAGTTAACAAGGGATTCTATAGAACCGGACAGAACCAGTAGAGTCCCACTCCTCATTCACTCCCTTCTTTATTAAAATTTTTGTCAATAATTGGTATTCTTTTCATATCTCTCACTTTTCTTTATACTTGTTTTAGGACCATAATCTCCTTTCCTTTGTATTTCAGTGGGTCATCTCTTGCACTTTGTAATATTTGTGTTTTGATTGCTTTCTTAGTAAATCTTACATGGACTTCTCTAGGTAGTTTATTTCTCATTGCATATCTTGTAAAGACTCAGTACACTTCATCTATTCCATCCATCATTTTCTCTTTGGATATCTCCAAGACTCCTGCCAGCACTTCTATTATTATTTCTGCAAGATTTTCTCCCTTCTCTTCCTCAATATTTTGAAATCTGAGATAAAAAACTGCCCTGTCCATCTCCCAAGCCAACATTCCAGTTCCTTTGTCCTTTTCCACAACTGACAGTCTGCTGTCAATTTCTCCAATTTTTTTATTTCTCTGGTCACCTTTTTCTTCTATCTTTTGAAATCTTCCTTTTTCATCATCATTTGTTGTATTTTCTCTATTTTATCATCTGTCTTCTCTGTTGTGTTCTATTCTTTATATTGCTTGCATTATCATTTGTAATGTGACCTCCTTTTCTTTCTCCTTCTCTCTCTCTTTCTCCTGCTGCAACATAGTGTGTATTGACCACTGACCACTGACTAGAGAGAAGTTCTAATTACATGCAGATCCAATCAATAGATTAAAAAAATCAAGAAGGGAAAAGAGAGAAAAAATGCCACAGTCTTCAAGTTCTTCTTAACCTCAATCCAACTGAAAAGGGAAAGAAGATTTAAAAGAGTTAAAAATAAAAATAATGATGAAGACCATGAAGAAAATCCAATTCCATAAAAACATATAAAAATTAAAAAAGAATAAAAATGTTTAAAAATGTAAAAGTAATCCACCAATAGTGTTAAAGAGGGAATAGAAAAACCAAAAACCCAAAAAGAACAAAGTTTATATTCTAATACTAAAGCCAAAACCAAATTAAAGGCTTAGAAAAAGGCCGGAAAAATCAGCTCCAGAATGTCCACCAACTATCAAAGTGGAGTGAAAAGAATAGAAAAAAACAACTGAAGTTTAAAAATGTCACAAAGTAAACCACTGCCATCAAACAATGTCCAAGGCACCTATCAAAGTCCAGCAAAATATATCCAAAGTCACAGTGAGTTCTTTTCTTTCAACTTCAATCTCCAGCTGTTTAGTTTATTTTACAAGAGTAGCACCTGCATAAACATTTCTTCAGGGCTCAGCTCTCTATCTTCTCTTGATGTAAACAATCTGTGGTTAGGAAAGTTTCCTCACAGTTCAATCCTTCAGTTCCATCAAAAGGATTTTTTAAAGCCTCTGGGTGGCAGTGTTACTTTACTTCGCTTAACTTTCACTCCTTCTTTACAATGTAACCAAGACAAGAAAAAGTTTCTAATGCAAAAGATTCCCTTTCAAAGAGAAAACAGAAAACTAACAAAGTATCCAATTTCTCCCTTTAAAATAAATATTAGTATTTGTCTTTTATTAATTGTAATTAAAAAGTCTAGCCCAATTAAAAAAATCCTTTTTAAAATGCGATAAAAAAATTATCTAATTAGTTTGACAAAAGGTTTACTTTCGCCACTATTTCCTCTTCAATCTTTTATATTCTTAAATTATTTTCTCTTTTAGGGTGCTTTCTTGTCAAAAAGAAAAAAGTTAAAATCTCACTCAAAGCCGACACACTTTCTTTCTTTCCTCTTTTTCTGTTCTGGAACTGACCCAACCTTTCAGAAGCTTCAATGGGCACTTTCCTTTACAGCCGAATTAGAGAACTTTTCCTGGATCAACCAGGGACTTTGCAGTGTCCCTGGGATCTACAGTCTGGGCTCTCCTCGATCACCATCTCTACAGGACAGTTTAGGTCCAGCTGTGGGGATATCGGCACCAGTCCCGGAGCCCAGAGATCGTTCGTCATACCGTCACGACGTCAGCCCCGCCCTCAAGACATTTGCACTCTTTATGTGGCCCTTTCAAATCTAGCAAGATCAGTGCATATTAATTATAAACGTTACTCAGTATATTTTAATGCTTCTAATTCAGCACCCAATTGAGTTTAATAGCTCATTATTTCAAGTTTTAATATGCTTTAATTACAACTATGAATTGAATACATTTTTTATTAATACATTCGTGTAAATGGTTATAAATTAGAATTTCAGTGAAATGTGAAGCAGTTGTGAGAAAAGGGTTATGCAGGTAAGGATAACAATTACAATATTCAACATATAGTATTTGTTGCATCATCACTACTTTGATAATTAATACCACTTACAGATGAAATGCAAATAATTTTTGCCTTTATTTTTATTTTGAAGAGCGTTACAGAATTCAAAGTGATCAATTAGAAGACCTTTGGCTAATTACAAAAGAACTCACTCTTCGTCTTGAGCAACACTTTGGGAGGCAAAATTGTAAAGACTTTGTATGTACTTTTTCTGGTCCAATCCCTTTACAAGACTATTTTGATATAATTGATCACCATTTTGAGGTATGCTCATAAATATATATTACTTATGACTGTATCAATGTTTATATTTTCTTCACTTGTTGTAATGACTTCTCATTTTTATTAGAATGATTTCAGATTTATTACAAAGAATGCTGTAGTTTTCTAAGAATTTGCTGTTTATTTTTGTTTTCCTGTTAAAATGATCTTTGAGAGCAGGAATGCATACCAAAATACTTGATAAAGTACCTTTTGGATTGCTAAATGGCAAATTAATTATAGAAAACTTTAAAATATTAAATACGTCTGGGGGATAAAATCCCAAGTACCCTTGCTTACTTCTGAAAAAATAAATATGAACTTTTATGTAGTGAGTTTTAACATTTAGCTTTCCTCTTTGTAAAGATATTGTACAATACTACATTTTAAAATGTAATGGTTATTCAAGGAAGGCTGCAATGGTACCTCATAATCTGCTACTGCTATGAAAACCATAACATTATTTTGTATTACCTTGGATTCAACAATTATTTTTAGTTTCAGTAATACCTGGCATTCATTTAGTCCATTAATAGACTTCATGATGAGTGTATAATTTTAAGCTTTCATAATGACAATATAAAAGCAATAATTGGATTTTTGCAGTAAATGTAGCACCATATATTTTGTGTTCTAGAATACCATTAACCCTTTCTTTGATTCCTTAATTATAGCTGCGTTTGAATGCTATGAAGTATGAGCAACTATTAGCTGAAAGAGCCATACAATTTAGAGCTATTGAACGGCGTTTACTGACAAGGTTTAAAGATAAAACTCCGGCTCCACTTCAACATCTGGACACCTTGTTAGAAGGAACATACAGACAGGTCAGTATATCTTCCTTGTTACATTTATCATTAAACAGTAATTTGTTTAACCTACTATTCCCTGCAACTTTCTAGATGATCTGCAATGGTTTTGTTTGATCTTGTAATATAGGATTAGTACTCAGAAGTTTCATGAACTTTGACAGTGCCTCATTCTTTCCAAGCTGGTGATGTGAAAATATTTTATTGTTCAGAACTTGTGTAAACATTTACATATACTGTAAACTGATGGAATAGTTTAACTGTTGTAATATTTACAACAAAACAATCTGAGACTAGCAGTCTCCTTTTACAAATGTGTTTACATTCTGGGTGTTTCAAAGGCTATAAAAGTAATTGAAACCAAACTGGCTGATATTCTCTTGCAATAGATATAGTTTTGATTTTTTTATCTCAGCCATGCATTACTTTAAAAAAGAATCCCATCGGACAGACAGTAGATCTTTCACAGAACATGCTTCGATCTGTCTAAGAAATCCACAGTAAGGTCATAAGAATAGCAACTATGATTCAACAGCATAACAGTCTTATAAAGGAGGCTCTCTAAGTCATTGATATAAGAGTGATTGATGAGTTTGTCTTCTGTGCATATATTTAGTCCATTCTTCAATGTGCTTATCTTATTTGGGGCCTAAATATAACATTAATTATGTAGTGTGTGTGTATGTGTATTCTTCGTTTTAGTTCTCATACTGAAATGATGGGATCTTTTCTAAACTCTTCTTCAATTTATGTTTTCTCCTACATGTGTCCTAATAATTTATGTATATGTATAAAATGTTTAGGATATTGAAGCTCATATAAGCAGTTACTAGAGTTCTTTGTCTTGCTAAAATAGAGAAAGTTTTATGAATAAGATTGAATATGCTAGTTGAAGAAACAAACGGCAAACCATATAGCTTTCACTAAAACAGTCACAAGGAATCTTTTTGCGATCAAGGGTATACTACATTTTAATGCAAGAATGTCTGCTGATTGGCTGTTCACTGTAGTCATTTTCATAAACCCGAATTTTAGGAAGCCGGTGTGGATGCTGCTATACATTCATTGCTTATAAGAATTTGTAGTTATATGCACAATTTAAATAAATCTAATAAGCAATCACTTTTGTGCAGAGGTGGGCTGCACTTTCGTTGACAAGCGGTTTGCTGGTTGTGAGTGCGCACGATTTGGGACTGAAATGCAGCTTCAAACAGGCAGCTAATCAACTCAGGCAGCTCCAGTGAGTACAGCAGGGCGGTGTGGAACTCACCTGGGCAGCCTGGGCGGGGGAAAAGTTAGTTATTTAGGGAAAGCATAGCACAAAGGCGGGTGGGCAGTCCCAGCCAGAGATCACAGCTAAGGATTCGCCCAGATGTCGCCAACCATTCAGCAGCCCACCACTGTTTTTGTGGCTATCTAAAGAGAACTGAATGCTAATTATATTTTACACACAAACATATTTTAGTATATCATTATTAAAACAGTTACTGCCAAGAATGGTTGCGTCCCTATCCTGATTGCAAATCGAATGCCTAAAAAGAACAGGAGTCAGTAGAAACATCAGGTGCTTTATGGAAAGATCAATGGCACAATGGAAGACACAGATGCTGGTCAATGGTGATACATTGGAGAGGTTAATATCAAGAAGAATCTTTCAATAAGACTCACTTGCAGTTGTCATTGCATTGATTTCTTGGTCAACAAGTATTGAACAGTGTCTGAGCAGGGCTATCAAATGTCGAAAACACCTTCAAAACAATCCTATCTACATGGACGAACTGAAGCTGCACGGAAAAGCACCACCTTGTACAAACTTAGCACCCATACCTCTCCTATAAGAATGAAATATTTTAGGAAATATTTAAAAAGGCAGAATATTATATTTCTCTAAAGGAGAAACATGCTCTTGGAGAGCAGTCCCCACCTTTCTTAATAGCCCCAACAGGACTAGGCCAGCCTATTTACAAGACAGAAGGCCTTCAACCTCAGGGTGATGGGATTAGCCCTCACTCAAGATCCAAACTAGGACAAAGCCATTAAGACACAATAGGAATAGGAAATAGGAAAAAATTGTAATGTATAAAGATATTTTAAATGAGAAAGGGGAACTTAAAACTAAACTGGAATTACAAAATGAAGGTGTGGTCCTAGCATGGTGGCCACATTTGCAGATACAATCAAGATATGTGAAAGATGTTAAAATATATGATTTTTATAAAGAACCAACAGCACTTGATGGATACTATTAGGAACAGACAAAAAATTAATAAAGAAAATATATAGTTATTTATTAAGCCTTAAAATGGAAGATGAACAAATGAAAGAAACAGTGATAGTATGGGTGAAAAACTTTGGATATATAATAGAATTAGACAAAAGGCAAAAACTCTGGGATAGAAATTATAAATTGGCAGTGGCAACTACATACAAGGAAAACTTATATAACATATTTTACAGGTGGCATTTGCCACCGGCAAGACTAGCAAAGATGTTTTAAAACATGTCCACCAAATGTTGTTGTTTTTTTTTGAAAAATGGAAATGAACTACACACCAGGCTCTTATTACCATATATGGTGGACATGTCCAAAGGCAAAAAAATTTTGGATGAAAATTTATACATGGCTAGAGAAAATGATAAAACAACATATAGACCTAAAACCAGAAATATTTTTGTTAGTTATACTGCCAGAAAAATATGATAAAGGGAAGGTATATATAATATTACATGTTGTGACAGCAGTGAGAATTGTATTTGCACAATATTGGAAAAATGAGGAAACCCTTGCAGATGAAAATATAATCAGAAAAATATTAGACTCTGCAGAAAGGAATAGGTGAACATTACAGATAAAGGACAAAGACACAGAATACTTTTTAACTTGGGATTTTTTAAATTTAATTTATTTATTTTGTCAATCGCTTACAACGATAAACATAGTTGTGAATACATGAAATGAATACATATAAGAAAAATAAAAGAAACAATAGGACAGGGACGGTAGGCACGTTGGTGCACTTATGCACGCCCCCTACAGACCTCTTAGGAAAGGGTTGAGGTCAATAGTAGACAGATTTGTTTTACCATTGGTTACATAATAAAGGTAGAAATTAGTATTGGAATAGTATCATTATATAAGTAAAGACGGGTGGGATTCAACCGGTGTTACTACCGGTTCGGTGATTTTATGATACACCAGCCATGAAGATCCTCCAGTTGAAGATGTGATTTATGACACACCCGGGGGGAGGGGGGAAGCAGGGCATACGTGCACCATAAATTACATGAGGCAAAGCTGGCTTCATTAGGATAATTAGGAGCCGACATGTTGCTCCTAATAAATAATTGGATTTCTTTTGAAGTTTGGCTCAAGGCTCATGATTTGATTAGGGCTTCCGTCAGAACCCTGATACTGGTCTTTGTCTATTAATTTGTCTACTACTTCAGTGTCTGGTTAATTATCTAATGCCTGCCTTTCCTTCTGGATCCGGAACTCCCACAGATTCTTAGATCTATTATTTTCCACAATCTTTTGTGGAAATTCCTTGATGGCTGGCTGGAGATTTCTGGGAGTTAAAGTCCATACATCTTTCAGCTGAGAGACACTGACCTACCCCTTGTGTTCTATCTACTGTGGTAAATCTCTGCTTCTGTGGATCTGGTGCTTAGTACCTGTTCTTGTGCTGTTATGATCAGTAATCAGTGCTGTCTTTTACACACACCCCATTTCAGGAATTATAAAAATGATGATTTCTCACTCATTACTTTACTAGTAGTAGAAAAAAAATAAGTGGCCATAAATGTCACTTAAAGTTGCCCTAAATACCATTAAAAATACCTGCAAGCCAGAATTACACATCAGGCAGGGTGCCACCACATTGAGGAATTAAAATAGTTAATATGCAATAATTATCAGCAGCCAACTCTTGCTCATAAAATGAAACTCTTTAGCAGAGAGGTCATTTAAACTTTCCAGAAAAAGCACACCTAGGAAAAGCAATCCTTAGATCCATTTGCACTAGTTAAAGATACCAGCTGGTCTCACTCCCCTCACAAGATATCCTAAGGAAATCATCCAGATTTAAGAAAAGGTTACATGCCCCCCAGAAAGGCAGTAAAAAAAATCAGTGCCAAGCTTGCATCCTGCCGCTTGGAAGTACACCCCAAAAGGACAGTGCCAGAAACCACTAAAGCAGTGAAGGAAGACCCCTTCCCCAAATAAAAAAAAGAAACCATGGGGCAGGAAAAAATTCAAACACAATACAAATAATTAAATCACAACAGTAGCTGTTGCTTGTTAAACCAATTACCAGAACAAATAGTCACAGGAACTAGCCAGATTTCTCAACCCAGCTTCTTTTCAGGAACAGAGATTAACCTTTTTCCTTCCAAACAAAGCTGAATAGGGAAAATTATCTCATCAATAAACACAGGATTAAATGTCACCAAGGACAGAATTAAACTTCACCAAAAACCAGTTTCAGACCAAAACTCAGAAAGGGTATGTAAACTCACTTTTGATTGTCAATCTTTCTAGCTAGCCAAGAAGCCTTGCTAATTGTAACTCATCCTGGTTCCTTGTCATTAAAAGCTTCTTTCTGGCAGCTCTGCTTCATCATTCAATTATTTCTTCAAAGTACTGATCCCTTCTGGAAGAACTCCAACAGGGGGGTATTTCCTCCCAACAGCAGTGTAAAAAGCTTAAAACAACCCTTCCCCTTTAAGAAAATACCAGCAAATGGGAACACATTTGGCAAATAAGTTATAAATTAACCCTGTCTGTCGCTTTCAAAGAAAATCTATATAAAATGTCTCATCATTGGCACTTACCCCCTGCGAGATTGGCTAAGATGTACCCTAACTTACCACCTAACTGTTGGAAATGTAATTATGTACAAGGAACTTATTTCCATATGTGGTAGACCTGCCCATGTGCCCAGAAATTCTGGAGGAACATAAGAAATTGGATTTTAAATATGACAAAACAAAAGTTAAAACTTGAACCTGAAATCTTTCTTTTAAGCATGATAAATTTAAAGATGAAAAAAAATATCAATACTTAATTCTGCATATTATTACTGTGGCCAGGATAACTTATGCACAAAATTGGAAATTGATGCCTATCCCTTCAGACGATATGGTAATTTAAAAAAATCATGAATGTGCTGAAATAGATAGCCTAACCAAGTTGTTAAAAAATAAACAAAATAGTGATTGTTATGAAATGTGGAATATCTGGTATGAGTGGATAAAGAAAATGTGACATTTAACACTTCGATAAGTCAAAGAATAGTTAGAAGACGTGTAGTTAATATTAAATGATATAGAGAAACTAAAATGTTGAAAGAACGAAGGAATTATTCTAACAAGATAGATCACTTTAATGAAAAGGATAAAGATTTTAACCACTGCTCAATATATGTTGTAAAATGTATATATGTATATATATGTGTGTGTGTTGGTTTGTTTGTTTTAAATTTATGTTCAATAAATAAAAAATTTAAAATAAAAAAATAAAAAAAAATAAAGTACCAGCAAAGGAAAAAAAAAACCTCCAGAGACAGGAAGTCTAGGCTTACTCCCAAGAATGTAATAAAGGTTAATGGAGAGGCAGTTTCTGTAAGCAGGGCATAAAGATTACGCTAGAAACAACACCAGAATATTTCATTCCTTCCTTCGTTACAGGATTAGTCCTGTAAAGTAGAAAAAAACAAAATATTTCTTCCAACAACCGGTTCTTTGAACTGCTTAGAAAGTTAACAACAGGTTCTAGCAAATAGGTGAGAACTGGTAGAATCCCACCCCTGCTCTGCAAGGATGAAGGACATGATTCATTGTCATTATTTTTCGGGGGTGGGTTCATCTTATTTTTTTCAAGTGCAGGAGGCAGTGAGCATGGGGGCCGACAGGAGTGGGAGCATAGCTACTGTTGACCACACCCTGTCTGTCCCAATGTCTGCTTGCCTGCGGCTGCAGTGGCCCACTGCTGGTGTGCCAGGATCAGTGTAGCTGTAAGCCCAGTGCCTGCAACATCGAATAGGTGTGGAGGCAGGCATTCAGCAGCCCAAAGGCGGCAGGTGAGGTGGCACAGGCTGCCTGGCTCTACCAGCAGGCATTCACGAAGGGGCCCTGGCAGGTCGGAGGTGGTACTGAGGTTTTTAATCTGGGAGCACTCACCCCATGCCAGGCAGGAGCAGCCCAGCAGGGTGGCTGAGAACATTACTGCTAAGAGAACGAAGAGTCCCTGCGAGGCCAGCAGCAGCAAGGGCATCCGCTTGGTGGCCAACACAACACCCGAGATGTAACTTAGCAGCTGGGCCAGCAGACAGGGTAGATGAAGGCCTGGGCGTACCAAGAGGTTTTTAATCTGGGATGATTCACCCCATGCCAAGCAGGAGCAGTCCAGAAGGGTGGCCAAGAGCAGCGCTGTCAGGAGGCAGCCACTTGGCAGCTAGCACAGCACCTGCCACAACCAAGAAGTGTCCCAGCAGCAGCTGGGCCAGCAGGCAGTGTGGGTGAGAATCGCCCTGCTGGCCAGGCACTGAAGTGCCTCCACTGCCGCTGCAGAGGGAGGGAGAGGAAGGGAGAGAGAGAGAGAGAAATCTGATCCAACCTCGGAGAGTTATACCAGGGCTGTCGACAACAGATTAACAGAGTTGGAAGGGACCTTGTAGGTCATCTAATCCAACCCCCCACCTAAGCAGGAGACCCTACACCATTTCTGACAAATGGCAGTCCAATCTCTTCTTGAAAGTCTCAAGTGATGAAGGTCCCACAACTTCTGAAGACAAGCTGTTCTATTGCTTGATTGTTCTCACTGTCAGAAAATTTCTCCTTATTTCCAGGTTAAATCTCTCCTTGTTCAGTTTCCATCTGTTGGAAACTGGTTGTCCACTAAGACTCCAAGATCCCTCTCACAGTTACCGCTATTAAGCCTGGTTTCACCCAATCTATATGTGTAGGTTTGGTTTTTCTTGCCTAAGTGTAGGACTTTACTTTTCTCTACATTGAATTTCATATTTTTAGATAGGGCAGAGTGTTCAAGTCTGTCAAGATCTATCTGGATCTTGAGCCTATCTTCTTTGGTATTAGCTTAGTATCCTGCCAGCTTAGTATCATCTGCAAATTTGGTAAGTTCTCATTCTATTCTCTCACCTAATTTATTTATGAAGATATTGAAGAGTACCTAAGACAGAATCTTGTGGCACCCCAAATCATACTTGTTGAGTATGATTTGTCAGACAATTGTGAATCCATCTGGAGGTAATGCTAGCATCCCCTTTGCAAGCAGAAAAAGCTTTGTCTCCCTCTGGGCGAAAAGTGTGTAGCAGAGCCAGGCAGAGGCAGAGGTGAACTCAACATGCCACCCATTCCGTCCCACCATCTCTTGGCTTGTTTGCAGCCATGCTGAATAGACACCTGCATAGGGCGTTGGGATTGCCTGCCTCCCCAATCTCCCATGCATATGCCTCTGCCTGCTGCTACTGCCACTGCACAAGCCTCCCTGAATCTCCTGTGAATCAGACAACCGTGCAGTGTGTCTGAATTGCCTGCCTTCTCCCCCTTGCTTCTGCCTCCATGTTTAGAATTAATGGTATTTGTGCTTTGCCAAGGGGCCAGCAGGCTGCAGCCAGACATCATCGGCTCCCCACCCACTCACTGTCTCTTCCACGTCCATCCCTCCCGGGGTTATTTTCAGGGTAAGACTTATATTAGACCCAACCCCTCAAAAAACAGGCTAGGACTTATTTTGGGGGTGGGTCTTATTTTGGGGGAAACAAAATATTTCAGATGTGTTTTTCCATATACCTTCAGGTCATTCATGTAAAGAAGATAGGATAGCATGGCAGATATTTTTGATGTTCGATAGCCTGGGTTATTCAATATTGTTGACATAGGAAACATTGCATTGACAAATATAGTAACCAAATCATTCAAATCTAAATGTACTTACCTCTTTATGTTCTAGATAACTAGGGGCTCTCATTTCTGAGACATTTACTCAAATTACATTCTTACCTTGAACTCCAATTTTGTCTCAAGTTCAAAGTGTGATTATGCTGCTGCAGCCATTTTCGCTTCTCAGCTTGCCATAGAACAGGGGTGGGGAGGGAAGATTAGATTAGGAATGCCAGTTTCAAGGAACAACAAGAAATTATCCCATAGGAACCAAAGTCATCTCTAACAATACCCAGACACCTAATTGGATAATGTGACCGGCACTAATTGGAAGGAGGGAAGGAACTATTATTCAACTATGCAAAAACCATGGGAATTAAGTAGAACTGGTTTTGCTTTCAATCTGTGCCAAAATGATGTACTCAATGAAGTTTTGCATAAAGAGATTGGATCATCTTGATAGTGCTTGTTTAGTTGGTTTCATCAGGCTGGGCATTGACATTAAACCAGCTCTACCAAAATCTAAATAACAAACCAAAATTACAGAATCCTGAGCGCCAATAGCCTGTCCAGTCACCTCCAGAAGAGTTGTGAAGACATATGGGAGATTGCTGAAATGAAGCGCAAAAGGGAGCCGGTGGTGAAGCTTGGTATGAGTTTGATAAAGAAAGTTGAGCAACAGGCAATATGGGACGAGGCCATGACAACTGGGGACCTCCACCAGGCAGAGAAAGAAATCTGTCAGAGGGCACTGAAGGTGCCCAAAGCCGAGTTTCCATTGATTTCCTTTAGAATGTCATTTGCCCAAGTACCGAGGTGGAGAGCGAAGAGGGCAACAGAGTGGGAGGAACTGGGGAATGGAGATACCTAACAGCCTGGTGCAGCCCTTCAGTGGAGCAGCTGAGGGAGAAGTTCTTCAGCCTGGAAATGGCAGAGCAGAATGGGCGAATGATGGTGCTGCTGGCTTAAGTGGCCCTGCCAGCCCTGATGCCCTTGTTGCATCTAGGGCCAAGTCCGTTGGCTTCTGTCAGGGCTGCTGGTATCCAGCAAGGGCCCTGCCTTTGCCCAATTCTGGCCCAGAACAAGGAGCTGTAAGACTGCTCTGAGCCACCAGTCTGTCTGCATGCTGCACTAGTTGGCTACCACTGCAGCTGGCGGTGAATGGTGTCCAGCCCTTCCCCTACTCCCCTGGACCCAGCTGGGTTCAGGACACTGGGGTGCTCCCACCCCATGAATTCTTCACCAATGAAAGCTACATTTGACTGAGAAACTAACTTTTTTCCTAAACCAGGTGTGGGCAACCTGGAGTGATAGGCTTTGGCCTACCTCGACAAGGTGACAATGGTAAATGCTATTGTCACTAACATCAAGCAGGAAGCAGCAGATTTGGTGACGGAACTTCACGATGAAGATGCGCCAGAATTAGGGAATCTTGATGCTTTCCTGGCAGAGCTCAGTGCCAGGTTTGAGGATGACACCCAAGTCCAGTTGGCAGAGTCAGAGACGCACACCAACAGGCAAGGAAATCATCCGGTAATGGAGTTTGTGAGTTCTGGAGGATCACAGGCAAACTCAAGCACTAGCCAGATCAGCTGCTGGTCTACCAACATCATCACCTGATGGATTTGTAGCTGGCTGACAAACTGTGCTCAATGAGGAGTCCTTAATGTTACTATATGCACATGGAGAGATGTAAGCAATGGGGTACCACAAGGCTCCATCTTAGGTCCAGTACTCTAAATGATTTAGATGAGGGGATAGAAGGGGAGCTCATCAAATTTGCAGATGACATTTAACTGCCAGGAATAGCCAACACCCTAGAAGACAAGCGAAGGATCCAAAAAGATGTTGACGAAGTTGAACAATGGGCTCTAGCCAACAAAATGAATTTTAATGTGGAGAAAAGCAAAGGTTTACATTTAGGCAGGAAAAATCAATGGTATAAGTACAGATTAGGTGAGACCTGGTTCAAAATACAGTAATTGTGAGTATTCCAGTATTTCAGGGGCTGCCACAAAGAAGAGGCAGTCAAATTATTCTACAAAGCATCAGAGAGCAGGACAAGAAACAAAGATTGGAAACTAATCAAAGAGAGAAGCAACCTGGAATTAAGGAGAAACTTCCTACAGTGAGGACAATTAACCAGTGAAACAGCTTGTTTTCAGAAATTGTGGGCACTCTATCACTGGAGGTTTTTAAGAAGAAACTAGATAGTCACTTATCTGAAATAGTATCGGTTCTCCTGCTTGAGCACGGAGCTGGACTAGAAGATCTCCAAGGTCCCTTCTATTCGATGGTATTTGATTCTATTTTAGAGATGGCTTGAGTCGGGAGTTGTATCACACCTGCTTATCCAGGAAATACCTGACTGGATTAGTGACTGTATCGACTAGCGACGATGGTGGAGCTCGATATAAAAGAAGACAAGAGGCATGGGGGACTGAAAGCCCACCATAAAAGAGCCAGGAGTGGCACCCATTGAGAAGGATACCACTGTCTGCATCGACACCAGCCTTCCAGAAGCCCCAGGTGCAAATCCGGTTTGTGCTTCCAGTGTGGCCAGGAAGTCTAGCAAATAGCTGTATGTCTGGCACCAGCCCTCAAGGCGACTTTAAAAGCTCCAGCCCCTCCCAAACATAAAACTCTCCAAAACTATGTCAGAGAAACAGAAAAGAGAGTTAATGATAGACTAGATTCCCAGATCACAAAGAAAATGAAATACTTGGGGATTCAATTAATGGCTAGATGTGGAACGATTAAGGAAGATAACTATTATAAATTGAAACAACAAATTAAGTCAGATTTGGAAAAAATGGGCTAACATGCAACATGTCCTGTTCTGCCTGCTGCAATACAAAAGCAATCAGGAGGTAATGAACACAATCGTTCCTATGAAGCAGCGAGTGGCACAAGACAGCAGGTGAGAAAAAAGCTGTCAGATTCCAGATTGCATTGACAGGAACTATGAACCAATGAGGGAACTATGAACCAATACCTGGTTTGGAGCCCATTGGGGGGAGGAAGCTAACCTTGAGGGGATAAGTTACATGTCCCTAGCAGCCTGTGAGTACAGATTCTGAAACGGAACCATGATACCAAGCAAGCTGGCCACTTTGGATTCTTAATGACTTTACATTTGCCAAATGATAAGTTTGGTGGCCAGGAATGAAGAAGGACATAGAGAACTATGTAAAGAGTTGTACAGTGTGTATGGCTATGAAAAAAAGACTGGGGGAGAGTCCAGGGTGGTTTGCAACAAGTGGTGGAGCCAATCCTACCTTGGGAAGAAATAAACATGGATTTTATAGTTGAACTCTCAGAAAGTGGGAAAAATACTGTAATTTGGACAGTAATTGATTTGTTCTCCAAGCAAGCTCACTTCATAGCTTGCTCAAGCCTCCCATCAGTCCAGAGATTGGCTAAGTTGTTCCTGCAGCACATCTACCAGCTACAAAGGGTGCTGAAATGAATTATCAGGGGGGTCCAAATCAAAGTCAAATTTTGGAGGAAGTTCATAAAGCTGATAGATCATCCCAGGTACTCAGCTCAGCTTTTCATCCAAGTACGAATGGGGCCTCTGAACGTACTAACGAAATGGTGGAACAATACCTGCATTGCTATGTCAACCATCTAACTGGACAGAAATCCTGCTATTTGCTGAAGTGGCCTACAATAAGGCTGTACATAGCAGAATGGGACCTATTCCTTTTAAGTAGCAATGGGGATAGAATTTGTGCCCATGCCAGAATACCCTAGGGGACCCCCCTTGTCAGTAAGTTTGACTAAATGGGTAGGTTTCTTCGCAAGTGCCTGGGGAAACGTGAAGAAAGCATTACTCGTCTCCTGTCATGGACAGACCATTATCTCCTTCGGCTGATCTTCCATTATCCCACTCCCCGCTGCTGGGAGGCGGAACCGACGAGGTGGTTCCGCCCCAGATGCCTGATGGACCCCGAACGGTTCCTGATGGCACTTGGACCATTACCTACCTACCTGACCCACAACTCGGCTGAGGCCCTAGCGGACGCCTGGCAACAGGCTGCCTCTGGGGCACTCGACCGGGTTGTCCCCTTGTGGCCCTTAACCTGGTGCAGATCCCGGCCAGCTCCCTGGTTTACCACAGAGCTGCGGGAAATGAAGCATTGGAGGAGGGCCTAGAGAGCAGTTGGAGGTCCACCTGGTCCGAATCCGACCGATCCCAGTTGAGGTCCTTCTCAAGGACCTATCTGGCAGCGATGGGAGCCGTGAAGAGGTCTTACTTCTCTGCTCTCATTGCATCTGCAGATAATCACCCGGCCGCCCTGTTCAGGGTCACGCGCTCCCTCCTTGAACAGGAGGTGGGGGGGACCCTTTGCAGGAGCGGCCCAAGGAGTTTGGCCAACATCTGCTGGATAAGATGCTTCGGATCGGGCGGTTTGGACACCAACTGGCTTGAGTCGGACACGGAGGCGACGACAAGTCTTGTTGATGTCATTTGGGATGAGTTTGACCCTGTTACCTCAGACACGGTGGACAAGATTATGTGGCGGCTGTGCCTCCATGTGTTTATTGGACCCGTGTCCCTCCTGGCTGGTATATTCTGCCCGGGAGGGTACATGTGTCTGGCTCCAGGCAGTTACCAATGCTTCATTGCGGGAGGGGTTCTTCCCTACTGCCTTGAAAGAGGCGGTGGTGAGGGCCCTCCTTAAGAAGCCTGCCCTGGACCCAGCCAATTTGAACAACTTTCGTCCCATCTCCAGCCTTCGCTTTTTAGCATAGGTTGTGGAGAGCGTGGTGGCCCAACAGCTCCCGGCTTTCCTGGAGGAAACTGAGTACCTCGATCCATTTTAATCGGGCTTCAGGCCCGGTTACAGCGCGGAGACAGCATTGGTCACGCTGATGGATGATCTCTGGAGGGCTCGGGATAGGGGATGTTCCTCTATCCTGGTCCTATTAGATCTCTCGGCAGCTTTTGATACCATCGACCATGGTATCTTATTGCGGCGTCTTCGGGAGCTGGGAATGGGAGGCACCGTTTTACAGTGGTTCTCCTACCTCTCGGGACGCACGCAGTCAGTGTTGACGGGGGGCAGAGATGGACCCCGAGGTCCCTCACTTGTGGGGTGCCTCAGGGGTTGGTTCTTTCTCCCCTCCTGTTCAACATCTACATGAAGCCGCTGGGCAAGATCATCCACAGTTTCGGGGTGAGGTATCATCAATATGCTGATGATACCCAGCTTTTCATCTCCACCCCGGACCATCTCAGTGATGCCCTCCCGTGATGTCCCGGTGCCTGGAGGCGGTACGGATCTGGATGGGGAGGAACAGGATCCAGCTCAACCCAGACAAGACTGAGTGGCTGTGCATACTGGCATCTCGGGTCCAAGAAATTCCATCTTTAGTCATGGGGGGAGTGGTGTTGCCCCCCGTGGATAGGGCGTGCAACTTGGGTGTCCTCCTGGACGCATGGCTCAATATGGAGGAGCAGGTGGGAGCCGTTGCCAGGGCGGCTTTTGCCCAGATTCGCCTGGTGCACCAGTTGCGCCCCTACTTGGACCGAGATTCCCTACGCACGGTCACCCATGCGCTCATTGCCTCCCGTCTTGACTACTGCAATGCTCTCTATTTGGGGCTGCCCTTGTGGACTATACGGAGGCTTCAGCTGGTGCAAAATGTGGCTGCGTGGGCGGTGATGGGAGCAGCCCAATTCTCCCATCTGACACCCCTCCTGCACGGTCTGCATTGGTTGCCGGTTGCCCTCCGTGTGAGATTCAAGGTGCTGGTGTTAACCTATAAAACTCTTCATGGCTTGGGTCCGGGGTACTTGCAGGAGCACCTCCTACCAGCATCGAGGTCCAATTGCCCAGTACGCTCCCACAGGCAGGTCCTCCTGGGGGTGCCATAGGCCAGATAATGTCGGTTGGCAGTCCCCCAGGGGAGGGCCTTCTCTGTAGAGGCGCCCACCCTCTGAAACCAACTGCCCCTGGGGCTGCGATTGGCCCCTGACCTATGTTCCTTGCACCACGATCTAAAGACCTGGCTGTTTTTACAGACTGGCCTGGATTGAGAGGGATTGGGGATTTTAAATGGGGTATTTTAGTATTTTATAATATATTTGGATTGGATAAGATTTTGGATGATGTTTTTATGTATTTTGTATATATATATCTCTGTGTGAGCTGCCACGAGTCCTCCCCGGAGATGGGGTGGCATATAAATCCAAATATAATAATAATAATTAGCTAAAGCAACTGAGGGTCAAAAAAATCCAGGCAGACAAGAAGCAATTGCCCCAAGAAAAATTCTATATAGGGGACAAAATGTATCTGTCTACAAAATATCTTAAATTAAGGCTACCCTGGTCATAAACCCAGTCACAGTGGAACTCAAGCTACCCTGAATATTGGGAAAAGTGCACCCAGTATTTCATTGTAGTTTGCTTAAGCCAGTGGTGGGATCCAGGCTAAGACCAATGGTGAAAGAGGCTTCAGGTCCCATAATAGTGGGGGGTGAAAAGCATTATGAAGTTAAACAAGTATTGGATTCAGACTATATAAGGGGAAACTCCAGTAGTTAGTACAATGGAAGGATTGCTCAATGTCAGAAGCATGGTGGGTTAAAGCCCAGAATATGAAGGCGATCTGGGTCATAAGGAGATTCCATGAAAAATATTCCAAAAATGCTGGGCCCCCTTCCTAGTGGGGTTGGGGAGCCCTGACATAATTAATATGGGTCAGGTTCCAGTCCGACAACGTCTATGACAATGGGTTTACTATTTTCCAGGTACCTTCTATATGCCAGGAGAGTCCAACTGTTAAGTTCAAAGTTTGATTATGCTGTTACAGCCATTTTTGCTTCTTAGCTTGCCATAAAATTTGAGTGGGGGAGAGGAGGAAAGATTAGGTTTGGAGTTCCAGGCGACAGCAAGAATTCATCCCGTGGGAACCAAGGTCATCTAACCAGATGGTTGACAAAGACTTGGACAGGTTTCTGTAACAATACCCAGACACCTAATTGGACAATGTGACCTGCACATTGAGAAGGAGGGAAGGGACTATTCTTTAACTATGCGAAAAACATGGGAATTAAGTGGAACTGGTTTTGCTTTCAGTATGTGCCGAAATGATGTACTCAATAAAGTTTTGCATAAAGAGATTGGATCGTCTCAATAGTGCTTGCAGGCTTGGTTTGGGTTTGCCAGTCAGGACGTTGACATTTTGCTTATTAGATCATTGTCTAGATTGTGGCTCTTTCTCCTGTCTCTCAAGCTTATTGTGATGGATTGTATCAAAGAAGGGGTGGTAATGTGATAGTGTATTAGATTATAGTGAAGTGGCAATTTTCCAGGAAGGAGGGAGCCCATTTCAAGGAGCAGGAGAAGACAAAAGAAAGCACAACTTGGAGCTGGAATCGAGATATTGGAAAAGATTTAAGATAGCCAGTACCTAAAGTCACCCAAGATATATCTGTTAGGGTGAGTGTAGTATAGGTTTAGCCTGGCAAGATTTGTCTGTTGGATATAAGCAGATAAAATACTGAACTTTTGATCTATGTTGTCCTTGGGCAGAGCCTGACAGTTATACTTATATCCATCAATGTTAGAACATAACCCTTTTCTTGATAAATTATAACCATATTTGATGTTGATGCCACTACCAAATGAACCATATCCAACACATGATATTTAATGGGTCTATGTTCACATGGAGGAAAATATAAAGTAGGGATTCCAAAATTTTATCCTGGCCCCAGTACTCTTTATCATCTAACATAAGATATTGGGAGGGGAGAATTAAAGTGATGTTCAGAAAATTTGGCAGGCCCAAAGCAGATGACGAGCAGGTAGTTGATATTTCAGAAGACAACTTAAGATTTCGAAAGATCTTGATAAGTTTGAACTGGATCCCTCCAATAAAATGTTGTTCAGTGGTGAGAAATGTAAAGTTCTGCATTTAGGCAGAAAAAGCCACTAGCCAACTTAACAATAATACTTGCAAGAAAGATCTGGGAATTTTTGTAGACCACAGATTAAACATTAGCCAGCAATGTGCTATAATTGCCAAAAGAACCAATGTAGTTTTGGATTGAATCAGTAGTACCGTGTTTCCTCAAAAATATGACCTACCCCAAAATAAGCCCTAATGGTGTCATCAGCGGAGGGTGGGATGGTGGGCATGGACAGCTGATGTTGTTCACATTGGGGGCTGGGGGAGGAAGATTTCTTCCAAAAAAAAAACCCCTTACTTTCTTTTCTCCCTGAGCAATTGCCTCTTGGCTCTTTCAGCAAAAGCAGAAGGGGCTGAAAGGGAAGAAGCTGTCCGTTCTTCCCTGGATTGATTTCAAAAGTTGTTGCCAGCCCCAAAGCCTGGCTGCTTGCCCTGCCGCACCTGCTGCTTATTGGGGGCCTGATGGCACCTGGGCCAGGCTGCTCTTCAGCCAGGCAAAGAAGCAGTGGCAGGAGTGGCTCCCCACAATGTCTATGCTGCTGTTGCGCAACCTGCCACTGTGCTGCCTGACCCCAGTTCTGGCTGCTGCCCTGCTGCTGCTCTCATGGCACCTCCGGCCAAACTCTCAGTCCGCCCTGGCCTTTGCAAGCCCAGCTGCTGGCCCTGCTGCTGCTGGGACACTTTTCAGCCATGGCAGGTGCCATACTGGCTGTGGAGCAGCTGCCTATACTGCTGCTGACCTCAAGGGGGCTCTTCGCTCTCCTGGTTGGATGGCTCCTGCCTGGCACAGAGCAAGTCGCCTCAGATCTATGACTTTAGGAGAATAAGGCTAGCCTGTATCACCTGACTATGTGTCCGGGGGTGCATGTGTGTGACTGGCATCAGAAAAGAAGCTCCAAGTGTCCACCGCCTTTCATCCCAAGCTGGAAGAGCCACACAGTGAGGGACTGCCAGTCAGTCTGCTCTGCAAACAACACCTTCACTGGCTTTTCACCTTCAGTTGTGCCACCATCATTCTGGGAGAGAGTGTGTGAGCCAGCCAAAAAGCCCTGCCTTCAGCACATTCACACCAACATGCCCTGGACACCTTCGATGTCTACCTCACCTGTGGTTGCTCTGCTGTGCCTCACCTTTTTCCCAGCCCAGTGTGCTCTTTCAGTTGGAAATTTGATCACGCCAGCCAAAAAAACCTGCCTTTGGCACACTTGCACCAACATGTGTGCACCATTATTTCGTGTATTGTCAAGATTTGTGCCAAGGGAGGTCTGCGCTTTCTCCTTCCATTCTTCCCTCCCCTCCAGCTGCTCCACCTCAGCTTACACAGACAACCATCCGCCAGGGCTGGAGGGTCCCTCATGGGGCGTGATCGAACTTCCAACCCCAGCGTGCTGTTACCAGTTATGACAGCACTGTACAAGGGGGATTTACGATCAATCCTCGAGCTTTTAGTCATCAAGCATTCTGCAGTCACATGATCATCATTTGTGATTTTTCCTGCTGATAAATCCTTGGAGGAAGACAAATGGAGGCATGTCACACATAGAAGGAAACACAATAATCAAAGAAAGAAGCAGCACATATCTAACAAACCCTGCTGCCCAATCTAACCCAATCAGAAGCATCTCCATTAAAACTGAGCAACATATTTCTCCCCCCAGTTGAAAATACTCAGACCCACAACGTCCCCTTCAAAGAAAACATGCCAAAAAAAAGGCATCATCCAACATCTCTAAAAAAAGTCACATCAAACTCACCTGGGATAAACAGAAAAGCACCCCAGAATGAACCCCCTAAAAAGGAATGTATTTGTGATAGGAGATTCTATTCTCAAAGGAACAGAACCAGCCATCTGCATACTGGACATGCATTCTAGGGAGGTATGTTTTTTTTTTTAATTACATTTATATGCCGCCCTTCTCCGAAGACTCAGGGCGGCTTACAATTTCTGGGATACAACCCAGTGTGCTTAGCAATAGCCTTCATTCCATTGTATATGCCTGCTTATTACTAAGCGGCATTTTTACAAGGTCAGCTAATTGTTGTCTCCCTGGAGCAAAAATCAAAGATTTGGCTGAGAACCTAACCAAAATAATTAGGCTTATAGACTACTACCCTTTCCTACTACTACATCTAGGGATGAATGACACAAAAAAGGACTTGAAAACAATATTGAGTGATTATGAGCAGCTAGGCAAGAAAGTAAAGGACTTAGATGATCAAGTAGTTTTTTTCATCTATACTGCCAACGAAAGGACAACATCCAGTAAGAGAACAGAGAATTTTAGAAGTGAACTATTGGCTAAAGGGTTGGTGTCACCAAAAAAACTTTGGATTCCTGTACCACAGTCTATATAATCTCCATGATGGGCTTCAAGGGATGGGTTGTACCTCACAAAGAGTGGGAAGAATGTTTTCAGAAAGTGACTGGCTCAACTTATCAGGAGGGCTTTAAACTAAAATTGAGGGGGGGTGGTGACCAATCCTTAGGATCTTTAGGACCTAATGCCAAGCAAAAAACCCTAGAAAGGAAGTCAAATAATGTATAAGGAGGGATGGGAAGAAAGACAAACACAAACACCAAAAAGGAGACATAGGAAGCGTACCCAGAGTCAGACATAAAGATCTCAAGTGCCTATATACAAATGCACAAAGTCTGGGGGTAAAACAGGGTGAACTTAAACTATTAATACATGAAGGTAGATATGATATAGTTGGAATAACAGAAACCTGGTGGGATGAAACCCATGACTGGAGCATACTGATAGAAGGATACAAACTCTTCTAAAAAAATCAAACCCCATGGAAGAGGAGCTGGAGTTGCACTGTATATAAAGGACCACTATATTGCTACAGATATGCATGAAACTAAAGATGAAAACCTCCTTTATATTGGGTCAATATAAAATAAAAAAGAATGACATGGTCATAGGTGTATATTATAGGCCACCTAATCAAGCAGAAAAAATAGTTGTCCTTTTTACCAACCAACTAACAAACATATATAGAAAACACACTACAATAGTAATAGGGGACTTCAATTACCTTGATATCAATTGGAAAACTAATTATGCACCAAGTGAGAAATGACATAGGTTCCTAACCAACCTAGCTGACAGCTTTGTTGTCCAAAAGGTAGAGAATGGAACTAGATCCATACTGGACTTAATTATTACAAACAGAGAAGAAGTGATAGAGGGAGTTGAACCTGTAGGAACCTTGGATGAGAGTGACCATGTCATACCTTGGATGAGAGTGACCATGTTATAATTCAACATAACACAAACACAAGCAAAAGAACATAATGACACCAGACTCTTAGATTTTAAACTCAGAGAGAACTTGGGAAAGATTCTTTGGATGAAAATCCTAAAGGGGAAAACAACTAGGAATCTTTGGAAACTCTAAAAAGTACGGTCAAAAAAGCCCAGACCAGCCATCTTCAAAAAAAAGGGGGAAAAAACCAGATCCACGGAACTACAGACCAATCAGCCTAACATCAACATCCAGGAAGATACTGGAAAAGATAATTTTAAAAAAATCAGATCTGCAACATCTAGAAAAAACTAAAGTAATAACTAGCAGTCAGCATGGGTTTGTTAAAAACAGATCATGCCAAACCAATCTTATTTCATTCTTCAACATAGTGACTAAATTATAGACCAGCGAAATACTGTGGACATAATATATTTAGATTTCAGTAAGGCATTTGACAAAGTAGACCACAACCTACTTCTTGGTAAGCTAGAAAAACGTGGGATAGATAGCATCACCACCAGATGGATTCACAACTGGCTGGCAAACTGTACTCAATGGGTAGTCCTTAATGGGTCTAAGTCTACATAGAGGGAAGTAAGCAGTGGGGCGCCACAAGGTCCCATCTTAGGCCCATTACTCTTCAAAATCTTCATTAATGTCTTAAATGAGGACATAGAAGGGGAATGTACCAAATTGCAGATGATACTAAGCTGGCAGGAATAGCTAATACCCAAGAAGATAAACTCAAGATCCAGATGGATCTTGACAGACTCGAACACTGGGCTGTATCTAACAAAATGAAATTCAGTGTAGAGAAAAGTAAAGTCCTACACTTAGGCAAGAAAAAAACCAAAAGTGTACATATAGACTGGGTGAAACCAGGCTTAATAGCAGTAACTGTGAGAGGGATCTTGGAGTCTTAGTGGACAACCAACTAAATATGAGCCAGCAGTTGCAAAAGCAGCCAAAAAAGCTAATGCAATCCTAATTTCATTAACAGAGGGATACAATCAAGATCAAGTCAGGTACTAATACCATTCTATAAATCCTTAATAAAACCACACCTCGAGTACTGCATCCAGGTTTGGTCACCACACCATAAAAAAGATGTTGAAGCTCTAGAAAAAGTGCAGAGAAGTGCAACCAGGATGATTAGGCGACTGGAGACTATAACATGTGAGAAACGGTTACAGGAATTGGGCATGGCTAATCTAGTGAAGAGAAGGACCAAGGGAGACATGATAGCAGTGTTCCAAAATTTGAGGGGTTGCCACAGAGATGAAGGGGTCAAGCTATTTTCTAAAGCACATGAAGGCCAGACAAATAATAATGAATGGAAAATGAACAAGGAGAGATTTAACCTGGAAATAAGGAGAAACTTTCTAACAGTGAGAACAATCAACCAATGGAATAGCTTGCCCTCAGAAATTGTGGGAGCGTCATCACTTGAGTCTTTCAAGAAGAGTTTGGACTGCCATTTGTCAGAAATGGTGTAGGGTGTCCCACTGAGGTAGGGGGTTGGTCTAGATCAGCGTTCACCAACCAGTGGGCTGCAGCCCACTGGTGGTCCGCAAGAAAATTTTGGTGGTCCTCAGAGAAATGTCATCCCCAGCGCATCCCCCAAATCAATTAATCCAGGTTGCACAGGAACACAAGGCTGCGCCACCTACATGGCCCGCCCTCCCGTCACACTCATTCCTTACATGGCAAACTTGCCTGCTAAGTTGCTATTTTTCCTTTTTCCGACCATCTGCTATTCTGCTGTGCTGGGAGATTTAGATTATTGGATTTCTTGCTTTCTACCTAATCTTTAGATCTTCGGCTCTGCTTTTAAGCCGAACCTTCCTTAGGACTGAAGCAGTGCAGACTCAGCTAGCTGATGGCAGAAACACAGATCTCTAAAAGAATCTGTGATTCTGTGAGCAACTCAATCTGCCTGCCTGCTTTGCCTGATTTTGGGTAAAAGTTGCTCTCTCTCTCTCTCTCTCTCTCTCTCTCTCTCTCTCTATATATATATATATATATATATATATATATATATATAAATAAATTCAATATTTACGTACATGGTGTGTTGTGAGTTAATTTTGTGAGTTTGCTTGCTAGCAAATTTTATGTGACAGGCTCAGGTAGCCAACCTCACAGATCTCTGAATGAATCTGTGATTCTGTGAGCAACTCAATCGCCTGCCTGCTTTGCCTGATTTTGGGTTAAAGTTGCTCTTTTTTTATAAAAAAGTTCAATGTTTATATAAATATTTATAATATTTACATACAAGCCATGCCCAGCCAATCACATGACCACCAAGCTACACCCACCAGAACCGTTTGTTAAGAAATTTGAATCCCACCCGTGTGGGGGGGGGGGGAGAGAGAGGGAGAGAGAGGTTAGATCTCTCTCTCTCCCACCAACGTCAGCAAGCCACCATCTGTCAAAATTCATATTATTGGTCCCCGGGATTTAAAATTATGAGTTTGGTGGTCCCTGAGGTCCAAAAGGTTGACGACCCCTGGACGAGATGACCTACAAGGTCCCTTCCAACTCTGATTATCTGTATCTATTCCTGCCAGCTTCCCACAAGCAAAGTCAATGGAGAAGGTAGTAAGAGATTGTAAGTTGTCCCTGTTTCCTCCACTTTTTCTCCCAGTGATTTTCTGGTGGCAAGTGGATCTTAGATTCTGTAGTACCTGCTTGGGCATCATTTTTGCCCATATGTAATCCAAGCCACATGCCTATCTGCATTTGCACCTATTTGTAGCAGCTGCCTGCACTCACTATTAAGCTGAAGTCATGCAAGCTCCATTTCTGTAGAGTTTCGATAAAAGATTGGACAGTTATTTGTCCAGGATGATATGTGGCTTTCTGAACTAAATGACCTCCAAAATCATTTCCAGCCGTATGATTCAAGACACATGATATGGCATTCAGATCTGAGGATAGGATTTGGTATAACAAGGCAAGAGCGGAACTGAGACGGGGCATCAAGGAGGCAAAAAAGGACTATAAAGGAAAGATTGAGGACTACTTCACAAATAATAATCCACAACGGGCTTGGCAGGGAATTAAAGACATCACTAATTACAGGGGCAGCAACCCCATATTGATCAATAAGGATGCATCACTGGCAGAAGAATTGAACTGCTTCTTTGCCCGATTCGAACTGAATAGGTCTTCGAACACACTGCCTCTACAAACCACTGGTACTCAACTGTTCACAGTACAAGAGTATGATGTGAAGCAGGTGCTCAGAGCAGTGAATGCGAAAAAGGCCGCTGGACCTGATGGGGTACCTGGGAAGGTACTCAAAGCATGTGCTGATCAGCTCGCAGGTGTGTTTACAAATATTTTTAACCTTTCTCTTACACATGCCATTGTTCCATCTTGTCTCAAAACTTCCATTATTATTCCAGTTTGCAAAAAGCCTTCTCCTGATACTTTAAATGACTATAGACCAGTAGCTCTCACACCCATAATTATGAAGTGTTTTGAAAGACTGGTCTTAAAATATATACAGGATTGCCTCCCATCAAACCTTGACCCATACTAGTTTGCCTATCGGAATCACAGAGCCACGAAGGATGCTATTGCCATGGCTCTCCACATTGCACTGAACCATCTGGAGCATAGTGGGAGCTATGTAAGGATGCTTTTCGTTGATTACAGCTCAGCTTTTAATACCATCATTCCGGATATACTGATTAAGAAGTTGCTAGAAATGGGCCTCTCCTCTAACATCTGCTGTTGGATAAAGGACTTTCTTACTAACAGACCCCAAACTGTTAGGATTGGCAGCTATTTTTCCTCCACTCTTGCTCTCAGCACTGGCTCTCCACAGGGTTGTGTGCTGAGCCCCCTTTTGTATTCACTCTATACCTACGACTGCACTCCCTCTTGTCCCACTAACTCTATAATAAAATCTGCAGACGACACCATGTTGGTGGGACTCATATCAGGAGAAGACGAGGCGGCCTATAGGTCAGAGTTCTCAGACTGGTCTTGTGGGACAAGAATCATAACCTCGCCCTGAACAACAAAAAGACCAAAGAATTGATTAAAGACTTCAGACGATGCAAAGCAGAGCCTCTCCCACTATATATCAATGGAGATTGCGTGGAAAGAGTTCATAGTTTTAAATTTCTAGGAACTCATATTTCTGACAACCTTATTTGGTCGGTCCACACTATGGCCACTGCAAAGAAGGCCCATAGCGCCTGCACTTTCTGAGGCTGCTGAAAAAGAGTGGTATAGGTGAAAAGTTGCTGGTTACTTTTTACCGTTCTACCATTGAGAGAATTTTGGCATACTGTGTAATGATGTGGTATGCTGGATGCTCAGTAGTGGATAAGAAGATGCTCCAGAGAGTTATAAACACAGCACAAAAAATCATCGGTTGCTCTCTTTCTTCTTTGGAAGAGATTACGAAGACCAGACTCCTCTCTAGAACACTAAAAATCTCCACAGACCATTCTCATCCTGGTCATTCATATTTCAAAATGTTACCATCAGGGAGACGTTATAAGTGTCTTAAAATGAGGACTAATAGACTGAGAAACAGTTTCTTTTCCAAAGCAATAATTGTCTTGAATCAAACAATGCATATGTGATTTAGCCCTATGTATATAGTGGCATTTTAAAACTATCTAACTTACTATATGTTTTAGACTAGGTTGTTGTTATTATTATTATTATTATTATTATTATTATTATTATTATTAAATACTCTATAGTGTGATTGTGATGTGGTGTTTGGGGCACTGCTGGAGTAGCTTTCAAATTTCATTGTATTTGTAGAATGCAGTGACAATAAAGGTATTCTATTCTATTCTATTCTATGGATTCTGCTTTTAATGCAAATCAACTTACTTTTTATATTTTTCCTGTTGCAATTTTAAAAAGAAAAATTGGATCAATATAATATTAACCTTACTACACAAATTTTCATTAGCTTTCACATGCAATTGTTTTGTCAATAGTTTTATAAAATATAAGGAAAGATTAATTCATGCTATTTGCTATAACATCTGGTTCATGAAGAATCCCCAAATTCACTGCTGACAGAACCCATGGAAGAATTACTTTATACTCTTGATCTGTAAAGTTGAGCTAGTTAGTTTTTGAACTGCTTGGAGAATCCCATTTCTAGATTTATGTAATATAAATAATGTGTTTATAAAAAAGGATCTTTGATTTTTTTTTAACCCATTTATTCAGAATATTTCTAATTACATTTTTCCACTGATATTAGAATATTAGGACAAAGTATTATGTGAATTTATTTTTTTAAATGTAGCATTGCCATCCAGCACACCTTCAAATTCCTTTCAGAGTTTGGTGTGCCAGTAGTTATACTTGTACCATCAACATATGCATATTAATAAAACCAAGTAATGTGATAGTTTACATAAATTAATATATGTTTTTGAGGATATATGTTTTTTTTAAAATTGGTAACAGGCTTTATATAGAAATAACAAGTGATATTTAAATGGATGCTTATAGTTTATTAAGGGCTATTCTATTATATTTTTTTACTGAGAATCAGCTTCAATAATATAGAAACTCTACAGATTCTATTCTGTTGATTGCAATGACATGTTAATTGACTGCCATGTGGATTTTAAGATGGCAAAGACAAAAAGGTTTATGTTTTTAAAAATGAAAGTTCATCAGATTTTTCTTAAGAAAACTAATTATTAGCCAAAAGCAATGTTAATGTTCAGTATTCAGGAATGCTACCTAACAGAAGTTTATAATTTTTGTAGGTAATAGCTCTAGCAGATGCAGCTGAAGAAAACCAAGCCATTATGTTCCAGGCATTCACAAAATTAAAAAGTGCCACCCAGCTGCTAATCCTGCTGATTAGTCTATGGCAAAAACTGAGTGTTGACCAAGTTGCTATTCTGGAAGCTACATTTCTGCCATTAACACAGAATACTCAAGAGTTGGTAAGAGTGTGCTTTATTTTTAAACCACAAAAAATATTACAGTTATAAGGGATGGTTTTTCATTTAATTTTCTTTCCTGAATGGAATTTTGAATTAATGTTCTACTTGAATCAGAGTGCCTTTTATGTTATTGAAGGGCAGTGAACTGCTTCAGCCAACACATTTGGAGTGCATTATTAAAGAGCAACAAAAACACATTCAGAACATACTGTTTCCTCCATTGTATTCACTTTCATTTATATGAAAAGCTTTAATTTCTTTGCAGTGTCCAAGATAAAAATGTATAATGTCTGCCTTGTGGACATAAATTGTGGGCTTATGCTTAGTGGGATAAATTCTTGTTTTTCAGGGAACAAGTCTATTTTGAAAAGCCAAAATTACAGAGATAAAGAAGCTTAAAGAACTATAGAAACATGTAGACAAGACCTTTCAATTATAGCAAGGGTGTCAAACTCGCATTGTCACAATGGCATCATGTAACATATCGGGGCTTTTTTCCCCTTCGCTAAACTGGCAGGGCCATCATGTGACACGTCCAGCCCACGGCCCACGAGTTTAATAGCCCTAAATTATAGTACCTTCATTGTACTTTCAAGATTATAGAGTTTTTCTTAACCTATATAAAACACTATTACTTGGCTTACCAACTTTCTCTCACATCACTACAAATCGTCTAGGTACAGCATCCAGATTAGGAAACATTCTACAGATAATAATTCTGTACATTAATTGGGGTCTTCTGACCAATTCCCTATCCAAGCTTTTTTTTTAACCTCACGTCAGCAGCTTTCTATCACCTACCACCTCAGCTGCCATTTCCTTCATGATCATTGACTGTTGCTGTATAGATCAGGGGCATTAAACTCAATTTCATTGAGGACTGCATCAGGGCTGGTGGTTTACCTCGGGGGGCCGGGAGGTGTGTGGCCGACTGGGTGGGCATGACAGCTTAAAGCCACTCACTGAGCATGGCTGACTGGATGGGGATGGCTAGCTGGGTGGGTGTGGCCAACTGGGTGGGCATGGCCAGCTTGATGCCACTCCCCAAACTACTGGCATGTTTCCGCTTCGCATTTGGTAGACCAGGCTGAAGCCACGCTGTCCCGATGCTTCCCCTTCGCATTGGGTAGATCAGGCTGAAAACATGCTGTCCCATTGTTTCTTCTTTGCATTGGGTAGACCAGCCGAAGCCAGGCAAGTAGACCGGGCTGAAGCCACGCAGGCCAGCCCCTTAAATTTTCCAGAACGGCCCTGTGGGCTGGATTCGACCACATCATGGGCCACATCTGGCCCACCAGCCTTTAGTTTGACACCCCTGCTAAAGATAAACCTTACTTAAAGTCACAGCCATGCTGAAAAAATAAGTCTGTGACCAAGGTATGCATTTACAACTTTTACAGCATCTGTGTCTGTAACATCTTTACCATAATATTTAGAACATCTATTGTCTTGTGTGTCAGTATTCCCACCCCACAGCAAAGAGATTACTTAAAACATGCAATCTTTTTCTCACCTGCTTTTCTCCATAGTTCAGCACTTCCCTAAAAGACACTGACCACAAGTTAAGCTCAGCTGTTTGACCTTAATTAGTAGTTTACAACTGCTGCCTGGAGCTGACAAGTCTTTAATCATTTTCACACTTTGACTTTTGTTTGCTTCCTGAGTTACTTGGGGCGCAGAACTATGAATGCAGTAGGCAAACAGCTTGTAATAGTATTTTCCTTTCAATGAGTATTTCCAATTGTGTAGTTTCTTTTTTCCTCCAATGAATGTAAATACAAACATTAATTCTCATCCTACTAATTACTCCAGTGTTAGAATGAGTATGCTAAAGCACTGGGAGTAGGAGAAACGGAAAGCTGAAGTAAAACCATAAGTACAGTTGCAGTCATGTGATTTTCCATTTAGCAATCATATCACATACAAACAAGTTGCCATTCTCAGTTGTGATATAGTGTCATTTAGTACAAGTGTGCTTTTCAGACAGTATATAGTTAATTGGGAATTGGGAGCTGTCCCCTTAAGGGAATGCCTCATGGGAAATGTAGTTAATGCCTCATGGGAAATGTAGTTCATGTCATGTGATCACTTCTGTAATCCTGATTGGTCACTGAATTGACCCTTGGTTGGGTTGGGGGAGTTTCCTTTATTCTTGCTTGGACCCCAGCATTGTGCTGGTGTCTTTCCCTTTGCTCCATCGTTATGGGATGAAGATAACTATATTTTCACACAATAAGACAACTATGCAAAGATTGGGCATTAGATGAACCTCAACATAACTGTGAGTTATACCTTGAGGATGCCTATTACAATCCAATAAAGAATGTATGGAAGCCTTTGTAGAGTTTATCTAACTGTCTGAACTGTCTGAACTGTTATTCAGCCAGCAATTTAAAAACAGAACAACAAGGATTGCCATTAACTTGTCAAGTATAATTTGCTGCTTAGAGATCATTTTCATTCCTTCAAAATTCAAAATATACAATTATTTGGGAAGTAATTGGAGGAGCATTTTAGAAATTTGGAGTTTATTTATTTACAAGACTTATATAGTCATCTATCTTCTTATAATGATTCTGGATAGCTCAAAGTATCATTAAAATGTGGTTCCCCCAGACCAACATTCTCAAAGCTCAGCTCCCATCCTAGACCAATGCTTGGGATGAGAACCAGTTGTTCATGGACTTTTGGAAAGCTTCCTCAGATCTGAGGTGGGAGGCTGTTCCAAAGGACTAGGGTTACCACCAAGAAGGTGAGTGATATGGGATGGCTGGGGTGGTCATTGAGAATGCAAATGAGAGAGATATGTGGAATAGTGTAATTGAAACAAATGCCCTATAGTACATAAATCTTTGAACCCAAGAAAATGAAAAAAAAAGAAATATATATATAGAAATATGTAAGGTTGTAGATAATGATATAATTGGAAAAAAATTAAAACAATGATTGTGGTTTGTTTAACGAACTGCTTTATGACTTTTTAAAACATTTGTGAAAGTTTTATCTGAATCTGAAAGTTGGAAGAACATTATTCTCGTATTGCAAGTTGGAAGAACATTATTCTATTAAAAGGAATGATTTCCATAAGTACAAAGGATTAGTTTTTCTAGAGTCCTAAAAAGGAGTTTGGCAAAAATCTGATGGAAAAAGTATGAAATGTGAGAATGAACAAAATTTAGGAAGAGCAGAGTACAAAATGCACAAATATGAGAAAGTTTTTTGTACATTTTTTATTTAGAGGAAAGCACTTTATATTGTTATCATCCAATTAAGGATGGAATATGATTGAAGATTAGTTGCTGAATAAAATTACAGCAGTATATGATGGAAGTAATACAATGATAATGGAATAGTTCAACTTTGAAAAGTACATATGGCAAATATATGTAAGAAAAACTTACGGTAAAGACAAAGATATGCCGATTAAGGATATGTGAAGCTTTGAATATTAATATTAATAACTTATAGAGAACTAAGATAGTTTCATAAGCAACATGGAATGAATTGCAATGTAGACATTGGGATGAAAAGCTAAAACAAATATTTGAATAGCTTATTAAAAAGTTAATTGAAATGGAATAATAATTGGAGTAATTTTAAGATTTACAATACTGATAGGAATGGGACGTGTGAAGAATGAACGTCCAAAGAAACAGAAATAGTTGTGTATAAACTATTATTCTGCTTGTTTTGTTATATGGAAATGAGAGTTGACTATGTCAGAAGAGGCATAACAGATAAATGCAATGGTAATAATGTTTTGATATATGTATATAAAGCACTAAAAGATAGGATCAAGAATGGATGCATGCTGAGTGAATCTACATTCACTACAAGCAAAAATGTACACCGAAAAAGAAAGAGCGAAAAAAGGACAAAAAGAATACATGTGGAAAATACCTCAGATTTTAAATAGAGAAATAATCCTTGTCCATATGTAGGTTGAATAATTATGGAGTACATGGAATAATAATAGTTTTTCCACTATATTGATAGAGACCTAATTGAAAATCAGAGAGTAAACACATATCAAACCAATTTTGCATATCTGAATTAGCACTTTCTTTCAATTAAAAAGTAGATTTTTTTCCCTCTTTTCTTTCTATCAACCCATGCTTGGCAAATCCAGAATGCTTAAACAAGAAATATTCCAAATTTTCATATATAATTCAGATTTTTAAGATGGCTGCGCACATGGATGCTGCGGCTGACCACTCCTTCTTTCAGTGTATGGTGTGTATGATTCTCTGTGTGTTTTGGATCCTTTCCTTGACTGAATCCTGTGGGGCAAGGAGCATCTATAATCAGCAAGCCTTGTTACAAATTGGACTGAAATGTGAAAAGGCCATTACGGACAATTTTATACATTCTCATAACATACCAAAGGAGGCAACTGGGACCCTGGGGGAGCCATGGATCACTATCCCTGTAGGAAGGAGGAAGAGGCGGAGAAAGAGGAAGAGGAAGAAGAAGAGAGGATGCCGTGCTGGGATTTTCTTTAGGCTGAGTAAGTTTCCACACAAGCCTTCAATTCCAAGTATATTTCTTACCAATGCAAGATCTCTGACTAACAAAATGGATGAATTAAGGCTACAGATTGCAAAGACTAAATTCATCAAGAACTGCTGTGTTTTGCTAATCACAGAAACTTGACTTCATTCACTCATTCCAGATGAAGCTGTTGAGCTGGAAGGCTACATAACTCACCAGCAGGACAGGAATAGAGATTCTGGCAAGATCAAAGGGGGAGGTTTAAGCTTTTATGTGAACAAAAGCTGGCGTATCAATACAAAGACAGTAGACAGGCATGGCTCCATGGATCTGGAGAATATGACTTTTAAATGTAGACCCATATATCTTCCACGGGAATTCAGCGTGGTTTTGATTACTGCAGTGTATATCCCACCTGATGCCAATACTACCATAGCTTTGGGATTCTTGTATAACATTGTTAGTAATCAGCAGAATAAGTATCCTGATGCTGTGCATATCATAGCAGGGGACTTTAATCAAGCTGATTTAAAAGCAGGGGTCCCTAAATTCTATCAGCATGTTAAGTGTGCTACTAGAGGAGCAAACATATTGGACAAAGTATATACCAACATCAAACATGGCTATAAGGTTATACAATTACCACATTTGGGACAATCAGACCATATGTCACTGCTTTTAGCACTAGCATACATCCCTATTAGGAGATGGGCTCTGCCTATAATAAAGACAGTGAAATCTTGGCCAGAAGATGCTTCCCAACAACTTCAGGATTGTTTTGAGAACACAAATTGGGGCATCTTTTACCACCCTGATCTAGAAGAGCACACTGCAACTGTTCTTGCTATATCGAACACTGCACAGATACTTTCACTGTGGATAAATGTATTAGGATCTATCCCAATCAGTAACCCTGGATGACAAAGGAAGTCCAGTGCCTCTTGCGTGACAGGACCAAGGCCTTTTGAATTCTGCAGTATAGTGCAGTATTGGTGCGGTGTTGGGGGGGGTTTGTTCAATGTGTGGAGGGTGAAGGATGTGTGTTTGTGTTTATTTTCATGGTCATGGTCATGATGTGCACTGAAGATGGTGTTTGATTTCGTTGTACGAGGTGCAATGACAATAAAGTAAACTAAATCATGTTCACATCAATAGAATATTTGTAGCCCAGGGTTGAATTGTAGGCTCCTTGGCACTCTCTGAGCTAAGTTGTTTTCTCGCAGATGTTTCATTATCAAACAAGGCAACATCATTAGTGGTAGAAAGAAGTGAGGTTTGCAAAAAAAAAGTTGATGGTATATATTCTCTGTGTATACATTAAACTAAAATTCTGTGTTATTAATTCCATTTTAAGATAGTGAGGAACATGTTATTATTTCCAAGAAAAGTAATAGGCAGAATGATAAACAATGGGAAATATGAAAAACAGGAAAATTAAAATAGATTTTTCTTACAATTAAAAAAAATAGGAATCAATAAGCAAGTACTATCTATAAAGGAAATTTAAAACTGGATAAATCATCAAGAAGCTTATATGTCTTGTAAATTTAGATCACTGGCAGGGGTGGGATTCTACCAGTTAGGACTGGTTCGATAGAACCAGTTGTTATGATTTTGTGCAGTTCAGAGAACTGGCTAATTGTGCCACTGGCTAGCCCCGCCCCGCTCCTCTCCACCCTTCCCTCCCTGCCCAGTCAGTCCTTATCGCACATACACATCACTGCCTGCCTTCTGCCGCCTGCAGCCCTGCCTGCCTGATCTGATCTCTGGGTGAGCGAGGCTCTGCAAGCCCCAGTCGCCATCACCGGTCGACGGCTGACTCCCAGGCTGCCCAGCTGCCCTCATTGATGACACCATCTTTGCCCACCCATAGCCTGCCATTGCTGCCTGGCCTTCCCCCACTGATCGGTGAGTGAGGAGACAAGCAGCAAGCCCTACCGGTCACCTACCTCCTCCTGCCACCACCGCCGCCAGCCTCGGTCGAGTACCAATTCCTGGGCTGCCCATCTGCCCTCGACGATGCTGCCTGCCTCACCCAACCACCATCACCAGGGCCTTGGTGGCTCAGGCTGTTAATTGCCTGCACTTAAGTTCCAGCTGCCTACAACTGCTGTAGGCTCGAATCCCACCAGGCTCAAGTTGACTCAGCCTTCCATCCTCTCGGGTAGGTAAATTGAGGACCCAAGATTGTTGGGGCAATTAGCTGACCTTGTAAAAATGCCGCTTAGTAATAAGCAGGCATATAAAATGGAATGAAGGCTATTGCTGAGCACACTGGGTTGTATCCCAAAAATTGTAAGCCGCCCTGAGTCTCCGGAGAAGGGCGGCATATAAATGTAATTAAAAAATAAAAATAAAAATAAATCACCATCTTTGCCCAGCTGCCATCTTCACCTACCCATGGTCCACTGTTGCTGCCTGGCTTTCCACCACCGATCGATGAGTGAGGAGGCAAGCAAGCACTGCTGGTCACCTACCTACTGCCACCGCCGCCAGCCCCGGTCAAGTGCTGATTCCCAGGCTGCCCAGCTGCCCTCACCAACGCTGCCTGCCTCACCTGGCCGCCATCTTCTCCCAGTCACCATATTTGCCTGCTGTGGCCCACTGTTGCTGCATGGCCTTTCACCGCCAATCGCTGAGTGAGGAGGCAAGCAGCAAGTCCTGCCGGTTGCCTACCTCCTCCTGCCACCACTGCTGCCACCCCCAGTCGAGTGCCAACTCCTGGGCTGTCCAGCTGGTCTGAGTGGACCCTGGCCTAGCTGGCAAGCCAATTTGCCTGCCTTATGCCTTCACCTAAGTTTTGGTAAGTTGCTCTTTTTTATTTATTTTTGTATTCATTTGGTATATGTTTTGTTTTTATTATTCATAAAAACAAAACAGATACTAAATAAATAAATAAAGATTATTTTACTATTATTGTTACATGTTGATACTTCCGTTTGTTTTTCCTTTGCTTTTTCTTATTAGGAAAAGTATCTGTTTTGTTTTTATTATTCATAAAAACAAAACATACTAAAACATAAATAAATACATAAATAAAAATTATTACACTACTATTACTGTTACATGTTGACACTTCTGTTTTTCCTTTGCTTTTTCCTAATAGGAAAAAGCAAAGGAAAAACAAACAGAAGTATCAACATGTTTTTCCACTGTTGTGCAAACATAATTCTAGCAGCTGTTAACACATGCGAAAAAATTTTTTTTTTAATTCATATTTATATCCCTCCCTTCTCCAGAGACTCAGGGCGGCTTACAATTTTTGGGATACAACCCAATGCGCTCAGCAATAGCCTTCCTTCCATTGAATATGCCTGCTTATTACTAAGCGGCATTTTTACAAAGTCAGCTTATTGCCTCCAACAATCTTGGGTCCTCAGTTTACCTACCCCGAGAGGATGAAAGGCTGAGTCAACCTTGAGCCTGGTGGGATTCGAGCCTGCAATAATTACAGGCAGCTGGAACTAAGTGCTAGGCTATTAACAGCCTGCACCACCAAGGCCCTTTTTTATTAATTTATTTAAATTAAATGTGTATTGTATTCCCTTTATTTATGTGGGTACCAACAAAAATATTTCGGTTTTAAAATTTAAATCTGTATGTTGCTTTACCATTTTTTCTAACCATGACACTACATACTTTTTAAATAGCTACTTGACTTGAGTGAACGCTGAGCTCAATACTGAACCTAAGTCATATAGTCCAGTTTTTTAAACTGAAGAATAAATTTCAGGAAAAGAATTCAGTATTGCTTTGTTAATGTGCCTATGAATTTCATTCTTAATCTAAGTTCTTAGATGATTTTGTACTATATCTTTTTTTTGTACTATATATATCTGCATAAGGCTGTAAAAAACTTCAGTACATTTTTAAGATGAAAAGTTTAAAAAGCTTAGGTGATTAAACATGCTTCCCCTGGCTTCTCTCTCTGTGCTGTAGAGAGAGTATTCTATTAGGGACTGTTAGTCCAGGTAAGTAGTCTTGGTTAGGAAAGATTTTTGTGACACTACTGGCACAAAATAACAAACTCCCTTGGTTTGTTAATTGTATTTCCATTTTAAGTGTTTATTTTTCAATTAATTAATTGTAATTATGAAAATATCAGCCATTCTTTATATACATAGTGTAACATCTTTTTTATAGACTGTCGTTTTCAAATCCACTTTCAGCTCTGTCTCAATTTTGTCTGGTGAAACTTGTTCCTCTTCCATAACATCTTTTAAACACTTTTTTCGTGAACAATAACTAGCTATAATGTCAGACACTCTTAAATGTAACTGAATATTACTGATCTCTGCTCCTCATCCACTTTCTTTGCTTGCCACTGCCTTCAGCACTCAGCTTAAAACAACAACCGAGTCCAAACCACTACATTGTTGTATTATTTTTGCAGTACCTTACCAGGATGAAAAGGCAAATGAGTTTGGCTGCTTTCTTCAGTCAGAAAACAAAAGGAGATCCAAAAGACTCACAACCACAACCATTGGATCCGGGGAAAGCAGCACATCAAGTACACTCCAACCTGGGGAAAGTAGCACATCAAGTACTAAAAGAACTGAGTCAGACATTGAAAGCAATCTTCCTGACTGCTGGACATTGCAGCAGTACACCAATTTTAAGGAGAAATATGATGGACTGGAAATTTCCCAGAAAAAGCTAGTTGCAAAAGATTTGCAAAAATGTTGCAAAAGATTTGAGGTTTCAACAAAAGAAAAAAGTGTTCACGCAGCAAAGGAATGGAAAAATTTATATAAATCGAGCCAGCAGGGAAGAGTAAAGAGGTGCAACAAGCATCTCTTAGAAAAAAATTGAAAGAGCATTTCTCATCTAAAGCTCACAACATTTGCACGGAGAAGTTAAAGCAATGTGAGCAGGATGTAATAAGTAAAGGACTCAACAAGATGACTGAAAAATATTTGGGTAGTACTTGTAGAGTGTTTAATACAGTGTACAGTCTGGCACAAGGATGAAAACCATTTTCAGATATAGAAGATGAGATAGAATTGCAAATTAAAAATGGATTAGATCTGGGAAGGATTGCATTCAAGTAAAACTGGTGTTAAAATAGTAGATTTCATTGCAAAAAACATTAGAAAACATTTATTTACTAAAATTATTGGAAAAACTCGCAAAATATGTTTGATTATTGATGAAGCCTCATATCTTCCAAACCAGTTCTTATACTTTCCTTAAAAGTTGAGGATCCAGTTTTCTCACCAACAATTTTCCTTAAGCTAGTTGAATTGGAAAAACAAGATGCAGAGACAATATGTTCTTCAGTTATGGAAAGTTTGAATAATGTTGGGTTTACTAAGAACTATCTAGAGAAACATTTAGTAGGGTTTTGCTCCGATAGTGCTAGTGTTATCCTTGGGAGAAAATCTGGGGTAAACACTAGGATAGCCAAAGACTTTCCAAATATCATAATACGACACTGCTTAAACCATAGTCTCTCATTTTGTTTTAGATTATTCTATTAGGAAATAAACCAGATAAATCATTTAAAAGTATTTATTGGTAAGATATATTCTATTTTCCATCAATCCAATAGGAACCTAATTGAACTTAACAAAATTTCCAAACTACTTGAGATTGAAATTATAAAGATTGGTAGAGTTTTTGGACCAAAATGGTCTGCCTGTATTTTAAGGTCAATCCTAAATGTGTGGCGTGCTTATCAGTGCATCAGTATTTTTGTTCAAATAAAAAATACTCAGGTATGGCTGCCCATCTTGAAAATACATATTTTCTCAGATTTGGCATTGATGATTGATATTCTAAATGAAATTTCTCTTCTTTTTAATGCACTGCAAGCGAAAAATGTAGACATCATAAAGGCTGAAAAACTTGTGGTAAGATCAATTAAATCATTTGAAATGCTTAGAAAGGAAAAGGATGCATACAAAAAAAGGTTGATGGATTAATTGCTTCAGAAACCTTCAAAAATATAAATTTTGTACAAAATCATCAATTTGTGGGACTTCCTCAGGAAAGATTTTTAGAAAGCATTGTAACTAATTTGAAGAAAAGATTGATGGATTGTGAACATTGAAAAACAGGTAGCCAATTTAAAGACACTGATAAATTAAAATTTCTCAATTTTTTGGAGCCAGACTACTGGAACATTGAAGAAGTGGTAGTTCCATGGAAAGCAGCTGAAGAGCAGCTGCATTTGGTGAAATTTTCCATTACAAAATTAATATTAATGATTATTGAGATTTTATAGAAAATGTGTTAAAAGATTCGGAGAAATATGCAATTCCTGACAGCATTAAAAAAGCTAGAGATATTGTCAGGACAATTGCAGTCAGTTCAGCAGAAGTGGAAAGAGGTTTCTCGCAAAAAGAACATAATTTGTTCAGAGAGCAGAAGTCGCCTAACAGTTTCCAATGTAACTAACCTATTGACTATTAATTTAATTGGCCTACCTCTGCAAGAATGGGACCCTGTAGTAAAAAAAATGGTTGCAAGCACATCACACAGCTGATGATGCTTGTGTAAAACAAAAGAAAACTGCAAGTGAGGACACCAATAAAAAAGCAATTTGGCAATACTTTAAATAACAGTTTTATTGTTTTTTGTAAAGTTTTATGTAATAGTTTTTAATTAATATTTTAAAACTTTATTATAACAAAATCTAGTTTTGTGTATTTTTTTATTATTTAAGCATTAAAGGCATGAAATAATAAACTACTTTTTGTTTTGGTATATCTTTTTTTATACTTAAAACAGTCATTAGGGCAAAAAAGTAATGTTGAGTTGACCAAGCCTGGCTGGTCACATGACCACCAAGCCATGCCCAGCCGGTCACATGACCACCAAGACACACCCACAAATTAAGCCATGCTCACCGAACTGGTTGTTAAGAAATTTGAATCCCATCCCTGATCACTGGGTAAAATAATCTTCAGCAGTTCTATAAGGCAATACAAATTTCTTCTCACAGACTGAACAATTTGTGAAAAAATGAGAAATTCTACAGAAACTGTATTCTTGCACTTGAATATTAATGTGTAGCTGAAGTAGCACTGTGTAAGGCCCAGACTCTCTCCCCTTCAAATGATAAGAAAGAACTTTTGAAACTGGGTATTTCAAAAGGAATTCTTTATTGAAAAGAAAATTATCCAGGTGATAGTCAAAGCAGGGTCTAATCTGCCTCCAGGCATGCAGCATGGATAAAGGGAGTTAGAGCCCCTCCCCTTAGTCTGATGTGGATTTCGTCAATAAAAAGAAGTAACATGTTAATTCCCCCCCGCTTTTCTGGGAACGTAGTTGAGAAGAGTTTCCCAGGAAGTTTCTTTTAGAGCTGGAATTTTTATGGCCCCTTCTATTCTTGCTACCTCTCCAAGAGGTGCCAAGTTTCCAGGCATCTGGGCTCCAGTCCCCAGTTGTATTTCATGTGCAAGTTACACAGATTCAGAATTAAGATATTCAGGTTACATCAAAAAGGATTACTTGTACCAACCTCCTGCTTCTTCTTCCATTGAAGAATGGCAGATACATGGATCTGACATATTGCCCACCTCAAAAAATTGAGAAATCCACCTGGAAGACATAAAACATGTGTTACATTTACAATTTAGGATGATTTGTGAGGGTATTTCAGGTGGAACTTCCGTAGTAATGTGGGTGCTTTTACATGTCATTTGGCTATCCGCTCATTTTGTGAGGAGGGAAGATGTTTCCAAGCTACTATATATTGTGTGGATCCACGGTGAGTGCATGAATCAAGGATATCTTTAATTTCAAAATGTTGTTCCCCATGTACCATAATGGGAGTTGGAGGTGTGGGAAGGGATGGGGTCTAAGTTTTAAAGTAATCTCTGGTTTAAGTAGGCTGCTGTGAAATACTGGATGAACCTGTCTTAAGTGTTTTGGGAAGTAGAAGCTCTACAGTAACAGGATTGATAATTCTGGAGATGGAAAATGGGCCAATGAATTTAGGTCCCAGTTTCTTAGAAGGTTGCAATGATTTTAGGAACTTTGTAGACAAATTACGCAGTCCCCAACTTTGAACAGTTTAGGATCACAGCATTTTTTGTCCGCTTGCGCTTTAAAAGCTGGTCTCTTGTAAGGCTAGTCTGACCACTGGCCAAGTGGTTTGCAAATTATTTATCCACTCCTTAAGGGAAGGGATTTCAGGTTCCTTGGTCGGTAGCTCTGGCATGGGGTTGAATTCTTGTCCTGCTACCTGGAATGGGGTGAACCCAGTGCTACTATGGACCAAGTTATTGTATGCTACCTCTGCAAAAGGAAGGTCAGTCCAATTGTCCTGTTGGTAATTAATACAGCATCTTAAATATTGTTCTAATATGCCATTAGCTCTCTCTGTCGAGCCATTAGTTTCTGGGTGATTTGAAAAGGACAACCCCTGGGTGGAACCTAATAGGTTTAAAAACGCCCGCCAAAATGTGGATGTGAATTGTACACCCCTATCTGAGATAATCAATTGGGGAGCTCCATGGAAGCAATAAATGTGTATTAAAAACATCTTTGCCAATGCCTTGGCTGTTGAGATCTTTTGGCAGGGTACAAAATGAACCTGTTTTGAAAAAAGGTCCGTTACAACTGCACTTTCAGGGAGCTCCACTCTAAAGTCCATAGAAATCTCTCTCTCTAGGGTGCTGAAGGTTCTGCCACTGTTTGTAAAAGTCCAGGGAATTTTCCTTGTCTTCTTTTTGCAGTAGCACAGATAGGGCAACTAGCCACATAGCTTTCAATATCCTTTTTGAGAGATGGCCACCAGGATTATTTTTTGATGAGGTGCAGGGTTTTTACAAATCCAAAGTGTCCAGCTATTTTGGAGTCATGGCATCGTTTCATGAGGTCCATTCTCTGGCTGGCAGGGAGTAAAGTTTGTTTTCTATCAAGGCTAGGCCATCTTTCAGTAAGCAAATGTTTTTGTTAGCCTGGAGCCAGTCGTATTTAAGTAGTGCCTCCTTAAATTTGGAAGTCATTGCATTGTCAGTCAGTGGTTCTTTCTTCCCTTGTGCTCGGGTGATTACTTTGATTGGAAGTTGAGTTGGTTGGAGCATGGGTTTTACAACTTCAATCTTTTTGCTGTTGTATTTGGGTTTCCTGGACAGGGTATCTGCCAAGAATTTTTTTCCCCTTGGAAGATACTTGAGTGTGAAACTAAACCTAAACTAAACTAAAATATTGGGCCCACCTTACTTGTTTTGGGGAAAGTTTCTGTGGAGTTTTCAGGGCTTCTAGATTTTTATGATCAGTCCAGACTTCAAAGGGGATTTTGTTCCCTTCTAGGAAGTGTCTCCACATGAGGAGTGCCCATTGCACAGCATATGCCTCTTTATCCCATATGGCCCATCTTTGCTTGGTTTCTGTCAGTTTCTTGGAAGTATAAGCACATAGTTGCAGCTATCCATGTTCATTCTTTTGGAGTAGAACTACTCCAACTGCTACATCTCTAGCATCCACTTGGATGACAAATAGTTGTTCAGGGTTTGGGTGTTTCAGGATTGGTTCTGCTGAGAATAACTGTTTAAATTTTTCGAACGCTGCTTGGCATTCCATTGTCCAGGTAAGGGGTTGCCTTGGCTTCGGCTTCTCCCCCACTTTCATTTTTAACAAGCTCGTGATGGGGAGGGCAATATTCGCAAAAGATGAATTGATGGTAAAAGTTTGCAAAACCCAGGAAGCTTTGCAGTTGTTTGTGAGTATGGGGCAGCTCCCAATTGATGACAGCTTTTACTTTTTGTGGGTCCATCTCTATTCCCTTGTGGGATATTCTATATCCCAGGTAGTCAATTTTTTCTTGATGGAACTCACATTTAGAGAGATTTGCATATAGTTTGGTGTTTTGAGGTTTTGTGAGAGCTGCTCGGAGTACTTTATGTGCTCTTTTGTTTTGGTGTAGATTAAAATGTCATCGAGATGTACAAAAAATCATGGAGAACCTCATTAATTAGTTGCATAAACATGGCAGGTGCTCCTGCAAGGGAGCACTTTAAATTGGTAGTATCCCAGTGGGGTTTTAAAAGCAGTCTTACACTCATCCCCCTCCCTTATTCTGATGTGGTAGTGTGCCTCTCGTAAATCTAACTTTGAATAAAATTTCCTTTAGAGAGGTGAGCTAGTATGTCCTTCATGAGGGGGAGTGGGTACATATTCTCCACACTGATGGTATTCTAATTTCAGAAATCAACACATAAATGTAAAGAGCCATCTTTGTTTTCATGGAATAATACTGGGGCTGCTATTTTTGGTTGGGTAGGTTTGATGAAACCCCTTTTCAGATTTTTATCGATAAATGCTCTGAGTTCATTTAGTTCTCTGGGGGACATGCAGTACATTTTCAGTTTTGGAAGTTTAGCCCTTGGCAGGATTTCAATGGCACAGTCTGTGGCGCGATGAGGTGGGAGTTCATCAGAAGCCTCCTTGCTAAATACTTGGGCTAAATCCTGGTACTCTTTGGGGATGTTAATGGGTTCAGCCGGCTGGCCAGCCATGTTGGTTCTCTTTTCTCTTTTCTTTCCTTTCCCCACTCTGGGATGTTTGCAAATGCTACATGTTTCTGGAAATGTACAGTTCCTCTCTTCCAGTTCATTTTTGGATTCCATTTCTGTAGCCATGTGAGTCCTAGGACTAGTGGCCCTTTCATTCCTGGGGCTACAATGAACATGAACATCTCACTGTGGTTCCCCAGTTCTATTTTCAATGGATCTGTGGCAAAACTGGCTGGCTCCCCCTCCCCCCGCTATAGTCCCATCTAATTGGCAGAAAGCAATAGGGTTTTCCATTTTCCTTAGGTGGATTCCCAATTTCCCTACTAAGGTGGGGTTGATTAGGCACCGGGTGCATCCCGAATCCAGTAATGCTGCTACTTCCTCCCCCTTCCCTTGGCTGGGGATAAACAGTCGTAGAGGTAAAGTGAGTGATTTGATTGGGTTGCTTACCAGTGGGTTGTCTTCCGGATCGCTTTCAGACTGGCTCAGATCTCCTCGGAGCATTGGGGATTCTTCCTCTGGGTTTGGGGAGGACCAAAACCTCACAGCTTTTCGGCTTCTCACGGCAGTTTCTTTTCCTCGGGGGTTGGTTTTTCCAGGTTCCCCCCCCCCCACCGGTGAGTGGTCTGGCTTTCTGGCAGTGGTTTTTGAATGACATTCTGCTGCACAGTGTCCCTCCTTTCCGCACTTAAAGCAGCCAGATGGTTCACCATGATGGAGTCATGGTGGTTTGGGGTTTGAAAAACTCCCGCTTTCCCTGGGGTGGGGATCTTCTCCAAACCCTGCCGCTGTGGTACTGGTTACTGGCCATGTCTATCTCCACCTCCTCTGCCATCAGGTACCATTCATGCAGAAGGTTTGGGGCCCCATGGGCCAGGCAGGCTGTGTACAGGTCGTCGTTGAGTCCATCTTTGAACCAACAGACTAGGATATCTTTTGGCCAGTCGACTCAGCCATCCAGGTGATGAAATTCCTCAGTGTATTCGGCTACAGGGCGACGGCCTTGCTTTATGACCCTAATACGATTGTGGGCTTTTCAATCGGTGAGGGGATCTTTGAAGCGGTGGTGTAGGGCTGTCATGAAACAATCGAGGTTCCTCAGCTCTGGTGAGTTAACGTTGTGGAGGGTTACCATCCATCTGGCGGCTACCCCTTCTAGGGCCAGGGTGACAACTCGCACTTGGGCCCCCTGGATCGGGAAGTTCCGCGCATATTCTTGTATATAGGTGTGGACTTGTGCCAGGAAGAATCCCAATTTCTCAGTGTCCCCATCAAATTTCACCCCCAAGGGCAGGATCTTTCTCTGCAGTTGTATGTCTCTGGGTGGACCCCTGCTCTGGAACAGCAAGGGGTCGGGTACCTGGCACGGCTGCTGGTCCTCCGGCTTGTTCCATTGCTCAATCATTCTCAGCTGGATCAGGGGTGATGGCTCAGGTTTCCTCAATTTCTGGTTCACTCGCTCCCTTTCGTTGGCAATCTGGTTCATCCTGCACATTGAGGTCTCCAGGGCTTGCCTCACGAGGCGATTTATGTACCGTTTCAGTCAGTCATCTGCCAGCAGTTCCTTGATCCATTCTTTCTGATCGGAAAGGGCTCCCTGCTCCATTTTCCACCCGGGTTTACAGTTACCACAGCTGAGGATTACTCCCTTGGTTATTCCATCCCAGCTGTCTCTCTTTCCTACGCCTATAGACCATCAGGGCTTCGTGGAATTTTCACAGGCAGCTTTGATGTCTTTGGTGGGGTCTACAAAGCCAGTGTCTGGCTGGTAAGTGTTGAAGTTTCCCCCAACATTCAGCTTCTCCTTGGTCATTGCTATGTTCAGACATTTTTTGCAGGGTCCCCTCAGAAAAAGTGAAGGGTTTTTTTTCCTTTTTTTGGAAGGAGAAAATTTTTTTTCCTCTCCGGGTTGACCACTATGGCAGACCCTACTTTATGTAAGGCCCAGACTCTCTTCCCTTCAAACGATAAGAATGAACTTTTGAAAACTGGGTATTTCAAAAGGAATTCTTTATTGAAAAGGAAATAATCCAGGTGATAGTCAAAGCAGGGTCTAATCTGCCTCCAGGCATGCAGCATGGATAAAGGGAGTTAGAGCCCCTCCCCTTAGTCTGATGTGGATTTCGTCAATAAAAAGAAGTAACATGTTAATTCCCCCCCGCTTTTCTGGGAACGTAGTTGAGAAGAGTTTCCCAGGAAGTTTCTTTTGGAGCTGGAATTTTTATGGCCCCTTCTATTCTTGCTACCTCTCCAAGAGGTGCCAAGTTTCCAGGCATCTGGGCTCCAGTCCCCAGTTGTATTTCATGTGCAAGTTACACAGATTCAGAATTAAGATATTCAGGTTACATCAAAAAGGATTACTTGTACCAACCCCCTGCTTCTTCTTCCATTGAAGAATGGCAGATACATGGATCTGACATATTGCCCACCTCAAAAAATTGAGAAATCCACCTGGAAGACATAAAACATGTGTTACATTTACAATTTAGGATGATTTGTGAGGGTATTTCAGGTGGAACTTCCATAGTAATGTGGGTGCTTTTACATGTCATTTGGCTATCCGCTCATTTTGTGAGGAGGGAAGATGTTTCCAAGCTACTATATATTGTGTGGATCCACGGTGAGTGCATGAATCAAGGATATCTTTAATTTCAAAATGTTGTTCCCCATGTACCATAATGGGAGTTGGAGGTGTGGGAAGGGATGGGGTCTAAGTTTTAAAGTAATCTCTGGTTTGAGTAGGCTGCTGTGAAATACTGGATGAACTTGTCTTAAGTGTTACTTGTACCAACCAACCCCCCCTTCTTTTTCCATTGAAGAATGGCAGGTAAATGGATCTGACACACTGGCTAGTTTGGTACACATCCATTTTTATAATGAAGTTCTACTCAGTTTCTATAGAAGTAAGTTTTACTGTGTTCAGTGGAATTTATTTTCAGAGAATTTATATGACTGCTTCCAAGAGCTAAATGACAGAAAACTATACATTTGACAAATATTGTTGAATACTTTCATCCCAAATAATGTTTACTTATTATTTATACTGCATTTAATGCATTACTATTAGTCCTCATTTAGCAACTACTGATTTGGCAACTGTTCAAAGTTACAATAGCAGTGAATTAGTGGTACTTAAGATTGACAGACCTACAGTCATAGGATCACATTTGGGGACTTGGCAATTGGCTCATACTTACAGTGTTTGCAGCATCCAATGATCGTGTGTTTACAGACAGGGAAGGTTGCAAATCACTTTGGTAAGTCTCCCAAAATGCATGGCGGGATGATTTACAAGAGTAACTTGAGATCTTATCTATCTGCATCATTCATCCACTGACCTTCCTACCCTTGCACTCTGCTGCACCATCCACTCCCAGTCTTCCTGTGTTCACATGTTGTCTGTATTGGGTAACTCCAGTTCTTTATGGCACTCCTGCAGCACCTCCTTACATGGAACTCCCTCCTCTTTCCACTTAACATCTTGTGCATCTTGGAGTTACAAATAACTGGGTGATAGGATTGCCTCGAAGCAATGTAGTCATGTTACATCGCACATTATGACCACATTTATGACATTGACATCTGTCATGCCCCCTTCGGAGTCTGAATCTGTGGGGGAAAATGAGCTGGAACAAGAAATGCCAGACATGGAGAGGGCAGCTCTGTTGGCCTTGGAGGAAACTGGGGAAGGGCAGAGTCAGTCCAGGCAAGGTTTTTCTGAAGTCATAAGGCCTGCAGGCAGGGAGGAACAGAGGCAGGAGAGACAGAGCTCAGTTGAGGAGCTAGAATCACCCTCTCCTGAGTCAAAGGCTTGCCAAGTGAAGAGGAGGCGTGATCAGTGCAGACAGAGCAGTCTACGTACGAGGAGAGTGCCCGCCTATCTTCACAAGGCACACAGGGGGAATGAGATTTAAGGAAATGCTGTGGGGAGGGGCATTTGTTGGGAACAAACACTGAGTTTCTAAAGTGTGCATGCTGATGTTTGAACTGGCCAAGAGTCCTTGCATTCCTGTGGGCGTTCTGGACTAATTACCTGGATCCTTTGTTACTTGAACTCCTTGATTTTCCAAATACTTTGTATTTATTGCTGAGCAGCCTTGGTGCAGAGAGCGCTGGGCTGGACTAATTGCAGCCAGAAGCTGCTTGAGATTTGTGTGGGGTTTTTTTATCATTCTGCTCAAGACTTGCCTGAAATGTGGGAGCGTTTGGGGAACTACTACTACTATATACTACTACATATCTAAAATGTGAACTACTCAATGCAAGAAGCCTCGCAAACAAAATGCATGAATTCCTTATCTTATTAGGCATGACCACATTCAACATTATGTTTGTCTGAGAGACATGGTTAAATGCATCTTTTCCAGACTCCATTACCACAGTCAGCGAATATCATGTTTATCAGAATCCGTAGAGGAGGTGGAGTTGCTATCTTCTACAAAAAATCCCTAAATCTAAAAAAGATTCAAATTACACAGGAACTTGCTCTTCCAGAGACCATCATCTGTGAACCGTCCTTAAATACCACAATACGCTTCTTACTATGCTACAGAGCCCCTGATTATGACATAGTTCATGCAAACAAGCTAACTTCAATGCTAACGTGGGCTGCCTCTTGCCCTCACCCTCTTATTTTCCTTGGTGACTTCAATCTACTTCTTATAAATTGGACCCTAAATGAATGTACATCCGAACGCGTACATGCAACCCTGTGCAATGTTGTAACTACACCGGGACTGGATCAATTAGTAACCAACAACACTAGTCTCAATAACTGCCTTGACCTTATCTTCTGCAACAGCTCAAACTCAATATATGGCCTACAAATACAAGAACCCTTTTCAAACAGTGACCACAGATTGATAAGACTTTTGTCTCAATTTATGTCCTCACAAAGAGGATCATAATGATGGATCCCCAAAATACAACTTCAAAAAAGCCAACTATGATCTCATAGATGCTGACCTATCATCTCTTGATTGGCACATTCTGTTCTCTAGCTGTAATACTACAGAAGACCATTACAATGCATTCTTGTTTGAACTTGAAAGAGTCATTAAACTATATGTACTATTAGTAACTCCCCTCCCAAAAAAACAAATTACCCATAGCAATAAGGAAACTTCAATCAAAAAAGAGATCACTTTAAAACAAAAACAAAACTAGCTACATAGCAAATTTTAAAAGCCAATACAACACCCTATGCCGACAGATAAAGGCAGAATGCACAAATTACCACTGCAAGCAAGAGGAAAACCTCCTACGTACAAAATCCACTCATGCCTTCTACAATTTTTTGCGCCTTCTACAAACTTAAAGACTCAAGAGCCATCCCACCCCTAAAAGGACCAAATGGGAAAGACTGCAACAATGAAGCCATTATCTGCTACAATGTCCTACCAGTCAATGACTACTTCAGCTTCAACCACAACAATACAAGAGCACACAACAGATACAAACTCAATGTAAACCACTTCAAACTCAACTGCAGAAAGTACGACTTCAGCAACAGAGTGGTCAATGCCTGGAATGCACTATCTGACTCATCCTCTAACTCCCATTCCTTTAACCTCAAACTAACCACTATTGACCTCACCCCATTCCTAAGAGGTCTGTAAGGGGCACGCATAAGTGCACCATCGTGCCTACCGTCCCTGTCCTATTGTCCCCATTTATTCGTACCTATTTCCTGTATTCTTACTCATGTTTATACTTATACCTATTGTAAGCGATTGACAAATCAAATAAATAAATAAATAAACTTTGGAGCAATAAAGGAGCAGTTTGAACTGTCAGCTGTTTGTGTCATTCTTTGTACTGTGCCCTGGGTTATCACAACACCAATCCTAATCCTAGTTGCTGTCACATAATCCAAGGACTACCTGTAGTATTAATTTTGTGCGACTATTCCAACCATTTAAAGCCAAAATTTAAAAGGTTATATGGAGTCCTTAATAATTAATGTATTTGTATGCCATCATTTGTTTTCAGATCAGAATTTGAATAAATAACAAAAGCTATTTATGGCTGCATATGTGTGTATGTATGTGTGTGCACACATGCCTATGCATTTCTACACATTCACACACACACACACAAACTATATTGATCCATGTTACTTACTGAAACACATATCTGGAAGCCACATTATCTCTTGAGCTTCCTTTTTGCTTTTAAGTATATACAGCAGTAAAGAAACTTAGATTGTTTGACACTTTTTTTGTTCACTTTTGGGCAAAACCCAAGAGAATTTCATTAGAAAGAGGCCAAGATTTCTCAAATGAATGGAATAATTCAGAAAAGTTGAAACCATACTTTAAAAATGTTTATATTCATTTAGTTTGGAGCAGACTGTTCAATGTATACACATATACATTATACATGTATGTGTGTATACATATTTGAATTATAGAATATCAAATTCCAAACCATCAGTCACACATGATATGCAACAACTTACTATTTTTGGAGAAAAAAGAATTATCTCTGGGATATTACAACAATTTCATATTGTTTTATACAGTGCCACACAAATATGAATGTAATTTAAAGAGAATATAGTTTATAGAATGTAAATAGGGAGTTATTTATATTCCATTAGTATTTTTAAATAAAGGTTTGTAAATTGTGGTTATATTCTCATGAAAACCTTGTGGTTCTGCGATTGGAGATATTGTTGATATCTTTTTTGGACAGTCCTCTAAAGTCTCATTTTTATTATTAATAAAGTTCCAAATAGTTGATTTTATAATAATCCAGAAGTGGTATCTGTCAGAAGTTGTGCTTTGGTTGTAGAACAAATACTATCTTTATTTACACAGGCTTCATTTATGTGTGTAAATGCATTTCCTGTTTTTTATTTTTTAAGTGGATAAACAGGAAAATCTTGAACATAATAAAATACCAAATATATTTTACTTAAAATGTTAATTATTTTTCAGTGTTACTGAATTGATGGATAACTATACATTTATTTTATCTTTTGAGAGAGGGTTGAAAGTATATTGTACAAGGGAGATGTTTTTAAATGCATTTCATTTCCAATCTGTTTATTTACTCAGACAAAAGACTGCAATGTATTGGAGAGGTAGATTGCTTGCAAAACAGATAAAAACACAAGCATCTGTTTGTTCATTGTAGCAAGTTAGTGTTACATCCAACAGTTTGAAATCATCAGATATCTTATTTGTTTTTTAAGGAAGTTCATTTAATAAAAAAAGTTCAATTTAAAATTTAAAAATAAATATAAAGATTTTTATGGTTAATCATTAAAGCAGATATCTCTGACAGAATAGAATAGAACCAGAATATTATTATTTAGAAATTTTATCCCATTAAAATAGATCTATAATTTTATTTTTGTATTACATGTATTTTATTGTCTAAAAGCCATTTCCTTATAATAAAACTTAAGAACAACTTTTTATCCTGCAATTGACTTTTTAAATTGTTGCATTGCATTGAGATGTTGATATTTTGATGTGCTTTTTGAGACATGACACCTCAGCATTTGAACTTTGTACATCCTTGTCCAGAGCAGAAAAAATGTAAAAAAGAAAATATTTTTCCATTTAAAGGAAAATTCTAGTGGTAATGTTCTGTCAGAGGAAATTAGCATTATCTAAAGGATAATTTGTAATATAATAAAATTTATAATATAATAAAATATTTTAATATATCCAAAATTATTTAGATTTAATCAGTTATGATTGAAAATCTTTCATCTGTTTCTTTCTTTCAAACATCATGCAGATCTCAAAGAAAAATATATTCAACTTATAATCCTATTATGTCTATTTAAGTTTTTATCTTATATAATTATTGTGTATGCCTTTATATGTGTGTAAAACACACCTGTTACAGACCTATTCTAAAGGTTTTAATTCCAGTCGTTTGCTAGAGCCATCTATCTTGGAGGTAGTCTTTGGGGATGGTGTTTAGAATTTATATATTGGTTTGTTTAACCCATCCAGAAAGTTTTTAGTGAGTTTAAGGAATTTTCTTTCCAAGAAGTGAGTATAGAAATACAATTCTACTGAACAGAATGAGTGGGATAACATAATGTTAATTTTTTCCCCTATAAAATGGTCTATCTTTCAATGTACATATTTTAAGATGCATATAAACCACATTTTCAATTAACTTTATATGCCTGCTTAAGTAATTTCTGATTATGAAAGCTCATGCCAAAATAAGCCAGTCAGCCAATATCTGAGATATTCTTGCGTTCTTTGATTCCCATTTCCATAATAAACTTGAAGAACAAGTTTATACAAAAGTATCAGAAATGGAAAGTACAGTACTATATCTATGGATTTGTGCATATCTTCCCCCGATCTCTGGAAAAAAATATTTTTGATAAATAAATAATTCATATAGTTTCCCCCCATTTGGCAGTATTTATTCTAAATGTTATATTTCTAATCAAAGAGTGAAATAAATACTTCTAATCAAATAGTGAAATGTGTAAATCAGTAATAAAATGCTTTCCCACCTTTTAAAATGGTAAATAATTAAAATACATTTCAGCATTCTCTCTGATACAGCTATTTAGAAGGAGTGATGATAGATCAAATCCTTTCTATGGCCAGAGAAAGAGCAATTCTATTTCTCCCTTTCTGAATTATCTCCTATAGTATTAATGATTGGCAACTATATTCAGAGGAAAAAGAAAATGCTGAAATCCAAAAAATAAACCTCCTAAACTCTTGAAACTCATGTAGTTTCATGTATCTCTTCACCGCTATTATAGAACTGGTTTATCTATTGGTAATTGATTTTGTACATATAAACTACAGTTATAAGTTGGGGAGGCCAAAAATGGATGCATTTTTGGCCTGCAGGGTGTTTCTGGATGCCGGGAAGCGCAAAAATGGGACACCTGGAGGCCTCCTGAGGCCAAAAAATGGGCCCATATTCATTGTATAAGATGCACAGACAGTTCCATCCACTTTTTTTGGGGGGGGGGTGTCTTATACTCCAAAAAATAGAATAGATTCTATCTAACCCATATTGTCCATATTGTAAGGACCAGCCTCTCTGCCCCCTTTCAAAATATAAATATGAACTCTTGAAAACTTTATATTTCAAAAGGAATCTTTTATTGAAGAGGGGTACAAGCAGGTCAAAGCTAGGTCTGGGATCCCTCAGGGCATGCAACTAAGATTAAGGGAGTTAGAACCCCTCCCCGTAGTTTGATGTAGAACATGTTATTATCCCATCATCTCTGAGAAAGCAGATAAGGAAAGATTTTCAAGAGTTATCTTCTGGCGCTGCAATCCACATGGCCTCTTCTCCCCTTACATCCCTCGAAGAAGTGAGATTTTTTCCAGGCATCTGGGGCACCAGGCAACGGTTATAAATAGTGTAAAAGGTTACACAAAGCCAATGTAAGAAATAGCACATAGAGAGGAAAAAAATTAAATGTATCAAATGCAACCCCCCCCTTTTCTTCCATCAAAGAATGGCAGATACACGGATCTGACACATATCTTCTTTAGTTGTTTTCTCAATATCAAAATATCTTATTATTATGAATGATAATAATAAATTTATATGTTCTCACATATGCATATAGGGGATTACTTTTGTTTTAAAATATTTGGGACAAATTCTTTTATAAGCTTTATAGACAAATCAATGGATATAAAGCTTCCAAAGGTCTTATCTCTCCGCTCTCATAGCATCCACAGATAACCACCCAGCCGCCCTGTTTGGGGTCACCCGTTCTCTTCTACATCCGGGGAAGGCGGTGGACCCACTGCGGGGTAGGGCTGAGGAGTTTGATCTGTCGGATAAGATCGCTCAGATTCGGGCCGGGTTGAACTCTGGCTTGCAGTAGTCTGATGAAGGGGGTGCAAGTAGTCTGGCCAATGTGACCTGGGCTGAGTTTGATCCTGTTTCTGAGGATGAAGTGGACAGGATTATGCGACACTGAGTTCCACCACATGTTTATTGGATCCATGCTCTTCCTGGTTGGTTTACGCCTCCAGGGAGGTCACCTGCGGCTGGCTCCGGGCAGTGGTCAACGCTTCGTTAAGGGAGGGGATTTTCCCCGCCGCCTTGAAAGAGGCGGTGGTGAGACCCCTCCTGAAGAAGCCTGCCCTGGACCCAGCTGTGTTAGATAATTTCTGTCTGGTCTCCAACCTTCGCTTTTTGGCAAAGGTTGTTGAGAGTGTGGTGGCTCAGCAGTTTCCACTTTTCCTGGATGAAGCGGACTACCTAGATCCTTACCAATCAGGCTTCCGACCCGGGTTTAGCACAGAGAAGGCATTGGTTGTGCTGATGGATGATCTCTGGAGGGCTCGGGACAGGGGTTTTTCCTCTGTCCTGGTCCTGTTAGACCTCTCAGCGACTTTCAATACCATCGACCATGGTGTCCTGTTGCGGCACCTTGGGGGATTGGGAGTGGGGGGCACTGTTTTGCAGTGGTTCTCCTTCTGTATCTTGGGGCGCTTGCAATCGATGTTGGCGGGGGAGCAGAGGTCGACTCCGAGGTCTCTCACTTGTGGGGTCCCCCAGGGGTCGGTCCTCTCGCCCCTCTTGTTCAACATCTATATGAAGCCATTGGGTGAGATCATCCGTGGTTTTGGGGTGAGGTATCATCAGTATGCTGATGATACCCAGCTCTACATCTCCACCCCAAACCACGTCAGTGATGCCCTCTCTGTGGTATCCCGTTGTCTGGATGCGGTACGGACCTGGATGGATGGAAACATGCTTCGACTCAACCTGGCCAAGACTGAGTGGCTGTGCATACTGGCATCTCGGTCCAGTCAGGAGATTCCACCGTTGGTGATGGGGGGAGAGGTGTTGCCCCCTATGGAAAGGGCTCAGAACCTGGGGGTCCTCCTGGATTCACAGCTCAAGTTAGAGGAGCAGGTGGGAGCCGGGGCCAGGGGAGCCTTTGCCCAGGTCCGGCTGGTTCACCAGCTATTCCGATCGCCCTGTTCGCTCCCACAGGAGGGGCCTCCTTGGGATACCGTCGGTTAGGCATTGTCGGCTGGCGGTTCCCAGGGCTAGGGCCTTCTCCATGGGAGTGCCCACCCTTTGGAACAAGCTCCCCGTGGATTCCATTTGGCCCCTGATCTCTGCTCCTTCCGCCAGGACCTGAAGACCTGGTTGTTTCAACAGGCTGGCCTGGAATGACCCAGGTGGGGGGGTTTAATTGTTTTAATGTTTAAGGTTTTAATGTTTTATTGCTTATTTTGACTTGTTTAGATTTAATTTGTTTTTAGGTAAACTTTATGTAAATATTTGCTGTTTTATTGTTAGCCGCCCTGAGTTCTTAGGGAGAAGGGCGGCATACAAGTCGAATAAATTATTATTATTATTAAGTAGAGGTGGTAGAGCACGCCCATGCCCAGTAGGTAAAAGACTGCCACTTTGAGTGGGGAAAGCCAGATCCCCATCATTGCCATTGCTGCCCAGGTCCAACAGAGATGGGGGAGTGAGGCATCAATCCTGACTGGGCCTGGGTGGCCATGGCGCCAATAGGGATCCAGTTTTCCCCTCTTGCCTTTTACCTACTGGCTTGTGCATGTTGTACCACCTCTACTCAGCCTTTCTAGCTTGCCTCTTCATCTCCTTTGGGCTGTGTGGGCCTGGTGCTCAGCAGTGGCCTAATGGACCTGCACAGGCTGCTAGTGGCTTCATTGGTGGCAGCAGCCCACAGTTGTGCTGAGGTGCATTGCATGCACAAAATGAATGCACTGCATGTGTGGGTCAAGAGCAAGACCTGTGAGGGGGATGAGGAGATGGCCAGCTGTTACCTGCTCTCCAACCACAAGCAAAGACAGACAGGATGGAGTAGTTGGACCGATGGTGTCCAGCAGCAGCCACCCCACCCTCTGCTTCACCTTGTCTTGACCCACAGCTGCAGTATTATTATTATTATTATTTATTTATTTATTAGATTTATATCCTGCCTCTCTTCCCCCATGGGGGAACTCGAGGCGGCATACAACAAACTAAAAAACATTTCCTATACAGTATAAAAATCACAAAACTCATTCATATCATCCAAACATACAAGAGGGAAGAACAGAAGTCTCAATTCCATGCCTTCCGACAAAGCCAGGTCTTAACGGCTTTGCGGAAAGCAGGTAGATTGGGGATGGTTCTAATCTCTGCAGGGAGCATATTCCAAAAGGATGGTGCCACCACAGAGAAGGCCCTAGTCCGCGGGCCTGCCAGCCGACATTGTCTGGCCGACGATATCCGGAGCAAGCCTTCCCTGTGGGATCTAACCGGGTGCTGGGAGGCATAAGGTAGCAGTAGGCAGTCTCGAAGGTATCCCGCTCCTAAGCCATGAAGGGCTTTAAAAGTTGTCACTAGCACCTTGAATTGCACCCAGAAGACCACCGGTAACCAATGCAGCTTGCGGAGGATAGGTGTTATATGGATGTACCTAGGTGCCCCCATAATCACTTACGCGGCCTCATTTTGCACCAGCTGAAGTCTCTGAGTGCTATTCAAGGGCAGCCCCATGTAGAGCGCATTGCAGTAATCCAATCGAGAGGTGATAAGGGCATGAGCGACCGTGTGTAAAGCCCCTCGGTCCAAGAAGGGTCGCAACTGGCGCAATAGGCGAACCTGTGCAAAGGCGCCTCTGGTCACAGCCATAAGGTGGTGGTCAAATTGTAGCTGTGGATCCAGAAGGACCCCCAAGTTGCGAACTCGTTCTGAGGGGAGCAATTTCTCTCCCCCCAGTACCAAAGTTGGATAATCAACTGAAGCCCAAGGGGGCAGGACCCATAGCCACTCGGTCTTGTCAGGGTTGAGTCTGAGCTGATTAGTCCCCATCCGGATCCTCACAGCCTCCAAGCACCGGGACATCACCTCCACGGCATCACTAGATTGACCGAGGACAGAGATGTACAACTGGGTATTGTCAGTGTACTGATGATACCCGACCCCGTGTCGACGGATGATCTCACCCAGCGGTTTCATGTAGATATTAAATAGGAGGGGGGAAAGAATAGAACCCTGAGGGACCCCACATGGTAGGGCCCTAGGGCTTGATCTCTGCCCCGCCACCAACACCGACTGAGTCCGGTCAGATAGATAGGAGGAGAACCACCATAGAACAGTGCCTCCCACTCCCAACCCCGAGCCGACTCAGAAGGATACCATGATCGATGGTATCAAAAGCTGCTGAGAGGTCAAGAAGCACCAGGATGGAGGGAGACCCTCCATCCCGGGCCCACCAGAGATCATCTACTAGTGCGATTAAAGCCGTCTCAGTGCTGTACTCGGGCCTGAAGCCAGACTGCAAGGGATCCAGATAATCAGCTTCATTCAAGGCCCGAAGGAGCTGGAGCGCCACCACCTTCTCAACAACCTTCCCAAAAAGGGAAGGTTGGAGACAGGACGGAAGTTATTTAAAAGAGCCGGGTCCAGGGAAGGCTTCTTGAGGAGGGGCCTAACCACAGCCTCCTTTAAGGCATGGGGAACACACCCCTCACCCAAAGAAGCATTTATAATCTCCTGGAGCCAGCCATGTCATCTCCCGCCTGCCAAACAAGCCAGGAGGGACATGGGTCCAGTAAACAGGTAGTGGCATTCACTGCTCCCAGGGCCTTGTCCACATCATCAGGGCCAACAGGAACAAACTCATCCCAGATAACTGGACTAAGACATCCTCTACCACCTCAGTGGATTCTGCCCAGCCAGAGTCCAAGTCCGACCGAATCTCAGCGACTTTATCTGCAAGAAACTGAACAAATTCCTCAGCCCTTCCCTGCAGGGGTTCCTCCGCCTCCTCAGATCTTAAGAGGGAGCATGTCACCCCAAACAGGGCAGCCGGGCGACAGTCTGCAGATGCGATAAGACTGGCCCAATATGATCGTTATGCCACTCTTATCGCCATTAGATAGGCGTCAATATGACTTTCTAACAGTGTCCGGTCAGATTCAGCCCGGCTTTTCTTCCAACAGCATTCTAGGCATCTCTTCTTTTAGTAGCCAGAGGCAGAGGCACAGGGGGCAGGTATGTGGTCCAGCCTGCTGGAAGTGCCGTGCAGCCACTTGCCCCATCCCAACCACATGGGATGGAGCAGGCACATCTGATGGTCTGCATCACATGCCTCCCCTCTGACTCTGCCTTCTGTGAGTGCTAACGCTGCCATTACACCTGCTTCTTAGAGGGCCAGTCAGTGGTTGCAGCGGGCTGCGGAACCCCTGCTGCCGGACACTTCCCCTCACATGCGCAGACACAAACATAAGTGAAAGGGTGGCGAGCAGGACATGGAGGTGTGAGTGCGGCGCTGATCTGCAATCTGGTGGCATCCATCTGGTCCAGACCGCGACCAGCCTTAGATCCCGCAGCCAAGGGGCGGGGCTGAGATGGCAGTGTGGATTTAAGGCTGGCTGCAGTCCAGCCTGGATGGATGCCACCAGGTTGCAGATCAGTGCACAGTCAACCTGGGCTGGGTTGAGGCCCCCTGGGCCAGTCCTTTGCTGTTTCTCGGGTTGTCCCACAGGCCAAATCTGGCCTGTGGGCCTTGAGTTTGACACTCCTCATTTAGAGAATAGTCTACAGAATAGACTTTTGTTTTAAAGATTGAAGGACTTAAGTCTCTTCTGTAGGCTCAAATAAACTCTATAAGGGGTTTTGGGGGACCAGGAATTATCAAGGATTGAAATGAAAGACCATGTTATGTTGGAACATTGACTTCAATATTTTTTCCACAAAGAAAATAAATCTACTAAGCTATCTATGAAAATTAGTTTTAGCCAGTACTTGACATGGTAAATTGTCCCACAGAGATAAAGGCAAACTTCAAATAATGTAGTGTAAAGGAAACATGAATCAGAGTTCATATATTTTTAGATTATATTGCTTTTAGGATGCTTGTATCCATATATTGTAGGAAGAGTTATGCCTCATATTGGAGGAAGCAAAGAACTTGTGCTCTAAATAGTTTGACAATTACAGAATTTCATTTTGAAGACAGAAAAAAAAATTAGCCAGGTAAAATATATCCTAATGTTTGCTAATGTAACATATGTTAATGTGTGAATCAAATGTACTCTTATTTATGTCAAATAATTCCCATAAAAAGAAGGGAAAAAACAGTTTACCAAGAAAAACAGCAAAATCAGTATTATTAAACTGAATTGAATTGAATTGATAATTTATTTGGCCAAGTGTAATTAGACACATAAGGAATTTTAAATGTGTTAAAGTTAATCGAATTTGAATATTTAAGGGTTTTATGTGTATATGTCCTTGTTTTTTATTTTGCTAATTTTAATTTTGTTCTTTTATCCCATGCAATAAACGAAATTCATTATGTAAATCATGTCTAATTTATAAACAATTTTCTGATTCTTTTGCAGGGTTGGGAAGAAACTGTGGATGCTTCTATCTCTCATTTGTTAAAAACATGTCTGTCCAAGAGTTCTAAAGACCATGCTCTTACACTTTTTAATCAATTATGTATCCCCAAGGATACTAATAGATTGAAGAAGCACATAACTTTACTCTTCGATAGACTGGCAAAAGGTGGTCGTATGTCTCTAAACACAGACCTAGACTGTCACCAACCTATGCTTTTGTCAGGTAAGTTGTTTAATATAAATTTATGTGCACCCAGAGTAGAAAAAAGGATAGTAGCTTTGGTGAAGTTGTTTGAATGTCCTGCTAAAATAGTTAGAGTAAACAAAACAACATCAAAAAATTTTGTCTCTCCTTTAGAAATTCCAAAATTGCCACTGAATAAATATGGTAATGGAATTTTGATGCCACATATTTTTAGAATGATATGTATTCCTCTAACATGATTCATTATGTTTTCTTTCTAACCAATAAAAAGTGGATTCGAGAATAAAATCACTTTGAACTAACATTTGTCTAAATGTGATCAATGACTGTTGTATTTCAGAAATAAAAATAGACTGATACAGAGATTAATGTACCCCAGATGATCATTTCACGCTGCCTTTAAGCTATCTAGTACAGTATTGATGAACCTTTTCGGCACCGAGTGCTGAAATGGGAGCATGCACGTGGGGAGCACTGGAAATTGGAAGAGCAGTTCGCTGGTGCGCATGTGTGTACCAGGAAACTGAGCTTCTGCTTTCTGGTGCGCACATGCATGCTTGCTACCTGGTCTTCCAATTTCCAGGCATGCATGCACGTGCAAAGACCAGCGTGCACTCCAGAAACCAGAAGCTCAGCAGCTCTTCCAGTTTCCAGTGTTCCATGCACGAAAAGCAGCTGGCTAGCACACATGCATGCGCTGGAACCCAGAAGAGCAATGGGCGACAGCTGGTGCACCCGGAAAAATGGCTCTGCATGCCACTTCCGGCATGCATGCATAGGTTCGCCATCATGGATCTAGTAAGTTCAGCTGAAAGTCACACAGATATATATAATTCTACTTTTAACAACTTTTGAAAGAAATTCATTTAAACTGTTTTTGGCTGAATGGTGCAAATATGGGGGTATCCATGAGATTCTATGCTGCAATGTTAGTTTTTATATTTAATGTGTGGATATATTTAATAAGTCAAAGGAAAAAGAGGTGATTCAGATCTTTATGTTTACCCTTGGTAGAGTTGCACAGATGTCTAGATTATCCCTTCTGAAGATAAATTGCTGCTACTAAGGCCTACCTTGTGGCGATTCGTGAGGCAAAGTGTAAATACTTCTTCACACTAATTGCGTCTGTAGATAATCGCCCAGCAACCCTCTTTAAGGTGAGCCATCTCCTCTTAGGGAAGGAGGAGATTGAGGTCCACCTGAAGGGCTGAGAATTTGGATTTTCTGGAAGACAAAACTACTCGACTTCGTTCCCAGTTAGATGCCGGCATGATTGCTGATCCGGTGGAAGCTTCTGAGGCAGGTTCTTGCCCTGTTATCTGGGAACGGTTTGACCCTGTTGCTCCTGAGGAAGTGGACAGGATCCTAGGGAGTATGCACGCGAGCACCTGTATTTTAGACCCATGTCCCTCCTGGTTTGTGAAAGCTTCCCAGGAGGTGACAGGTGGGTGGACTCTGGCAGTGATTAATGCTTCTCTACAGGAGGGGACGGTGCCTCAGAACTTTAAGGAGGCTGTGGTCTGCCTTCTTCTTAAGAAGCCATCGCTGGACTCCACCAGTTGGATAATTTCTGACCTGTCTCCCATCTGTTGTGTTTTGTTGTCCCATGGTGCTTGCCTGCCCTGTTTGTTTGGACACAGTGGACATACTCTAGATTCCACCAATAAAACCATGCCATTTCATGATACCTTGGAAACAGGTCTTCTGTTTCTGAATGCGCTCTGGCATAGCATTCATCCTGAGATTTCCATGGATCCCACCCTGAATATTCAACAAAAGGCCCAACTCTCTTTAAACCTGTCCTTTTCCCCAAGCCTTGGACTAAACTGAATTGTGGAGTTCTCGAGAATTTTCTGTCTGAGGTGGAGATTTGTTCATTCTTCTATGTCAGCATTCATCTTTTGATAAGCTGCTGTGTTTTCCTTGTTTTTAATGTTGTCATTTGAAAAATTAGCTATCCAGAATGGTTATGGTGAAAGAGGTAGCCCCATGAAGTGTATTAAAATAAATAAATATGGAGACCTAGCTCTCTGAAGAAGTCTGTAATGGTGGGAAAAGTGGCAAGAAAAGTAAAACAAGACAACCGCACAAAGTGGATGAATTCCATTACAACAGCAATAGTTGCACCATTGCAAGACTTGAAGTGCAAGGTTGAGGATAGATCTCCTGGAGAATATCTCTTCATGTAGTTTCTAACAGTTAATGATGACTTGCTGGCACATAATTGGTACCAGAATTAAGCATGAATGACTTAACGATTCCTGGGGATGAAATTATGACAACATCCTGGGAACATGTCAGAAAAAAATGTAGCTGAGATATGTTTGTACAATAGCTAGGTAGGGTTATCTGAGGAAACATCTCTTGCCAGTGACATCTACCTGACCCATTAGAGCGAGGAGGCAGGGAATGCTGCGGGTCCCACCCCTAAGGGAGATACACCTCGTGGGACCTAGAAGAAGGGCCTTCTCTGTGGTGGGTCCGTCTCTCTGGAACATCATTCCCCCAGAGATTAGAATGCCCCCCTCATTAATACTATTCTGAAAGGCACTAAAGACCTGGTTTTGCCAGCGGGCCTGGGGAAACCAGAGAGGGATGGAACCCATCAAATGGCTAGTGTAATCCACCTGTCGTCGGGGTGGGGTGGGTGGGAGTTGGTTTTTGTTTTTGTTTTGTTTTGTTTTTTGTTTTCCCAAATTTTGTTCCCAAATTGTACTTTACTAATTTATTTGATTCTTTTTGTTTGTTCTTATTGTTTTTATTTTTATTTTTTTGTTTTAAATATGACTTTACATTGTGTAAGTCACTCGAGCCATGGGTGAATAGGCAGCAATATAAATCAAATAAATAAATAAATAAATAAATAAATAAATAAATATTGTCAGGTTCTGGTTTATTGATTCCATAACAATTTTTTGATATTATGGTTCTGAACAGTTTATTATTCTGTCACAAATACCAATTGTGTATTACGGGTTGTGTCTTAATTTATCTCATTTTTCTGTATCAAAACCACATTCAAAAAATAGTCCTGTGAAAACAATTATGCCAAGTTAATTAAAATATTGAATCAGTATTATGTTTAGTACTGTACAGTAAATATATGATAGTATTGAAAGAGAATATTCAAATTTGTCTAAATTAAAAGAATATGGACTATTGCAGTAGTTGCTGAAACTATTTCTGAATAAAAAATAAATGGGAATGGTGATGCAGTACTTTCTCTTTATAACTCAAGTTAACAGTTGCTTTTTCGCAGGATCCAGTTTGGGTCGGTCAATGGAATCAGGTGGTTTAGCCTTTTGAGCTTTCAAACTCATGCTGGAGCCCATCCTCAGAGAACTTCTCTCTACATTAACACATACATACAGTGCATACATACAACTCAGTTTCTACATTATGGTACAGAGAAGTTATCTGAGGATGGGAATTTTAATCCAGAAACTTGAAAGAATAAACCTCTGATCCTAGGGACCGGCCCAGATTGGATCCTGCAGTATTATTCAGAGACATATATATATTTGCCTTTATTCATGAGTTGCTTTTTTGGCATATCCCATAATGAGTATGATGGAGATAAAAAAAAGTATTTACTATGAATTAAAGAAGATGCCACTTCTACACCTGTTTTACATTGTTTTTTTTCCTCAGCTGTTTTTTGTTAATTTTAATCTTATTATTTATATTTTTTATGTTTTATATTGTCATTTTATTTCATTGTCTTTCCAGAATCTTTCATATTATAACTCTTTTCTCATTAAGATCTCATGTTGTGATCCAAATATATGTTGTTAGAAAAATGTACTATTTATGATTGAACATAGTGCCTCTACTGAGAATTTTGACTGATAAATTGGAGGATAAATGTTAAAATGTACATTTTAAATGTAGACATAAAGGTATTCTATAGCATTGTGCTACCCTGAAGTTTGCTCAATATTCACTTGCCATCATCTCTATTATTAGATTAGTTTGGAGTTGATCAGCTGGAAAGGGGCACTGTTGGCTTGTGCGAGGCTCTCTGCATTTCAGGATAGACTAATGAGGACAAACACAGATTAACATTCTATTGACCTGGCATTAAAGTACACCAGCCGGAGCCCAGGGGTCCTAGATCCCGAAACCCCAGGAATTGAGAAGAGGCTGAGGGGTCAGAGCGTGCCACAGCTCGAATGTAGCGGGGGCGTGCTCCCCTAACATGATATGGCCCCCCGCCTTGTCAGCTCCTGCCCATTCCAACCACCCTGGAGATCGCAGATCCCACTATTCCACCCGGAGTCCCACAGGCTCCCTCACACACACCCCAACCACAGCCCTGTCTCAGGCTGCACTGAGCTTCTGCTATAGAACCCCCACCCTTCCCTAACCCTCCTAAAAATCGAATCAGGAGTTTTAA
>CM019155.1:70017004-70067576 GCA_009733165.1 Naja naja
GCCAGGTTTCCGTGTGCTGCACCGGCTTCAAGCCCAGGGTAGGGGCGGGGGAATGGTGGTTGTGATCCAGGAGGCACTTTGTCCGAGGGAGACCACTGTTCCACACACAGGCGGATGTGAGTCTCTCCTCTTGAGGTTGGGCCCTGTTGGTCAGTTGGGCTTGTTGCTCATGTACCTGTCTCCCAGCTGCGTGACTACAGCCCTGCCTTCGCTGCTCGATGTCCTCTCAGAGGTGGTGGTTGAGTTCCCCAGGCTTATGTTGCTGGGGAATTTCAACCTGCCTTCTCTGGGAGAGGCTTTGGGGCTGGCACAGGAGTTCAGGGCCTCCATGGCGGCCCTGGACCTGACCCAAATAATACAGGGCTCGATTCACGAGGGGGGACACACGCTCAACCTGGTTTTTATCTCAGAGCAGTGGAGAAATGGTCTGGGGGGGCTCTTTAACTATAAACCCCCTGTCATGGACAGATCATTATCTCCTTCGTTTAGCCTTCCGATATGCCACCCCTCATCTCTGGGAGGTGGAACCGATAAGATGGTTCCACCCCAGGCGCCTAATGGACCCGGAGCGGTTCTAGATGGCGCTTGGGTCTATTCTGACCTCCTTTGCCCACAGCTCGGTGGAGGCCCTGGCGGATGCCTGGCAGAGGGCTGCCCCCGGGGCACTGTACCAAGTTGTTCCTTTGTGGCCATCACAGATCCCAAGTGGCTCCTTGGTTTTCTGCGGAGCTTCTGGAAATGAAGTGGCGGAAGAGAGGCCTAGAGAGCGGTTGGAGGGCCAGCAAGTCCGAATTTGACCGATTGCAACTAAGAACCTATATTAGGTCTTATCTTGCTGCGATAAGGGTGGCGAAGTGTGCTTACTTCTCCACCCTCATCGTGTCTACAGATAATCGCCCTGCTGCCCTGTTCAGGGTCTCCTGTTCCCTCCTTAACCAGAAGGGGGAGGACCTCTGCAGGACGTGCAGGAGTTTAGTCAACATCTGGCAGACAAGATCGCTCAGATTCGGACGGGCTTGGACTCCAACTGGGCAGAGTCCGATGGGGGTATGACGTCTGGTCTTGGCAACATTATCTGGGAGGAGATTGACTCTGTGACTCCAACTGAGGTGGACAGAATCATTGGGAGGCTGAGTGCTGCCACGTGTTTATTGGACCCGTGTCCCTCCTGGCTGGTGTATGCCACCAGAGAGTTTACATGAGGCTGGCTCCAGGCAGTTATAATGCTTCTTTGAGTGAGGGTTCCTTCCCTGCTGCCTTTAAGGAGGCAGTGGTGAGGCCCCTCCTCAAGAAGCCTGCCTTGGACCCAGCTGATTTAAACAACTTTTGTCCGGTCTCCAACCTTTGCTTTATGGTGAAGGTTGTTGAGAGCGTGGTGGCCCGTCAGCTCCCGGTGTTTCTGGAGGAATCCGATTACTTAGACCCGTACCAATCGGGTTTCAGGCCCAGGTACAGCACGGAGATGGTGTTGGTCACACTGGTGGATGATCTCTGGAGGGCACAGGACAGTGGTCATTCCTCTGTCTTGGTCCTATTAGATCTCTCAGTGGCTTTTGACCATGGTATCCTACTGCAACACCTCAAGGGGTTGGGAGTGGGGGGCACCATTTTGCGGTGGTTGTCCTACCTCTTGGGTCATACACAGGTAGTGTTGGCAGGGGGCAGAGGTTGGCCCCGAGGCTTCTCACTTGTGGGGTGCCCCAGGGGTCGGTCCTCTCGCCCCTCCTGTTCAACATCTACATGAAGCTGCTGGGTGAAATCATCCATGGTTTTGGGGTGAGGTATCATCAGTATGCTGATGATACCCAGCTCTTCATCTCCACCCCTAACTAACCCAGTGACGCCCTCGAAGTGATGTCCAGGTGCCTGGAAGCGGTGCAGGTCTGGATGGGGAGGAACAGACTCCGACTCAACCCGACCAAGACTGAGTGGCTGTATGTACTGGCATCTCGGGCTTACCAGGATATTCCATTGCTAACTATGGGGGGAGAGGTGTTGCCCCCCCATAGATAGGGCTCGCAACTTGGGTGTCCTCCTGGATACACGGCTCAGTTTGGAGGAGCAGGTGGGAGCCATGGGCAGGGGGGCATTCGCCCAGGTTCGCGTGATGCGCCAGTTGCGACCCTTCCTGGACCAAGATGCCCTACGTACGGTCACTCAGGCACTCATCATCTCCCATCTGGACTACTGCAATGCTCTCTACATGGGCTGCCCTTGAGGACCACCCGGAGGTTTCAACTTGTCAGAATACAGCGGCGCAGGTTGTGATGGGAGGATTCTGATACTCTCATGTTACACCCCTCCTGCGTGAGCTGCACTGGTTACCGGTTGCCCTCCGAGTGAGATTCAAGATGCTGGTGCTGACCTATAAAGCCCTTCATGGCATTGGACCAGGGTACTTGCAGGAAACCCTGCTGCCGATAACGACTTCACGATGCCCAGTACGCTCCCACAGGCAGGGCCTCCTGATGGTGCCGTCAGCTAGGCAGTGTCGGCTGGCGGCCCCCAGGAATAGGGCCTTTTCTGTGGGGGCACCCTCTGGAATCAGCTGCCCTGGAGCCGGGTGGCCCCGGACCTCCGATCCTTCCGCCGTGGCCTAAAAACCTGGCTATTTCAACTGGCCTACCTGGACTGATGGGGGGGGAGTGTTTTTAAATGGGTGTTAAATGTTTTAGTTTTTATGATTATGAGATTTTCTTGGGTTTAATTTATTTTTAACTTTTGTATTATATGTTTTTTTTTAGTATTGTAAGCTTCCCTGAGTCCTTAGGGAGATAGGGCGGCATATAAATCTCAAAATTAAATAAATTAAATTAAATTAAATTAAATTATGGTGCAATCTAGTCTGCACTGGTCCTAATTCACGTAGTGATTTCTTGGTCTATTGATAATTTGAATTTGAATCTTATATATGTATATATATATATATTACATATTCAAATAATATATATTATATTATTTATACATTTTTCTTTGCTATACATCTCTTTTTTCTTTGGTATACAAAACTCAATATTTACACTGACCGTGTGTTTTCAGAGTACAGATGAATTTGAGTAATGATAACAAAAATTCTCACTGCTATTTATAACTATTATCAAAACATATTAATAATATTTACTTATCCTTCAATATCCACCTTACATTATTTAATTAAACATTCTTTTCAATTTTAAGTTTCTAACTTCTGCTTCTATTTTCTAGCCATTGATAAAATGCTTCCCAAGTTAAAAAGTATTACATTTCCTCCTTATCCTTAATTTTCATTGTTAATCTATCCATCTCTACTCATTCTAATATTTTCTCTATTACACTTTTCTCTATAGGAATATCTTCATTTTTCCAATTTTGTGCATATACAAATCTTGCTGCTGTTAAATCATGTAAAATTAAGTATGTATTTCCTTTATTGTATTTTTCTGGTAAGATAAACCAACCAAAACAATTCTGGTTTTAAATCTATTCGTTGTTTTGTCATTTCTCCTAGCCATATTTGTATTTTTAGCCAATATTTTTTAGCCTTTGGACACTTCCATCACATATGGTAATAAGAGCCTGGTAACTGATTACATTTCCAACATTTTGCAGACATGTTTTTAAGCATTTTTGCCATTCTTACTGGTGGCTAATGCCACCTATAAAACATTTTGTATAAATTTTCTTTATAAGTTGTTGATATCATCAATCTATAATTTCTCTCCCAAAGTTCTTGCGATTTATCTAATTCCATAGTATATCCAAAAATTTTACCCCATGTTATTATTGTTTATTTTACTTGTTATTCTTCCATTTTAAAATTCACTAAGTAACTATATGATCTTTTTATTAATTTATCATCAATCCCTAAAAATATTGTTCCAATTCTGTAGGTTCTTTGTAAAATCCATACATTTCTACATCTTTCTTCTTCCTTGATTGTATTTGCATATGTGGCCACCAAGCCAAATCAATCCCTTGATTTTTCAAGTTCTTGCTTCGATTTTAGTTCACTTTGTTTATTTAAGTTATTTTTATATCATAATTTTTTCAACTTCATAACATTTGGGTGTATTAGTGTTTTCATTGTGGATAGCCAGACTGGTATTTTCATGTAATGTTTCTCTTTAATTTTTTCCCATACTAAGAGCAGAGCATTTCTAACATAATGTCTTTGAAAGTATCTACAGTATATCACAGAAGTGAGTACACCCTCTCACATTTTGTAAATATTTAAGTATATTTTTTCATGTGACAACACTGAAGAAATGACAGTTGGCTACAATGTAAAGTAGTGAGTATACAGCTTGTATAACAGTGCAAATGTGCTGTTCCCTCAAAATAATGCAACACACAGCCATTAATATTCACTCTCTTCTTGTTGTATAGCCTTTTCCTCTCTTGGTATTTCTTTTTGTCTTTTGTTTTATATTTCTTCTCTACTTTCCTGTTCATCATTTGCAGTAAAATGATAGCCATAAAATTTGTATGCTTTGTCTAATGTGTCCAGTCTGTGTCTTTTATTCTGCCAAGTAACTAGGATTCCCTCTGGTATCCATCACCTGGATACCTCTTGTTGTGTTTGATCAATTTTCTTATCAAAAATTGATACTGTCTCCCTAGATCTCTTACTCTTCTGGAAGTTTGCTTCAAAATCACAATTTCTTTATCTTTATATTTCAGAGGTTCATTCTTGCTCTTTTAAGTGTTTCACTTCTTGTCTTTTTTGTGAATCTCACATGCACAGTTTCACATAGTTCGCATAGTTTCATCTATTTCTCCCTGCATCTCTTGCTTATTTTTTTGTAAGGCATCAGCCAGCAACTCTGACATCATGTCCGGCAGGTCTTCCCCTTTTTCTTCTTCAGTATTCTGGAATCCCAGGAAGTAAGCCGCTTTCTCCATTTCAAGCATGATTACTGTTTCTTCAAGATTCTTGTTCGCTTGCGATAACTTTTGATTTATTTCATCAACTTTATTCTCTACTTACTCTGATTTCTCTTCCATTTTTTGAATCCTCTGATCATTTTTTTGCTATCATTTGCTGAAGGTTTGGTGGCTCAGGCTTTGGTGGCTCAGGCTGTTAAATGCCTGCTCTTAAGATCCAGCTGTCTACAATTACTGTAGGCTCGAATCCCACCAGGCTCAAGGTTGACTCAGCCTTCCATCCTCTCGGGGTAGGTAAATTGAGGACCCAAGATTGTTGGGGGCAATTAGCTGACCTTGTAAAAATGCCGCTTAGTAATAAGCAGGCATATACAATGGAATGAAGGCTATTGCTGAGCACATTGGGTTGTGCTCCAAAAATTGTAAGCGCCCTGAGTCTTCGGAGAAGGCTGCATATAAATGTAATTAAAAAAAAAAGGTTCCCTGTTTTTCATCCATCTTATGTATCTCCCCCTTCATCTCCCCCATTTCACTTTTTAGTTCACCGTGGTTTTTTTCCATGACTTCTTGACTTGTAGCCATAGCTTCTTGTATTGATTGAAGTATCACTTGCATATCTTTCTGGAATGAATTCGATTTTGGGGGTTTACTCTCTATTGATCTAGATGGCCTAGATGCTGCTGATGTTGGTGTGGATGAAGCTTTCCTTCCTATCATGGTCAAATTCAAGGCACTTGTCATGATTAAAAGTTAAGAAGAGGAAAGGAAGAAAGGACAATAGAAAATTTCAAAATTTCCAACAATTCCTTCTTAAGTTTTTCTACTATAGTGTAACACCCAACAAAATTAATCAAAAGTCCAATTTTCCCAAACACCCCAGCTTCATAGCCATTTATCTCTATAGTTCAGAAAATTAATTAGACCACCATCAACCTAAAGGTTCTTTAGAGACAGCTGTCTTTTCTTCTTCCTTTGACAGTTTATATTTATAATCCACAAAGGCCCACTAAGTCTCCCAATTTATTATAATCCAAAAGTACCTTATAAGTCAAAGGGGCATCCACTAGATTCAAAACAGATCCAGGCTATTTCTTAAATTCACCCTATTGGGCTATTTATAACCCTCCACAGTGTGAAGACAGTGTTTTCACAGTCTGTCTCTATATGTCCAATATAAATGATTGCAGGTGTTGCTTTCTTCTTTGTGTTTCTTCAGAGACAGCTGCTGTTTCTTCTTCCTTTAATAATTAAATATTTGTAATCTACCAAGGCACACTAACCCCCCCCCCTATGTTTATCCAAAGTGTTTGGCAGATCAAATAGCTTTCATGTCAAAACTAAGCCAAGATAAAACCAAGCTGTCTCCAAGGTCAGGTCAGGCTGCCCCATCTGTTTATAATTCTCCAAAGGTCAAAGAGTTTAAAATTCTCACAGACTGTCTCTAAACATTCTGGGTTTATCAGTTGTCAATGTAAATATAACTTTGTTTCCATGGCTTCACTGTTCTCTGTTAAAACCACAACAGTGAAATCACTTTCACTTCATGGTATCTCATCCAACCAGTAGATGTTGCACTTGCTCTTTACCTCCGTTGGCTATGCTGTTAGTCAATTTGTAACATCCACCCCCTTTTTCCCTTGAAGCCTTTAAGTTTTAAAATCCAAATAACGATAAAGATATAGCTCTTAATACTCTTAAATCAATATGAGTCTTTGAAAATAACCAATCCAGTCTATCCTTTAATATAAAATTAAATCCCTTCTACAGTTTCTTCCACTCTTTTCTGGACCTGTCAATAGCTCCAAAACTTTGTTGTTACTAATTTTGGGGAGCAGGAAATCCTGCTCCTCCTCTTTTGAGTCCCACTTTCAAAACTCAAAATTTCTTGGCGTAAATTTCCACAGCAGAAATCAGAAAGTTCTCACCCAGCTCAACCACACTCTTCCTGGATTTTTTCCTTCTTCTTCTAGCTGCCACAACTCCAGTCCAGCCTTAATGGCTGTCTTCTCTCCTGTCAGTTTGAAGGGCTTTCCTCAGATCTACCAGGAGATTACCATCTCCTCGTGATCTACGAGGTGTCCCCTCTTATCTTTGTCACCTCTCCAGGGTGTCTTATGGCCCCTTGAGGCCCTCAGGCAGGCAGAAATTGGGTGGATTCCGCAGAGCCCCGTTCTTCCACTCCATGCTGCTGTGACATCAGCTGCCTTCTCCATTGAATTTGAATCTTAAAGCATTGCAATTTATTACTTTTATTTTCCTAGTAGTGTGGGAATGGAGGAGAAGAAAAGTGCATAAATTTGTGATGTACGTTTTAAGCTGAAAAGTATTGCAGTGGTGTCTTATTGAACAAATACTTCACCTAATTCTTTGGGTATAGACATTTATGTAGAAACTTGTATGCTTTGATATTTCTGAATTTTACAGTGATTTTCTTTTACAATAAAATGTTTATTGAATTTATGTTTTATTATAGTTAGTATGACTATTTTTGTTAAACAGAAGCTTTATACAATATGTTATTGTACTTGAATATATTCAAGTATATCTCTGAAGCAAGGGTGCAGAAGTTGGTTCATTTGTTTTGCTTCCCATATGAGCTTTGGAAAATACATTGAAGTCCATATGCTGGAAAGGGATGTGACCACAGAGCCAATTTTGGGGAAAGGTTTTTTTTGAGTTATTAGTAAATGAAATATGTCTGCAGCCTTATCTTACCTACTCGGAAGGCTCTGCATGCCACAAAAGAGGCACTAGTATTTTTGATTTGCAAGCCCACTTTTTGTATCCTGCTCTATTTTTTTTTAAAGTTTTATTATTTTCCAATAAACTAACAAAACAGACAAACATACAAAACATAAACCAATATCAATTTCAAGTGTGTCGGTCAGTCACAAATCTCAGTGCCATCCCCTCATCATCCATATTCTCTATTACAAAAGAAAGAAAGCTATAATCATTATTATTAATTCTCTACCATGTTATAGTTTCTATTATTGTATTTCTTTTAAACAATTCTATTTATCTCCATTGTTCCATATATTACCAAACTTTTTTATCTAACCATTGGTAAAACATATTCCATATCTTGTAAAACTGCTTTTCTTCTTGATCCCTAATTTCAAATGTTAATCTGCTCATTTTGGCACAGTCCAAAATCTTCTTAATCACTTCCTCCTGTGCAGGTATCTTATCATTTCTCCAATTTTTGGCAAATACAATTCTAGCAGCTGTCAATACATTAACAATCAAATATTTCAATTCTTTGCTGAGTGTCTCTGGTACAATTCCCAGTAAAAATATCTCAGGTTTTAAGTCTATATGTTGCTGTGTCATTTTTTCCAACCACGTGTGGATTTTAGTCCAGTATCTTTTAGCATCAGCACAAGTCCACCACATGTGGTAATAGGAGCGGTATCTGATGACATTTCCAACACTTATCCGATTTGTCCTTAAACATTCTTGCGATCCTTCTCGGGGATAGGTGCCACCTGTAAAACATCTTATACAAATTTTCTTTATATGCAGTTGACATTGTCATTTTATAATTCTGATCCCATAGTGTTTGCCATCTCTCTAAATCTATCCCATAACCAAAATTTTCCCCAAGCAATCATTGTTTCCTTAACCTGCTCCTCTTCCATTCTGACTTCTAATAAATATCTGTAAAGTTTTTAAATCATTTTTTCATTCGTACCCATCAAAATTTTATCTAATTCAGTTTGCTTTTTATAAATACCTTCAGCCCTAACATCCTCATCATATCTAGATTGTATTTGCAAATATGAAAACCAATTCATTTTTATTCCTTGTTCTTGTAGTATTTGCATCGATTTGAGTTCACCCTTTTCATTTAAAATCTCTCCATATCTAATTGTTTGTTCCTTCTTGTATATTATTGGATATGAAAAAGCTTCAATAGGAGATACCCATAGTGGAATTTGTATATAATGTTGTTTTCTAATTTTTTCCCAATTTAAAAATAAGGCTTCTCGAACATAGTGTCTTCTAAAATATTCTTGTTTTTTAGTTCCCTTATACCATAGGAAGGCATGCCATCCTAATAACAAGTCATGGTCTTCTAGAGTTAATAATCTATTATTTCTCAACGTTATCCATTCTTTCACCCACATCAAACTTGCAGCTTGATAATATAGTTCCCAATTAGGTAGTGCAAATCCCCCTCTTGACCTTGCATCTTGTAATAGCTTAAATTTAATTCTTGGTTTTTTGCCCTGCCATATAAATTTTAGTGTAATTTTATTTAAATCTTCAAAGTACTCTTTCCCAAGTCTGATTGGGATTGTCTGAAATAAATATAACATTCTGGGTAATACATTCATCTTAACTGTCAATATTCTGCCAATAAGAGATAGCTGCATGTTTTCCCATCTTTCAAGATCTGTTGCTATCTGCTGTTTGAGTTTTATGTAATTGTCTTCTTTCAATGAACTGCATCTTGATGTTATATATATTCCTAGGTATTTAACTTTACTTGCAATCTGAATCTCTAATAAGTCTTCTAGATCTTTCTTACGTTTTGCTAACATATTCTTTGTTAGGATCTTTGTTTTATCTTTATTAATTTTTAAACCTGCCACCATTCCATATTCTTCTATTTTCTCTATCAATTTAGGTGCTGATTTAAGTGGATCCTCTAATATTAATATCAAATCGTCTGCAAACGCCTGTAATTTTATTCTTTTTTGATTTTCATTCCTTTTATTTCTTCATCTTCTCTAATAGCTCTGTTCAGTACTTCTGATATTAAGACAAACAGCAGAGGCGACAGAGGACAACCTTGTCTAGTTCCTTTTCTTATCTCTATAAGTTCTGTCAATTCTCCATTTACCAATATCTTCACTGTTTGCTTATTATATATTGTCTCGATGGCCTGTATAAAATTTTTGCCAAAGCCCATTTGTGCCATTTGCAATATCATAAAATGCCAATTCACATTGTCGAATGCTTTTTGTGCATCTAAAAACATCAGTGCCATCTGTTTTTCAGGGTGTGCTTCGTAGTATTCCAAAGTATCTAAAATTATTCTCACATTTTGCTTAATTTGTCATTTTGGCAAAAATCCATTTTGGTCCATATGAATAAATTCATTTAAATATCTTTTCATTCTTTCTGCCAGAATTGAGGCAAAAATTTTATAATCTGAGTTCAACAATGAAATAGGTCTATAATTTTGGACTTGTTTTAAGTCCATTTCTTCTTTAGGTATAAGGGTAATATAAGCTTCTAACCATGTCTCAGGTATTCTCTTTTTTAATAACACTTCATTCATAACTTCTAAAAGGTAGGTGCTTAACACCTCCTGAAAGGTCTTATAGAATTCATGTAAGCCATCTGGACCTGGTGCTTTTCCTGTATTTTGTTTCTTCAAAGCTTCTGTCAATTCCATCATGGTTATGTTCCCTTCTAACATTGTTTCAGTGTCTTTAGGTATCTGTGGTAATCTTGTCTTTTGTAAATACTGTTTAATTTTTTCTTCTGTAATATCTTCTTGAGAGTACAGTTTTTCATAGTAGTCTCGGATAATTTTTTTCTTTTTGTCATTCCCATATTGTATATTCCCTTTTCCATCTATTAGTGACTAATTTTTGTTTCCCTTTCCTTTCTAATTTTATAAGCTAACCATCTTCCTGGTTTATTCGCATTTTCAAAATAGTTTTATTTAGCACCTTTAATCTTTTGAGCAATTTCCTCTTTATCCATTAAAGCCATTTTATGTTTAATCATATCCATTTTCCTTTTAATATCTTTCCTTTTGGTGATTGTTGTAGTTCTTTTCTAGTTTCACAAAATCATCTTCCAATATTTTGGATGTCTTTTTCTGTTTAATATTTCTTTTCCTTGTATAGTCAATTATCATACCTCTTATATAAGCCTTCATCGCATCCCATCGAATTTGTAATGATGTATCTTCTTTTCTATTTTCCTTAAAAAAAAAGTAAGTTCTGTCTCAATTTTCTTTTTGAATTCTTCTTCTTTCAAAATCATATTATTCAATATCCATCTAGATCTTCTCTTCTGTCCTTTCCAGACAACTATCAATGGATTATGATCCGCCCAAGTCCCACTTTCAATTTGAATTTTTTCTATATCGGAGAGCATATCTACAGGCACCCATACCATATCTATTCTTGACTATGATTCATGCCTATTTGAATAAAAAGTAAATTCTTTATTTCCAGTATTTCTCTCTCTCCATATATTTTTAATATTCATTTCTTCTATCATTTGAAAAAAGGACTTAGGTAGCTTTCTTCTAGTTTTCTTTTTGGTTCTCTCAGATTTGTAATCAAGTTGATCATTAATTATCCTATTAAAATCTCCCATCAATAAAATGTTTGCATAGTCTAATTCAGTCAGTTTTTGATATAATTTCTTATAAAATTCTTCTTGATTCTCTCTTGGTGCATATATTGCTATCAGAAGCATTTTAGCATTGTTGTCTATTATCTCCACCATTAAAATCCTCCCATCTTCATCTGTATAAATCAATTCTGTAGTAATTGTATCTTTAATATACAGAACCACTCCTCTCTTTTTACATTGAGCCAATGATGTAAATAACTTTCCTAGCTTTCTTTGTCTCAATACATATTCATGTTTTTTTTTAATGTGAACCTCTTATAAACAAATTATATCAAATTTTAATTTTTCTAATTTGTGAAGTATTTTCCTTCTTTTAGCAATCGAATTAAGTCCATTTATGTTCATCGAAATCAGTTTTTCCCCTCCATTTTAGGTCTTATATATAGGTTTTATTGCTCTAGTCGATCTGACTCTCTTTGTTCTCTAGGTAGACCACCTACCGCTCCAAGTTGTTCTTCTTCTTCACTTATTGCTACACATTCCTTTGGGAGTTCCACAATCAGTTCCTCTTGTCTTCCATTTCCTCCTTTCCTCTAAAATATTCATCATAAAAGTTCTGCTTTCTCCACTGTATCAATTCTATGTCTTTGTTCCCGCCACACAAACAGAAGGCCTTCTGGTATTAACCATCTGTAGTTTACTCCTCTCTTCAACAGTTCTTTGGATAAGAAGCATATTCTCTTCTCCTCTCTCTTATTCTTCTTGGTACCTGTTTCAATACCGTAATGTCTTTATTATTGTGCTTCAATGTCTTATCTCTAGCTGCTTGCAGTATTTGTGATTTAATGCTCTTCTTAGTAAACCTAATATGGATTTCTCTTGGGAGTTTATTCTTCGTTGCATATCTTGTATAGACACGAAATATTTCATCTATTCCAACCCTCATTTTCTCTTCCGTTATTTCTAATAATTCTGCCAGTATCTGTGTCATTTTCTCCAGCAGGTTTTCACCCTTCTCTTCATCCACATTTTGAAATCTCAAATAAAATTCCGATCTATCCACTTTGCTTCGCAGTGATTCATTATGGTCACTCTCAACTTCATTTAATCTGGTATTGAAGCTCCTCATTTCTTTATCTCTTTGTTCTTGCTGCTCCTCAACTTTCTTAATCCTCTCACCATATTTCTCCATTGTTTGCCGTAGAGCTTTTATACTTTCATCTGTCTTGTCCAACTTCTGTTCAGTTATCTCAATTTTCTCTGTTTTTCCAATCTCACCGCTTGAAGTATCTTCTGTATTGTGTCTTCTTTCTCTTTTTCCTTTTCTTGCTGTGATATTGTCGATACGGGAGTTGTTACTTGTGGGATTGAAGATCTTCTACTCATAGTTACAAAGGTTGCCAACACCAATTGCGGAGAGAGAAAAAAGGCATAGACAACTATCCCTCTGTTTCTATTACAGAGAGTCTGGTCACATGGTAAATAATTGCTCTACTAAACTTCCCAGGATGGATAATAGACAACCCAGCAATACCTCCACTACTCACTGCCTGGACAACAAGCCAGGGAAATGAGAAATGCCCTCCCTCCACAAGCTCATGGGAGAGAGGGATTAATGCATTGAATGGAGCTCAATTACTCTATTGTCTGGTACATTAATAAAATTTGATTCTACTCTGACACTTCCCAGTAGTCAGGAAACCACCATCCCTATTTAACTTAAGATACCGACAGTTGCTGTGAAATCTACATTGTCAATGATAACTATTGATGGCTGAATTTTAAAAGCAGGCTCCATTATTCATGCCACAGTGCCTTTGAAGTTAATAATAGATCAGCATTCTGAAGACTTGACCTTTTTCGTAGCAGATTACATGTCTTCCAATAGTGCTGGGAACCGCTTGGTTCCAATACCATAACCCCACTATGAAGTGGAAAAACTGATCTATTGAGTTTAAAAATCCTGAATGCCTTTCTCACTGTGATCGGCCCTCCAAAAAACCCCACCAGCCCCCCTTAATTGTTCATAGAGACTTTCCCAATCTGCCAAGTAAATATGCATACTTTGCTGATGTGCTCGGGGAGGACAACACCTTGGCCCTCCCTCCACACAGAGACTGGAAAATTCCACCAAGAGGCAATGTCAAATGTCTACTAGAGAATTAGAAACTTTAAACAATATTTAGACTCTAATTTGAAAAAAGGATTATAAGACCTCCCACTCCTGCCTCAGCTCCCATTTTTCTTTGTACCCAAGAAGCAAGACCCCAGTGAGCCTAATGATAGTGAGAAATTCCCACTGAGAATGATCCATGATTATAAGGCTTTATATATAGTTACAGTAAGAGACCATTTTCCACTACCATTAATTCCAGACCTATTAGATAGACTATAGAAAGGAAGCATTTTTACAAGACTAGACTTCTGCAATTTTTACAATCTTATTCAAATATAAGAATGGCATTAACATTTAACCACCTATAACACCAGCTGCGGCAAATTTGAAGACATAATGCTGCCTTTTGGTCTATGTAACACCCCAGCCATATTTTCTAGATTCATGAGCCAAATTTTTCAAGATTTAATAGATAAATTTATGATCTTATATTTGTTATTTTAATCTACTCTGAGAATGAGGCTCAGCACACAGACCATGTGCGCACAATCAGTAGTGGGCTGCAAATTTTTTAACAACCAGTTTTCTGACTGGGTAGGCATGGCTGGTTGGTCATGTGACTGGGTGAGTGATGTCACTCATCACACCCAGCCCTGCCTCCCAGCCACTCGCCTCAAAGGAAGAGATAAGATTCAGCAGTTGGGGCTAATACCACCACTGGCTGGCCCTGCCCCCCACCCATTTTTGGCCTGTTTTTGGCCTGTTTTGGGGCCATTTTCAGGCCATATTTGGGCCATTTTCAGGCCATTTTTCAGGCCATTTTTAGTCCAGAAAACAATATGGAAATGGCCCAAAACAGTCTAAAACAGGCCAATTTTGGGCTGTTTTCAGGGCATTTTTAGCCTGGAAAATGGCCTGATGGCCCAAAAACCTGCCTGAAAACAGCCCAAAAAACAGCCTGAAAAACTGTTTGAAAATGCCCCCAAAATGGCCTGTTTTGGGGACTTTGGGCTGTTTTCAGGCTGTTTCTGGGTCGTTTTCAGGCAGTTTTCTTTACTAAAAACAGCCCAAAACCAGCCTGAAAACAGCCTCAAAATGGCCAGAAAATGGCCTGAAAATGCTCAAAAAGCTGCCTGAAAACAGCCCAAAAATGGCCTGAAAACTGCCTCAAAATGGCCCCACAACAGCCTTTTGGGGGGCATTTTTAGGCCTTTTTGGGACCATTTTCAGACCATTTTCTGGGCTAAAAATGCCCCCAAAACAGCTCCAAAATGGCCTGAAAACAGCCCCCAAAAGCTGGGCACTTTTTGGGGCACTTTTCAGGCCCATTTTAGCCCAGAAAATGGTCTGAAAAACTGCCTAAAATGGCCCAGAATGGCCTGAAAACAGCCCAAAAAACAGCCTAAAACTTCCTGAAAAACTGCTCAAAATGGCTTGGTTTTTTGAGCCATTTTCAGGCAGTTCTTTGGGCTGTTTTTAGCCCTGAAAATGGCTGAAAAATGGCCTGAAAATGGCCCCAAAACAGGCTGAAAAATGGGTGGGGGCGGGGCCAGCCAGTGGTGGGATTTGCCGGTTCACCGAATTGCGCCTAATCTTAACTACCGGTCCTTCAGAACTGGTGAAAACTGGTAGCAGCCCACCTCGGCACAGTCCTCAGTAGATTAAGAGATAACCACCTCTTTGCCAAGCCAGAAAAATGTGCCTTTGATTTGCAACAACTAGACATTTTAGGCTACCATATTTCCACAAGAGTGTCATGACCCCATTGGAGTCTGAATCAGAGGAGGAAGACAAGCAGCCATCAGGGAGTGGGAGAGTGGCTCCATTGGCTGTGGAGGAAACTGGGGAACGGCAAAGTCAGGCTGGGCAGAACAGGGAAGAGGTAGAACAAGGGAGAGAGGGTTCAGAGGAAGACCAAGGCCATCCCTTCTTCATCCTAGGGCATGCAGGGAAGAACGGAGAAGAGAGAAACATCAGTTGCATGGCTTATGAGGAAGGAAGGGCCCTGATTCCCTTCACAAGGCACACCTGGGAAGGGAGTTTAAAGGAGAACCAGTTGGGAGGGGCATTCTTCAAGAACAAATGTTGAGTTTATCTCTGCAGTTATCTAAGTTCCTTCATCCTCCCAACTGGTTTGATTTACTGCCTTGTTACTTCATTTCTGGAACTCCGTATCTTACTCTGCCGGATTTAATTACCTTATTTGCCTTGTTGGATGTATAGTTTAAAGTTTTCAGTTAACAACATTTGGACAGGAATATCTGCAACCAAAGGCTGGTGCAGGTTCGTAGAAGAGTTTTTCTCCAGACCGGAAGGTAACCAGGTTATGGGGACAAAGTTGGAGCTAATGAAGGAACTCATTCTTATTTTCTGACTGTGTTGCCTTTCTGCCACACCCTGGGTCATAACAAAGTGGCATCCAGGTAGACCCCTAAAAAGTTCAAGCTGCACTCGACTGGTAAGTCCCTTGTCCAGCCAAAGATGTTCAATATTTTCTGGGCTTTGCTAACTTATACCAAGCTTTGCTCATAAAGCCAAACCACTGACCCAACTGACTAAGAAAGGAGTTAATTTTGGGGGGGGAATCAGCATTTGAATAGTTAAAACAACTTTTTGCTTGCCAGCCCCTGCTTTAGCACCTGTAAATATCAAAAAGATTTATTATCCAAACATATGCTTTAGATGTTGCCATTGGAGCTGTTCTCTTGTAAGAGAGAGGGGGAAACAGTGGCCTTCTATTATGGCGTTCTTTTCCAGAGCCTGGACAGCTCCAGAATGCAATTATGACATCTTTAATAAGGAACCCCTTGCCATTAAATAGACATTCCAGCACTGGAGACACTTCTTAGAATGTGCATGCTTTCCGATAGAGGTCTAAGAATCTGTACACAAAAAATCTGTATATCCTGCAACAAACTAAGCTGCTTTCACCCCAAAAAGTCAGATGGAGCCAATTCTCCTCACATTTTGATTTTTACATTAAGTGCATCCCAGGTTCCAAGAACTTAAAGCCAGATGTGCTCTCCCGCAAACCAGAATATTATTTTGTTCAACAGATTCCAAAACCAACAACAATCCTGCAATCATCCAATTTCCAGCTTTGCCAATCATTACCAACCACTGAGAGGCTGGGAGTTACCAAACAGCACCAGGACTTAATCACCAAGAACAGTAACAATGAGATCAGTTCTCATGGGCCAGAATAGATGACCTCAAGGAGATCTCAGCATGTATGGTAACCCCGTTAGCAATGGAGCGAGGTGCCCTGAAACACAGAGGCAGAATAGTACCCCCCCCCATGCAGGGAAGAGGTACTGCAGTTTTGCCACAATAATCAAATGACAGGGTATGGAGAAATGCTCAAAACCCTGTACAGAGCCTTAAGATACTTTTTGGTGGCCTAGGATGGCTGTAGACTTCAGGGAATATGTAGTTTTGTTCCACTGTGCAGGAGGGCCAAACCATTCCATCAGAAGCCTACAGGACTTATGACAATAACCACCTATGCCGCCCCCCACCCCGCCCGTGGCATACTTTTTCTCTGAATTTCATTACTGATTTACCCATCATGATGACGTGAGTTTGACACCCCTGCTGTAAGGGACTGCCCAATGCCAAAGACTGCTGATCTTTTTCTAGACCATGTCTTTCACTACCATAGCATAGTCTCAGCACTCATGTCAGACAGGGGCACAATTCCAATCTAGGTTTTGGAAACCACCTTTTCAGTTACTAAATGTCAAGATCAACCTCTTCTCAGATCACTACCCTACCACGAATAGGGAGGCTGAAAAATCTAACCAGCTCCTCCAACATTATCTCAGGTGCTACTGCACTTTCAGCCACGACAATTGACTATCATTACTACCACTCACAGAATTTTCTTACAACCATTTGCTGCACTTATCGACTTCAATGACACCATTTCAAACCAGGCATACACCCTAAAGCCATCCTGCACTGTACTCCACAGTTCCAGGGCGGTTGACTTTTTACAAGAGCAACTTGCATCCCAACATCTGTTGAAACAACAACTTCATCAAGCAAAGCAGGCTTACAAGAAGGCAGCAGATGCACATCAGCCATCCACCCATAGCAATAGGAGACAAAGTTTAGCTCTCTACTTACCAGTAGGTTTTTAATCACTTCAAAACCTTCCAAAAAGCCAAACACTCAGTATGTGTATCTGTTCAAAGTTCTCGGACAAATTAATCCTGTGGTCTTCCATCTATAATTACACCCTTCAATGAAGGTGCAATCAGTATTTCAACAAACAGTACTTTCCAAAGATGCCTCCCCACAAACACAATAAGATCCAAACAATCATTTCCACCACTGGTCATTATAGAAGGAGAACCAGGTTGAAGAAATTTTAGACTTGGAAAAGAAGCAAAGGCATGTGGTACTTGATTCATTGGAAGGGCTACCATTTTCTGATCACTTCTGAGAGAATGCATGGTATGTTCATGTCCCTGATTTGGTTTGTGAATTCCACCAGCGCTTCTCTGACAAGCCAAGGCTCACCAAGCTACCAGAGCCCTATCCAGTTTTGCTTGAGGAACCTCTTGAGGAAGAGGTTAGCCAGACCCTCTGCATTCCTCTGGGGGGAGGAGACAGACTCACCTATGATGGGCCTTCCACATCCAGCCTTCAGTTCCCAGGAAGGGGAAGGAATCTCTAACAATGTTTATGCATTACAGCAACCACCACATGGCTCACCAGCTCCTGCAGAGGAATGAGAGGAGGATTGCTTTAAGGCAGCCTCCCTGCCACCCTTGCCAAGTTCTCATGAGAACACAGACTTTGAAGACACAAGAAGAAAGCAGCATAGAAGAATTCATGGAAGAGAATGAGGAGGAGCAAGATGGAGGTTTGGGTGATGTAGCAAATGACCTGGCAGAGCTCTAGGGAGAGGTCAAACATGTCATAAGTCACAAGTCCCTGTGTGCCAGCAAGAGATCTATGTCCAGCTCACCTTGAATGTCTCTCTTATCTCCTGCTCATTTCCCTTGACTGCTAGTTGATCAGATTCTTGTAGAGAGCTTAAGCTTGCAATAAATATTTATACCCATTTGAACTTCCTGAATCTCTTGATTTCTCTGACACTCTCAGCACTAATATTCTTTCAGCAGTTCATCTATGGGTGCCATCTTACTGATGTACTATTGGATTGTCAGGATCACATGATACTGATTTTGACACTTACCAGACTCCCACCCCACTTTCTGACTTAAGGGTATAATCACTGGGTGGTGGGGTAAAATCTCTATATATTTATTTATTTATTTATTAATGGGACTTATATGCGCCCCATCTCCGACTCAGGCCACAATAAAAACAAACGCAATAAATATTTAAAAAAGAATTAAACTAATGGTCCCAATTAATACAAAACTTAAAACCACCAAAATCTAAACACACCCACCCATGGGTCACAGCCGGATTGGTCAAATAACCAGGTCTTCAGGTCATGGTGGAAGGTGCGGAGGTCAGGGGCCAGCGAGCCCCAGGGAAGTTGGTTCCAGAGTTCAGGGACCGCGACAGAGTAGGCACGCGTGACCGCCAGCGTGCCCGCTGATGGGACCTAAGGAGTCCCTGTCTGTGACTTCAGACAGGGCGGTTAGTATTCGATGTCGGCAGCAGTGCCTCCCTTAAGTAACAAGGACCCATGTCATGTAGACTTTGTATGTTAAAGTTAAAACCTTGAATCTCACCGAGGGCAACGGCAATGCAGGCAGCGCCAGGAGGGGCTAACATGGGAGAATGAAATCTCCCATCACCGCCTCGCCGCGATTTTGCACCAGCTGCAGTCTCCGGATGGTATGCAAGGGCAGTCCTAGATAGAGAGCGTTGCAGTAGTCGAAGTCACGGTAACAAGGGCATGAGTGACTGCACGCAGGGCATCCGGTCCAGAACGGGCGAGTTGGCGAACCGGACCTGGGCAAAGGCCCCCTGGTGCGGCTCCCACCTGCTCCTCCAACCGGAGCCGGCATCCAGGAGGACCCCCAGGTTCCTCGCCCTATCCACAGGGGCAACACCACTCCCCCTGTGGTCAACGATGGACATTCTAAGCTGGAACGGGATGCCGGTATGTACAACCACTCAGTCTTGGCCGGGTTGAGTCGAAGCATGTTGCTCCATCCAGATTGCAGCATCCAGACAGCGAGTCATCACGGAGGGCATCACTGATCTGGTTTGGGGTGGAGATATACAGTTGAGTATCATCCATATTGATGATACCTCACCCAAAACCACGGATGATCTCACCCAGCGGTTTCATGTAGATGTTAAATAAGAGGGGGAGAGGACTGACCCCTGAGGGACCCCACAAGTGGCTTCTGGGGCGACCTCTGCCCCCCAACAACACCGTTGCACGCCCGAGGTGGAGGAGAGCCATCAAGAACAGTGCCCCCCACCCCCAACCTCGCAAAGGATACCATGGTCGATGGTATTGAAAGCCGCTGAGAGGTCTATAGGACCAGGACAGAGGAAAACCCCTGTCCCGGCCCTCCAGAGATCATCCAACAGTGTGACCAATGCCGCTCCGTGCTGAAACCAGGCCGGAAGCCCATTGGTAACGGATTGAGGTAGTCCGCTTTCCAGGAAAAAGAAATTGCGGGCCACCACATTTCAACAACCTTCGCCAAAAAGCGAAGGTTGGAGACTGGACGAAGTTGTCTGGGATTCAGGGCAGGCTTCTTCAGGAGGGCTCACCACTTCAGGGCGGAGGAAAGACACCTCTCTCAAAGAAGCGCTGACAACTGCCCGGATCAGCCGCGGGTGACCTCCCTGGCGCATAAGCCAACCAGGAGGGCACGGGTCGAACATGTGGTGGAACTCAGGCACGCATAATCCCGCCCACTTCATCCTCGGAAACAGGATCGAACTCATCCAAGCGTAATGGCCAGACTCCGTATCCCGCTCCTCCAACCACTGCAAATCAGAGGACACCCGCCTCAATCTGACGTCTTACCCGACGAATTACCCAAATTCTCAGCCCTTCGCAGGGCCCCTCCTCTGGACGAAGGAGGGAGCGCAGACCGAACAGGGCGGCGGGCGGTTATCTCGGACGCCATGAGAGCGAGAGATAAGACGTTTTCGCCGCCTCATCGCTCCCAGGTAAATCCTAATATGGGCTCTTAACTGGGCTCGATCGACCTGGGAGCGGTGGCCTCCACCTGCTTTCTAAGACCTCGCAAGGCGTTTCATCTCCGGAGCTCCTCTGAATACCAGGGAGCCATTGGGATCCACGTGTGTAAGGTCATGGGGACAACCCTGTAGGGCCCTGGCGCAGCCCGCTGCCAGGCGGTCGTAGATCTCGGCAGAGCTGTGAGTCGGGAAGAGGGAAAAGGCCCCAGCTCGCCTGGAACCGCCCGGTCCATAAGCCTGGGTGAACCACCACGTGGCTCTCATCCCAGCAGTGGGGCTTGTTGAAGACCAGCCGAGAGAGATAGTGATCAGACCATGGAACGGGCAAAGGCATTAAGTGGCCTGCCCTCTGTCACTATGCCACCACTCAGAGACAAAACAAGGTCGAGAGTATTCCCCCCATGAGTGGGGCCATGAATTAATTGTCAGGGCCCATGGCTTCCATGGAAGCCATGAATTCCTGGGCCAATCCCACGCACCCCAGGGAAGGCAGATTAAAGTCCCCCAGGACTATAAGGCCTGGGATCTCCACCGCCACCCCCGAGAGGACGTCCAGGAGCCCAGGCAGGGTTGCTGTCACACAGCTGGGAGAAAGGTATGCAAGCAGCAAACCCACCTGACCATTTGACCCCCACTTCAGGAGGAGGGTCTCACTCCTGTCTATCTCTGGGATAGTGACCTCCCTTGGAAGCAAGGTCTCCCTATTAAAGAAAGGTTTCTTTCACTTCAACAACTTCCATACCCTTCTTTAGCCAACTCACTGTACTGGCAGGTATCTTGTATTTCAAATTGAGCTGGCTTTTTAGAACCTGTCTTAGCCTTTTGTGGTTCTTGAATGTTGCTATTTTCCTTTACTCCTTTGACTGTGATTGTTGGATACCAAGGAACTTGCACCTGTTTTATTTGTATGCTACAGTGGCATTTTATTCTTAACTAACATCCACCTTGGCTACACATCTCCATTTCTGATCACTTTCCATTGTCCTCACTGTAGAGCTGTGTTGGCTGTTGATACCTCATTCACCCTTAGCATAGTTATCCATATAGAGAATGAACTTGTATTCAAATTAAGTCCTTGGATTATCAGGTTGAGGGGTTTCAAGTCTATGTAGCCTGGGCACTATTCTGGATACAGTGCTTCACTTGGGATGGGATGTATGTCACACTTGATAGCTACTTGTTCTTTTGATTTATTTATTTATTAAATAAATTATATAGTATTTTCATCCAACTCACACATAGGTGACTCCAGATGCCCTACAACATTAAAAATCACAATCCATATCTCTCCCCATCCAAATCCCCCCCCCCACACACACACAATCAAACAATCAGTTAAACACTTGTTTGGCTCCATCTCCATTCAGGGCCCGCATGCCTACTGATTTTAGGTTGTTTCAGAAAAACAATTGGATGAGACCATCTGTACCAGAGGTGGTATCCAGCAGGTTCTGACCAGTTCTGGAGAACTGGTAGCGGAAATTTTGAGTACGTCAGAGAACCGGCAAATACCACCTCTGACTGGAGATTTTACAGTATCCTTCCCCTGCCACACCCACACCAAGCCACGCCCACAGAACCGGTAGTAAAAAAGTTTGAATCCCACCACTGATCTATACCATGGTAGCAATGATGTTCTGTAGAGAAGAGGACACCCCTGAAAATGCTGTTTTCATGATATTATCAGATGTATATCCCTAATCAATGGGATCCATAACATACCCTGTCTTGTCCTTGTGGACCAGATGCAGTTAAATTCCTGTGTTGTCTTCTACAGTTCTTGAGGAAGGTTCTGGTATTCTTTTCTCTTGCATAGTGCCACATGTTCACAGATCCATGTATATATGTAAGTCATAAATTTCCCTGTAGCCAATCCAGGCTGTACTCAGATTAGACTAGATCTTGAGTTTTAGGTGGGAGTTTTGTTTATGAACAATGAATGTTTTGAGCCTCTGATGTTGTTTCCAATGCTGATCTGAGCTGTGCTCGTATACTGACCCATATAGTTCTATAGCTTGGCAGCTATGATGTTCAATAGGACTCTGCAGATGTGTCTAGTTCTGTTTCTTAAAGCACTTTTGGAGTTTTAGTATTGTGACTGTTCTTTGGGTTACCAAGATTATTACCATATGTACAATAATTAATAAAATAAAAATAACATTCATATGATTTATTTAGTAAAACTGAATACATAGCATCTTAAACATAAAGAAAACAAATAAGCGGATCTGACACAGATAAAGAACTACAGGCCTGCATCATTATTAAATGCAGACTATAAAATATTCACAACAGTAATGGCAGAAAGGCTAAAAAGATTCTTGAATGAATTTATTCACCCGGAACAAAATTGATTTTTACCAGAAAGACAAAAACAATATAAGATGTATCCTAGACATGTTGGAGTACATATTATGAAGTCCATTCTGAAAAACAAATGGTGCTGATTTCCTTAGATGCGCAGAAAGCCTTTGACAATGTAAATTGGCAATTTATGTTACAACAACTAAATTGTGTGGATTTTGGCGAGAAATTCATAAACATGATTAAGACAATTTATTATAAACAAATGGCAAAAGTAATAGCTAATGAGGACTATATTGAGAATTTTAATATAAAAAGGCACAAGACATGGATGTCCATTGTCCCCATTACTATTTATATTAACAGTGGAAATGCTAAATAGAAACATTAGACAAGATTCAGAAATAAAAAAGGAAAATATAAATTACAAACATTCATAGATGACCTGGTATTCATTTTAGAAGAACCATTGGACACTGGCCCCAAGTTAATGGAAAGAATAGAAGAATATGGAGAAGTGGCAGGAGTGAAAATAAATAAGGAAAAAACTAAAAAATAGTTTAAAATCTCATAGATAAACAGACGAGTGAATTGACAAAAAATATAACTGCAGGGAGTGAAGAAAATAAAATACTTGGTAATATACTTAACAGCAAGATGTGTAACAGTTAAAGAAGACAACTATACAAGGCTAATACAACAAATTAAGTTAGACCTGGACAAATGGAAGAACTTGCAATTGTTAATGGTAGGAAGATTTGCAGCTATAAAAATAAAAGTACTTTTTTTGTTTCAAATGGTTCCAATAAAACTAGAGGAAAAATATTTTGATGAGTTAAATACAATAATTTTGAAATATATCTGGCAAGGCAAAAAAGCAAGAATAAGATGAAAATGCTGCAAGAATCTAAAAATAATGGGGATTTCAGATTACCAGATTGGGACGCTTGTTACCAAGCATCTCTATTAACATGGGTGAAAGAATGGATAATGCTCAGACACAGAATATTATTATTCTTAGAAAGCCATGACCTCCAATTGGGATGGCACACTTTCTTGTGGTACAACAAGAATAAAATACCATAGATATTAAAGACATTGTATAACGAATGCCCTATTTTTAATATGGAAGAAAATTAAAGCAAAAATCTATATGAAAATGCCAGTTTGGCTATCAACTATGAAAGCATATCAATCCAAACATAGTAAATATATATGAAAAAATTGTAATATATAAAGACATTTTGAATGTAGAAGGGGAACTTAAAACTAAACAAGAAATGAAAATCAAAGTGTGGACTTAGCTTGATGGCCACATATACAAATACAATCAAGATATGAGAAAGATATTAAGACTTATGGCTTTTATAAGGAACAAACAGCATTTGATCAAATATTATTAGTGATAGATGAAAAGTTAATAAAGAAAATATATAGTTTATTAAGCCTAAAAATGGAAGATGAACAGGTGAAAGAATCAATGATAGTATGGGCAAAAAACTTTGGTTATACTATAGAATTATACAAAAGGTAAAAATGTTGGGATAGAAATTATAAATTGACAATGGCAACTGCATATAAGGAAAATTTATATAAAATGTTTTATAGGTGGCCTTTACCACCGACAAGAGTGGCAAAGATGTTTAAAAACAGGTCAGCCAAATGTTGGAAATGTAATCAGACACTGAGTACCTATTATCATATGTGGTGGACATGTGCAAAAGCAAAAAAATATAGATGAAATATGGAATATGGATACATGGTTAGAAAAAAATGTTAAAGCACATATAGACTATAACCCAGAAATATTTCTGTGAGACATAGTACTAGAAAAATAAGATAAAAGGAATATATATTTAATATTACATGTCTTAATGGCAGCAAGAATTGTATATGCATAACACTGGAAGAACAAGGAACCACCCATAGAAGATGATGTAATTTAAAAAAATACTACATTATGCAGAAATGGATAGGTTGACATTAAAGATAAAAGATAAAGAAGATACAGAATATTTTCAGACATCGGACTTATTTTAACAATGATTGGATAATAGAAGTAGAAATTAGAAATTGGAAAAATACAATTATGTATGTCTTACGTTTAATATATTAGTATATTATATAATATTATGTAAGCAAATTAATCCAGACAATGCTCTGATTATAAAGCACTTATGTGTGTTAATTAAGGAAAATATATAAATAAACTGTTTTAAAAAAAAAAACAAATAAGCGGAGGAGAAAAGGGAGCAGAAGTCTATCTTCTGTGTATTGCTAAGTCATACAATAGGTGCTGCCAGAGAGAAATCTTTTCGCAGTTGGCTATTAAGATTCTTCAGCGGGCAATGATCAATTTCTCACCATTAGTATTAGAATTTCTGCTAAAATGATAATGTTTTCATTAATACTATAGTCTTGAGGTAATGTTTCTGTTTATTTGATTTAGCCTCTTCAATCATTTGAATAACTCAATTCTTTCTTCCAATGACATCATTATCATTACAGTGGTCAGAGGACAGGGGTGCGAGTGGTCTGGCTAATGTGATCTGGACTGAGTTTGATCCTGTTTTTGAGGATGAAGTGGATAGGATCATGCGGCGGCTGAGTTCCACCACATGTTTGTTGGACCCGTGCCCTTCCTGGTTGGTTTATGCCTCCAGGGAAGTCACGTGCGGCTGGCTCCGGGCAGTGGTCAACACTTCGTTAAGGGAGGGGCTGTTCCCTGCCGCCTTGAAAGAGGCGGTGGTGAGGCCCCTCCTGAAGAAGCCTGCCATGGACCCAGCCATGTTGAACAACTTTCGTCTGGTCTCCAACCTTCGCTTTTTAGCGAAGGTTGTTGAGAGTGTGGTGGCACAGCAATTGCCACTTTTCCTGGAGGAAGTGGACTACCTGAATCCATACCAATTGGGCTTCCGGCCCGGGTACAGCACAGAAACAGCATTGGTCGCACTGATTGATGATCTCTCTAGGGCGCGGGACAGGGGTTTTTCCTCTGTCCTGGTCCTGTTAGATCTCTCAGCGGCTTTCGATACCATCGATCATGGTATCCTATTGCGGCATCTCGGGGGGGTTGGGAGTGGGAGGCACTGTTTTACAGTGGTTCTCCTACCTCTCGGGATGTTCGCAATCCGTGTTGGCAGGGGGGCAGAGGTCGACTCCGAGGTCTCTCACTTGTGGGGTGCCTCAGGGGTCGGTCCTCACGCCCCTCTTGTTCAACATACATATGAAGCTGCTGGGTGAGATCATCCGTGGCTTTGGGGTGATGTATCATCAGTATGCTGATGATACACAATTATAAATCTCCACCCCAGGCCACATCAGTGATGCTCTCTCCGTGATGTCCCGTTGCCTGGATGCGGTGCGGATCTGGATGGACAGGAACATGCTTCGACTCAATCCAGCCAAGACAGAGTGGTTGTGCATACTGACATCTCAGTCCAGCTTTGAGGTTCCATCTTTGGTCATGGGGGAGGAGGTGTTGCTCCCCGTGGACAGGGCACGGAATCTGGGAGTCCTCCTGGATCCACGGCTCAAATTGGAAGAGCAGGTGGGGGCCATGGCCAGGGGGGCCTTTGCCCAGATCCAGCTGGTTCGCCAGTTACGCCCATACCTGGATTGAGATGCTCTGCGCACGATCACTCAGGCACTCATCACTTCCCGACTCGACTACAGTAACGCTCTCTACTTAGGACTGCCCTTGCATACCACTGGTGCAGAATGCGGCCGCGTGGGTAGTGATGGGAGCTTCCCGGTACTCCCATATTACGCCCCTCCTGCGCGGCCTGCATTGGCTACCGGTCGTCCTCCGGGTGAGATTCAAGGTTCTTGTGTTAACATTCAAAGTCCTACATGGCATGGGTCTGGGGTATTTACGAGAACAACTCCTCCCAACATCAAATACCAGCCGCCCTGTACGAGCGCACAGACGGGGGCTCCTCGGGGTGCCGTCGGCAATGCAATGTCGACTGGCAGCGACCCGGGGGAGGGCCTATTCTGTGGCAGCTCCCACTCTATGGAATCAGCTTCCGATGGAGCTCCGGCTGGCCCCCGATCTCCGCATCTTCCGCCACGATTTAAAGATCTGGTTATTTGCGCAGTCCGGGCTGTGCTGACCTCCTGTGGGGGGGTGGTTGATTGTGTTTTAATTTTGGGGTTTTAAAATTCTATTTGACTTGTACTTTGTTTAATTTGTTTTGAGGTAATTATTTATTGTTGGCTTTTTAGTTGTGAGCCGCCCCGAGTCCTTCTGGAGAGGGGGGCGGCATACAAGTCAAATTAATAAATAATAATAATTATAAAAGACCTGAGGAACTGATTTTGTGATGTTAAAATTTTTGCACTATTGGTAATTATATCAAGGAATTGCATGTACTAAATATTAAATTCTTACAAAATCGGTTTGAATATGAATTTCACAATAGATATTTTTAAAAATTATTTTATAAATGTAATTGATGTTATTTAAATATGTGCAAGTGGGCAACCAAGCTGCATGTAGCTTCCAGAAGATGTTCCTATGAGAGTTGTTTTTGATACTGATTTTCTCTGCCTACCATCCTGTTGACCAATTGTTTGGCACACTGATAAGAATATTATTTGCCAGCATGATTATATTCTTGGCAATCAAGAAATTGGCCCTACTATCATAACAGAAATTGAGCTCTTAACTCTACTGTTGAGCCAACAAAGAAATAGTAAACCTTTTTGATTCTTAATAGCAATGGCATTAGGACAGTCCTTGCTGGAAAGGAGTGGTGAGGCATACCCTCCTTAAGATTACTCAGACTTTTATAGCTAAGGACGGGAATGAAGCTATAGATGTGTTATCTGATCTGGCATCTGATGTATTCCTCTGAGCCAAGAATATTGCATAACGGTTGTACCATTATACCATATCTTTTAAAAATCCTGGTGCACTGGGGAAGTACCTGAGAATTGAAAAAGGGCTGATGTGGTTCCCATCTTTAAGAAAGAGGGAAAAAACAGACCAGGAAACTACAGACCAATCAGTCTAACATTAACACCTGGGAAAATCCTGGAAAAGATAATCAAAAAACAGATATGTGGACAACTAGAAGCAAATAAAATTATAACTACTAGCCAGCATGGGTTTCTTAAAAACAGATCATGCCAAACCAATCTTATTTCATTCTTTGATAAAGTCACTAAAATAGTAGAACAGTGAAATGCTGTGGACATAGTATACTTAGATTTCAGTAAGGCATTGGACAAAGTAGACCACAATCTACTTCTTGGTAAGCTAGAAAAATGTGGAATAGTCATCATCACCATCAGTAGACAAGATGAATTTGTAGCTGGCTGATAAACCGTACTCTATGAGTAGTTCTTAATGGTACTACATCCACATGGGGAGAAGTAAGCAGTGGGGTACCACAAGGCTCTGTGTTAGGCCCAGTACTCTTCAATATCTTCATAAATGACTTAGATGAGGGAATAGAAGAGGAACTCATCAAATTACAGATAATACTAAACTGGCAGGAATAGCCAACACCCTAGAAGACAAGCTCAGAATCCAAAAAGATCTTGACCAACTTGAACAATGGGCCCTACCAACGAAATGAATTTTAATGTGCAAAGTTTTACATTTAGGCAGGAAAAATCAAAGATATTAGTACAGATTAGGTGAGACCTGGCTCAAAAACAGTAACTGTGAGAGGGACCTTGCAGTCTTAGTGGATGATCACTTGAATATGAGCCAGCAGTTTACAGCAGCAGCCAAAAAAGCTAATACAATTCTGAGTTGTATAAACCGAGGCATAGAATCAAGATCACTTGAAGTATTAGTACTGTTGTATAAAATCCTAGTAAGACCACATGTGGAATACTGCAACCGGTTTTGGTTGCAAAAACTACAAAAAGATGTTGAGACTTTGGAAAAAGTTCAGAGAAGAGCAACTAAGATGATCAAAGGCCTGGAAACTAAAACATATGAAGAACGGCTGCAGGATTTGGGTTTGGCTAATCTAAAGAAAAGAAGAATTAGGGGTGACCTGATAGCAGTATTCCAGTATTTGAGGGGCTGCCATAAAGAAGAGGCAGTCAAATTATTCTCCAAAGCACCAGAGGGCAGGACAAGAAACAATGGTTGGAAAGTAATCAAAGAAAGAAGCAACCTAGAATTAAGGAGAAACTTCCTAACAGTGATGACAATTAACTAGCGGAACAGCTTGCCTGCAGAAATCATGGGTGCTCCATCAGTGGAAGTTTTTAAGAAGAAACTAGATATTCACTTATCTGAAATAGTATAGGTTCTCCTGCTTGAGCAGGGGGCTGGACTAAAAGACCTTCAAGATCCCTTCCAGCCTTTTCTATTTCTATTTCTACTCTATGATGGATTTACCAGATTTAGACTGCATAATTGTGGTTGGCTACTAAATGGCAGACTAATTTCTGTTTTTTTGTTGCCTACTTGCAACTGTGGAAATTTTAGCAGCTATGATTTTCCACCAAATCAAAACATATAGTTGAATATTGTTAGCATGATCCTACTTGTGCCCTGTGTCTTTTGTTACCTTATAGCAGTGATAGCAAACCTGTTCGTTGTGGTGTGTTGAAAGCACGTGTGCACCGGCACCCACAATGCAATGTGCCCTGCCCCCCTGCGCATGCACATGCAAACCCCCCTTACCTGCACTGTGCATGCGCGGGCCTCCCAGCTGATTTTCAGCCCATTTGAGGCCTTTTTCACCCTCCTGGAGGCTTGAGGGAAGCCTCTGCAGCCTTTGGAGGATGAAAAACGGCCCCGTTTCGGCACTTCCGGTATTTCCGGAAGGCCTGTTTTTCGGCCTCCCGAGGCTGCAGAGGCTTTCTTTGAGCTCCCAGGAGGGCAAAAATGGCCTCAAACAGGCTGAAAATCAGCTTGGAGGGCGGTGCATGCACAGTGCAGGTAAGTTTGGCTGAAGCTCGTGTGCCCGCACAAATGGCTCAGCGTGCCATCTGTGGCACACATGCCATAGGTTCTCCATCACAGCCTTATAGCATTCATTATGAATGTTAGTATTAGGTACAGTATTAATTGGTATTAGAATTACAGGAAAGTTCATAATAGAACTCAGGCCAAGTCCTTCATCCTTCTTCTGGTTGAGGTACAGAACCCTTAGATGTATGTTTCAATCTGTATTATAAATAAATGAATTTGTTATATTCATTACATTCCCCTAAACAAAAAATTGAAAAGAATAGTAAGATAAATAAGTTTATTGCATGCAAGAAAAAAATCAATTAATATTGCATACATCAAGTACTAAACAGTCAAGTGACAGAAGATTAAAAAGTGGTAAGAATTACATTTAAAAGAAATAAATATTGACAGAAAAAGTCTCATGTAATTAATTTTTAAAAAATCTATTTGATTTGAGATTCATGGTTGTTTATATTGTGAAAATTACCTGGCAACCCTGAAAGTACAGTTCTCTAGGAACAATTGGAATCAACACATTAGTGTCTTTCTGAGTTAAATCCAATAGCAATAGCACTTAGACTTATATACTGCTTCACAGTTCTTTACAGCCCTCTCTAAGCAGATTAGAGAGTGAGCATATTGCCCCCAACAATCTGGGTCCTCATTTTATTGACCTTGGAAGGGTGGAAGGCTGAGTCAATCTTGAGCCTGGTGAGATTTGAACTGCCAAATTGCAGGCAGCTGGCAGGCAGCAGAAGTAGCCTGCAGTACTGCATTCTAACCATTGTGTCACTAAGGCTCAGTGTGTATCTGGAGGGGCCATGTCTGGTGTGATATGAACCAATACTTTATCAGTCTGTATTCAGAAATCCCACAATATTTTAACCAGCTTATTTTTTAACTACTTTTTCAACTCTATGTTCCTATCCATTTTTTATTCCTACCGGTAGTATATGATAAGTTTTACAATGCTCCAGTGACCGTTTTGGCAACTGTGTTATGTTATTGTTTATGATCAGTTTGATAAGGCACAATTGGGCGCTGCGTCCCCTGAGCCCATGCAAACATGTTTAAATAATTTACAAATATAATAAAATCTGAAGTAACTATTAAAACCCAATAATTTCATTTATTAAATTTATATGCTATCCACCTCATTCTACAAAGCAATTCAGGGCAGCATATAAATTTAATGAATGATAATGAGGCTTCTTTTAAAGGATTTAGCATTAAGAAGACTACAAAAATCCTAAATATATCTGAAGAGCCATCTCACTCCAATGGAATATACCCAGGGGTGGGATTCAAATTTCTTAACAACTGGTTCTGTGACTGTGGCCTAATTTGTGGGTGTGCTTTGGTGGTCATGTGACTTGGTGGGCATGGCTTGCTGACTGGGTGTGACTAGGTGGTCATGATGGATGGGGTGGACGTGGCTAGGTGGCCATGTGACTTGGCAAACCAAATATAAGCGGTTCTCACTTAATGGCCAGTTGCTTAGTAAGTATTCTAATTTACGACTGACCTCCGCAGAGCTACTTGATCTGTTTTTGATGTTTTGACAGCCATGCCCCACACACACACACACTTATGACCAGTTACAACATTCCACACAGTCTTGTGACTGATGTTTTCTATGTTTTTTGCCAGTTTCCAACAATTCCTTCTGGTTTCCAGTTAAAAATGCCCATGAGGAAAATTGACTTGTTTAATAAACAGTGTTTGCTTAATGACCACAAGGTTCACTTAATGACCATGGTGTTTGCCTAACCCAGGGGTCTGCAGCCTTAAACACTCAAAGAGCCATTTTTCTATTTTCTTTTAAACAGGTATCTCTCTCTGTGTGTCTCTTTCTTTCTCCCTCTTTCTTTCTCATCTCTCTCTCTCTTTTTCTCTCTCTTTCTCATCTCTCTTTCTCTCTCTCATCTATAACTGCTAAGATTGGAAGCTTTTTTTTATCATCCTATTTCTTAGTTTTTTTCACACACATTTGTGCATATGGATCCATACTCTTTCTTCCTTTCCGCTATCTATTCAAAATGGGCAATGATTATGTGTGTTTGTGTATGTGTGTGTAGCCTGTGTATATGTGTGTTATGTATGTGTATGGATATGTATATATATTTCACTTTTAATGTGTGCCAGTGTACTTACAGTAAAAAATGATAATAAAAGTTATCTTATCCTATCTTCCTTCTTTCCTTCCCAACCCCATTCCTCCCCACACCCTATTTGTGTTGGCTTCCCAGCCAAGGACTTACCAGATCTGATCCTGTTTAGCTTTCTAAAATCAGCCTACTGAAAAAAAATACCAAACTAAACTGCCCAATCACCTACCATCACTGTCTTGTACCTGATTTCAATGTAAACAGCCAACCTGCAGTATTACTAAATTTTGCTAGGTATCTGCTGCATGCATCTCTCTTCCTTGATAACCCAGGTTCTAGTTTAGCTGAGCAAAACAGTGTGGACTCACTGGTGAGAGAAGCTCATATTCCTTTCCCTGTGAGCAGCCTCATCCCCTCCTCCTCATTTGTGAAGTGCACTAAGTTTAAAGGTGCTGCAAGAAGCTGCTTGCTGAAAGAGGAATATGGAGAGACGTGTGACTTTTCTCCATACCAGGAGGGCTGCTATCGCTCTCTCTTGCCTCCACTCTTGATGTGGAGAAAAATCATGGGAACAGCAGTTGAGGTGATCGGTCACCTGTCCCGGGGCTCACACTCACCATACCTGCAGGGGGTGGGGGATGCAGCAACAGTGAGGTTGCATTGGCGATGGCAGCAAGGAAGGCAATGGCGATTCCAGCCGTGTCCGGGCTTCCGGGACCAGCTCGCCCCCTGCCACCCATGTGGCCACACACGTGATGCGTCAGGGCTTCCAGGCACTGTTCCCTGCAGCTGCTTTCAGCTGTCCCAGACTTGATCAAGGGGCGCCTTGCCGATACTAGCCACTCCATGTGTTCCTTCCTGCTGCTCTTGCTGGGAGAGCGAGCTGGGACTTGCAAGCTTTTCACTGTGCCAGGAAAAACTCTCTTGCTCTCCCAGCTGGAGCAGCAGGTGAGAGAAACAGCCACTGACCTAGCCAGAGCCTACACTCCACGTGTTCCCTGGCAGAAGGCAAGTGGTGGGGGAAAGGCAACCAAAGGGAAATGGCAAGTGTGGGGGGTGGAGAAGGAAACTGGCAGCAGCAGCAAAAGTGTGGGGGAGGGGGAAAGGTTATCGGCGATGGCAGATAGGGCTTGTAGAGCCTCACTCACCCAGGGAGATCAGTTCAGGCAGGGCCACAGTGGAAGGCAGGCAGCAATGGCTGGACTGGCAGGCATGCAAAAGCAGGCTGCAGGCAGCAATGTCGTGCATGTGCTTGATGTCATGCATGCGTGATAAGGACTGACTGGGCAGGGAGCAGAGAAGCGGGCAGAGAAGGGCAGGGCTAGCCAGAGGCCCGATTTACTGGTTCTCCGAACTATGGAGAATCATAACAACCATTTCTACTGAACTGGTCCGAACCAGTAGAATCCCACACCTGGATTCGCCCATCCCATTTATTCCAGCAGAAAACACTATGCACCCCATCAGTCAAGGAATTTCAGCTGGTGGGATCTACAGGAGCCTTTTTCTAGAGTCTTACTAGAAGGATTTCAAAACCTAGTTCTGCCAGCTGTTTTGGAGTCCCAATGGGGGTGCTGTATGCTGGAAATAGCTGGTGGGGTAAGAGAGAGGATGTTTCATGTAATTAAAATGCTATACAAGCCATCATTGGGAGTATAAAATACAACAGGAACAGGAAGTGCATCACAGGAACAATAGAGATGAATACTAAAGTAACAGGAAACAACTACACTAGCAAGGAATGATAAAGCTGCATATAAGGTGACATAACACCAGTAATATCTTCCCCTTTTCATGTTAACAACAAACAACATTGTAAAATTTCAGATGAGAACTGGTTCCAACACTTCCTACAGGTTAAGTCTATTGGGTGGTTATGAACGTCTGACACTATGGGTGAAGACTGGCTCTCTTTGTACTAAGATCTTCTCCGACCTCGCTGAGGTTTCTGGGCTCTTCTCACCACTTACTGGGATGTTCCATGTTTGATTGCTGTGAGGTATACTGGCTTGCTCAAGACTGTCATTAACATTGGTCTGTGGCATTAACACTGTGCATTCCCTATTGTCAGTGGGTAAGTGTGGAGTGGTAATACCAGGTGAATCTGACCTGTCCACTGGATACGGAGAGTCAAGCTGCTCAGCCACATGCAAATCCACACGATTGCAATGATAGAGAGTTCCCTCAATGTCTACTAGATAGGAGCATGGTGCCACCTGTTGTAAACTGATACCTATTTTCCTGTGACCTGTTCGATTTCCGAGCAGCAGTCTTATATGGATTTGTTCCCCAATATTCAGTTCTGGCAAATCTCTGGCTGATTTGTCATATCTTGCCTTGAATACTTGTCTCTTAAGCCGTAACTTTTCTGGGATCCCTTGTATCACAGAGGGCGCAAGCAGCTTATTTGTTAAGGTATTGATTTAATAGCTGACCAGCTGTTGTAAGGCTGCTTTAAGGCTGCTGCAATGAGGATGAATCAGCATGGTTATTAAGACTGAGGATGGGTCCACAGGGTTTTATCACTTTAAGAAGCTGTCTATATATATATATATATATATATATATATATATATATATATATATATATATATATGAGGCCATGAGAAGGAGTATCTCTCCTTGTATTCTGTATACATTGTGGTTCTCTATACAGAGTTAAGAAGACTGATTGCTTGCCAGGTATTTGCCTACCACATATATGTATGTATATAGCTGTCTTATATATAAACCACCGTTAAAAGACAAAGCCACTGTGTGTTGTCTCCCAGTAGTAGCCATGCTGCAAACACTCTGACAGGTTATGGGCCCAGAACAGAGAGAAGGCCAGAGTGACTGGAGAGACTAGAGAGAAGAGAAACCCAGTGGGATCTTGCACCAGAGCCAGATGTGGTTTAATCATGGTTAGTGGCTTGGGAAGGAACACAAGCAACATGGCCTCCATTGGCATAATGGGAGGAGGTTTATTGGTGTCTTGGCTGAATGAGAGAAACTACCTCTCCTGGAATGTAAAGATGGAGATGTAGCTGCAGAGGGAGGAATTGTGGACGATTGTTACTAATCCACCAGCAGTTCTAGATTATGGGGACCAGAGAAAAAATGAAAAGGCTTTAACCAGTATAATTCTGGCTTTAGAGGACAGTCAGCTGATACACGTAAGGGCTCTCCAGTCTGTGAAAGAGTGCTGGGAGGAATTGCACAGTGTGTAAATGAGAGAAACTGCGGGCAGTAAAGTGTTGCTGACAAGGAGACTGTATAAAGCACAGCTGAAGCCGGGGGAGAGTATGTCCACACATCTGCAGAATATGAGAAGGACATTCCTTGAGTTAGAAGAAAGAAAAATGACATTTACTGAGGCTCACAAGGTGTATGTGGTGCTCAGTTCATTGGACAGTTCATGGGACGTTCTTGTGACAAGACTAGAATCTATGCAAGAGCAGGATGTAACCATGGCATATTTAACTGGTCAATTGTTAGAGGAGGAGCAGAAATGGCTGGAGAGGCAACCAGGAAAGGGAAGAGAGAACGCTCAACACAGACCAGCATCTACAACAGTCCAGGATGCTGGCAGAGTAGCTGAGATAGTTAACACAGTGAAGAGATGCTACACGTGTGGTTCTACTGAGCATCTCTAGAGATGCTGCCCTCAGAGAAGAAACAGAGGAGCAGTGAGACAATGGCACAGGACTAAACACATGTGGAGCAGTTCTCCAGCATAGTTTTCCTTGGCAGCATCAATGACTAAAGACATCAGGAATACTTGATTGTTGGACAATGGGGCGAGCCAGCATATCACTAACAATCCACAAGCATTTTCTGGTTTGAAACCAGCAATGCAAACATGGGTTAGCCTGGCCAATGGTCATTGACTTAAGTTAAAGAAATGCAATATTGCGCTGTTTGTAAGGAATCAACATCCAGGGCGTATCCTGTAAATAAGAAAAGCTCAAGGAAAACAAACAGAGCATTGCAGTTAGTTCATGCTGACTTGGTTGGCCCTATGGCACCCTCTTTAGGAGGAGCTAGATATTCCTTAGTCATAGTAAATGACTACAGTAAATATGGGTTTTGTTATCTGCTAAAAAGAAAGACAGAAGTATTGCAACAATTCAGGCAATGTGTAACACTTGTAGAGCGAAGGTATGGTTGTAAACTATGCCAGCTGCAAACAGACAGGGGAACAGAGTTTATGTCTGATAAATTCCAAAGATGGTTAAGCAGTGTAGGCATAAAGCATAGGTGAACGAATCCATATTCACTGGCTGAAAATGGAGTGGCTGAAAGAAGGAACAGTGTAATACAGACCATGAAGGATGCATTGCTTGCCGTTGCAGGCATGAGTAAAATATACTGGGGGGAAGCCATGAAGACAGCAAATTATATAAATAACAGGATATGGTGTGTGGCAATAAAGGAAACACCATATTTCATGTTGCCCGGAAGGAAACCCTCCTTGGCTCATCTAAGGACATTTGGCAGTTATGTCTAGGTGCATATTCCAAAAAGCACTAGGAGAAAAGGACAAAAAAAGGCCAGGAAGCTTAGGTTTGTTGGGTATGAACTAGGATCCAAAGGGCATAGGTTTACAGATGGAACTAGAAAGATAGTGATTTCAAGACCTGCTAATCTTGCAGAGCAGAACAATTGGAATAGGATGCATGCTAATCATGAGGTGTTCATGCCAATGCATAGCACTAGTTTACCAGAAGGCAGCTCGATGAAGGAGAGACAGGAAACTGGGTCAGATATAGATATAGAAGAGGATAGACCTGTGATAAAAAGCGAAAGCACAGAAACTCAGGAACAGATAATACCAAGGAGATCTGAAAGAAGTAATAAAGGTATACCTCCTGAGCGGTTCACTGCAAGTTGTGTGAACTCGCATCGAAATACTATGTAGATAGTGACTGGGCAAATGATATACAGGATAGAAAATCAAACACAGGGTTTATAGTATTATTTCCTAACACTGTAATTGGATGGAAATCCAGAAAACAACCTTCAGTAACACTCTCTACTGCTGAAGTGAATTCATAGCTTTGTCTGAAGCATGTTCAGAAATAACCTGGTATGTACAGTTGCTAAAGAATGTGAATGTGAATGTAAAAGATGCTGTACCAGTATTTGAAGACAATGTTGCATGTATAACAATGGCCACAGGAGATTGTGTTGGAAGCAAGAGTAAACATGTAGACATCAAATACTGTAATGTTAGGGAGGCTGTAAAGAAGAAACTGATCAGAGTACAGCATTGTTCTACCAACTGTAATATAGCTGATATGTTAACAAAGCCTGTATCTGTGGAAAAACATCAGGACTATGTTAAAGCATTTGGATTATCAACTGTTCAGCTTTAAATGGGAGGAGTGTTAGGGAACGATTTAATAGCTGATAAGCTGTTGTAAGGCTGCTGCAAGGCTGCTGCAATGAGGATGAATCAGCATGGTTATGGCCACTTTAAGACTGAGGATGGGTCCACAGGGCTTTACCACTTAAGAAGCTGTCTATATATACGAGGCCATGAGAAGGTATATCTCTCTCTCCTTGTGTTCTGTCTCCATTGTGTTTCTCCATACAGAGTAAAGAAGACTTTTTAAGTGAAGATGAGTGCAATGTGCTCCCCCCACAAAAATCAACACAGAGCCTCATCCCCCCCATCTTTCTTCTCTTTAAATAGTACATGGGCTGCAACCTTACATTTTGCAGGCTGGATGAATCCTCTTGCTAAGTTTGCATCAATGTACTTCCTCAATTCACCCATCTCTTTAGGGGTCATTGAATACATTTTTGGTTTTGGTGGTTTCACCCCTGGTATGAATTCTGTTGTGCAATCAGTGGGATGATGTAGGGGGAGCACTTTGCATTCTTCTTCACTAAAAAATTCTGTTAAGTCTTGGTATTCTTTGGGTATCCTCGGGCAACCGGGCAGCCCCTCTGTGGTGGAGGTCACTCCCTCCTTCTGGTTGCAGTCGCTGGGTCCCAAAGATGGCCGGTTTTCAGTTTGTGGAAGGGGCGGTAGCAGTCCGATGCCCAACTTTAATTTACAATAGCCATCTTCCCATGTGGGGCCCCACTTGTCTAGCCAAGCTAAACTAAACTGAGGATGAGGGCCTCGGTCATTTGTGAGGCAACTACAAATTGTATAATTTCCCAGTGTTGCCCCATTTCCAGCCTTACAAGTTCGGTGACTAAAGTTGCAGATGCTCCCCCAATTAACAAACCATCCATTTGTTCAAATCAGTTGGTGTGGCTTAACATTCTCATTTCTATCTCTAAATTTTGCACAGTCTGCGAGCTAATCAAGCACCAGATACAGCTGGTGTCTATTATGGCCTCTAGGTCCCCATGGGCTCCTGTCCTGAGAACTATTATGTGAGACTTTATGGCAAAAGGGTGGATGGCTTCACTTACCATCGGGTCCTCAACAATTAAAGATTCAAGGAATAGAAATAGGATGGTGATCATATCTCCAAATTCAAACATGGTATAAAAAGGATCAGGAACAATTCAGCTTTTATAGAAAACAACAATTAGATAAAATTATACAAGGAACTGGGAAACAAATGATTAGCAAAGTATATAATTATTTACTACAATATAAAATGGAAGAAGAAACAGTGAAAGACAATATGATAACTCGGCTAAAAATTTTGGATATAGTATTGCTTTGGAACAATGGGAAAAATTATGGCAGATAAATTATAAATTAACGCTGTCAGTTGCATACAAGGAGATCTTCTGTAAAATGTTCTACCACTGGCACTTCTCCCCAGCAAGGTTAGCCAAGATGTTTCCCAATGTATCAGCAAAATGTTGGAGATGTAATCACAGCCAAGGAACACATTTTCATGTGTGGTGGACCTATCCCCAAGCCTGGAAGTATTGGCTAAAAATTAAAACATGCTTGGAAGAAATCACGAGACAAAGAATTGAATTAAAACCAGAACTGTTTTTATTAGATATAATAGGACCTAATGTTAGCAGGAACCTCCAATACATCATACTTCATATAGTAACCGATGCCAGGAACTCATTCACTCAAAATTGGAAACAGGATACCATTCCCTCCGAGGCAGCAATAATAAGAAAGATCCTCGACTGTGCTGAAATGGACAGTCTAACAATGATATTAAAAGATAAAGAAGAAATAGAGTACAATAAGATAGGGAACTTTTAGTATGACTGGTTAGGAAGAAGACACAAAGGCATCAATTGATAGCAAAAATGAGAAAGTAATAATCAATGTTGTATATATAAATGTATATAATAATAATAATAATAATAATTTATTCGACTTGTATGCCGCCCTTCTCCCTAAGGACTCAGGGCGGCTAACAATAAAACAGGACCAAATTTACATAAAACAAGCATTAAATATGACAAGTCAGAATAAATAACAATAAATATTAAAACGTTAATTAAAATAATTAAAACAGTAAAAAATCCCACCCGGGTCATTCCAGGCCGGCCTGTTGAAATAACCAAGTCTTTAGGTCCCGGCGGAAGGAGCGGAGGTCAGGGGCCAAACGGAGATCCACAGGGAGATGGTTCCAGAGGGTGGGGGCTCCCACGGAGAAGGCCCTAGCCCCAGGACCACCAGCCGACAATGTCTGACCGACGGTATCGCCAGGAGGCCCCTCCTGTGGGAGCGAACAGGACGATCGGCATATGATGATACTGGCAGGAGGCGTTCCCGCAAGTACCCTGGACCCAAGCCATTTAGGGCCTTATAGTTGGTTACTAGCACCTTGAAACTAACCCGGAAGGCCACTGGCAGCCAATGCAGGTCGCGCAGGAGGGGTGTAACATGGGAGTATTGGGATACTCCCATCACAGCCCGCGCGGCCGCATTCTGCACCAGCTGTAGCCTCCGGGTAGTCCGTAAGGGCAGCCCCATGTAGAGAGCGTTGCAGCCCCATGTAGAGAGCATTTATATATATGTATATAAATTAGATTAAGAAATAAGAGTATAAGTGAATAGAATAAAGAAGTAATTGATATAGCCATAGATTTTATTAACCAATGTGAACACCGTTACAGAATTATTGTAAAAAGTGGAAATTGTTTTTTTAAATGTTTGAATGTTGAATAAATAAATTTATTAAAATAAGTCACTCCGGCCAGTCCTGCAATTTGCCAGCTACTTTCTAAACTCCCACACAAATTCCTTGGGGCGGCAGAAATAATGTGCTCAGGTGCACCATGAAACCTATACATATGTTGTACAAAGAGTTTAGCTAACATTTTTGTAGAGGGAATTTGGGGGCTGGGAACAAAGTACAACTGTTTTGAAAAAAGATCAGTAACAACCCAAATAACAGTGTTACCCCCACTTTCAGGCAATTCCACAAAAAAGTCCATAGATATTTCTTTCCACAGTGCCTGGGAGTTAGCCACCATCTATAAAAGCCCTGTGGGTTTCCCTGGAGGTCTCTTTGCTGCAGCATAAACTGGAAAGCTGGCCACGTATCTTTCAATGTCTTTCTTCAAGGAAGACCATCAAAACTGCCTCTTAACCAAGTGCAGGGTTTTTACAAATCCAAAATGTCCTGCTGACTTAGAGTCATGAGTGCCCTTTAACATGGTGCCTCTCAAGCTTGAGGCATATATAATTTGGCCTCGACCCAAGCCAGTCCATCACGCATAGTGCAGTCATTTTTATGAGTAGTAAGCAATTCATCAACTTTTAGTGCTTCTTTGAGATTCTTACACAGTTCATTTGGAATCTCAGGCTCTTCCTTCCCTTGAGCTCTAGTGGTTAACGGGGTTGCTAGCTGCTTCGAGGGGATAACAGGTCTGACCACTTCAACTTTAATGCTGTTGTATTGGGCCAACCTAGACAAAGCATCCACCATAAAATTCTTCCCCCAGGGACATAACGCAGGGTGAAGTTGAAATTATTAAAGTGTTGAGCACACTGGATTTGTTTAGGAGATAGCTTGCGTGGAGTTGTCAGTGCTTTCAGATTTTTACGGTCAGTCCATACCTCAAATGGTGTCCTTGCTCATTCCAGGAAGTGCCACCAAATGAGTAGGGCACACCACACTGCATATGCCTCCTTCTTCCATATTGCCCACCTCTGCTCAGTCTTGTTGAGTTTCTTAGAAATGTATGTGCATGGCTGTAGCAACCCCTGGGGGTTCCTCTGCAATAACACCAATCTCATGGTAACATTGCTTACGTTGGCCTGAATTACAAATGGAGTGTCTGGGTTGGGGTGCTTCAGCATGGGTTCTACTGTGAACAGTTGTTTGAGTTTTTCAAATGCTGCTTGGCACTCCGTGGTCCACTTAAGTGGCTGACCTGGTTTCGGCTTCCCCTTGCCCTTAGGTTTTTTTTATTTTAAAATAAACTTTATTAAAGGTTATAAAAAATTATGTACAATAAGTAGTATATGACATTTCATTGCAAATGAAATCAATATGAAAAACTTAACGAATAAACATAAAATATATGTATTTCTACTCATTTAGACAGTGTGTTCTTTTCTCAAAAACAATTTTACTAATATTCATTTCCTGTTTCTGGTAAATACTCTTAATCTAACACTTTATTTTTCCATTCCTAATCTTTTTATTCCCTAGTTTTTATCCTTAATCCAATTGTACCATTTTCCCCAAACTGTATTATATTTTGAGTCTATCTCATCCTTTAGTTTTTGGGTAAGTACGTCCATTTCCGCGCAATCAAGAACCTTCTGAATTATCAAATTGTTTGTTGGCATTTGATCACCCTTCCAGCATTGTGCCAACGTAATTCTTGCTGCCGTAATTATATGGAGAATTAAATATTTCATTTCTTTTGCAGGGTCACCTTTTATCATTCCCAATAAAAATATTTTGGCCTTGAATTCTAGTTGAATATTTGTAATTTCTTTTATCCAAAGTCTAATTTTTTTCCAGTATTTTTTACTTTTTGGGGAAAGCCACCAAGCATGGAAGAAAGTTTGCTTACATTTCCAGCAAAGCGAACTTAAATTTGGGTACATATTAGCCAGCCTAGAGGGTACCAGGTACCACTGGTAACACATTTTGTATTGATTTTCTTTATAAACCACCGATTTTGTTATTTTATAATTTTGCTTCCAGATTTTTTCCCAATCTTTCAGGTTGATGTTGTGCCCTACATTCCTTGCCCATGCAATCATTGAGCCCTTAACTATTTCTTCCACCATTTCGAATTCTGATAGGTAGTTATACATTTTGGAGATTAATTTTTCATCCGTTCCCTCTAATAATTTATGTAACTGGTTCAGCTTTATCTCAATTCCAAATTCTTCTACATCTTTTTTGTACCTTGTTTTGAGCTGCAAATATGGCCACCACTCTATTTTCATGCCCTGCTCTCTAAGTTCTTGGTTTGTCTTTAGTATTCCTTGGGAGTTTAAAACATCATAGTATCTAATCTTTCTTCCTGTTTCTAAAGCGTTGGGGTGCATCAATGCCTCCATGACGGATACCCACCCTGGAATCTTCATGTAATGTCTATGTTTAATCTCTTTCCAAAACTTCATTAGTGAATTTTGAATTACATGTAATTAAATGTAATAAATTATTAAATTTATGTAATAAATAATATTTATAATAATAATAATATTAATATTTATGTAATAAATGTAAAAAAATGAATGTAATACTGAACCCATACATGCAACCTTCTACAATGCTGTAACAAATCTAGTACTGGAACAACTAGTAACCAACAATACTAGACTTAACAACTGCCTTGATCTCATCTTCTGCAATAGTTTGAACTCAATTTACGGAATACAAATTAAAGTACCCTTTTCCAACAGTGACCACAACATGATTGACTTATTTTTTAATTTTAACAACTTTATTTATATAAATTAAGACAGACATACGAACTTTAAAACTGCTAAAAAACATCATTATTTACATTTTATATCGAATTGGATAAGTCCTGATAATCATTCTTAATCAAAATCTGGCACATCATCATTAACACTCATATATTGTATACCGAATGATGAAAAATACACTACCATTCTTATCTTTAAGATATAACTAATAGAGTGAATATTACCTTCATATTGCATATTTGGTAAACACAGAAACATAATAAACAAAAAATAACAGTAATGTAGGAGTAGAAAGCTTAATACTGTTGTTTGTTTCTTATTAGATTTCTCATTTATAACCAGTTACAATCTGTTTCCTAAGTTCCTTTGTTTTATTTAAATTTCCTCTTTTGGTCTGCCCAATTATACCATTTGTCCCATATCAAGTAATAATCTTTGTCCTCTTTTCCATTAATTTTTAATGTGAGCCTCTCCATCTGGGCACATTCATACGTTTTTTGAATAGCTATATGTATCAGAGGTACCTCCGGGTTCTTCCAATATTGTGCTAGTGAGATTCATGCCACTGTTAGTAAATGTATAGACAAATATCTCACCTTGGGGGAAAGCTCCCCTTTGATCATTCCCAACAAAAACAGTTCCGGTTTCAACTCCAGCCCACACTCTATAATTCCTTCAATCCATTCTTTGATTTTTTTGCCAATATTTCTTTATTTTCGGGCAGGTCCACCATGAGTGAAAATATGTTCCTAATTTCTTTTTACACTTCCAACAATTTGGATTGGCAGTCGGAAATATTTTAGCCAATCTAGAGGGTGCCAGATGCCATCTGTACATCATATACAAATTTTCCTTATGTGCTACTGATTTAGTTAATGTAAGATTTTTTTGCCAGATTTCTTCCCAGGCATCCAGATCTATACAATGGCCAATTTTTTTTCCCAAGCTAGCATAGGTCCTTTAACTACATCCTCCGCCAATTCCTGTTCCAGTGAATAATTGTATAATTTAGAGATCAGACCTTTCTCAGGGCTCGAGAGAATTTTGTCTAACTGTGTATCTTTTGTTTCCACTCCAAATTCCTTTACATCTTTGTTATATCTTAATTTAATTTGGAAGTAAGACCACTTATCGATAAATATACCTTGTGTTTCTAATTCCTGCATTGTTTTAAGTCTTCCTTCATTATCTAATATTTGATGGTACTTGAGCTTTTTATTAATCTCCATAGTATTTGGGTGGAACATTGCTTCCGTCGTTAAGATCCATCTTGGAATCTTATTAACATACTTTCTCCTGATATCGGTCCAAATTTTAATTAAAGATTTTTGGAGAACATGTCCCATAAAATACATATGACTTTTATTATTCGGATTCCACAAAAATGCATGCCATCCTATCTGTAAATCATGGCCCTCCAATTTTAAAATTCTTTTATTCTCCAAATTTATCCAATCCTTTATCCACACTAAAGCCACCGCTTTATAATAAGTCTCCCAGGCAGGTAGTCCAAAGCCACCTCTGCTTTTATTATCTTGTAAATATGTTTTTTTTATTCTTGTTTTTTTCCCTGCCCAAATAAATTTCATAACAATTTTATCTAATTCCTTAAAAAAAAAAAATCCATTAATATGGATATGGTAGGGGCTGGGGTGGGGGTCTTAGGAGAAAGGGGGGTTCTAGACCTTCATTAGTCAAATTTCTGATTCGATTCTTAAGTGGGTTAGGGAGGGGGAGGGGTTCTGTAGGTGTTCAGTGCAGCCGGGATCAGGGCCGTGGTTGGGGGGTGCGTGGGGAGGGCTGTGGGGATCTGGGCGGAATAGTGGGAGCCACGATCCCTAGGGTGGTTGATATGGGTAGGAGCCAACGGAGCGTGGGGCCATATCATATTAGGGGGGTGTGCCCCCACTATGTCCAAGCTGTGGCGCGCTCCAACCCCTCGACCTCTTCACAATCCCTGGGAGTTTTGGGATCCAGGACCCCTGGACTCGGACTGGTGTATTTTAATGCCAGGTCTGTGGTTAATAAGGCACCATTCCTCCGCGAGGTGATCGAGAAGGAGGCCGCGGACCTGGCCTGTATTACCGAGACCTGGTTGGGCCCTGAGGGAGGAGTTCCCTTGGTTGACATCTGCCCCCCAGGTTTTCGGGTTTTGCACTGGTCACGACCCCAGGGAAGGGGGGCTGGGGTGGCTATTGTTATTCGGGAGACCCTGTTTCCAAGGGAGGTCCCTGCTCCAGAGATAGGCGGGGGTGAGTCCTTCCTCCTGAGATGCGGGCCTGCGGGGCGGTTGGGTGTGCTGCTTACATACCTGTCCCCCAGCTATGTTTCAGCTGCCCTGCCTGGGCTGCTTGATGCCATCTTGGGGGTGACGGTGGAGTTCCCAGAGCTCATAGTTCTGGGTGACTTTAACCTGCCTTCCCTGGGATCGGCGTCGGGTTTGGCCCAGGAGTTCATGGCTTCCATGGAGGCCATGGGCCTGACCCAGATAATAGATGGCCCAACTCATGAGGGGGGTAACATGCTCGACCTGGTTTTCATCTCTGAGCAGTGGCGGAGTGGTCTAGGGGGTGGTGATATAACTATCCACCCCATTTCATGGTCTGACCACTATCTCCTGCGGCTGGTCTTCCAGCAAGCTACCCCACACCGCTGGGATGAGGAGCCACCTAGATGGTTCCGCCCCAGACACCTCATGGACCCTGATAGGTTCCAGGCAGAACTGGGGTTTTTTCCTGCATCCCTTACTCACAGCCCTGCCGAGGTCTTTGTGGCTGCCTGGCAACAGTCGGCTGGGGGGGCTCTCGACAGGGTTGTCCCCATGCGTCCCCTCATTCGGCGCGGATCCCGGTCAGCTCCCTGGTATACCAAGGAGCTCCGGGAGATGAAGCATCATAGAAGGGGACTAGAGAGCAGGTGGAGGGCGACTCGCTCTGATTCTGACCGAGCCTAGCTAAGAGCCCATATTAGGACTTATCTGGTAGCGGTGGGGGCGGCGAGGAGATCTTATTTCTCCGCCCTCATAGCATCCACAGATAACCGCCCAGCCGCCCTGTTCGGGGTCACTCGCTCCCTCCTCCAATTGGGGGGGGTGGCGGACCCGTTGCGGGGCAGAGCTGAGGAATTTAGTCAGTATCTGCAGGATAAAATCGCTCAGATCTGGGAAGGGTTGTGCTCGGACTGGCAGTGGCCGGAGGATGGGGATGCGAGTGGTTTGGCCAATGTGATCTGGACTGAGTTTGATCCTGTTTCTGAGGATGAAGTGGACAGGATTATGCGGTGGCTGAGCTCCACCACATGTTTATTGGACCCGTGCCCTTCCTGGTTGGTTTATGCCTCTAGGGAGGTCACGTGCGGCTGGCTCCGGGCAGTGGTCAACGCTTCGCTAAGAGAGGGGTTATTCCCTGCTGCTCTGAAAGAGGCGGTGGTGAGACCACTCCTGAAGAAGCCTGCCCTTGACCCAGCCGTGTTGAACAACTTTCATCCGGTCTCCAACCTTCGCTTTCTAGCGAAGGTTGTTGAGAGTGTGGTGGCTCAGCAATTGCCACTTTTCCTGGAGGAAGCGGACTACCTGGATCCGTACCAATCGGGCTTCCGGCCCAGGTACAGCACGGAGACAGCATTGGTCATGCTGATTGATGATCTCGCTAGGGCTCGGGACAGGGGTTTGTCCTCTGTCCTGGTCCTGTTAGATCTCTCAGCGGCTTTCGATACCATCGACCATGGTATCTTATTGCGATGTCTCGGGGGGTTGGGAGTGGGAAGCACTGTTTTTCGGTGGTTCTGCTCCTACCTCTCGGGACGTTCGCAAACAGTGTTGGCAGGGGGACAGAGGTCGACTCCAAGGTACCTCACTTGTGGGGTGCCCAGGGCTCGGTCCTCTCACCCCTCCTGTTCAACATTTATATGAAGCCGCTGGGTGAGATCATCCGTGGCTTTGGGGTGAGTTATCATCAGTATGCTGCTGATACTCAGCTATACATTTCCACCCCAGGCCACATCAGTGATGCTCTCTCCGTGATGTCCCGTTGTATGGAAGCGGTACGGATCTGGATGGACAGGAGCATGCTTCGACTCAATCCAGCCAAGACAGAGTGGCTGTGCATACCGACATCTTGGTCCAGTTTGGAGGTTCCATCTTTGGTCATGGGGGGGGAGGTGTTGCCCCCCGTGGACAGGGCACAGAATCTGGGGGTCCTCCTGGACTCACGGCTCAAATTGGAGGAGCAGGTGGGGGCCATGGCCAGGGGGGCCTTTGCCCAGATCCGGCTGGTTCGCCAGTTACACCCATTCCTGGACCGAGATGCCCTGCGCACAGTCACTCAGGCCCTCGTTATTTCCCGCCTCGACTACTGCAATGCTCTCTACCTTGGACTGCCCTTGCGTACCACTCGGAGGCTTCAGCTGGTGCAGAATGCGGTCGTGGGTTGTGATGGGAGCTCCCAATACTCCCATGTTACACCCTCCTGCGCTGCCTGCATTGGCTTCCGTTGCCCTCCGGTGAGATTCAAGGTTTTGGTGCTAACATTTAAAGTCCTACAGGGCATGGGTCCAGGCTATTTATGGGAACGGCTCCTCCCAACATCAAATGCTAACCGCCCTGTAAGACAGGCGGGTCTCCTCGGGTGCCTTCTGCGACACAGTGTCTGGTGACCGGAGAGGGCCTACTCTGTGGTGGCTCCCACTCTGTGGAATCTCCTTCCGCTAGACCTCCGTTTGGCCCCGATCTTAGCACCTTCCGCCATGATTTGAAAACTTGGCTTTTTTACAATCTGGGCTGTGCTGATTCTCTTGGGTTGGGGTTATTTTAATTAGGGGTTCTAAAACCTTAATTCGGCTTAATTGTTTAATACTCTTTTAATGAATTTACTTATTGTTGTTTTTAATTGTAAAGCTTGAGTCCTTTGGAGAGGGGCAGCATATAAGTCGAATAAATAAATAAATAAATAAATATTGGAATTGTTTGGAATAAATATAAAATTTTAGGTAGTATGTTCATTTTAATTGTTGTAATTCTACCCAATAATGAAATTTGCATTTTATTCCAGTTTTCCAAATCCTTTCCAATCTGTTTCAACAATTTAATATAGTTGTCCTCCCTCAAATTTAATGTTCTCACTCTCATCCAAATACCTAAATATTTAATTTTATTTACGATTTGTAACCCCATTCTTCCTTCTAATTTCTTTTGTTTACTATTTATCATATTAACTAAAATTAGTTTTACCTTTGTTAATTTTTAATCCTGCCAATTTGCCAAATTTATCTATTTCATTCAGTAATATTGGACCTGTATCTAATGGATCTTCAATGACAAACACCATGTCATCAGCAAAAGCTTGTAGTTTCTCCTCTTGATTCTTAATTTTTATTCCTTTAATTTTGTTGTTCAGTCTAATTCTATCTAATAGCGTTTCTAAGATTGTTATAAAGAGCAATGGTGACAAAGGACATCTCTGCCTGACACCCTTCCTTATCTCAAATGATTGGGTTACTTCACCGTTTATTAATACTTTAGCTTTTTGTGTGGCATATACTGCACTCAACATTTTTACAAAGTTACCGCCAAAATCCATCAAATTAATTTGCATCTTCATGAAATCCCAATTTAGATTGTCAAATGCCTTTTGTGCATCTAGGAAAACCAAGGCCACTTGGCTTCCTGGATGCTTTTCGTGGTATTCTAATATATTTATTATTGTCCTTATATCTAATCTGTCTTGTGGGAAGAAATCTGTTTTGGTCAGAATGAATTTTATCACTAAGTATTTTCTTTAACCTTTCTGCCATTATTGCTATGAAAATCTTATAATCCGAATTTAATAATGATATTGGTCTATAATTCTTTATTTGGTTGGCATTTGCACCCTCTTTCGGAATCAATGTTATATAGGCTTCTTTCCATGATTCTGGAACCTTAGCCTCCAGTAATACCTCATTGCAGACTTCCAATAGGACATTCTCTATTACTGCCCCCATCTCTTTATATAATTCATTTGGGAGTCCATCTGGACCTGGCATTTTATTTCTTTTTGTTTTTGTATTGCCCCTTTTAATTCTTCTAAAGTTATTTCTTTGTTAAGTAACACTTTTTTGGATTCAAGTATTGGATTCACAATTCCCGCTTTCAAGTACTCTTCTATTTTATCTAGTTCAACTGCTTCTTGTTTATAAAGATTCTCAAAATATTTTCTTGCAATTTCCTTTTTTTTTGGGCTCCGTTTCTATTACCCCTTCTTTATTCTCTAGTTGGTATATCATTCTTTTCTGATTTTCTTTCTTCAACTTATATGCCAACCTTGGTTTATTTGCGTGTTCAAAATAATTTTGTTTTGTATATTGTAATTTTTGGATTACTTCTTCTTGGTCTAAAAGATTCATCTCATGTTTAACCAATGCTAATTCATTTTTATTTTGCTCATCCCCTGGGGTTTCCATTTGCTGATTTTCCAGATTCTCTATTCTTTTTATTAAAACCTTTTGTTTTTCCTCTCTTTTTTATTTCTATTTGCAGTATAGGCTATAGAAATCCCTCTTAGATATGCTTTCATTGTGTCCCACAAAGTCTGCAATGATATCCTGTTTTTTATTAAATTGAAAGAAATTTACAGATTCTTCCCTAACTTTTTGAATATATTCTTCTTCTTTAATTATCTGCAAATTAAGTGTCCATCTACCTTTTTTATACAGTTTGTTTTTCCAAATTATCTGTACTGGGTTGTGGTCTGCCCATATATTAGTTAAAATCTTTATGTCCTGGATTTCGTTATATAACTCACTATTTACCCAGGCCATATCTATCCTGGACCATAATTTGTGTGGGCTGGAGTAGAAAGTGAACTGAAATGTTTCTGGGTTTCTCTTTCTCTACACATCTACTAGATCTAGTTCTTCCACCATCTCGAAAAAGTTTTTGGGCAATATATTCCTTTTCTTATATTGGCTTTGCTCACAAATATAATCTTGTTTATTATTTGTTGAGACAGCGCGGAAGGAAGACAAGACACACAAACATAGTTCATGAGGGAAGGCACACTGAGGTCATGCCTCGAGCCTCTTTATTAGGCAAGATCGGATCACGAGACCCTGTGTCACAAATGGATTGGGTATTCGATGGCTTGAGAAGGAGCATGTTTACCCAAGTCAGGAGATTATCAGTGGCTGTCAAGGCATCTTAGCGAACAGAGAAGTTTATTATTTACCAAGACTGAGAGAAAACTTATTCAAATGTGGGGTTCGTGGGTCATCAGGCAGTTTTTCCCACATTGCCTCCTTTTTCATTTAGTTTTCATCAAAGGTCTTGATTTTTGAGCATTTTGTATGCATACATAATCTCAGGTCTTGTTGGATGTTTGTGCCAAATTCTGATAGACAGACACTGAATAGGTAGGTTTGGTAAGCATTGAATGCAGCAGCAAAGTCTAAATAAATAATAATAAATTAAAATACACACGACTATGCCACAAATAAGTATCTGCATGAGTTGGGTAAACCATGAGCCATTTGGTAACCAGGACCAGAGCCAATCCCATGGAGGCTGAGGCTGAACTTCAGAATTGGATTCTTTAGGCCTTGATGCCAAGCCATCTCTCCACGTTTCAACACAGCAAGCCGGAACCCAAACTGGACCTGTGGGTGTAAGCACAGCAGCATATCCTCGTCCCCACGTAAGCAGTGGAGCAGGACCAAGCCATTCTGGGTTAGGGAGCAATTTGTACAAAACATGTGGTCTGGGAGAACCATCATGATGTCCATAATGTCATGCAACTGCAGTCAAATTTGTGAATTTAAATTTAAATGAATCAATGTAAATAAAACTTTGTTAAGCCATTCCTGCTTTCCAGGCAATCCTAAGGGAGTTCCCCTGTTTGTTTATGTTTCCCCTGTTTGTTCGTCCATGATCACTTGACCAGTGGAGTTATAAGGAATGCCAAATAAGTGCTGATGTCCCATTGGAGCAGA
>CM019155.1:70068576-70078676 GCA_009733165.1 Naja naja
GGGTTTGAGGCTGGTGACTGTGAGACCATGGCGGAGGCGATGGTGCTGTCATGGATACCGTCGATGATGGTGCTAGTGGCAGCGGCAGAGCGTGGTGGCTGGCGGCGGCTCTGGACCGAGGTGAAGGGTTGTTGCTGCTGACCTGGCTCCCTTGTCGTTGCTTTGCTCCTGCTGGACCGTTTAAATCTGGGTCCGTTGCCCTCCTGCCCTTCTCTTGCCTCCCTTCTGCCTTACCCTTGGGGCCATTCCCCCCTTTGTGATACCCGATGAAGGTGGGTGAGGGTGTGGATGCACCTACCCATGGCTGTGTGAGGGCGTGAAGTGGGATTGCCTGCCCCCCAGCTAGCCTTTTACCATCTGGTTACCTGGACATGCCTGCTGACAACCCTGCGGTGAGAGCGGAGGTGGCTGGCCAGGATGGGGGCCTTATCACGGCCCACTGGATTGTAGTGGGAGAACAATCCTGGCTTATCTCCTGGGACTATTTGGCTGGAGCATGGACTGGATCGGGTTTTACCATCTGTGACATAGGACTTTTCCATCTTGACTCCCCACTCTGTTTGCCTAATAAGACATCATGTGGGTCTACTCGTCTTTGGACTTGTGGGCCTTGAGGCCCCTCTCTCGGGCTTGGCCTGCGGACTCTCCACAATGTATCGAGGGGCGGGTCTTGGAACCCAGAGAGTTGGCATTGGGTGGGGGCTGGGGTGGGGGTCTTAGAAAAGGGTTCTAGACCTTCATTAGTCAAATTTCTGATTCGATTCTTAAGTGGGTTAGGGAGGGAGGGGTCTGTAGGTGTTCAGTGCAGCTGGGAGCAGGGCGTGGTTGGGGGTGCGTGGGGAGGGCTGCGGGGATCCGGGTGGAATAGTGGGAGCCATGATCCCTAGGGTGGTTGGTATGGGTAGGAGCCGTGGGTGGGGGCCATATCATGTTGAGGAGCGCCCGCTATGTCCAAGCTGTGGCGCGCTCAACCCCTCACCTCTTCACAATCCCTGGAGTTTTGGGATCCAGGACCCCTGGACTCGGACTGGTGTATTTTAATGCCAGGTCCATGGTTAATAAGGCACCACTCCTCCATGAGGTGATTGAGGAGGAGGCCGGACCTGGCCTATTGCGAGACCTGGTTGGGCCCTGAGGGAGTTCCCTTGGTTGACATCTGCCCCCAGGTTTTAGGTTTTGCAGGTCACGACCCCAGGGAAGGGGGTGGGGTGGCTATTGTTATGGAGACCCTGTTTCCAGGGAGGTCCCTGCCCAGAGATGGCGGGGGTGAGTCCCTCCTCCTGAGATCTGGGCCTGCAGGTGGGTTGGGCTGCTTACATACCTGTCCCCCAGCTATGTTTCAGCTGCCCTGCCTGGGCTGCTTGATGCCATCTCGGGGGTGGCGGTGGAGTTCCCAGAGCTTATAGTTCTGGGTGACTTTAACCTGCCTTCCCTGGGATTGGCATCGGGTTTGGCCCAGGAGTTCATGGCTTCCATGGAGGCCATGGGCATGACCCAGATAATAGATGGCCCGACTCATGAGGGGGGCAACATGCTCGACCTGGTTTTTGTCTCTGAGCAGTGGCAGAGTGGTCTAGGGGGTGGTGATATAACTATCCACCCCGTTTCATGGTCAGACCACTATCTCCTGTGGCTGGTCTTCCAGCAAGCTACCCCACTGCTGGGATGAGGAGCCACCTAGATGGTTCCGCCCCAGGCAGCCTGATGGACCCTGATAGGTTCCAGGCAGAACTGGGTTTTTTTCCTGCATCCCTTACTCACAGCTCTGCCGAGGCCCTTGCGGCTGCCTGGCAGCAGTCGGCTGGGGGGGGCTCTCGACAGGTTGTCCCCATGCATCCCCTCATTGGTAGATCGGTCAGCTCCCTGGTATACCGAGGCTCGGGGAGATGAAGCGTCATAGAAGGGACTAGAGCAGGTGGAGGGTGACTCAGCTCTGGATCTGACCAGGCCAGCTAGAGCCCATATTAGGACTTATCTGGTAGCGGTGGGGTGGCAGAGATCTTATTTCTCTGCCCTCATAGCATCCGCAGATAACTGCCCAGCCACCCTGTTGGGGTCACAGCTCCCTCCTCAATTGGGGGGGTGGCGGACCCGTTGTGGGGCAGAGCTGAGGAATTTAGTCAGTATCTGCAGGATAAAATGCGCTCAGATCCGGGAAGGGTTGTGCTTGGACTGGCAGTGGCCTGAGGATGGGGATGCGAGTGGTTTGGCCAATGTGATCTGGACTGAGTTGATCCTGTTTCTGAGGATGAAGTGGACAGGATTATCGCGGCTGAGCTCCACCACATGTTTATGGACCCGTGCCCTTCCTGGTTGGTTTATGCCTCCAGGGAGGTTACGTCTGGCTGGCTCGGGCAGTGGTCAATGCTTCGCTAAGAGAGGGGTTATTCCCTGCTGCTCTGAAAGAGGCGGTGGTGAGACCCCTCCTGAAGAAGCCTGCCCTTGACCCAGCCGTGTTGAACAACTTCGTCGGTCTCCAACCTTGCTTTTTAGCGAAGGTTGTTGAAATGGTGGCTCAGCAATTGCCACTCTTCCTGGAGGAAGCGGACTACCTGGATCCATTACCAATGGGCTTCCGCCGGGTACAGCACGGAGACAGCATTGGTGGCGCTGATTGATGATCTGCTAGGGCTTGGGACAGGGTTTGTCTCTGTCCTGGTCCTATTAGATCTCTCAGCGGCTTTGATACCATCGACCATGGTATCTTATGCGGCGTCTCGGGGGTTGGGAGTGGGAGGCACTGTTTTGTGGTTTCTCCTCCTACCTCTCGGGAGCGTTATAACAGTGTTGGCAGGGGGACAGAGGTGGGCTCCAAGGTACCTCACTTGTGGGGTGCCCAGGGCTCGGTCCTCTCACCTCCTGTTCAACATTTATATGAAGCAGCTGGGTGAGATCATCCGTGGCTTTGGGGTGAGTTATCATCAGTATGCTGATGATACTCAGCTATACATTTCCACCCCAGGCCACATCAGTGATGCTCTCTCCGTGATGTCCCGTTGTCTGGAAGCGTGCGGATCTGGATGGACAGGAGCATGCTTCGACTCAATCCAGCCAAGACAGAGTGGCTGTGCACCATCTTGGTCCAGTTTGGAGGTTCCATCTTTGGTCATGGGGGAGGTGTTGCCCCGTGGACAGGGCACAGAATCTGGGGTCCTCCTGGACTCACGGCTCAAGTGGAGGAGCAGGTGGGGGCCATGGCCAGGGGCCTTTGCCCAGATCCGGCTGGTTAGCCAGTTACGCCCATTCCTGGACCGAGATGCCCTGCACAGTCACTCAGGCCCTCGTTATTTCCCGCCTCGACTACTGCAATGCTCTCTACCTTGGACTGCCCTTGCGTACCACTGGGAGGCTTCAGCTGGTGCAGAATCGCGGCGGCGTGGGTTGTGATGGGAGCTCCCCATACTCCCATGTTACACCCCTCCTGCGGCGGCCTGCATTGGCTTCGGTTGCCCTCGGTGAGATTCAAGGTTTGGTGCTAACATTTAAAGTCCTACAGGGCATGGGTCCAGGCTATTTACGGGAACGGCTCCTCCCAACATCAAATGCTAACGCCCTGTATGAAGGCGAGGTCTCCTCGGGGTGCCTTCTGCGACACAGTGTCTTGGTGGCGACCGGAGGGCCTACTCTGTGGTGGCTCCCACTCTGTGGAATCTCCTTCCGCTAGACCTCCGTTTGGCCCCCGATCTTCGCACCTTCCGCCATGATTTGAAAACTTGGCTCTTTTTACAATCTGGGCTGTGCTGATTCTCTTGGGTTGGGGTTATTTTAATTAGGGGTTCTAAAACCTTAATTAGGCAATTGTTTAATACTCTTTTAATGAATTTACTTATTGTTGTTTTAATTGTAAGCCTTGAGTCCTTTGGAGGGGGCAGCATATAAGTGAATAAATAAATAAATAAATAAATATTGGAATTGTTTGGAATAAATATAAAATTTTAGGTAGTATGTTCATTTTAATTGTTGCAATTCTACCCAATAATGAAATTTGCATTTTATTCCAGTTTTCCAAATCCTTTCAATCTGTTTCAACAATTTAATATAGTTGTCCTCCCTCAAATTTAATGTTCTCACTCTCATCCAAATACCTAAATATTTAATTTTATTTGATTTGTAACCCCATTTTTCCTTCTAATTTCTTTTGTTTACTATTTATCATATTAACTAAAATTAGTTTTTCTTTGTTAATTTTTAATCCTGCCAATTTGCCAAATTTATCTATTTCATTCAGTAATATTGGACCTGTATCTAATGGATCTTCAATGACAAACACCATGTCATCTGCAAAGCTTGTAGTTTGTACTCTTGATTCTTAATTTTTGTTCCTTTAATTTTGTTGTTCAGTCTAATTCTATCTAATAGCGTTTCTAAGATTGTTATAAAGAGCAATGGTGACAAAGGACATCCCTGCCTGACACCCTTCCTTATCTCAAATGATTGGGTTACTTCACCGTTTATTAATACTTTAGCTTTTGTGTGGCATATACTGCACTTAACATTTTTACAAAGTTACCGCCAAAATCCATCAAATTAATTTGCATCTTCATGAAATCCCAATTTAGATTGTCAAACGCCTTTTGTGCATCTAGGAAAACCAAGGCCACTTGGCTTCCTGGATGCTTTTCGTAGTATTCTAATATATTTATTATTGTCCTTATATCTAATCTGTCTTGTGGGAAGAAATCCGTTTTGGTCAGAATGAATTTTATCACTAAGTATTTTCTTTAACCTTTCTGCCATTATTGCCATGAAAATCTTATAATCAATTTAATAACGATATTGGTCTATAATTCTTTATTTGGTTGGCATCTGCACCCTCTTTGAATCAATGTTATATAGGCTTCCTTCCATGATTCTGGAATTTTAGCCTCCAGTAATACCTCATTGCAGACTTCCAATAGGACATTCTCTATTACTGCCCCCATCTCTTTATATAATTCATTTGGGAGTCCATCTGGACCTGGCATTTTATTTCTTTTTTGTTTTTGTATTGCCCTTTTAATTCTTCTAAAGTTATTTCTTTGTTAAGTAACACTTTTTTGGATTCAAGTATTGGATTCACAATTCCCGCTTTCAAGTACTCTTCTATTTTATCTAGTTCAACTGCTTCTTGTTTATAAAGATTCTCAAAATATTTTCTTGCGATTTCCTTTTTTTTTTCAGGCTCCGTTTCTATTACCCCTTCTTTATTCTCCAGTTGGTATATCATTCTTTTCTGATTTTCTTTCTTCAACTTATATGCCAACTATCTTCCGGATTTATTTGCGTGTTCAAAATAATTTTGTTTTGTATATTGTAATTTTTGGATTACTTCTTCTTGGTCTAAAAGATTCATCTCATGTTTAACCAATGCTAATTCATTTTTATTTTGCTCATCCCCTGGGGTTTCCATTTGCTGATTTTCCAGATTCTCTATTCTTTTTATTAAAACCTTTCATTTTTCCTCTCTTTTTTATTTCTATTTGCAGTATAGGCTATAGAGATCCCTCTTAGATATGCTTTCATTGTGTCCCCCAAATTCTGCAATGAGGTATCCTGTTTTTTATTAAATTGAAAGAAATTTATTAATTCTTCCCTAACTTTTTGAATATATTCTTCTTCTTCAATTATCTGCAAATTAAGTGTCCATCTACCTTTTTTATACAGTTTGTTTTTCCAAATTATCTGTACTGGGTTGTGGTCTGCCCATATATTAGTTAAAATCTTTATGTCCTGGATTTCGTTATATAACTCACTATTTACCCAAGCCATATCTATCCTGGACCATGATTTGTGTGGGCTGGAGTAGAAAGTGAATTGAAATGTTTCTGGGTTTCTCTTTCTCTACATCTACTAGATCTAGTTCTTCCACCATCTCGAAAAAGTTTTTGGGCAATATATTCCTTTTCTTATATTGGCTTTGCTCACAAATATAATCTTGTTTATTATTTGTTGAGACAGCGCGGAAGGAAGACAAGACACACAAACATAGTTCATGAGGGAAGGCACACTGAGGTCATGCCTCGAGCCTCTTTTATTAGGCAAGATCGGATCACGCAGACCCCTGTGTCACAAATGGATTGGGTATTCGATGGCTTGAGAAGGAGCATGTTTACCCAAGTCAGGAGATTATCAGTGGCTGTCACGTAGGCATCTTAGCGGGAACAGAGAAGTTTATTATTTACCAAGACTGAGAGGAAAACTTATTCAAATGTGGGGGTTCGTGGGTCATCCCAGCCATGGGTGGTTTGCCAGCTCCAGGCTAGTTTTCCCCACATTGCCTCCTTTTTCATTTAGTTTTCATCAAAGGTCTTGATTTTTGAGCATTTTGTATGCATACATAATCTCAGGTCTTGTTGGATGTTTGTGCCAAATTCTGATAGACAGACACTGAATAGGTAGGTTTGGTAAGCATTGAATGCAGCAGCAAAGTCTAAATAAATAATAATAAATTAAAATACACACGACTATGCCACAAATAAGTATCTGCATGAGTTGGGTAAACCATGAGCCATTTGGTAACCAGGACCAGAGCCAATCCCATGGAGGCTGAGGCTGAACTTCAGAATTGGATTCTTTAGGCCTTGATGCCAAGCCATCTCTCCACGGTTTCACACAGCAAGCCGGAACCCAAACTGGACCTGTGGGTGTAAGCACAGCAGCATATCCTCGTCCCCACGTAAGCAGTGGAGCAGGACCAAGCCATTCTGGGTTAGGGAGCAATTTGTACAAAACATGTGGTCTGGGAGAACCATCATGATGTCCATAATGTCATGCAACTGCAGTCAAATTTTGTGAATTTAAATTTAAATGAATCAATGTAAATAAAACTTTGTTAAGCCATTCCTGCTTTCCAGGCAATCCTAAGGGAGTTCCCCCTGTTTGTTTATGTTTGTCCAAAGCATTTTTCAAGGTTTGATTTGCTCGTTCCATGATCACTTGACCAGTGGAGTTATAAGGAATGCCAAATAAGTGCTGGATGTCCCATTGGGACAGAAAGTGGCAAGCTGGACTGCAATAGGCAGGACCATTGTCAGTTTTGATCGTGTTGGGTTTGCCCATAACTGAAAATGCTTTTAAACAATGGTTAATGACATGTGTCGTGGCTTCTCCCTTTTGAGGAGAAGCCCAAATATAATTAGAATAGGTGGCTATAGTTACATGAAGATACTTCCAGGGAGCGAATGATGGATATTGAGTCACATCCATCTGCCAAACTTCATTTGCCTTCAGACCTCGGGGTTAACTGCTATAGAGGGGGCTGCAGTGACCTGAGAGCATTGCGGGCACTGCTGTATGATTGCTCTTGCCTGCTCTATAGGGAGGTTAAAGGCTTTTGAGAGAGATTTTGCGTTTGATGAAACATAGCATGACTATCCCAGGGTGTAACCATAAGGGCTTGTGGTTTAGTAGCCTGATCAGCTACTGAATTGCCTTCACTAATGTAGCGGGAAAGGGTTGATGGCTTCTAATATGGCCAATAAAAGAGAATGTGTTAGCTGCTGTAGGATTGTCTGTAAGGTTAGAAATAAAGAAAGCAGCGGCAGGTTCTACTATGTTACTATTGACTATCTGATAATATTGAGTGACTGCTGACTAAAATGTTGCAGGCGAGAATGACTGCAACCAATTCCACATGCTGCTTGGGAAATCTGCTGTGGGGTGATCTTAGTCACCCAGTTTCCATTATCTTTCAGGACTGCACCCCATTTGGGGCGCCATCTGTAAAGACTGTAGCTTCAGGAAGCGAGTGGGAGACAAGACGAGTACATGGACATAGGAATGCGATTAAAAGCTAAAATTCTTTGATCTGCGGAATGTGATAGGAAACTTTTCCCACATATTCGTCAATGCTAGCTGCAGAGGGCGATAAATGGAGCATATGCTCCCAGTCTTTCAGCAGAATGGGAAGAATTATATTAACAATATCTAAACCAAGAAGGACTAAACTTCGTTCCCTAGCTTTTAAAATTAATTCTGAATACATTGTATCTGGGGAGCTAATGGTGTGTCAGGGCTATGGCTAAGATAGATCCATTCCAGGATATTCATGGAGCTTTTACCTGCAGTAGTCAGTTCTTGTGTTAAAACACTTGGTAGGCTGTTTTGCAGTAGGAATCAACACTGCGTTAGTGGAATGTTCTCTACACACCTATCAACCCAAACCTTTTTAGAGCATCATTTATTAGCTGTAACACCTGCATTTGATCAGAAGTTAGGGTGATCAGATCCTCAGGATTGTCATGATTTTCAATGCTTTAAATAATGGGCTAAGTGTGTGGGTTGGCAATCCGACATATGGTCTAAGCCAATTGATCAACCTAGAAGTTGTTGTAAATTAACATAGGTTAATGGATTTTTGTTCTCAATCTGAGGAATCAGGTGTGAATAGGTCTGAAGCAATTTATGTCCTAAGTAGAGAGAAAGGTGGGCATATTTGGACCTTTTTCGGGGTACCCTGAAGTCCATATAACTTAAGAAAGTGCCGTGAGTGAGGCAACCAGGTGGTAATTTCAGGGATGCCACTAGAATGTCATCCATGTAATGATAGACCATTGCATTTGGGTATTTATTCTGAAATGGTTGTAGGGCTTGATTAACAAATAATTGACACAGGGTTGGGCTATTAAGCATACCTTGCAGTAGCACTGTCCACTGATACCTAGCAGTTGGTTTCTGAATTAATCACTGGGACAGTGAAAAGCAAAAATGGCTTATCTTTAGGACATAAAGGAATAGAGAAAACATTTTCTATCTGTCTCTGTATTGCTTCCTGCAATCTATCAATAAATTCTGCATAGGTTCGTTTGGGACCCTGTTTGATGGTAGAGAATGATTTTGATGGTTTCCCTGTAACTGGTACTTTTAAAGGCATGTAAAAAACAACGGCCAATAGCAGGATAGGCAGCTGCAGGATGCCTGTAGCTTGTTGTAAAAATTGCTAAAAGCCCCTGCCCCATACAATTGGTCTGGGATATAAGCCCCAGTTGTTTCCTGCCTGAATTGCATACCTCTGATATTCTGAATCCCATACCACATATTGCTGGGGTGAAGCATGCATCATATCTTTCCAATCTTGTGGTACTAGGTGATATGCATTGATATGCCTTCTAAAATGCCCTGTGTGAATTGACCTGAGCCCTGTTTCACTAATACTTTTCCTTAGTTCCCTTAACACATATATAAGGTAGGGGTGTCCATTCATATTGAATTTGCCCCTAGTCTGCTCCTGTACTGGAAGGCATTGAGTCCTTCCGTCAATTCTTCTGATGTTAATTCCCCTTTTCGCTTCTTTAAATCCAGCTTGGATTAAGCTACTCCCTTTACTGGAGATTTTTGGTGGGGTTCGGAGGTTTCTGGCAGCATTGATGTTGGTGCTGGCAGAGTCAATTGTACATAGGGAGGAGGTGGGGCCTCCTGGGGAGCAGAAGGCTGGTGCCTACAGTTTCTACTGCTTCCTTACATGTCTGCCATAATAACAGATGTTGAATAGGAGCTCTAGGTTCTGAATGTAAATGTACTCGATTTTTATCAATCTCCCAAGGCTTCCCTTTTCCGGATACCATGGACATTGGTAACCAATTTCTGTTATGAGATCTTCTATATCACATAACTTATTCACGTAAACTTATTCCTCCTGTCTTACTTTGCTGCTTAAGAATTTTATGCAACTCTTTTGCATGAACTTTCTGCTGAGTTGATAATTCCCCATACTCACCTGAAATTGGGGCGTTGTGCGCTGAGGTGCACCTTGGCTATTCCAGCCAGATGAGTGGAGGATTCTTAAGCCGAATCACATCGGGGTCACCAGATGTTGAGACGGTGCGGAAGGAAGACAAGACACGCAAACATAGTTCATGAGGAAGGCACCCTGAGGTCGTGCCTCGAGCCTCTTTATTAGGCAAGATCGGATCAAGCAGACCCCTGTGTCACAAACTGATTGGGTCTTGATGGCTTGAGAAGGAGCATGTTTACCCAAGTCAGGAGATTATCAGTGGCTGTCACGTAGGCATCTTAGCCGGAACAGAGAAGTTGATTATTTACCAAGACTGAGAGGAAAACTTATTCGAATGTGGGGGTTCATGGGTCATCCCAGCCATGGGTGGTTTGCCAGCTCCAGGCTA
>CM019155.1:70079676-70114576 GCA_009733165.1 Naja naja
TTTTCCAGATTCTCTATTCTTTTTATTAAAACCTTTCATTTTTCCTCTTTTTTATTTCTATTTGCAGTATAGTATAAAGATCCCTCTTAGATATGCTTTCATTGTGTCCCCAAATTCTGCAATGAGATATCTGTTTTTATTAAATTGAAAGAAATTTATTAATTCTTCCCTAACTTTTGAATATATTCTTCTTCTTCAATTATCTGCAAATTAAGTGTCCATCTACCTTTTTTATACAGTTTGTTTTTCCAAATTATCTGTACTGGGTTGTGGATCTGCCCATATATTAGTTAAAATCTTTATGTCCTGGATTTCATTATATAACTCACTATTTGCAGGCCATATCTATCCTGGACCATAATTTGTGTGGGCTGGAGTAGAAAGTGAACTGAAATGTTTCTGGGTTTCTCTTTCTCTACACATCTACTAGATCTAGTTCTTCCACCATCTCGAAAAAAGTTTTTGGGCAATATATTCCTTTTCTTATATTGGCTTTGCTCACAAATATAATCTTGTTTATTATTTGTTGAGACATGTGGAAGGAAGACAAGACACACAAACATAGTTCATGATGAGGAACACTGAGGTCATGCCTCGAGCCTCTTTTATTAGGCAAGATCGGATCGCAGAACCCTGTTGTCACAAATGGATTGGCAGGTATTGGTGGCTTGAGAAGAACATGTTTACCGTCAGGAGATTATCAGTGGCTGTCATTAGGCATCTTAGCGGGAACAGAGAAGTTTATTATTTACCAAGACTGGGAGGAAAACTTATTCAAATGTGAAGGTTCGTGGGTCATCCCAGCCATGGGTGGTTTGCCAGCTCAGGCTAATTTTCCCCATTGCCTCCTTTTCATTTAGTTTTCATCAAAGGTCTTGATTTTTGAGCATTTTGTATGCATACATAATCTCAGGTCTTGTTGGATGTTTGTGCCAAATTCTGATAGACAGACACACTGAATAGGTAGGTTTGGTAAGCATTGAATGCAGCAGCAGCAAAGTCTAAATAAATAATAATAAATTAAAATACACCCGACTATGCACAAATAAGTATCTGCATGAGTTGGGTAAACCATGAGCCATTTAACCAGGACCAGAGCCAATCCCATGGAGGCTGAGGCTGAACTTCAGTGGATTCTTTAGGCCTTGATAAGCCATCTCTCCAGTTTCACACAGCCCGGAACCCAAGCTGGACCTGTGGGTGTAAACAGCAGCATATCCTCGTCCCCCGTAAGCAGTGGAGCAGGACCAAGCCATTCTGGGTTAGGGAGCAATTTGTACAAAACATGTGGTCTGGGAGAACCATCATGATGTCCATAATGTCATGCAACTGCAGTCAAATTTTGTGAATTTAAATTTAAATGAATCAATGTAAATAAAACTTTGTTAAGCCATTCCTGCTTTCCAGGCAATCTAAGGAGTTCCCCTGTTTGTTTATGTTTGTCCAAAGCATTTTTCAAGGTTTGATTTGCTCGTTCCATGATCACTTGACCAGTGGAGTTATAAGGAATGCCAAATAAGTGCTGGATGTCCCATTGGGAGCAGAAAGTGGCAAACGCTGGACTGCAATAGGCAGGACCATTGTCAGTTTTGATCGTGTTGGGTTTGCCCATAACTGAAAATGCTTTTAAACAATGGTTAATGACATGTGTATTCTTCTCCTTTTGAGGAGAAGCCCAAATATAATAGAATAGGTGGCTATAGTTACATGAAGATACTTCCAGGGAGCGAATGATGGATATTGAGTCACATCCATCTGCCAAACTTCATTTGCCTTCAGACCTCGGGGGTTAACTGCTATAGAGGGGGCTGCAGTGACCTGAGAGCATTGCGGGCACTGCTGTATGATTGCTCTTGCCTGCTCTATAGGGAGGTTAAAGGCTTTTGAGAGAGATTTTGCGTTTTGATGAAACATAGCATGACTATCCCAGGGTGTAACCATAAGGGCTTGTGGTTTAGTTGCCTGATCAGCTACGGAATTGCTTTCACTAATGTAACCGGGAAAGGGTTGATGGCTTCTAAAATGGCCAATAAAAAGAGAATGTGTTAGCTGCTGTAGGATTGTCTGTAAGGTTAGAAATAAAGAAAGCAGCGCTTCATCTAGCGTGGGTGTTATATATGCTCTAGGCAGGTTCTGGACTATGTTACAAACATATTGACTATCTGAAATAATATTGAGTGACTGCTGACTAAAATGTTGCAGAAGCGAGAATGACTGCAGCCAATTCCACATGCTGCGCGGAAATCTCGTTGGGTGATCTTAGTCACCCAGTTTCCATGTCTTTCCAGGCGACTGCACCCCATTTGGGGCGCCATCTGTAAAGACTGTAATAGCTTCAGGAAGCGGAGAAGAACACAGGGTACATGGACATAGGAATGCGATTAAAAGCTAAAATTCTTTGATCTGCCGGAATGTGATGAAACTTTTCCCATATTCCGTCAATGCTAGCTGCAGAGGGCGATAAATGGAGCATCGCTCCCAGTCTTTCAGAATGGAAGAATTATATTAACAATATCTAAACCAAGAAGGACTAAACTACGTTCCTAGATTTTAGAATTAATTCTGAATACATTGTATCTGGGGAGCTAATGGTGTGTCAGGGCTATGGCTAAGATAGATCCATTCCAGGATATTCATGGAGCTTTTACCTTCAGTAGTCAGTTCTTGTGTTAAAACCGACAGGCTGTTTTGCAGTGAATCAACACTAACGTTAGTGGAATGTTCTCTCACACCTATCAACCCAAACCTTTTTAGAGCATCATTTATTAGCTGTAACACCATTTGATCAGAAGTTAGGGTGATCCGATCCTCCAGGATTGTCATGATTTTTCAATGCTTTTAAATAATGGGCTAAGTGTGTTGGTTCAAACATATGGTCTAAGCCAATTGATCAAACACAAGTTGTTGTAAATTAACATAGATTAATAGATTTTGTTCTCAATCTGAGGAATCCTAGGTGTGGAATAGGTCTGAAGCAATTTATGTCCTAAGTAGAGGAAAGGTGGGCATATTTGAACATTTTTTTCTGGGGCTACCTGAAGTCCATATAACTTAAGAAAGTGCGTAATGAGGCAACCAGGTGGTAGGAATTTCAGGATGCCCTAGAATGTCATCCATGTAAGGATAGACCATTGCATTTGGGTATTTATTCTGAAATGGTTGTAGGGCTTGATTAACAAATAATTGACACAGGGTTGGGCTATTAAGCATACCTGCATTAGCACTGTCCACTGATACCTAGCAGTTGGTTTTCTGAATTAATCACTGGGACAGTGAAAGCAAAAATGGCTTATCTTTAGGACATAAAGGAATAGAGAAAACATTTTCTATCTGTCTCTGTATTGCTTCCTGCAATCTATCAATAAATTCTGCATAGGGTTCATTGGGACCCTGTTTGATGGTAGAGAATGATTTTGATGGTTTCCCTGTAACTGGTACTTTTTAAAGGCATGTAAACACAACGGCCAATAGCAGGATGAGCTGCAGGAGACCTGTAGCTTGTTGTAAATTGCTAAAAGCCCCTGCCCCATACAATTGGTCTGGGATATCGCCCCGGGTTGTTTCCTGCCTGAATTGCATACCTCTGATATTCTGAATCCCATACCACATATTGTGCTGGGGTAAGAAGCATCACATCATATCTTTCCAATCTTGTGGTACTAGGTGATATGCATTCGATATGCCTTCTAAAATGCCCTGTGTGAATGTTGACCTGAGCCCTGTTTCACTAATACTTTTCCTAGTTCCCTTAACACCATATAAGGTAGGGTGTCCATTCATATTGAATTTGCCCTGGTCTGCCTGCTTCCTGTACTGGAAGGCATTGAGTCCTTCCGTCAATTCTTCTGATGTTAATTCCCCTTTTTCTTGCGCTTCTTTAAAGCCAGCTTGGATTGAGCTACTCCCTTTACTGGAGATTTTGGTGGGGTTAGGAGGTTTCTGGCAGCATTGATATTGGTGCTGGCAGAGTCAATTGTACATAGGGAGGAGGTGCGGACGCCTCCTGGGGGAGCAGAGAAGCTGGTGCCTACAGTTTCTACTGCTTCCTTACATGTCTGCAATAATAACAGATGTTGAATAGGAGCTCTAGGTTCTGAATGTAAATGTACTCCGATTTTTATCCAATCTCCCAAGGCTTCCCTTTTCCGGATACCATGGACATTGGTAACCAATTTCTGTTATGAGATCTTCTATATCACATAAACTTATTCCTCCTGTCTTACTTCCCTGCTTAAGAATTTTATGCAACTCTTTTGCATAAACTTTCTGCTGAGTTGATAATTCCCCCCCCCATACTCACCTGAAATCAGGAGCGTTGTACGCTGAGGTGCACCTTGGCTATTCCAGCCAGATGAGTGAAGGGTTCTTAAGCTGAATCACGTCGGGGTCACCAGATGTTGAGACGGAGCGGAAGGAAGACAAGACACGCAAACATAGTTCATGAGGGAAGGCACCCTGAGGTCGTGCCTCGAGCCTCTTTTATTAGGCAAGATCGGATCACGCAGACCCCTGTATCACAAACGGATTGGGTATTCGATGGCTTGAGAAGGAGCATGTTTACCCAAGTCAGGAGATTATCAGTGGCTGTCACGTAGGCATCTTAGCGGGAACAGAGAAGTTTATTATTTACCAAGACTGAGAGGAAAACTTATTTGAATGTGGGGGGGGGGGGTCATCCCAGCCATGGGTGGTTTGCCAGCTCCAGGCTAGTTTTCCCCACATTATTAGTTATTGCATTCTAGTTCCCTATTATGCAAATTCTTTGACTACCAAATTCTGTTAATTTCTCATATAAATTTTTGTAAAATTCATTTTGACATTTATTTGGGGCATAGATTCCTACTAATAGTGTTTTCTTATTCTATATATCCACCTCTACCATAACTATTCTTCCTAATGTGTCTTTATAAATCAATTTTGAGGCTATATCATCCTTTACATATAGTACTACTCCTCTTTTTTTTTCTTCCGCTAATGCTGAGTACATTTTCCCTAACTTTTTGTTTTCTAAATATCCTTGGTCTCGTATTTTAATATGAACTTTTTGGAGACAGATTATATTGGCTCTTTATTTTTCCAGGAGGAGGAGACATAGGAAAAGGAAATAGGTGTAAGAACCAGAAGTCAAACGACGAATAAAAACATTGTAGGATAGGAGTAAGAAAGGAAATGAATAAAGGAGTGAACTTAATATCTATAAACATTAATGGACTAAATGATCCAGCAAAAAAAAAAAGAATATTTCTTAAACATGATTGACTTTTGCCTCAACATACATCTGCACAAAAATCATCACAACAATGTTATCCCCAATTATAACTTCAAATGATCTCTCATCACTTGATTGGCAATCTCTGTTCACTGGATGCAATACTGTTGAAGACTATTACAATATATTTTTACTTGAAGTCAAAAGAATCATCAAACTATATGTACCAATAGCAACTCCCAAAACAAAACAAAACAAAAACAGATTACCCATAACAATAAGGAAACTTCAATCCAAAAAAAGATCACTTTGGCGGAAAAACAAATCTGGTCATGTTGCCAACTTCAAAAGCCAATACAAAAATTTATGCCACCAGATAAAGACTGAATGCACCAATTATCACATTAAAAAACCTTCTACGCACCAATTCCACCCGCACTTTCTACAATTTTGTAAACAACAAACTAAAAGACTCAAGATCCATCCCACCCCTAAAAGACCTAATGGTAAAGACTGTAATGACAACACCATCCAAGCCAACCTGTTTAACACGTTCTTTGGCTCAGTATTTATAAACATCAATGGATCATGCCCAGTATTTCCTAGTCGAACTACAGACAACTACAATGATCTACAGAAGACAATGTTGAAAAAGCACTACACAACCTAAAACCATCTCTATCGACTGGACCGGATGGAATATGTGCCTACTTCTTTAAAAAGCTATCCACTACCATAGCCGAACCTCTAAGCATAATCTTTGAAAAATCTTTCAGGACCAGCTCCTTGCCAAACCTATGGTCACTAGCCATGGTCATCCCCATTTTCAAAAAGGGAGACCCCAGCCTAGTTGAAAATTACAGACCAATCTCCTTATGCTGCATCACCTGTAAAGTCATGGAATCAATTATTGACCAATCCAATATCCTCCACTTAGAGACAAACAACCTACTCTCTAATAAACAATTTGGTTTTAGAAAAAAACTATCCTGTAATCTGCAACTCTCACACTGTGCATGCCCAAGATGGTGGTCCGCGAAAAGGCTCTTTGAGGGATTGGAGAACATTCGGGTGGTTCTGGAGAATTCCCCTTGCTGCTAGACCCCGGGTTCTTCTCCGGGGGTTGAGCGTGGCAGCTGAGCCGTTTATTTCGATTGCTGGCGGCGTGGTGCACCAGAGGTTTTTCTCTGGCAGCTTGGGAGGTGACTGTGGTGACAGGGAGATGGCAGCGGTGGGATATGGCAGGCGATGTCGAGGCCGGCTGTTGTTGTGGTGGACCGGCCTGGGAAGAGCGGCTGCAGTGCCAACAATCTGTGGGAGCCATAGGGGCTTGCCTGGGGATCTCCAGTGGCTGGTCGCCTCCCGGACGGTCGTGGCAGCAGTTCTTTCTGGTGGCCTGGCCTGGGGGTGGGGTTCGAAGGCCTTGGCGGCCCCAGGCTCGGCAGCTCGGTGAGACGGGCATCAGTGGGGCCTGCAGCATCGTTGGGGTATTTCCCCAGGATCATCTTGAAGTGCTGGCCCCCTCCTGAAGGTGAGAGCTTTGGAGATGAGAGCTTTGGAGATGAGAGCTCCAGGAAAGAAGGGCTCTGTGGAGATAGCTGCTATGTTGGTTATCAACTGGGACGAACGAACTGGCTGACTAGCCGAGGGGGAGTGTTGGAATTTGCTGTGTCATCAGGGGTGACACCCACACCCCGTGGAAGCTGGCGCTTTGGGACTTTTGGATCCTGGACTCTGGACTTTTTATCACGGTCCTGGCATTAACAATCATGCATTTTGGATCCTTCTTTTGGGCTCTTGCTTGCCCCTATGCCATCATTGTCCCTATGTCATCTCCGATCTGTGTTATTCTTGACTCTCTTCTGCCCTACCCCTATTATGTCTGTGACTTGCTCCATTTGCCTGGACTATTTCATGTGTCCTGGATATTAACGGCGGTCCTGGAATTGTTCAGGACTTTTCCTCCATCAGGGTCTGGCCCGGCCCCATTGTCATGATGTCAATGGACCCGACTCCACTTCTGTGAGAGGGCAGTGGGGTTGATTTTCTGTTCAGTGTCAAGACCCGACCCACTGCGGTGGGAGTGCAGTGGGCTGGCCAATTCGGTTCTGGTCCCCAACAGCTGTGAGAGAGCTGGGGTGTGGGATTTGTGGACATTTTGCCTGGACCTCTCCCTTTATGCACTTTACATCTATGCACTTTACATCTATTTACCATCTTTCACGAATGTTCCTCCTTTTTTTCCATCGATTTCCACCTTTGTAACATGCTCACTTACTGCTGCTGGAACTACGGACCTTCCAGACTGTTCCCTTGTCTTTGGGATGGCCCAAGGGGTTACCAAAGCCTACCTTAAGGAAGGATCCTGGGATCCCGAGAGGTGGCATGGCGTGACAAAAGCCAAATTTTAAATCTGGTTTTAAGGGATGTCTTTTAAATTTTTAATTCGATGTTTTAATGGGATAGGAGGGGTTTCAAGGGGTTAGGGAGGAGGAGGAAGTCTTCTTGCAGCCGGTGCATGGTGGTGGTGGTGGGGTTGGGGGCAGGGGGCCCGGGGAGTGCAAGGTGGGGACCACGATTCCCAGGAGTGGTTGGGATTGGCAGGGAGGCGTCGAGGCATAGGGCCATATCATGTCTTGGGAGGCCTTGCATATCTTTGTGCAGTGGCACACTCGACCCTATGGCCTCCTCCCTAGGGGGCAGGGAACTGGGAACCCTGGGCTTAGGTTGGTGTATTTCAATGCCAGGTCCGTGGCTAATAAGTCCTCCCTCCTCTGTGAGATCATTGAGGAGGAGCCTGGACCTGGCCTGTATCACCCGAAACCTGGTTGGGCCTGGAGGGAGGTGTCCCTCTGGTTGATCTGTGCCCTCCAGGTTTCGGGTTCTTCACCGACCCACGGGCCCAGGGAAGGGGTGGTGGGGTGGCGTGGTTATTAGGAGACCCTGTTTCCAAGGAGGTCGCAGTTCCAGAGATAGGTGGGACTGAGACCTCTCCTCTTGAGGTGGGGCCTAACAGTCGGGTGGGCTTGCTGCTTGCATACCTTTCCCCAGCTGTGTGACAGCAGCCCTGCCTGGGCTTCTGGATCTCCTCTCGGGTGGTGGTGGAGTTCCCGGGCCTAGTCCTGGGGGACTTCAATCTGCCCTCCTGGGGGCGTCGGGTTGGCCCAGGAATTCATGGCTTCTATGGAAGCCATGGGCTGACAATTGATTCAAGGCCTGACTCACAGGGAAACACCCTTGACCTAGTTTTTGTCTCTGAACAGTGGCGTAGTGTGACAGAGGGCAAGCCACTTTTACATTGGCCCGTTCCATGGTCTGATCACTATCTATGGCTGGTCTTCCAACAGGCCGCCCCCACTGCTGGGATGAGGAGCCACTTAGATGGTTCCGCCCCAGGCCTGATGGACCCTGAGAGGTTCCAGGAAGAACTGGGGTCTTTTCCCTCTTCCCTTGCCCACAGCTCTGCCGAGGATCTGGCGGCGGCAGCACAGGCTGCGTCGGATGCCCTCGACAGGGTTGTCCCCATCGTCCCTCACACACCGTGGATCCCGGATGGCTCCTTGGTATAACGAGGAGCTCCGGGAGATGAAGCGTCGTCAGAGGGGTTTAGAGAGCAGGTGGAGGTCCACCGCTCCCAATCTGATCGAGCCCAGCTAAGAGCCCATATTAGGACTTACCTGGTAGCTATGAGAGCGGCGAGAAGGTCTTATCTCTCCCCATGCGTCCGCAGATAACGCCCAGCCACCCTGTTTGGGCTACCGCTCTCTCCGTACAGGGGAGGGCGGACCCATTTGAGGAAGGGCTGAGGAGTTTGGTCAATATCTGTTGGATAAGATCAGTTCGGGCGGGTTGTCCTCTGATTTGCGGTGGTCTGAGGAAGGGATACAAGCAGTCCGGCCGGTGTGATCTGGGATGAGTTGATCCTGTTTCGAGGATGAAGTGGACAGGACTATGCGGCGGCTGAGTTCCACCACATGTTTGTTGGACCCGTGTCCCTCCTGGTTGGCTTATGCCACCAGGGAGGCCACCTGCAGTTGGCTCTGGGCAGTTGTCAGCGCCGTTAAGAGAGGGTGTTTTTCCCTCCACCTTGAAGGAGGCGGTGGTGAGACCCCTCCTGAAGAAGCCTGCCCTGGACCCGACCGTGTTAGACAACTTTCGTCCAGTCTCCAACCTTCACTTTTTGGCGAAGGTTGTTGAGAGTGTGGTGGCTCAGCAGTTTCCACTTTTCCTGGATGAAGCGGACTACCTGGATCCATATCAATCGGGCTTCCGACCTGGTTACAGCATGGAGACGGCATTGGTCGCGCTGATGGATGATGTCTGGAGGGCTCGGAGAGGGTTTTTCTCTGTCCTGGTCCTATTAGACCTCTCAGCGCTTTCGATACCATCGACCATGGTATCCTTTTGCGACCTGGGGTTGGGAGTGGGGGCACTGTTCTTCAGTGGTTCACCTCCTACCTCTCGGGCGTGCAATCGGTGTTGGCGGGGGTCGAGATGCGACCCGAGGGTGCTCTCTTGTGGGGTCCCTCAGGGTTCGGTCCTCTCCCTCTTCTATTTAACATCTACATGAAGCCGCTGGGTGAGATCATCCGGTGGTTTTGGGGTGAGATTCCATCAGTGCGCAGATGACACCCAGCTGTACATCTCCACCCCAAACCAGATCAGTGATGCCTCTCCTGATGACCCGGTGTTTGGATGCGTGCGGATTTGGATGGCGGGAACATGCTTCGACTCAACCCGGCCAAGACTGAGTGGCTGTGCATACGGCATCTCGGCCCAGTCAGGAATATCCATCTTTGGCCATAGGGGAGAGGTGTTGCCCCCTGTGGATAGGGCGCAGAATCTGGGGGTCCTCCTGGATGTACAGCTCCGGTTGGAGGAGCAGGTGGGGCCGTTGCCAGGGGGCCTTTGCCCAGCTCGCCTTGTTCGTCAGCATTCGCCCATTTCTGGACTGAGATGCCCTGCACACAGTCACTCCGCCCTTGTTACCTCTGGACTCGACTACTGCAGCTCTCTATTTAGGACTGCCCTTGCATACCATCCGGAGATTGCAGCTGGTGCAAAATCGCGGCGGCTGGGTGGTGATGGGAGTTTCCGATTCTCCCATGTTACCCCCCTCCTGCTGCCTGCATTGGTTGCGGTTGCACTCAGGTGAATTCAAGGTTCTGGTTTTAACATACAAAGTCCTTCACGACATGGGTCCTCATTTAAGGGAGCGTCTTCTGCGATATCGAGTGCCAGCCACCCTGTCGCGACACATAGGCAAGGACTCCTCGGGGTCCCCTATTTAAGGGAGCGTCTTCTGCCGATATCGAGTGCCAGCCACCCTGTGCGTAGGCGGTCCTCCGGCGAATGAGCCTATTCTGTCGCTGGCCCCTGACCTCTGGAACCAACTGCCCTGGGGCTCCGCCTGGCCCCTGACCTCCGCACCTTCTGCCATGATTTGAAGACCTGGTTGTTCGACCAATCTGGGCTGTGACCCCTCCTTGGGGGGGGATGGGTTTCTTAATTATTTTAACCACTGTAAATTTTAGGTTTTGTATTTTTGGGCTTGTGAAATTAGTTTAATTTCTTTTTAAGTATTTATTGTTGCTGTTTTTAGTTGTGCGCCTCCCCGAGTCTTCAGAGATGGGGCGGCATACAAGTCCAAATAAATAAATAAATAAAAACATATGGACTACACAACTCAATCAGGGCAAAACAATAGACGCAATCTACATAGGCTTCTGTAAAGCCTTCGATTCAGTGGTATACAACAAACTACTACTAAAACTAAAATCTTATGGTATCTCTAGATACCTGTTTAACTGGTAGAACCATTCCTGTCAAACAGACAACAAATGGTCAAAATTGGAAATGTCCTATCAAATTCTGTACCTGTCAACAGTGGTGTCCCTCAAGGTAGTGTTCTAGGACCAGCTCTCTTCATACTCTACATAAATGACCTCTGTGATCATATTAAGAGCAATTGTGTTCTCTTCGCTACTGATGTAAAGCTATTCAACACCACAGATAATTCTGCTACTCTTCAAAAAGACCTCGACTATATATCAGAATGGTCAAACAAATGGCAACTTCAAATCTCAACAAATAAATGTTCTGACTTACATATTGGGGGAAAAAATCAGAAAATAAAATACAAGCTGAATAGTCAAGACCTTGTGGATGATCCAAACTCTGTCAAGGACCTTGGAGTACTCATCTCAAATGATCTAAGTGCTAGAGCCCACTGTAACTACATAGCCAAAAAGGCATTAAGAGTTGTTAACCTAATCCTATGTAGCTTTTTCTCTAGTAATATAACACTACTAACTAGGGCATACAAAACATTTGCTAGACCAATACTCGGATACAGCTCATCAGTCGGAACCCATATCATGTATCTGATATTAACACAGTTGAGAAAGTCCAGAAATACTTCACAAGAAGAGTTCCCCACTCCTCTACTCGTTGCAGAATACCTTATGCCACAAGACTTGAAATTCTAGACCTAGAAAACCTAGAACTACGCCGTCTTCAGTCTGATCTAAGTATAGTATATAAAATCATACATTGCAATGTCCTACCTGTCAATGAATACTTCAGCTTCAACCATACCAATACAAGAGCACACAATAGATACAAACTCAAGGTTAACCGTACCAAACTTGATTGCAGGAAATACGACTTCAGCAACAGAGTGGTCAATGTCTGGAATACTCTACCTGACTCTGTGGTTTCTTCCCCAAAACCCAAAAAATTTAATCTTAGATCTTCTACTATTGGCCTCAACCCTTTCCTAAGAGGTCTGTAGGGGGCGTGCATAAGTGCACCAACATGCCTACCATCCCTGTCCTATTGTTTCTTTTATTGTTTCTTTTATTTTTCTTATATGTATTCATGTATTCATAACTATGTTTACCGTTATACTTATTATCTTGTAAGCAATTGACAAATAAAATCAAATAAAAAATGAAAATAAAAAGTAGGAATAGGTCTTATTTCCAGGGTTCCACATGAAGGCATGCCACCCAGCCTGCAAATCATGCCCTTCTAGTGTTAGTATTCTTTTGTTTCTCAGATTGGCCATTCTCTAATCCACATTAATGCTGCTGCTTTATAATATAGTTCCCAGGCAGGGAGTCCAAATCCGCCTCTGCATCTGTTATCTTGTAGTGCGCTTAGTTTTATTCTCACCCTTTTTCCTGACCAAATGAATTTCGTGGTAATTTTATTTAGTTCATTAAAAAAAATTGTCCAGTTTTACTGGGATAGTTTGAAAAAGAAATAGTAGTCTTGGCAAGATGTTCATTTTGATGGTCACAATTCTCCCTAACATTGATAATTGTATTTCCCCCCATTTTTCTAAATCCCTTTTTATTTCTTGTACCAATTTTACATAATTGTCTTCTTTCATTGTTGAACATCTTGCTGTGAGCCAGATTCCCAAATATTTAATTTTTTTTAACAATTTGTACCCCCATTACTTCTATTAATTTCTTTTTTTGATTCTCTATTAAGTTTTTGTTATTATTTTGTTTTGGTTAACTTCTGCCACTTCTCCATATCTCTCTATCTGTTTAATTAAATTTGGTCCTGATTTTATTAGTTCTTCTATGAAGAATACAAGGTCATCTGCAAACGTTTGGGCCTTGTATTCTTCTTGTTTAATTCTTAATCCTTTTATTTCCAAATTCCGTCTGATTCTCCTTAACAAGATTTCTAGTGTCATGATAAAGAGCAGAGGTGCAAATGGGCATCCCTGCCTGACTCCTTTTCCTATCTTCAATGGATTTGTCATTTCTCCATTAATTATTATACGTGCTTTTTTATTTGAATATATTGACCCTAACATTTTTTCAAATTTATCTCCAAATTTCATCTCCTTTACTTGCTGCTTCATAAATTGCCAATTCACTTTATCAAAGGCTTTTTGAGCATCCAGAAAAACTAATGCGGCCTGTTTTTCTGGGTGTGCCTCATAGTACTTCAAGACGTCTGATACTGTCCTTGTATTGTTTTTTATTTGTCTTGTTGGTAGGAAACTGTTTTGATCTGTATGTATGTATCTACTCAATATATTTTTTTAATCTGTCAGCCATTATGGTCATAAATATTTTGTAGTTGGTGTTCAATAAAGAAATTGGTCTATAATTTTTTTATGTGAGTGGTATCTGCGCCTTCCTTCGGTATTAATGTAATGTATGCTTCTCTCCACAACATTGGTAGCTTTGCCCCTGTGAGTATTTCATTATAAATTTCTAAAAGAATTGGATCAAATATTTCATCTAAGGTTTTATATAATTCTGCAGGTAGTCTGTCTGTTCCGGGGGTTTTATTATGTTTTTGTTTACTAATTGCCTCTTTTAGTTTCTCCTTAGTAATCTCTTCATTTAATCTTTCCCTTTCTTCTTCTGTTAGTATTGGAATATTTTCTTCCTCTGAGTATTGTTTAATTTTCTCTTCACTCATATCTTCTTGTTCACTAAAATATTCCAGTACTGTTTCCTTTTTCTTTTCCATATTGTTTTGTATCTTTCCCTCCTTATCTTGTAATTGCTGGATCCATCTTTTTTCTTTTTCCTTCCTTAACCTATATGAAACCACCTCCCCGGCTTATTTGCATTTTCAAAATAATTTTGCTTTACTAATTTCAAGGCTCTTAAATTTCTTTCCTGTTCTAATATGTTCAGTTTATGTTTAGCTGAACTACATTTATTTATGATTTGCTCATTCTCTGGTATTAATTGTGCTTGTCTTTCCAATTTTCTGATCTCATTCTGTAATTCATTACTTTCTTTTTCTTTTTTCTTTCTGGCATTATATGCAATTGTTAGTCCTCTTAGGTAGGCTTTCGTTGTATCCCACAAATTCTGTAAAGAAGTGTGTTCTTTTATATTTACTTCAAAAACATTCCTTATTCTTTTTTAAATTTTTCTAAGTGTTCTTTATCTCTCAGAATTTGTGAGTTCAACGTCCATCTCCCTCTTTGTTTTTGTTGGCCTTTCCATGTTACTATTAGTGGGCTATGATCTGCCCACACATTTGGTGCTATTTCTATCTGCACTATGTCTTTCACTAGGGTTTTGCTTATCCACACCATATCAGTTCTCGACCCTGATTTATGGGAATGGAATAAAAGGTGAACTGCTTTTCTTTTGGGTTGTGTGTTCTCCAAATATCTATTAAATTTTGTTCTTCTGCCATATTAAAAATGTTTTTGGAAGGGTCTTCTTTTTTTTTCTTTCTTTTACTGGTATTTTGGTAATCCTTTTTTGTGTCCGCGACTGTGCTGAAGTCCCCTATCATACAAATATCTTCTTTACCTAATTCTAAAATTTTCTCATGTGTCTTTTTGTAATAACTTTCTTGTTGTTTATTAGGAACATATATTACAACAAGTAGTAGTTTCCTCTCTTCCCATACAACTTCTAACATTAATGTTCTACCCAATGAATATACATATAGTACTTCTGCTTCTGTCCCTTTTCTAACATATATTACTACCCCTCTTTTTTTTCTTCCGATAATGTTGCATAAAGTTTTCCTAATTTTTTATATTGTAAATATTTTTTATCCTGAGCTCTAATGTGCACCTCCTGGAGGCACACTATATCCATTTTTTTGTTTTGCCAATTTCTTCAGTTTGGTTCTGTTTCGATGGAGAATTAAGTCCATTTATATTTACTGACAATATTTTCAAATTATTTCTCCAATGTAATTTGGACTTGGTTACTTTTCATTTTTTGTATACAAGAAATGGCTGCTGAGGCTTTTTTTCTGTCCTTCTTGTTTTGAATGAGACAGGAAGTGATACATTTTGGGAGCCATCTGGCAAGGAAGTGAAAGTTGGCTGAGATATATATTGCTACCTAGAGGTTCACTATCTTATATAAACATATACATTTGCAAGGATTGTATCCAAGGCTCTGTTGATTAGAAAGTACTGGACAGGCTTTTGGAATATCTTTGAGCCTGCTTGGAATTGAAGAGTAAAACGACCTTGGAGAATTTTAAAACAAAGGAACTGGAATTTTTTGAGAGGTAAAATAGAAGAGCTGGAATTTCTCCTCTTTCAATTGTTAAGCTCTGGACTTTGCATAGTGGCACTGGAATAAAGATGATATTGCTTCCTGCCAAGGTCTCCTATTGTTTAATTTAATTTTTTTATAATTGGAGCCCCTAAAATATATTTTGTTATTCTTAAAGGATACTACTATTTTATTATTACTTTTTTCAACTTTTTTATTGATATCTTCCTATTTTTTATTTTTAGCCTTTTCTTTTTGAGATGGCTTTTCATTTTTACATTGGAAACAAGACAGTCAACTATTGGATCTTTTCTTTTTCTCCCTTCTTTAAAAAAAAAACTCAAGTTTTTTATTTATACATTCTTTTCTTAGTTTTTAAATTTTTATCTTTTCTTCAAATCATTGATATATCATTGACACGTTATGGAATTCCTCTTTTTTCTTCTTTTTACTATTTTTCTCTTTTTTCTTTTTGAGTAGGATTGTTCCTCTCCCTTCTTATATTACTAATCTTTACTTTTTTATTATTGGCTTCCATCCTTTTTTCTTTCCTTTTTGGAATTGGCCTTTTTGGAATGGTGTTTCAATTTCTGCAAGAATGGTGAGTAGAAGGTCTTCAGTTCCACAAGTTACAACTCCCACATCAACAAACATCACAACAAGAAAGGGAAAAAGAGAAAGAAGATAAAGATAAAATACAGATGATATTACAAGTGGTGAGAGATGGAAAAAAAGTAGAAAAATTGAGATAATTGAACAGAAGCTGGATAAGACAGATGAAAATATAAAAGCTCTACGGTAAACAATGGAGAAATATGGCGAGAGGATAAGAAAGTTGAGGAGCAGAAGAACAAAGATGAAGAAATGAAGAGTTTCAACATCAGATTAAGTGAAGTTGAGAGTGACCATAATGAATCACTGCGAAGCAAAGTGGATAGATCGGAATTTTATTTGAGATTCCAAAATGTTGAGGAGAGGAAGGGTGAAACTTGTTGGGAAAATGCACAGATTTTGGCAGAATTGTTAGAAACAACTGAAGAGAAGATGAGGGATGGAATAGATGAAATATTTCGAGTCTATACAAGGTATGCAACGAGGAATAGACTTTCAAGAGAAATCCATATTAGGTTCACTAAGAAGAGCATTAAATCACAAATACTGCAAGCAACTAGAGACAAGACATTGAAGCACAATAACAAAGACATTATGGTATTGAAACAGGTACCAAGAGAAGAAGAGAGAGAGAGGAGAAGAGAATATGCATTCTTATCTAAAGAACTGTTGAAGAGAGGTGTAAACTACAGGTGGTTAATACCAGAAGGCCTTCTGTTTGTGTGGCAGGAACAAAGGCATAGAATTGATACAGTGGAGAGAGCACAATTTTTTTACGATGAATATTTTAGAGGAAAGGACGGAAATGGAAGACAAGAGGAGCTGATTGTGGAACTTCCAAAGGAAGGTGTAGCAACAAGTGAAGAGAGGAACAACATGGAGCAGTAAGTGGTCTACCCAGAGAACGAAGAGAAGTTAGAATGACTAGGGCAACAAAACCTATATACAAGACCTAAAATGGAAGGGAAAAAACTGATTTCGATGAATATAAATGGACTTAATTCGATTGCTTAAAAGAAGGAAAATATTTCATAAATTAGAGAAACTAAAATTGGATATAATTTGTCTACAAGAAGTCCACATTAAAAAACAACATGAATATGTATTGAGACAAAAAAAGTTAGAAAGTATTTACATCATTGGCACAATGTAAAAAGAGAGGAGTGGTCTTGTACATTAAAGATATAATACTGCAGAATTGATTTAGACAGATGAAGATGGGAGGATTTTAATGGTGGAGATAATAGACAACAACACTAAAATGTTCTTGATAGCAATATATGCACCAAGTGAGAATCAAGAAGAAATTCTATAAGAAATTATACAAAAGTGATTGAACTAGACTATGCAAATATCTTTCTGATGGGAGATTTTAATGGGATAATTAATGACCAGCTGACTACAAATCTGAAAGAACCAAAAAGAAAATTAGGAAAAAGCTACCCAAGTCCTTCTTTCAAATGATAGAAGAAATGAATATTAAAGATATATGGAGAGAGAGAAATATTGGAAATAAAGATTACTTTTATTCAAATAGACATGAATCATGGTCAAGAATAGATATGGTATGGGCATCTGCAGATATGCTCTCTGATATACAGAAAATTCAAATTGAAAGTGGGACCTGGGCGGATCACAATCCATTGATAGTTGCCTGGAAAAGGAAAGAGGAGAAGATCTAGATGGACACTAAATAACATGATTTTGAAAGAAGAAGAATTTAAAAAGAGAATTGAGACAGAACTTATCTTTTTTTTTCAAGGAAAACAGAAAAGAAGATACATCACTACAAACTCGCTGGGATGCAATGAAGGCTTATACAAGAGATTTGATAATTGACTATATAAGAAAAAGAAATATAAACGGAAGAAGACACTCAAAATATGGAAGATGACTTCATGAAATTGGAAAAAGAACTACAACAATCACCGCAAGGGAAAGATAATAAAAGGAAAATGGATGTGATTAAACATAAAATGGCTTTAATGGAAAGGAAGAAAGTCGCTCAAAAGATTAAAGGCGCTAAACAAAATTATTTTGAAAATGCTAATAAGCAGGAAGATGGTTAGCATAAAATTAGAAAGGAAAGAGAAACAAAGAAGATTAGCCAATTAATACAACATGGGAATGACGAAAAGAAAAAAATTATTCGAGACTACTATGAAAAACTGTACTCTCAAGAAGATATTCTAGAAGAAAAAATTGAACAGTATCTACAAAACACAAGATTACCACAGATACCTAAAGACATTGAAACAATGTTAGAAGGGAACATAACGATGATGGAATTAATAGAAGCTTTGAAGAAACAAAATACAGGAAAAGCACCAGGTCCAGATGGTCTACCGGAAGAATTTACAAGACCTTCCAGGAAGTGTTAAGCGCTCCCTTCTAGAAGTGATGAATGAAGTGCTGCTAAAAAGAGAATACCTGAGACATGGTTGGAAGCTTATTATTACCCTTATACCTAAAGAAGAATGGACCTACAACAAGTTAAAATTAAGACCTATCTCATTGTTGAATTCAGATTATAAAATCTTTGCTTCAATTTGGCAGAAAAGAATGAAAAGATACTTAAATGAATTTATCCACACGGATCAAAATGGATTTTTGCCAAAACGACAAATCAAGCAAAATGTGAGAATAATTTTAGATACTTTGGAGTATTATGAAGCACACCCTGAAAAACAGATGGCACTGATGTTTTTAGATGCTCAAAAAGCATTTGACAATGTGAACTGGCGGTTATGTTATGATATTGCAAATGATGCAATGGGCTTTGGAAAAACTTTATACAGGCTATTGAGACAACATATAATAATCAAACAGCGAAGATATTGGTAAACGGAGAGTTGACAGAATCTATAGGATAAGAAAAGAACTAGACAAGGTTGCCCTCTGTCGCCCCTGCTGTTTGTTTTAACACTAGAAGTACTGAATAGAGCTATCAGAGAAGATGAAGAAATAAAAGGAATGAAATTAAAAAGAAGAATAAACTACAGGCATTTGCAGACGATTTGGTATTCATACTAGAGGATCCACTTAAATCAGCACCTAAGTTGATAGAACAAATAGAAGAATATGGAATGGTGGCAGGTTTAAAAATTAATAAAGACAAAACAAAGATCCTAACAAAGAATATGTTAGCAAAACACAAGAAAGATTTAGAAGATCTATTAGAGATCCAGATTGCAAATAAAGTTAAATACTTGGGAATATATATAACGCCAAGATGCAGTACTTTGAAAGAAGACAACTACATAAAACTTAAACAGCAGATAGCGACAGATCTTGAAAGATGGGAAAATATACAATTATCCTTATTGGTAGAATATCGACAGTTAAGATGAATGTATTACCTAGAATTCTATATTTATTTCAGACAATCCCAATTAGACTTGGGAAAGAGTACTTTGAAGACTTAAATAAAATCACATCAAAATTTATATGGCAGGGCAAAAAGCCAAGAATTAAATTTAAGCTATACAAGATGCAAGGTCAAGAGGGGATTCGCACTACCAGACTGGGAATTGTATTATCAAGCTGCAAGTTTGATGTGGGTGAAAGAATGGATAACATTGAGAAATAATGGATTGTTAACTTAGAGGGTCATGATTTATTACTAGGATGGCATGCTTTCTTATGGTATAAGGGAACTAAAAAACAAGGATATTTTAGAAGACACTATGTTCGAGAAGCTTTATTTTTAAATTGGGAAAAAATAGAAAACAACATTATATACACATTCCATTAGGGTATCTACTATTGAAGCCTTTTCATATTCAATAATATACCAAGAAGGAACAAACAGTTAGATATGGAGATTTTAAATGAAAAGGGTGAACTCAAATCGATGCAAACACTACAAGAACAAGGTATAAAAATGAATTGGTTTCATATTTGCAAATACAATCTAGATATGATGAGGATGTTAAGACTGAAGGATTTATAAAAAACCAACTGAACTAGATAAAATTTTGATGTGTACGAATGAAAAAAGTGATTTAAAACTCTATGGTCATTTATTAGAGTTAGAATGGAAGAGGAGCAGGTTAAGGAAACAATGATTGCTTGGGGGGAAATTTTGGTTATGGGATGATCTAGAGAGATGGCAAACACTGTGGGATCAGAATTATAAAATGACAATGTCAACTGCATATAAAGAAAATTTGTATAAGATACAGGTGGCACCTATCCCGAGAAGGATTGCAAGAATGTTCAAGGACAAATCCGGATAAGTGTTGGAAATGTCATCAGATACCTGGCTCCTACTATCACATGTGGTGGACTGCGTTGATGCTAAAAGATATTGGACTAAAATCCACATGTGGTTGGAAAAAATGACACAACAACATATAGACTTGAAACCTGAGATATTTCTGTTGGGAATTGTACCAGAGACACTCAACAAAGAACTGAAATATTTGATTGTTAATGTATTGACAGCTGCCAGAATTGTATTTGCTAAAAACTGGAGAAATGATAAGACACTTGCGCAGGAGGAAGTGATTAAGAAGATTTTGGACTGTGCCGAAATGAGTAGATTAACATTTGAAATTAGGGACCAAGAAGAAAAGCAGTTTTATAAGATATGGAATATGTTCTATCAATGGTTAGATAAAAAGTTTGGTAATATATTTTTGGGATATAAAGATAGATAGAACTGTTGAAATAATATAGAGATTATAATATGATAGAGGATTAATAACGATTATAGTTTTTCCTTTTTGTAATACTGAGTATGAATAATGAGGGGAAGGCACTGCGATTTTTGACCGACCGACATACTTGAAATTGATATGGATCTATGTGTTGTATGTTTTTTTGTTACGTTTGTTCTTTTGGAAAAATAAAACTTGTTAAAAAAAATTTTTTTTTCAAATTATTTTCCATTTTCTTTCTTTGCCACTACTAATTAGTTCCTGTTGTTCCTTGCCTCTGTTTGTGCCCTTGTTCTTACTCTGTTCTCTTCTTGTGGTCTTTCTTCTTTTTTCTTTTCCTCTTCTTCCTGCTCTTTTTTGTTCTTTTCCAATTGTTGGTCATCTTGGCTGGCTGATTCCAATTCTTCTCTGCTGCTACCGAGTTCTTCTGTGCCTTACCAGTTGGGTGTGGAAGTCTTACACTTTATCCATAGTATCTATCTTAATCTTCTTCCCTTGCCACGACACCAACATTCCCTATGGTGTTATCCATCTAAACAATATGTTGTCTTTATTAAGTCAGGCTGCCAGAAAACGGTATTCTTTCCTTTGTTCATGTATTATTTTCGGGACTTGCTCTAACGTTACGATCTTTTCCTTTATATGACATAGGCTCGTCTCTAGTAATCTTGTAGATTATATCCCTCACTTTTTTCGTGCAAAGCGGATGTGAACTTCTTTTGGCAGTCTGAATCTTCTGGCATAATTTGTATAAACTCGGTAGACTTCGTCCAACTCATTAATTGTCTCACTCTTATCTCTTTGGAGTGCCTCTGCGATAATCTCAGCCATTATTGTTGTTAAATCTTCCTCCTTCGACTCTTCTACATTATGAAATCGCAGGTAAAACGAGGCTCTCTCCATTTCCAGCTGTATCAGTGAGTTCTCTACTTCCTTGTTCTACCGACTCTAATTTCTTTTCTGTTTTTTTCTGTTCTCGGTCATTTGCAGTCTTTGGTCGTTCTTTTGTAAGACTTCTTGGATCAGGCCCACTTTTTCATCTAACTTCTGAATGTCATTTCTCACTTCTCTTTTCACTTCCTCCATTTCTATTTTCATTTCTCCGTGGTTCCTGGTTATATTTTCCTGTAGCTTTATCATCGTTTCTTGTATTGATAATAAAGTGACCTGAATGGTCTGTGTGTTCATCGCGTTTTATCTGTTGTAAGCATTCTTTCTATGAATCTTTGTGTAGATGAGGATGGTATTGCTGTAGTTGTTGCTGGGATGGGTTTCTTCCCGGTCTTCACTGCAGTTGTCATAATACTTGTCATTTCTTGTAGTATTTTATTTTGTTGTCTTAATATTCTTTCTATCTTCTCCCACAACACCATTCATTGTTCCCCTAATTTTTATCACTGTCCTTATGCAGTCTACAGCTCTATATCTCATATTAAATCCTAATTAATTCAATAAATTTCAAAGGTTAATTTAAACTACACAGTTTTACGAATCAATCCCAATATCCAGAGCCATACTTATATTAACTGTTTACCAATCTATTACTTTTAAATATTCTTATTTATTTCTATTTGTTAATTCCTTAATATTTTAAATAATTAAATGTTTAAACAATTGATTATTTTACAATTAGATTCCTTATACAATTAGATTCCTATCTCTAATAGTCAATTTAAATTTATAAAGTTACAGTTCTATATTCCAGTATACCGTTAATAACAATAATATTTTACTAATAGAAAAAAAACAAACCTAAATGGGTTTCCTAAATGGGTCCATCAATGTAATTCTTAGAGGATATCTATATTAAATTCTTTAAATTATATTAAATTATATTACATAAACAATCCCTTTTTCTCTCTATATATATTCTTCTTTACATTCTAGTCAATATATGGTTATATAAGAATAAATATTTGAATATTTTATCATATACTATAAACACAAAGAAGAGAGAAAAGAAAAAGAAAAAAGAGAAGAACTTAATCACAATATTTTTAAGTATATAAATATAGATATAAGTATTATAATCACTATTGACCATTAATTTTAAGCAGAAATGCTTTAAAAGTTCCAACCAGATTGCTTGGGTCTTACTGTAGTGTTGAACGCTGTGAGCTTGAAGAGTTAACTTTTACTTTCCCTCCTTCAAAATGTCTGGCTCTCTAAGTTTTGCACTGTCACTGTCACTTTCCTTTTCAGTCTTTTTATCTGCTTCTTTGTTTCTTCTTCTGCTGCTACAGTGTTATTCTTTTGGGAACTCAAAAATTTCAACCACACCGTTCCAATCAATCCACTTTCGCCTCTCCTCTTTTTCCAACTCACATACAGTATATTACTTTCTCTTCTTCTTTGTTCTTTCCTTCACTATTGCTGGCAACCTCTTTCGTCCTCTCCCTTTTCCGCTCTCCTCACTGTTTTCATGTTCGTGTGCCACTTTGAGCTTTCACTTTCACCGTCTCTCTCTGGTCGCCCTTAGTTTTTAAAAGGTTGATGATTGGCAAATGCAATCTTTGCAAAGGAGGGGATGAATTGATGGTAGAAATTGGTGAACCCCAGGAAGCTTTGCAATTGCCTCCTAGTGTGGGAAGGGGCCCACTCTAATACTGTCTTTACCTTTTCTGGGTCCATTTCAACTCCTTCATTTCAGATATGATAACCCAGGTAATCAATTTTGGTGAAATTCACATTTTGAAAGTTTTGCGTACAGTTCAGTGGCTCAGAGGACTGCCTGCACCAATTTCACATGTTCCTCCCTCATTTCAGTGTATATTAAGATGTATTTGGATACACCAACACCAACACTTCCTTGTACAAAAAGTCATGCAGCACCTCATTGATCAGTTGCATGAACACTGTGGGGACAACCTGTTAGCTGAAAGGGACCACACAGAACTGGAAACAAGGCAATTAAACACAGTTTTCCATCTGTTACTCTCCTTGATTCAAACCCAGTAGTAAGCTTTCCGCAAGCTTTTTCCTTTGGCTAAAAGGCACCAACATGTCCATCAGAGGGAGTGGGTAGGCATTTTCTATGCACACCATGTTTAGCCCCCTATAACCAATGCATAGATGAAGAGTCCCATTTTTCTTCTCCTGGAACAAAACTGGGCTGCCACTCGTGGCCTTGCTGGTTGGATAAATCCACATTTTAAGTTCTTGTCTATGAAGTTGTGAAGCTCTCCTAGTTTGCGTGGAGTCATCAAATAAAATATAGGCTTCAGGAGTTTAGCTCCAGGAAGAACTTCAATACTGCAGTCTGTGGGTCAATGGGGCTGGAGCGCATCAGAGCCTTTCTCACTAAACGCATCTCTCAAGCCCCAGTACTCCTTCAGGATTCTGGATTCGCTTATTGAGTGATCCCAAGCTGCTGCCCCCTGTTCCCTTTGCCCTTTGTTTCTCTGACGGCTGGGTTTTGGGATCTTTTTCTCTTCCTTAGCCACTTTCTGCCAAATCTTTAAAATCTGCCCCCCTTCCAATTAACTTCAGGGTTTCATGTCTGCAGCCAAGACAGTCCAAGTAAAAGGGGCATCTCCATCCTGGTGCCACTGTAAAACTCAGAGTCTCTTTATGCTTTCCCATTCTCATCTCAACTGGTTCAGTTATAAAGTGAGCTGGCCCCTCTCCAGCTACAATTCCATCTAGCTGGCAAAATGCTATGGGCACCTTCAGTTATTTGAATTTCAGTCCAAGCTTTTCAATGACTTCAGGGCTGACAATGCACCTAGTGCAGCCTGAGTCCAATAAAGCTGGCATCCTCCCTTGGGTCCCAGAAGAGGGCATCACTAGCTCCACTGGGAGGATTACAGGGGTCACCTGCTGACTTACCAGGGGATCATCATTGCCATCACGGTCAGCTCACCCGAGTTGATCAGAGTTTCCAATCCCTCAGAGCCAGGAGAGGTGAATCTATGACCCCCAGACCTTTCTGTGCTGTCTCTTGGGTCCTTGGAGTTGGTTTTGTTGCCTCAGGGTTGCCATGGCACTGAGATTGGTTCTGCTGGGTTGGTATGCCACAGCTCAGTGCCCTTCCTCCTCACACTGAGGCATGTCGTGCTCCCAGAGTGTTTCTTATGCATGGGAGGGAGGACTCACCCTGTCTACCAGCTCTCCATTGTCAGTTCTGGGCAAGGTTGATGTCCACTTCCACTGCTAACACGTATCAGCATTGTAGGGTTCGCAGGACCCCACACAAGATGCAGGTATGGTAGATGTCATCTTTGAGGACATCTTTGAAGAAGTCAGATGTTCTGACCCAGTCTTTGCATAAGCAAGAAACAGACTCCCTGCAAAGGAAAATCCCACTTTATTTACACATTGAGAATTAACTGCATTCACCAACAGAAAGTCCTGGCAAGAGTCCAGCAAGAAGTTAACTGAAACAATAGTCCTTATCAGCTCATTGTGATAAATGCAAGGCTGTGAGCTCCCAGCTGGAAGGCTGCAAACTGATTCTATTCAAACAAAGAAATAGACAAACCTCAGTTCTGGCAAGGCAATGTTTGTCATACAAAACACACAAGGAGCAAACTTTGCAGAAATTCATCTTATCCAGGCTTCTGCCATCTCCACTTTGGCTCCATACTCCTGCATGTAGTTCCAGATTTGCACCAGGAAGAACTACAATAGCTCAGGGTCTCCCCCATACTTAACCCTCAAGACTGGGACCTTTGGGGCTGGTGCCTTCAAGGAGCAGTCCCTGCAGGTGGAGTGGCTTGTGTAGCTAGGTCTGAGGTGACCCAGGAACCTAGAGAAGCTGTCTGTGCAAGAGACTCTTGGGCTGTTCAACTCCCACTAACCTGTTGTATCAGGAACAGGGCCTGGTTCAGCATGACTTCCTCTGGGCTTCTCTCCAGGGGGTGGTTCCCTTTGCCCCATGCTCCTCGCCCACCTGAGCCTGATGGGCTTCTTGCTGAAGTCCAGTTTCTCTCACTATTCTGCCTCACCTTGAGCTCAGTGTGGTCTAGTGGGGGAGTCAGCCATAGCTCCAGTTACCTCCAGCTCACTCTTGTGGTTGGACATTGGATGCTTGATCCCCATGGTAGATTGCTGTCTCCAGGTTGACCATTAAAGCAGAGCTTGCTTAATGTCAGGGCTGCCTCTGTTCATTTCCTAGAAAAGAAAAATCCTTGGCTCCATAAATAAAAGTACTTTTATTAGGAACAAGCCGAAAGCAGATAGTTTCAAGCAAGCTCTGAGGCAAAGAGTGGGAACACAGCATCTTGAAATACAGTATAAAGCCCAATCTCCTTGTAGCTAAGCAACCGGAGGCCACCACATACCAGAGCCAATAGACTTGGCCTTGGAGATAACCACAGTTGCAATGTAAACCTCTTTATAGTTCCCTATTCTATGGCAGCAAGCAACAGGCTGGCTGACAGTGACTTGATTCTCAATTCCAGGCCTCTGCATTACATACCACTTATGTTGAACCTGGTCTGGGAAACATAAACTTGAAAGAAGTTGAAAATTGTGTTTAATTGCTGCAGGATCTTGCAGACTTGGGGGGGCGGATAAAACTTGCCAATTTTAGTAAAATAATTAAAACACATTAAACCTGTTAAATATGGTTTCAGCTTGAATATTGCTTGCTATATATTTGAATGTAAAATAGCTCAGGTATGCATTTTCCAAAGAAGGAAGTAACTGATGCCCCAGCCTAAGCTAAGCAAGAACATTCTTTGCTGCATGAGATTTGTTGTTAGTACCTGCAAACTGTTTTTCAGACTAAAGTTTATATATTTCTACACAAATAGAAACAAATTTCTGTGAATATGTCCACAGGAAAATAATTGCTTAACAATTATTTTCAAGTGCTCTATAATTGTTCTCATCCCCTTAAATGTTCTTTGTATGCATGTTGCAAAGTTACACTGCAACACTGATACTGTTCCATTGGTTTAATAAAATATATTCAATGCTGTAAGATATAATTTCAAATAATATTTATATTAGATAAAATGTTTATAACCTGCTTTCCTGTCTTAATTACTGGATGGCCTTGATAAAGAGTAAATTGGTATTCATATAACAGGACTTTTAAAATTTGTGGCAGCAACTGGCTACTTTATCTGCATGTCTGATCTTAAATTAGGGAAAGGGAATATAGGCCCATTGCAATCTTCTTAGCAATTGTAACACTTAGTGATGGATTGACCAGTCCCAAGTGCGATTACTAAGTAAGGATGTAGTTTAAAGAATGACTATCAGAGAATACCAGAGTTTAAGTTAGACTGAGAAGTCAAAACACACCTTGAAGAAAGGCAATGGTAAATCATTTCCATATTTTGCCAAGGAAACTGATGCCTGATGAAATAACTTAGTATTGGACTTCTGGTTTGGGACTCTTCGGAGACAGACCAAAATCTGCGACTATGCATGGTTTCAATCTGTGTTGACCGCCGGAGCGCCTCAAGCCAGCTGGCTTCGGGGCTAAGCCACCCCATAGAGGTGGGAGATTGCTAGCAGGGTTGAGGAGAGCCGCATCTCTCCTCCCCAGCTGGCTTTTACTCCCTTTCCCGAAGGCGGCTGCAGCGGTGGTCAGAAATGGCCAACTCAAAGAAGAACCCAACTGAACAAGATCGTGCAGGAGGAAGTTGGAAAGAGAAAGTTTGACTGACCAGGCTGAACAGAGAAAACACCCATTTAAGGTACCTGGAATTTGAGCAACAAAGAATAATACTATCTCTAAAAAAGACTTTTTAAAGCAGCGAAAGGAAAGTGAAAGGAAGAATTTTCTTCCTCTTTAAAATTGACAGTTCTATAGACCTTAAATGTTAAGAAGAAGAGATTTGAATAAGAATTGATATTAATCCTCTTTGACATCAATAGGCTATTCTAGCTGAAAATAAAGTGTCAAAGGGATAAAATTCCTGAATAATTAAAACTTTTAAAAAGAGAGGAAAGAAAAGCAAAAAGAGGGTGGAATCTGGAACAATGGAGGATATCACCTGGAGCTAAAAAGTATTGAGAGTGGAACTTTAACAAGACTTGAAAAGGATACATCCTAGCTGCAATCCTGTTACAAGATAAAAAAGCCCCTGAAAGAAAAGTGAAAAAAAGCAAGAAACAACCATAGAGTATTGTATGATTCCTGGAATTCTGACAGTGGACCCCAGTGAAATGGATTAAAATTAATTGGGGGTTGTTTAAAAAAAACTTTTTTGGGAAAATGCCATCACTCCTTGAAGTACTAAAAATGATACTTAAAGAACATAAAGAAGAAGCACAAATGAAAGGAGAGACCTTTTGCCCTTCCAATTTATTGAATGGAGATCTTGAAATATCAAAAAACAAGAAACATTTGCTGAACAAGAAGGGTGGGATGAAGAAGAAGCCATCTTTAATGACCAAGCAGTTTCAAGCATAGTAAAAAGAGGAAGAGGAAAAAAAGTCAAAAGTTAAGATTTGAAGCAACAACAAAAAAAGTGCAATTTGAAAAGTAACTATAACACTAGAAAGAAGCAGAGGGGGATTTCAGAAGGAGATTTGGACAGAAAAAGGGAACAAAAAAGAGGGAAAAGAGGGGTATGGAAGAAAAAAGCTATAAAGTTGGAACAAGATAGAAAGAGGCAGGAAAAGTGCACAAGGATTAAGGGATAAATTTATTTAAGAGACACAGACAATGGCTAAATTATAATTTAAAAAAAGAATTCTGCAAGGGTACATGAGATAATATTGCTATATTATTAGAAAATGTGTTAGATGGAAAGTGTTGTGTAATTGAATATTTTTTCTTAGTAATTAAATGATGTAAAGAGGATAAAAGAATAAGGTTTTTAATAATTTAAAAATTTAAAAGAAATATGAAAGGCTTTAATGCTGTTTTTAAATATAGTAATAAGTTAATATGAAATACAGATGATCAAAATGAATGATAATTGATGTTATTTGCTAATAAGATGGATATTAATATTAAAGGTGGAGCTGAATTTGAAATAGAAATATGTATTTTATATATATGTATATCTTCTTTTTTGTTTCTCGTTAAAGAATTTAATGTGTATTTGTAAGGGAACGTACTAAGCAGAATTCGGTTGATAGCTATGTTAGAAAATGAAAGTCATATTTGTGAAGCTGTACTTTAAATGTTAAATAATAATTGAATAGATAATAGTTAAAAGATATAAAGGTGTTATAACTCCAGCTTTAGCAACTACAGCCCAAAATATGTACAAGGGAAAAAAAAGAGTATGAAATTGTAAACAGGACAGACGAAAGTGTAAAAATATTAAATGGAAAGATATTGAAAATTAGAAAAAGAAATGTAATTGAAATTAGAAAGGAATGGAATTATTAAAAATAAGATTATAGAAAGTAGAGAAAGGGAAAAGCTATGGAAAAAAATTGTGAAAATGGATACAAGATACGGATTAGAATACGTAAGATGAATATATAATTGAATTTATGTCTGTATGAGAGACAACTCGAGAGCACTGTTCTCAAAAAGATGTTTTATGTTCTTTATGTATTTGTTTGTCTATGTTTGTCTTAAAAAAATAAAAAAATATATTTTTTAAAAAAAGAAATAACTTAGTATCAAAGATATCAATTAGAAAGTATATAACCTTTTTGGCTTTCAGTTTAAAAATAATTTTTAAGAACATTTATTTATATGTAGAAACCTGATGTGTACAATATTAATTATTAGATACTCTCTTGTAATTTTTATATTCTGTATTTTTGTATTATAAAATAATATTTAAAATATTATTTCAATCAATCTTTTGAGGTTTTTATGTAAATATGTTTTTATTCAAACTCATCTGTCAAAGGTATTTTTTATTTTTTGAATAAAGTGAATACCTATGTTGTTTATTAATCCTTCTGAGTTAAAAGTTCCCGTGTGCAAACATATAGCAATAATTTCTCACTGTTTGTTCTGAAAAGAAGTGCTTTCTATATATACAGAATATTTTCTCTTAAAATGCATGTATCCTTTATAATTGTCAGTTCATTTGTATAAGCTAATTTAGCTTATACTTGACCTATATATTATATCTTAGGGATTTCATCTTATCGATTTATTTTTATGGCATGTTCAGGTAAGTAGGAAAGGCCCTCTTCAAAAAAATTTCCATTCTGTGATAACAACTAGCAGCTATTAAATTCATTGCTTTCTCCTATCTGGTCTGCAAGTAAGTGATAAACTAGTAACTGAACTCTTTTACTTTTTGTTCAAAGGAGGGATACACATAATTGACTGCATACCTATATAAAAATAGTTTCTATACATAGAAAATAAGAAATCAGGCAGAAAAAGTAAATCCTATTGATTTATATGGCATATTTAAAAAGTGTAGCATTTATGGGATGGAAATGACCATTCTACAAAGGAATGCATCATTTCATAGTTAAAGTACTGGACTAAATCTACAGGTTACTGGAGAACTTCTATTGTGGTTTATGCATATAAAAATCTTGGCCTAAATCAGGGGTGTCAAACTCAAGTCCTGGGGGCTGGATTTGGCCCAGGGTTGCTTAGATCTGGTCCACGGGGCCACCCTAGAAACAACAGAAGACAGGCCTGTGGCACCTCTGCCAGGGAAAATGGAGCTCAGGTGGACTTGTGCAGCCCTCTCGAGCTTCATTTTTGCTGGCAGAGGGTTGCAGGAGGCCATTGCAGCCAAAATGAAGCTCGGGAGCCCGTTTTCACTGGCAGACCCCTCAGACCACTACAGGCGCCCCTGACACAAGTTAGTTAGTTTATTTATTTATTTATTTATTTATTTAATTGGATTTATATGCTGCCCCATCTCCGAGGGGACTCGGGGCGGCTTACACAGAAATATATAAACAATAAATACACCTTTATCAAATTATCTAATCCAATTATAAAATCTAATTAAAATACCCTTAAATTAAAATTCCCAACCCTGCTGTGATGACAAGTGATGTCAAGCTTGGCCACACCCACCCTGGCCATGCCCATCCCATCCCCCCAAGGTCAAAAACAACCCTGATGCGGCCCTCAATGAAATCGAGTTTGACACCCCTAGTCTAAATAAACAGCAGGAGCTTAAGTAATTGTTTGAAAAGTAGAGGGTGAGTCCACAATGATTAAATGTGTTCTAATATCCTACAGTATTAACAATGATGCTGAGTTACAAATGTTGCATACAGCTGTTTGTGAAGAACTCTGTTTAATTGGATGCAAAGTCTAGTGTTTCTCAACTTTGGCCACTTTAAGACATGAACTTCAACTCAGGGGTGGGATGCTACCGGTTCAGCCCGGTTCTATAGAACCTCCAGCTGTGAAGAGTAGCTGACACCGAACCAGTTCGGTGTTTGGCTCACCCGCCTGCCCGGGCTCTAGGATGTCCTTTATTTCCTGCTTTTCCCTCCTCCGCTGCTTTGCGCGGCACAGCTGAGGTTGAAAAAGCAGGAAACAAGAGGATTTTCAAACGCTGTGCATCCACGCACAGTGCTTGTCAGCTGTCCAGGCAGCACAGCTGATTTCTTGCAAATGCTGCACACGCACGTAGTTCAGAGAACCAACAAATCGCTCCACTGGCTGGCCCCTCCCCTCCCTGCCCACTTCTTACCTGGCATGCGAGCCATCCAACTTGCCTGGTTTGGTAAGTTGCTATTTTTCCTTCCCCCCTCCGCAATCATCAGCTGTTCTGCTCTGCTCTTTTACATATTTTGTAAAAGTTAGCTTATTTTTTTCTTTTTTAATGCTCTTATGCCTTAATTTACCTCAATTATTTTATTTGTAATTTAGGTAGCTGTGATACTATCCTAGAGTCTGATTTTGAGGAAAGACCAGCCACACAAAACTCAACAATGTTTGTCAATTACAGGAATGTGGATAAGCAAGATAACAAACCCGGTAAGATGAATGAATTTCCATAGGGTAATTATCATAAAAATGTTTCATTATGTTTGCATGAAGACTAATAGAACTTATTGATTTTCAAAGACCTATATTTGTGTGTGTGTGTACACACACACACACACACACACGTACGTATGTACGTACATACGTACATATATCCAAGCAAGTAATGATGAGTCTATGTTTCTCAAGGCCTTTTGTATAAGATTCTTAGAATTAACCTCACATCTGGAGTTGGTCCCTTCTTCCTAGTCTCTCTAGTATCTTCCAGTTTTAACTGCCTACTCATTTTGGGTAAAATTCGTGCTCTCCAAGGTGTTCTGTTGTGTAAAGCAAGTTCTCAATCCAAGGGTATTCTTAGTCTCATGGCTTCTCTGTAGAGCAGATGGAGATCATTCTCTGTAGAGCAGATGGAGCAGCCATTCCTGAACTAGGAGGCTTTGTTTATGATAATTCATGACTTTCTTACTTCCTAACTGAAATAAATTTGTTTTATGAGAAACTGTCTTTAAGCCCATACAGAAGCCATAGCTGATCGGGTATGCAGTACTCTTAAGTGGTAATGGCATATCAGAGCTTATTTTTGTAAGATTGTTTGAATTGCACTAGATGCTGGCTGGCTAGTAGGTGCAAAAGTTTTTAATATTCTTTATGGCCCAGGATCTGGGTATCTATTAAATCACTTTATTCAAGTTGCTTCTGCCCAAACAGCAAGATTCAGGGGGAAAGATATACTGCAGATTCTGATCCTTAATGAATGATGCTATCAAGTATTTTGAACACTGCACCACCCATCTTTGAAACACTCACTGGAACAGTCCTTCTCCAGACCATTCTCTTCTCTAGAACACCCTTGAGACAAGATTGGTTCTGAAAGTTTTTGGTGACAAATAAATGGTGAGAAATTTGGGGATAGTTGATTAAGGGTTTTGATGTTGGAGTGGGGTTTTTTGTTGTTAATTTTCACTTTCATAATTTGTTGTATTTCAGTCTTATTGCTGGAATAAGGAGTTGTTATTGAGTAGAATAGCATACCAATAGTCCTCAACATCAGTTCATTCAGCAATTATTCAAAATTACAATGGTGAATGAAGAGATTTATGAACCCTGCCAAAGTTACAGAAATTACCTCCAGGAAGAAGAGCTGGCCAATCCACTCCTCAGCCTCCCTATAGAGTTTGGAGACCATGTGACTCCATCCCAGAGGTGGGTATCATTTTAGGGTAGCCATAATTTATTGTAGCTACTCCCAAAATGGCATCTGCCTCCAGAATGGTGCCATGTGGCCTCCCTGTAGGAAGGCTATGGGTGGGTCATCTACTTCTACAAGGAAATCTATAGAAAAGGTAAGTGACTGAACCATGATGGGGGTTGGGGGAGACCCAATAGGACAAAAAAAAAGGCCCAGGTCTGTGGAGAATCCAGTGGAGTGAAAAGCAGAGCATAGAAGGCCTCAGATGTGGAGAAGCCATGGGAGGGGGAGGAAGCAATGTGTGTGTGGGAGCTGCTGCTGCAGTACAGGTCTGAGCCTCAACTAGGCCTCCCAGGATCTCCTCCATCCCTGAGGTACCTTGTATTCAACTTACTGACCTGTACAGTTACTGATTGCAGTGTGGAGAGCAGGGATTGAGATTGTTGAGCGAAGTGATCGTGTGAGCATCTCACCTGACAAACATCATGACTTGTGACATGTATTACATGAAGGCTTTGTAAAAGAAATTCAAAAGTATTATGTTTCTATACCTTTCAAAGATCTGAATTGTGTGCTCTAGGAAACTATAAAATAATTCTAGATCAAGAACAAGAAAATTTTTAGGAAAAATTGTTGAGAAGGCAATTATCTTCCATTTCCAGAGTGCCCTTGAAGAAACAAATCATCTGATCTTTTTCAGTCAACTTTCATACATACATACATACATACATACATACACACACACACACATATATACATATACATATATATATATATTGATTAGCCTACAGGCCATATCAACATACAGGTTCAAACACGTTACTGATAAAATTTTTAAAAAAATGAGAGTAGGGTAAAATACAATAGTTATAGGATAAAATACAATAATACATAAATATGTAAAAGAATACAATGGCATAAAATTATATTTCTGTATCACCCCTGCTCTCGGTCAAACCATTTTAGTCAGAAAAAAAAATAGAGCTGGGGGGGCACACAGCTCCCCCCTGCGATCTGTTTTGGGGCCTTCTGGGCCTCAGAGAAGCCTCCTGCGGGGTGTTTATGCTCCCAGAAGGCTTTCCTGGGGCCCAGGAAGGAAAAAATGGAGCATGGAGGGGGCATGCAGTACCCCCCCTGCGCTCCCTTTGGGGCCTTCTGTACCTCAGGGAAGCCTCCTTGGCAGAGGTGGTATTCAGCCGGTTCGCAGCAGTTCTGATGACCCAATAGCAAGAATTTGGCGTGGGTTGCAGAACTGGTAGTGACTTCTGGCTGGCCATGCCCCCGAACTGGTTCCCCGGTCCTCAGTCACTCAGTTGCCCCACCCACCTGATGCTCGCTTGCTAACATAGCTTGCCCGCCCGCCGCTCGCCCCGCCCAGTTACTCCTCCCTTTCTATGTGGCACACGGGGCCCTCATGGCTTGCCTAACCTGACTTCCCCACGTGGACTTCCCTACGTGGTGCTTCACCCCAACTGAGCAGCCCTGATCTTCCTGCCTGCTCACAGGTAAGCCTGCATCGCGCTAGGCCCTCGCCCACTGCCCGGGACCTTTCTGGGCCTCTCCCCCACCGCCCAGGACTTTCCGTGTGGGAGGAGGCCAAGGTAGGGGGGGGACAGCGGTGGCCGCAGCGAGGCTATGGGAAGCAGCCCCAGGAGTTCCCAGAAAGGCTTTCTGTTTGCTTTTTCCCTGCCTTTCGGGGCACATCCGCCGCTGCCTCCGCCACCCTTTCAGCCCCAGCCCCAGCACAGCAGAGAAAGCAAATGGAAAGGCCCCCCCTCAGCTCTCCCAATGCCGTTTTGGTTGTAAAAAAGAGAGAGAGAGGAATGAGAGTAAAGAGCCCAAACAAAGCTGCCACCCTCCGCATCCCAAAAGACTCTAAACAGGTTGATCGAGGAGAAGCCAGGGCGCTCAGCACTGTAGGAAAGGGAGGGAAACACACACACACATACATGCACTCAAACACACCGAGCCCTCTTTCCTCAAACTTGGATGGGATTTGAATCAGTTTCTTTTGCAGTTTCCTCTCATTTTGCTTTTGGGGGAAAAAGAGGGGGAGACGTGTTTGCGTGTCCCTTGCCCTACTTTTCCAAGCTACTGTTTTCTTAAACTTTCTCTTTCCCTTCCTCCTCAACCCCCAGCACACAACTTTCTTCCACTTGGCTTTCCCTTCGCCCTCTCTCCTCCATCTCTCTCTGCAGCCTTCTTCCTCACTTCGTCCCTGCTTGGCATCGCTTCGGGCATGGGTGTGTGTGTAAATGGGGAGGGTTTAGGATGGATCATTGGACCTGTATTTTTTGCAAGGCAGGCGGTGTCTGTAAAGGTTGGGGGATTTTTTTTCCTTTGGGGGTGGTTTGGGGGGGGTTGGGAAGGAGGAAGGAG
>CM019155.1:70115576-70146113 GCA_009733165.1 Naja naja
GAAGGGAGAGAAAACTCTGTGCTATTATTTTTAATTGTTCCATTATTTATCATATATTAATATTTTGCACTGTTCCTACACCTAGAGTGATTTTACTGCCTTTCTTTTGCCCAGATATTTTTCAGGGTTTACATGTCAATAGTCCAGAGCATAAATACAGGTGCGTTTAACAGAGTTGAAAGGGACTATGGAGGTCTTCTAGACCAACCCCCTGCTCAGGCAAGAAAACTCTGAGGATGCCAAAATCTGAATAGAGGTCCTGGGAAAGGTGTCAGAATAACAGAATAACACTTAGAAGGGACCTTGGGGGAACTCTATACCATTTCAGAGAAATGGCTGTCCAGTCTTTTGTTAAAAGCTTCCAGTGTTGGAGCACCCAGAACTTCTGGTGGCAAACAAAACAGTTCCACTGGTTTATTGTTCTCACTGTCAGGAAGTTTCTCCTTACTTTTAGGTTTCCATCCTGCTTTGGAAAATGCATGGTTTGCCTTCTGGTGCTTTGGAAAGTACATTGCCCCCTCTTTCTGGCAGCCCCCTAAAAGCCTGTTGCCTATCACCCTCTTAGGGAAAGCATGTGAGGCATTTCCTCTTTTCAGTGGTCCATGAAAGTACATCTACAGTACGTGGATAATAAAGTCAACAAAAGGTGAACAACATTTTTACAGAACTATAGATGTTGAGGCTGGGTGTGACAAGGAATGGTTGGGAGGGGAGAGGCCAAGCGAGGCACCCCTTGACGTAAGTGACATTGAGTTGGCCACACCCACCCAGTCACATGACCACCAAGCCATGCCCACACAGTCACATGACCACCCCAGTTACATGGCAACTAAGATACGCCCACCCAATCATGTGACCCTAAGCCACACCCACCAAATAAACCACACCCACAGAACCAATAGTAAAAAATTTTGAATCCCACCACTGCTCCTAGGGGAGCATTTTTGTTCCCAGAAGGCTTCCCTGGGGCCCAGGAAGGAAAAAAAATGGAGCATAGGGGGTCATGCAGCACGCCCTGTGCTCCATTTTGGGGCCTTCTGGACCTCAGGGAAGCCTCCTGGGGGGGGGCATTTTTGCTCCCAGAAGGCTTCCCTGCGGCTCAGGAAGGAAAAAAATGGGGGGGGGGCTGTTGTGCCCCTCCTCCATTTTTTGCTTTCCTGCTCCTCAGGGAAGCCTCTTGGGCGAAGCAGTAAGTAAGTGAGAGGAATCCCGGCACAGCTGATCATAAGAACAGCTGACTGTCGGGAGGGGCAAAAATAAATACCTTAAGGAGTTACTGGGCAGGAAGAATGCAGTCAGCGATGTCAGGCATGTGCTCAATGTTGCGCATGCACGATAAGGACTGGTTGAGTGGGGAGCGAAGGGGTGGGCAGATAGGGGCGGGGCCAGCCAGGGGCACAATTTGCTGGTTCTCCAAACTGCGCAGAATAATAACAACTGGTCCGAACCGGTAGAATCCCACCCCTGGGTGTAAACCCCAAACCTCAGCTCCATATAGGAGTGTGGGGATTACCTTAGCTTTATATACTTCGATTAGTGGTACTAGGGAACCTGGGTAACTGTGATTCTTTAATTTAAATAATAGATTCAAGGGAGCTTTTGCTCTAAATAGGTTCCATTCATGGTTACAAGCTCAGATCTAGTCTTGAAAAAAGTTATGCCTAAGAATATGAAGGTGTTAACCTGTTCAATTGGTTCTCCATCTAATTGCCATCTATGTCTCTGGTTATGTTTTATTCTGACAATAGTATTTCAATCTCCTTAGTATCCTACACAGTCCTATTTGTCAGTATGATAATAGAATGGAATAGAATTCTTTATTGGTCAAGTGTGATTGGACACACTTGGACAGATAATAAAATCATATTATCAGCATAGAGCAAGGTGTTACAATTTCTATTGTTCTAGCCCAGTTGGTAGCATTCTCTGCTTTAAGGTGGTCTGATATTGCCTTAGTATCAACTTTAGCCCAAATTTGCCTTTTATTTTGGATCACCTCTACCTTTTTGTTGAGCAATCTGTCAGCCATGTTATATGGTCTTAAATCTGAGCAGCCTTGCAATGTCACGTTTGCAGGCTGATCGCTATCATCACTAAAGTGTACCATAACCTCTGAGAGGAGGTCGACCTTATCTCTAGACACACAAAAGAGATCCAGGACACTGCTTGAATGAGCCAAGTGGTATGTGTAAGTATATGTTTAATTCTTATCCTTACCTCCCAGAATTTGGAGATTACCCTTAAAAATTAAGGAGACTAGGAGCAGGCCAGCAGTGTTACTTTTGCGGTCTCTCTTGAGCCACTGAGGATGGTTATCAAAAAAACTCCTTTGGGTCTCCTTTCTTCTGGGTGAACTCATACAAAGAAAGACCCAACCAATCATTATAATCTAATAATACCACTGATGGTACAATACAGATATATCGTCTAGGATAACTTCCAAATTTATCCAATATTCGAAGTTATAACACCAGGATGTGTTTGGAGGGATATATACATTTACCATATTACCTTGAACTCTTCATACCCAAATTTAACAGCTAGGAAATATGAATACTTATTTTCATTGTATAGTTTATCCTCCTGCCATTGCAATTTTTGCTTTTTAAGAATGCATAACCCACCAGAGAGTCTCCCTTTGTTTTGTTTTGTTTTGGGGCTGGGGAGACTCACCCCTGAAAGCCTGGCAGTTGTACTGATTTGTCCACTTTGGTTAACCAGGTTTCCTGAATGGCTATTTCATCGAATCTAGAGAGAAAGTACATTAGTCCACCTAGAAAGAAAATTCATTATCAACACCTCTTTCCAGTCAGCCATGTTCCAAGTCACAATCTATATAGGATTCCTGGAGGTAGATGGTCTGGCTTGGATAGTAAGAATGCCAGATGTCAACTTGACTTTGGAGCTGGATCAATATTAACTATGCTTCCTGTATACACACAGTTATTGTGAGGTTCGGTATTTCTCCTCATTAGTTGCAAATCTTGTTGTTGCTCCTCTTTATTTTGATTGCCAGTGTTCCTCTGCTTTTGCTCCAAGATTGACATTTCTTCAGGTGGGCGGGAACTCCTGCTTTCCTTCTCTTTGTCTAGTTGTTCTACTGGATGGTTAATTTGGACTTATACTGTTAAGTCCTGTTGGATGTCATTTTCCTTTTCCTTTTCTTTTGGACTGGTATGCCTTTTCTTTTTCTTTTTTGGGGCTTGAGTGCTTTCAGAAGCCAGACTTGATAGCAATTCCATGGAGCGATACCTGGTGTCTCTCTGCCCATAAACAGAGCTGCTCTGCCTCCAGCATCAGAGGCCCTGAATGAGTCCCCCCTTGGCGGTTAATGCGTGCCTTGGTAGACACATTGTCAGTCAAGATTAGGATGTCCTTACCTGAGACCATGTCCTGTAATTGTCTCAGGGCCAGATGGGCTGCCCGAAGCTCTAGCCAATTGATATTATGGTCCAAATCTGTCTGTGACCATTGTCCTTGAAGCACCCTGGATTGAATGTGGGCACCCCAGCCATGAAGACCGGCATCTGTGGTCAGCACTAATCTGTCCAGTTCCTTGAATAGGAGTCCCATGGAAAGCGCCTCAGATGACCACCATCTTAAAGATTTAAGGACCAACGGAGTTAATCTGACCTGTAAGAGGGAACAACTCCTACCTGTCTTCTGATGTGGTAGAAGGAACCATTGGAGTGACCTGGCATGCAGTCTTTCTTTCCAGTGGCTGCCCCAGCTTTAGAATGGCTTGCAATGGCTGTTTTCTCTGCTGTCAGATTGGAGAGCCTTCTCCAGACTGATCAGGGAATTTCTGGTCTCCCTGTGATCAACAGAGTGTGGTCTCTACAATCCTCACTCCTCAAGGCGATTTGGAACCATTAGGACCCCTTTGACAGCTGCATATCGATGGTCCCCACAGAGCTCTCTGTGAGCATATCGTGTCGCTGCAGCATCAGCCCTGCCTCCTCCACAAAGCTCATATTACAAAGCTGCCAATGCTACATATAATTCACCTAATTTGGGATATTCCAAACATTTACTATGTTTTTTTTGATTATGTACTTCTTGTAAGCATATGACATCAACGTTTTGTTTCATTAATTTCACCAGTTTGCTTTCTCTTAGCCGGGAATTTAATCCATTAATATTTATTGAGATTAATTTGATTTCTTCTTCCATCATGTTAATTGTAAGTCTGTTTTATTTTTATTTATTTTTTTAAATACTTTATTGACTTTTATTGCATTAAAAAAACAAACAAACTTACATTGAAAAAAGACAAACTAGACGCACAAACATTCACCATTAAAATATTAAAAATATTACATTCATAACAACCTGTGGTGATATTTACATAATCATTTTCTATATACTATTAACTCCTTCTCAAGTATACTTGCTCTGTCTAACTCTCTAATTAATAGTTCTTAATCCCGTTACTTTCTCCGTTCTAACCAATTGTACCAACGTTCCCACACCATATAGAATAATGAATCTTCTTTGTCTTTCAAAGTCAATGTTAACTTATCCATCTCAGTACAGTTCATTATTTTTTATATGATCATTCGGTCTCTTGGCATCTCAGACTGTTTCCAGCATTGCGCTAGAGTAATCCTTGCGGCTGTTAATATGTGTGTTAAAAGATATCTTATACTCTTTTCATATTTCTTTCTGAGGATTCCCAATAAGAAAAGCTCCGGTTCAAAATCTACTTTTTCTTCAATGATTTCCTGCAACCAAATTTGAATTTTACACCAATATTTCCGCACTTCTGGGCAGGTCCACCACATATGATAATAAGTTCCTTCACTCTCCTTACCAACACACGGGGTTCATTTTTTATATATTTTCACCAATCTCGAAGGGGAAAGGTGCCATCTATAAAACATTTTGTATGTGTTTTCTTTGTATGTTACCGATTTTGTTATTTTATAATTTCTGTTCCAAATTGTTTCCCAGTCTGCTAAGTTTATATTATGTCCTATATTTTGTCCCCACACAATCATACACCCTTTTACAATTTCATCTTCTAATTCTGTTTCTAATAAATATTTGTAAATTTTTGTAATATTTTTTTGGTCTGAACCTAATAAAATTTTATCCAGGTAGTGTGGTTTTAGTTGTATTCCAAATTATTTAATATCTTTCTTGTATCTTGATGATATTTGAAGATAAGCCCACCAGTCTACTCATAGCCCTTGTTCCTGGAGTTCATTTATTGTTTTTAAATTTCCAGCTGTATCTAATAAGTCCTTATATTTTAACATTTTGTATAAGTCTAAATTATTTGAGTGAATCATTGCTTCCATTGTGGTAACCAAATTGGGATTTTTGTATAATTTTTTTTACCTTAATCCAATTGTACATCAGGGAGTCTCTGATTAAATGTCTATGGAAATATTTTTGTTTTGTGTCTCCTGTCTCCCACAAAAAGGCATGCCATCCTCTTTGCAAGTCATGACCCTCAATGGCTAACGTTCTTTTATTTTTTAAATTGATCCAATCCTACAACCATATCAAATTTGCAGCACTGTAGTATATTTCCCAATTTGGCGATCCCAATCCTCCTCTGCTCTTCATATCTTGTAAATATTTCAATTTTATCCTCAATTTCTTCCCTTGCCAAATAAAATTTAATGTTATTTTATTTAAGATATCAAAAAAGGGTTTTCCTATTTTCACTGGAATGGTGTGAAATAGATATGGGAATTTAGGTAAAATAGATATCTTTATGGCTGCTATTTGGCCCATTAACGCTGGTTTCAAATTCTTCCATGATTCTAAATCTTGCTTTGTTTGTGCTAATAAGGTATCATAGTTATTCTCTTTTATTGCTTTACAATGAGCCGTCAGCCAAATTCCTAAGTATTTGATTTTTTTTATTGATTGAAATCCACAAATCCTTTCTAATTTTGTTACTTGTTGTTCTGTTAAATTTTTGACTAAAATTTTAGTTTTTTGCTTATTGATTTTTAATCCTGCTACCCTTCCATATCTTTCAAGTTCTCTAACAAGTATTGACCAGCTTTCCAGTGGCTCCTCTATGATAAACGCCATGTCGTCTGCAAATGCTTGAAGTTTGTATGTTTCATTTTTAACTTTTAATTCCTTTATTCCTATAATTTGTCTGATGTTTTCTAATAACACTTCCAATGTTAATATGAAGAGCAGAGGGGATAACGGACATCCCTGCCCTTACTCCTTTTTCTATTCTTATTGTTTGGGTGGTCTGTCCATTAACTATAATATTTGCGTTTTGTGTTGAATAAATTGTGTTAATAATATTTTCAAACTTGGTGCCGAAATTAATATCATAAATTTGTTGTACCATAAATTGCCAATTGAGATTATCAAATGCCTTCTGAGCATCCAGGAAAACAAAAGCTACTTGTTTTTCTGGATGGGCTTTGTAGCACTCCAGGCTGTCCAATATGATTCTTAAATTGTTTCTAATATGTCTATTGGGGAGGAAACCATTTTGGTCTGGGTGTATGTACTTATTCATTATTTTTTTTAGTCTGTTAGCAATGATTGTGGTGAAAATTTTATGATCTACATTTAACAATGAAATTGGTCTATAATTTTGAATCTTCCTTATATCTGAGTCCCCCTTTGGGATTAGCGAGATCAATGATTCTTTCCAAGTGTTGGGCATGTTAGAATCTAGTAATATGTCGTTATATACTTCTACCATTATTGGTCCCAATTGTTCCTCAAAAGTCCTGTAAAATTCTGCTGGAAAGCCATCTGGGCCAGGGGTTACTTTTCTGACTTATAAGTGCTTGTTTTAGTTCTATCTTAGTTCTATCTTTTGTCAAATGTTCTTTTAAGTCTTCGCTAATTTCCATCCCTCCTTTCCCTTTTAAATATTCCCTTACTTGATCTTCATCCACCATCTCTTTCTTATATAATTTTTAAAAATAATTATATATTATCTCTCTCTCCTTCTCTATCGTATGGTGGTAGTTTCCTTCCTCGTCCTGTAATTGGCAAATAAATCTTTTCTCCTTTTCTTTTTTAAGTCTGTAGGAAAGCCATCTGCCTGGTTTGTTCGCTTGTTCGAAATATATTTGTTTAGTTATCTTCATATTTCTAACTAAATCTTCCTGCTCTATCGAATTAATTTTATGTCTATATAAAATCAATTGTTCCTGTATTTTAGAATTTAGTGGGGAGTCTTGTAATTTATCTTCTAATTCTTTAATCTTTTGATGTAATTTATTCTGTTGGATTTGTTTTTCTTTGTTTTCTTGGACCGAATATGAAAATTATAGTTCCTCTTATAACCGCTTTCATAGCATCCCAAAGATTTTGAATGGATATGTCTGCTTTGTTATTTTCTTTAAAATAGAAAATTAATTCTTCCTTAATTTTTTTTCTAAATTTCTCATTTTTAACAATTGGGTGTCCAATGTCCATCTTCTCTCGGTTTTTCCTCCCTTTCCATGTTATTTTCAGAGGGTTATGATCTGCCTAGATGTTCGTCAATATTTCTGCATCCTTCACTTCCTCTACTAAACTTCCAGATATCCACGCCATATCAATGCATGACCATGATTGATGAGGATATGAATAAAAAGTATACTGGCTCTTATCGGGATTCAATTTCCTCCATATATCTTTCAAATTTAATTCATTTATCATTTCTCCACAAATCCTTGGTAATTCTCTCCTCTTTTTTTCTTTTCCCCTTTTGTTGCCCCCTTTATAATCTTTTTGAAAATCAATTATTTCATTAAAGTCCCCTATGATACAATGGTTCTCTCTTTCTAATTCAATAATTTTATTAAACAGGCATTTATAAAATTCTTTTTGGTTCAGATTTGGTGCATAGATAACCACTAATAATTTTTTTTAAGTTTATTTGCATATCAATTGCCAAAAATCTTCCCTTGGGATCTGCAAATACTAATGCTGCCTCTTTCTCTTCCATAATATTCACTGCAATTCCATTTTTTCCCCACTTCCACTGATGCCATAAATACCTTCCCTAATTTCTTACACTCTAAACATTTTTCTTCTGTTTTTAACACTTGGGTTTCTTGTAAACATACAATGCCCATTTTTTGCTTGATTAGCCTTGCAAAAGTTCTTTGTCTTTTAATTTTTGAGTTTAAACCATTTATATTTACAGATAGGAGTTTAACTTCTAATTCCATCTTTCTATTTCTATATACTACTATTAATTTCTAATCACTTCCTTTTCCAAATATATTATTCTAAACTACAAGTTTATTTCCTTGTTTCTTTAAGTCTGATTAGTTTTTGCTTGTTGTCTTGTTACAACTCCTTCTTTCTCCTTCTGTTGTTGTTGTTTATTTTCTAAATTGTCTACCCACTTCTGTCCTTTTTTTGAGTACATTTGGTCTTCCTGGGAGTCCGGATCCAATTCCTCTTTACTAGTCTGTTCATCCACACCTGTTAATTTTTCATATAAGTCTTGTGCTTTCTCCAATGTATCAACTCTAATTTTCCTTTCCTCCCACGTGACCAGCATTCCTTCCGGGACCAACCATCTAAATGCACTGCCTTTTTGATTCAACAGAGTTGCTAATTGTTTATAATCTTTTCTCGCTTCTCTGACCCTTCTAGGGATTTGCTTCAAGACAATAATTTCCTTATCCTTATATTTGATTATTTCCTCCCTCGTTATTTTATAAATAATGTCCCATACCTTGCGTCTTACAAAACGGACATGCACCTCTCTAGGGCATTTATGTCTTCTAGCGTAGCTGGTACTCACCCTATAAACCTCATCCAATTCTTTCAGGATCTCCTCTTTATCTCTCTGTAAAACTTCTGCCAAGATTTCTGCCATTACTTGGTCTATATCCTCCTCTCTAGTCTCTACTATATTCTGAAATCTCAGATATAACGCTGCCTTGTCCATCTCCAGATACACCAAGGAGTCGTCTGTTTCCTTGCTCACCATTCTTAATTGATCATCTACTCTCTCCAGGTTCTTTTCTGTCTGTTCTGTCCATTTTTCTATTTCTCTTATTGTCTTTTCATTTTTCTCTAATGCTTGTTGCATCTTACCAATTTTCCCATCTAGTTTTGAAATATCTCCCTTCACTTCCTCTTTGAGTTTCTCCATTTCCTGTTTTAATTCATTTATGTCTGCCCTGGTTTCTCTATGATTTTAAACATTGTTTCCTGCAAGGTAGACATGGATTCCTGTAGTGAGAGTAGAACAGAATAGATATTGGTGTTGGATATGGCAGGTTGTTTCTCCGTTGTCAGAGATTCTTCAATTGTCTTTTGTGTTGTCAATGAGGGTGAAGCTGTTGCAGCTGTCATCTTCTTTCCTGTCTTCAATGTTGTAGTCGTCAGCGAAGTCATTTCTTCTAAGATTTGTTTTTGTTTTTGTAATAAATCTAATATGTTGTCCCAAATTGGCATCAAATCTTTTATCCTCAATTGTACTCTCTTTTCTATCAGTTAATATCTTAACTTCTTTAACTTCTCTTATTTTCTTATTTCTTTCTTTATATCAATATTTACTATTTAAAATCACTCTAACTAACTATTTCTATATCTATGGGTACTATACTATGTTATAAAATAGTATATTAATACTCTACAATAATATATTCCTATATCCTAAAATTATCAAAAATTATATAAATATAAATCCTTAGCACATATATATAAGCAGTTTTATAACTAAAAATCAATCACACCACAAAAGTTCAGTTTTAGTTAATTAGTTAATTAATTGATTTAGTTAATTATATATCCCTGATACTATTGTTTAATTGATCTTCAAATCCCAAGTGCACACTTGTAAAGAAGTATTCAGTTAATTAAATCAGTCTATTTTTCCTGCAATCAAAGCAACCGGAAGTTGCTGAGTCACTTCTGTAAGTCTTACTGTCTTAGAACGCTTGGATAAGTTTATTTCTTTCAGCTCTTCCTCCGGTTCATTTACTCAAAAAACACCTACCAAACTTCCTTCCAGACACTGGTTATTTCTTATCTACAAGTTCAAATGAAGTCTTGTTACTTTGTAACTTATCTACTCCTAGTCCACTTTTTCGGTTCCTTTCTCGTGTTCCGTGCTATCTGAGCCGCCTTCTCTCCCTTCCAGCCGAAAAAGATCGTAACTCCAAGCAAAATAAAACAGAACAAGATCCCACCCTCCATGTGACCAAGTAATAAATTTCCCCAGTTGATATCCAAGCAGAAGGTTTCCGCAGTCCAAGCCTTTTCTCTCCTTTCCTCCTTAACAATTTATCTCCAGCTCCTTCTTGGTGCCCTTTCACTCTCCCTTTTTTTCGCCACCTTAATTCGGCTCCCCTCGGCTCCTTGCTGCTTCTCTCTCTCTCCATTTCTCTTGGTTAGGAACTCAAATAATTCCTCCTTCAAATTGATCACTCACCCCACAGGTTGTCTTTTATCTGCTTCCCCTTTGGTAGTCGTTCAGGTTACGGGATCGCCATGACAACGCCAGCGCTGTATTGCTGTTTGATCTCTGCCGGGTCTCTCTACAATCCAACAGGGGGTTGCCTTCCCCCTCATCGATCCCTGAGTCCCCTGCCTTTGGCACCATTCTCTTCAGGAGCCGTGCACCCCTGGGGGGTCGCACCAAACAGCAAATGGGTTTTCGAAGCCTCAGAGCAGACTTCTACCCCACCATTCACCTTCCCTGCACCACCAGAAGTCTCTCAATTGTATGCTGTTTTAGTCTTCTATTAACTCTTGCTTCTCTCTGTGGTCTTGTTCTTAGTCCTTCTTTTCTTGGTTGTTCTCTCTCTTCCTTATCTCCTCCCTCCTGTACTTCTTCTAACACCTCCTGTTGTTGATCTTCTTGCTGGTCCTCTTGATTCTTACTCTCCAATTCTTCTTTACTACTTGTTTCTTCTTCTATTCCTGCCAATTGTTCGTATAGTTCCTGTGCCTTTTCAGTGGTGTCAATTCTTATTCTCCTCTCATGCCAGGTCATAAGCATTCCTTCTGGCACCAACCATCAAAACCAGATGTTTTGCTTGTTTAGGAATGATGCTAGGAATTTGTATTCTTTCCTTAGATCTCTCACTTGCCTCGGGATCTGCTTTAGGGTCACAATTTTTTAATCTTTATAGATGATAGGCTCATCCTTCGTCATCTTGTATACAATATCTCTCACATTTTTCCTCACGAATCTTATATGAACCTCCCTTGGCAGTTTATTTCACCTTGCATAGTTCATATGGACTCTATAGACTTCATCCAATGCTTTTATGATCTCTTGTTGGTCCTATTCAAGTGCTTCCACAATCAATTGCACCATTATGGCTCCCAGGTCCTCATCCTTCATTTCCTGCACGTTCTGGAATTGCGGATAGAAAGCTGCATGGTCCATCTCCAAATGGATTATTGAATCTTCCAGATCTCTGTTCATTTCTATCACTTTCCTATCCATTGCTTCCACTTTCTTTTCTGTTTGCTCCTCCTTTATCTCTATGCTTTTTATTTTTTGTTCATTCTTTTCCATCGTTTGTTGTATCGTTTCTATTTTTCCATCTAATTTCTGAATTTTACCTTTCATCTCTCCCATTTCTGTCTTCAAGTCAATGTGATTTGCTGACATTTTCTCCTGTACCTTAAGCATCGTTCCTTGGATGGATAGCAGTGTTGCTTGCATTGCTTGCATATTGGCAGCATGTCTTATCTACAGCCAACATTCCCTCTATTGTTTTTTGTCCTGCTGGGGATGTAATAGATACTGATGAGTGATATTTTCCTTCCTTTTAGAGTTGTTGTTGTGGTACTTCTTTTTATCTTGTTGTATACTTCTTCCCACTTTACCATCTACAGTTTACTTCTATCCACTTGATCCCTTCTATTCAGTATTTCAATATAATGGTACAGCTATTGTAGGTTACTAATAGTTTCTAATAGTTACCATATATTTAAGTTACTAATAGTTTCTAATATTTACCAATATTTACCATATTACTAACTTGTCATATGTTATTGTATTTTATAATAAGAATGAAAAAATTAACCTACTAATACCTAAATTGCAATAAGGAAGGAAAAATATTAAATCAAAAAAAGAGAAAAGGAAAAGAAAGAACAAAAGGGAAAAGGAAGAACCTATAACAAAAAATTAATATCTTATCTCAATGTTTTAGCTTTAAATTCTTACTCTTATTTTATTAATATCTCCTAATTACTAATATCCACTAATACTATTAAATTACTAATAGGTTGTTTCAAAGAATTTATAAAACTCTTAAATATTCCTGTTTTGCTTAACTCATTAGTAACACTTAATTCATGGATCACAGTAATTCATTAATCACACTAATTCATTACACTAGTCAAATTAAACATTCATTAATCATCTAAAAGTTTACTATGCAATTCATTTCTTTTAAGGGCTAATTCCCAGTATTTAATCAAACCTTTAGTTAATATGGATTTGTGTGTGAGGCATGACGAGGCAGCACTCGGAGCGGTGGTAGAGATGGCGGTGGTAGCCACGATGTAGCCGCGGGCGCTGCGGACATTGAGGATGAAAACAACTGAGGGTGTCAACAACAAACAGTGGGGAAGCCAACGGTGAGAGCAGCAGCGGTGGGGATGGGCGGCGGTTCAGCTGGCGATGTCACCGAGCCTGGAGATGGAGGTGATTGTCAGCTCGAGATTGTTGCCGGTCTGGGCTCCTGCCATCCTGCTTGCTGCTGCCGGAATGTTTGGGGCCCCCCCTACTCACCCTCCCCTCCCACCACCTATTTAAACTGTGGATTTTTCTTTTTGCCTAGCCATGGCATTCCATCTATGCTGGTTACGGGGGGTGGGGCATCCATCGGCCTTGGTTTTTTCTTTATCTGGCTGAGGCCTTTTTTTCCTCCCCCCTTATACTCGGCTGTTGATATGAGGGATTTGGGTGCATGCTACCCCTGCAGTGAGAGTGTAGTGTGGTGGGTGCACCCCCCCTTTTTTTCTCCCTGCCGTCTATTTTTCATCTGTCAGGACTGGTTTGCCGGTCTGCTGGGGCAACCACGGTGAGAGCATGGTGTTGGTCCTGTTAGTGGCTCTTGTCATCGGCCACAGGGTTACTGTGTGAGGGTAACCTGGACTTGATCTTGGACTCCCCCACGGACAGACGTCAGGACCTGGCCGAGTCATTTAACATCTTTGTATACCCGGACATTCTTTTCCATCTGCCCTCTATGCCCTCTTCTATGTCTCCTGTATTGTTAGTTTAATTTTTTACGTGTTTTAATTTTTTATATGTTTTAGTTGCTTCTAGTTTAATTATATTTTAGATAAATTGGGTGAGTGTAGTGAGTGAGTGTAGTGAGCGAAGGAGTGTGTGAGGGTTAAGATTCCCACCGGCTGGAGACGGTGGTGGACGGTAGTGGGGGATGGACCATGACTGCAGAGGAATTTAAGGGACGGTCTATCTCAGTGGTGACTGGGAGAGGCAGATATGGTGGGAGCCGTGGGCTTAGCCATTATCGGGGAACGTGTACTCGCCAATTGGTGGCGGTACCACGTTCTGACCCCTCAAGCTCTTCTCGGAGACCCACTGGCCAGGGAAGACCAGGCCCTGGCTCCGGCTGTTGCTTTTAAATGCTAGGTCAGTAGTAAGGAGAGCTCCTCTGATCCATGATTTAATCTTGGAGGAGAGGGCCGACCTGGCATGTATTACTGAGACCAGGTTGGGGCCCGAGGGGGGGGTTCCCCTCATTGAGATGTGCCCCTCTGGGTTTCAAGTGCTGCACCAGCCGCAACTTCAGGGCAGGGGCAGTGGAGTGGCAGTAATTGCTCATCGGGAATTATGTTCACGGGAAGGCCCTGTTCTGGAGATAGACGGGTGTGAGTCCCTCTTTCTGAAGTTGGATCTAGGAGTTCAGGTGGGCCTGTTGTTAATGTACCTGCCTCCCAGCTGCGTTGCAACTCCCCTGCCTGGACTACTCAGGGGAGTAGCCGGGTTGGCGGTTGGGTTCCCCAGGCTGGTGGTGCTTGGGGACTTCAATCTGCCGTCCCTTGGTGAATCTTCGAGTTTAGCCCAGGAGTTCATGGCCTCCATGGCAACCATGGACCTGACCCAAGTAGTTCAGGGCCCGACTCATCGGGTGGGGGAGACATGCTCGATCTGGTTTTTATCTCTGAACAATGGCGCCATGATCTGATATTGGAAATAGTCACCCAGCCCTTGTCATGGTCAGATCATTCCCTTGTAAGATTGGACTTCCTGATCGACCACTCCACGCCGCAGGGAGGCGGACCGACTAGGTGGTTCTGCCCCAGGCTAATGGACCCAATTGGGTTTCAGAGGGAGCTTGGGAGTTTCTGGCTTCCCTTGCCCGCAGCTCGACTGAGGCCCTGGTGGAAGCCTGGAATAGTGCGCCACTGGGCCATAGATCGGGTTGCGCCTTTTGGACTCTCACCGTCTCGCAGACCTCGAAATCTCCTTGGTTTACTGAGGAACTCCGGGGGATGAAGCGGCAGAAGAGATGCCTAGAACACTGCTGGAAAAAAGTCGGGCTGAATCTGACCGACACTGTTAGGATGTCATATTGACGCCTATCTAGTGGTGATAAGAGTGGCACAACGATCATATTGGGCCAGTCTTATCGCATCTGCAGACTGTCGCCCAGCCTCTGTTTCGGTGACACGCCTCTTAAGATCTGAGGAGGCGGAGGAACCCCTAGGGAAGGGCTAGGAATTTGTTCAGTTTCTGCAGATAAAGTCGCCAGATTCGGTCAGACTTGGACTCTGGCTGGGCAGAGTCCACTGAGGTGGTAGAGGCAGGTCTTAGTCCAGTTATCTGGGATGAGTTTGTCCTGCTGGCCCTGATGATGTGGACAAGGCCCTGGGAGCAGTGAATGCCACCACCTGTTTACTGGACCCATGTCCCTCCTGGCTTGTTTCAGCAGGCCGAGATGACATGGCTGGCTCCAGGAGATTATAATTGCTTCTTTGGGTGAGGGGTGTGTTCCCATGCCTTAAAGGAGGCTGTGGTTAGGCCCTCCTCAAGAAGCCTTCCTGACCCGCTCTTTTAAATAACTTCCGTCTGTCTCCAACCTTCCCTTTCTGGGAAGGTTGTTGAGAAGGTGGTGGCGCTCCAGCTCCTTCGGCCTTGAATGAAGCTGATTATCTGGATCCTTGCAGTCTGGTTTCAGGCCCGGGTACAGCACTGAGACAGCCTTGATCGCACTAGTGGATGATCTCTGGTGGGCCCAGGATGGGGGTCTCCCTCCATCCTGGTGCTTCTGACCTCTCAGCGGCTTTCATACCATCGATCATGGTATCCTTCTGGGTGGCTCAGGGGCTGGGAGTGGGGGCACTGTTTACGGTGGTTTCTCCTCCTCTGACCGACTCAGTCGGTGTTGGTGGGGGCAGAGATCAAGCCCTAGGGCCCTGCCATGTGGGGTCCTCAGGGTTCTATTCTCTCCCCTCCTATTTAATATCTACATGAAACTGCTGGGTGAGATCATCCATCGACATGGGGTCGGGTATCATCAGTACGCTGATGATACCCAGTTGTACATCTCTGTCCTGGTCAATCTAGTGAGGCCGTGGAGGTGATGTCCCGGTGCTTGGAGGCTGTGAGGGTCTGGATGGGGACTAACCGGCTCAGACTCAACCCTGACAAGACTGAGTGGCTGTGGGTCCTGCCCCCTTGGTCTCCAATTGATTATCCAACTTTGGTACTGGGGGGAGAGAAATTACTTCCCTCAGAACGAGTTTGCAACTTGGGGGTCCTTCTGGATCCACAGCTACAATTTGACCACCATCTTACGGCTGTGATCAGGGGGGCCTTTGCACAGGTTAGCCTGTTGCCAGTTGCACCCTTCCTGGACCGAGGGGCTCTACACATGGTTGCTCATGCCCTTATCACCTCTCAATTGGATTACTGCAATGCGCTCTACATGGGGCTGCCCTTGAAGAGCACTCGGAGACTTCAGCTGGTGCTAAATGCAGCGCGCAGTGATTATGGGTGCATCTAGGTGCCCATATAACATCTATCCTCCGAGCTGCATTGGCTGCCGGTGGTCTTCGGTGCAATTCAAGGTGCTAGTGACAACTTTTAAAGCCCTTCATGGCTTAGGAGCGGATACCTTCGAGACCGCCTACTGCTACCGTATGCCTCCCAGTGCCCGTTAGATCACACAGGAGGGCTTGCTCCGATACCGTCGGCCAGACAATGTTGGCTGGCGGGCGCTGAGAGCCTTCTCTGTGGCAGCACCGTCCCTTTGGAATACGCTCCCTGCGGAGATTAGAACCATCCCCAATCTACTTGCTTTCATAAAGCTGTTAAGACCTGGCTTTGTCGGAGGGCATGGAATTGAGACCTTTGTTCTTCCCTCTTGTATGTTTGGATCGTATGAATGAGTTTTGATTTTATATTGTATAGGCTACTGTTTTTATCTTGTATGCATACCTCAAGTTCCCGATGGGGGAAGAGAGGCGGGATATAAATTTAATAAATAAATAAATAATAAATAAATAATATTTTACAGTGATTATTTTCAGTTATCTGTCCAAACTAAATAGTATATTTCACACTTAAATAATAAACAAATAATTAACCTGTCATCAATTCGTTTAGCATCTGACTAGCAGTTATTAATCATGAATCAAACTCTTTTTCTTTCCTTTTTCCAGTTTTAACACAGTTTTTCAGTTCACATATATTTTGTCACGATCTATTGCATCAGCTGTCTTTCCTGTCCTTTAAAATTAAGATGGTCGCCTCCTTTCTTAGTCCAACTCTCTTACTATGTCTTCTTTCTTCTGATCTCCCCCACACTTATAACATCCATCGCTAGTCCTGTTTCCACGATCGTTCAGTCCTCCGATCCAATACTCAAATTCTGTTTAAACACTGTTCGGTAACCAAATTCTACCGACTCTAATGTCTTGTCTTTGAGTTCTATGCTCTTCCCGCCAGATTGCCGCTTCTCTATTGGACTTCTGCCCCTGCTCCAAGACTCAGAGTTCTGCCGATCAGCTTTTAAGATCTCTCCTCTTTAACAATCACTCTCCGCCTCCACACGATCATGTTAATAGTTAGTTTGATATTGGTGCTGCTGTCACTATTATTCCTTCCTCATTTAGTGTGATCACCGTGGCTTCGGTCTGCCAATAATGGCTGATCACTCACACACTGGAGTTTGCCAGGTTTCCTTACATTGTAGCAGTTAGTCACCCTCTGTCTGCTTCCACCTTGGGCTTCCTCACGATTTTGCTGATCTCTCCAAGATTTGCATGCCCCTCGGGGGGGGTCTACAGATGCGCGGATTGGGGATGAAAAGACAGAGGCCAATCTTTTCTCCCCACACTGCCATGGCGCTGCAACCGGAGGTCCCAGAGAAGATTTATTATATGCTTGCTAAAAGTAAAAAAAAATGATTTGATGGCACATAATTAATCAAGCATTTCTTTCTTCTTCAGTAGAGACTATTTAATGAATATATTGGTTGCAGTACTGAAGTTAATGTGCAGTGAAAATTAATAATAAATGAAATAGGAAAAATCTGTTGTAATAATTAATGATAGATAGATAGATAGATAGATGATATAAAATGGGATATATAAGTTCCAGAAAGCTTTTCCAGTAAATGGAACATGTATAATTTTAGTATGTAACACATTTGCATAGCTGAAGTGTTGATTGTTGACACATGTTTTTCATTGGTGTGGGATTGTTCCATCTAAGTATATTCCATCTAAGTGTATTCCATTCTTTTAATTCTTTCCATGTTTTTAATTTGATTTAAATGTATCAAACATATTTGCCTTGTGGGTGGAATTCTACAGAAGAACAATTGTATTCAAAAATAGTTTTGTAATGTATACTAAGATCTCATTTGTGGAGCGATAAAAAATGTACGGAATAATTTCTGTTTTGGAAACCAGGGAAAAGTCTGTAAGAGCAGGGACTGTATGTAAAGCAAATAAATAAAATTCTACTGCAAAAATAACAGATGTAGTGAAAACATTAGCAGTAGCCTAGAATGTATATAAATGATATGTATAACTGATTTTACTCTGTGTATTGCTATCATACATGATTATAATCTAAGATTGATGAATAATCAGAAACTATTGTTTTTGAAAGAAACAGGAAAACTTGTGACATGTCAAGGAAATATGTCCATGTTGTAATAACAAATGTATGCCATCATTACTACAGAGGTACAAAGCAAATATTTAATTTGAAAACCCTTTACAAATTGTGTGTAGAAAGAACACTAGAGATTACAGATTTCATCAGTAGCAACAGGGATTATAAGTGAGCTACTGAAATCTTAGCAATAATTTCTGTTTAAATTGTACCAATTATTATAGTATTTCCTTTGGGCTCAGTCAACTATTTCCATATCACTAGGATCCTTATTAATTTAATTACATTTTAATCAGGTCCTTCAGGGAAATTGACATGTTTCTATTGGAGGGTCCTACCCTTTAACCAGCATAACTATGATACAGGCAAGGCAGATGACATGAAACTGGCTTGAATTCACTTTGTTTCATGTGTGCAGAATTAGAACCATATTCCTAATCTAACACTACTTTTTTCTTTTAATGTTTTGGGCTTCTTTTACTTTATATGCTTTGAGATTATTAAATGGATCAAATACCAAATACTTGTAAATCATACCATTTACACCAGGTTTGAAAGGTGGGCCTTAAAAAGATCAAGTATGTAATAAAATGCATTTGCCTCTCTTTTTCTAAGTTTAGGGAACTATTTTATTTTTTTATTCACTGCTTTTAAAAAATTGTATATATAGCCAGAAATGGGTAATAATGTATCCAGACCAAATTTCCTTCAAATTATTATTTATAGATATTTTAAAGAGAAATGTCATATAAACCAGCGATCCCCAACCTTTCCAGCTCAGTGGACCAATGAAGGTAAAGGCAGTGGTGAGGGAAAGGGGATGGTTTTGTGCATGAGCATTGCCACTTTCTCTCTCTTTTTTTAATAAATATTTTTATTGTACATTTTATTTGTAGTACATCACATTTTCCATCTTGCAACAACAATATGCGGTTGTATCCCGTCCTTTTTAAGTATACATAGTGTTACACACCCTGGTTACCAGTATTCTCTTAATTATACATTTATAATCTCTTTAACTGCATATTGTTACATGTCATAGTTATAATCTTTATTTTCATACTTATATCATAACATTCTGTATAATTGTCTTTTCCTCTCTCTGCTTCCCTCCTTCCTTTTCCTCCCCTTTCCTCTCCCTCTTTCCTTCTCCTTCCTCCTTTCCTTTCCTCCTTCCTTCCTTTCCTCCTTTCCTCCTCTCCTCCACTTCTTCCTTCCTCCCTTCACCATTTCCTTCCTTCTATACATTTATCGCTCCATGTGTTTTGCTTTACAATTGCATACAGTCCTCTAGTACTATACTTGCCATGTATATTCTCGTATATGTCTTTGTAACTGTATTTATTTCTAGTTTATTAATCCTCTTTCATTATTAATTTTTCTACTCTCTGCACCTATTATCTAACCACTTATAGATTAAGTCCCATATTGAGTAATATTCTGTTTCTCCTTTATCTTTGAGTTCCATCATTAACCTGTCCATTTTGGCACATTCTAATATTTTTTTATTACCATTTCGTCTGAAGGTATACTTCCATTTTTCCAGTTTTGTGCATTCAAGCAACTGTTATTACATGTAACATTACATATATAATTCTTTTATTATATTGCCATGGTAGCATACCTAGTAAAAATAGTTCTGGTTTTAAGTCTATTTGTTGTGCTATCATCTCCTCTAACCACACTTTTATCTTTAACCAGTATTTTTTTGCCAATGGACAGGTCCAACACATATGGTAGTAGGATCCCTGTGCCTGTTTACATTTCCAACACTCTGGTGACATATTTGGGGACATTTTTGCTAATCTTGCTGGTGGTATAGAACATTTTGTACAGATTTTCTTTATATTTATTTATTATTTTATTTGTTTGTCAAGCATATATGAAAAAACAAGTATAAGTATGAACATAACATATAAACATAAGTATAAACAGGTATAAGTATATATATAATAAATGAGTATGAATAAATGGATAAATGGGAACAGTAGAACAGGGATGGTAGGCACACTGGTGCGCTTATGCATGCCCCCTTACCAGACCACTAAGGAATGGAGTGAGGTCCACGGTAGACAGTTTAAGGTTAAAGTTTTGGGGGTTTGAGGATGTAACAACAGTAAGGTAGTGAGTTCCAGACATTGGCCACTCTCTTGCTGAAGTTGTATTTTCTGCAATTGAGTTTGGAGTGGTTTACTTTGAGTTTATATCTATTGTTTGCCTGTGTATTATTGCAGTTGAAGCTGAAGTAGTCATTGACAGGTAGGGTATTGTAGCAGACTATTTTGTGTACTAAGCTTAGATCAGACCATAGGTGGCAGTTCTAGGCTGTCCAGGTCCAAAATTTTGAGCCTGGTAGCATAAGGTATTCTATTGCGAGCAGAGGAGTGGAGTACTCTTCTTGTGAAATACCTCTGGATTCAGTAAATTGTATTAATGTCCATTATACAGTGTGGATTCCAGGCATATGAGCTGTATTCGAGAATTGGTCAGCCGAAGTTTTGTATGCCTGGTTTGCAGTACAGTGTTACCAGAGAAGAACCTTCACAAAATTAGGTTAACAACTCTTAATGCCTTTTTGGCAATGCTGTTACAGTGAGCTCTGGGGCTTAAATCTTTTGAAATGAGTACTCCTAGGTCCTTGACAGAGTGAGAGTCATCTATTAGGTTGTATCCACCCAGTTTGTATTTAGTGTTCTGATTTTTGTTGCCAATATGTAAGACAGAGCATTTTGGTTGAGATTTGAAGTTGCCAATTGTTTGATCATTCTGACACATAGTCAAGGTTGCTTTGTAGGGTAGCAGTATTGTCAGTTTTATGTCATCAGCGAAGAGGACGCAGTTGCTTATAATATGATCACAAAGGTCATTTATGTAAATTAGAAAAAGAGTGGGCTTAGAACACTGCCTTGGGGGACACCACTGTTAACTGGTGCAGGTTTCATAGGGCACTCCTTATTTTGACTATTTTATTTTATTTGACTTGACTTGTATGCCGCCCCTCTCCGAAAGGACTCGGGGCAGCTCACAGATAAAACATAGAACAATAAATAATTTAAAAAGAGATTAAACCTAAACAAGCCAAACCAAACAGTTAAAACCCAATTAAAAATCCTACCCCCACCAGGAGGTCAGTCCAGCCCGGCCTATTTGTTGCCTGTTTGACAGGAATGCAGCTATTCATTTGTGTAGTAATCCAGAAATGCCATAAGAGCATAGTTTTAACAGTAGTTTGTCATGTAGCACTGAATCAAAGGCTTTGCAGAAGTCTATGTAAATTGCGTCTATTGCTTTACCATGGTTGAGTTGTATAGTCCAAATGTTTCTGCAGTGTAGGAATTACAGGACAAATTTTTCCTGAAACCAAACTGTTTGTTAGAGAGTAGGTTGTTTGTCTCTCAGTGTAGGGTAATGGATTGGTTGATGATTGATTCCATGACTTTGCAGGTGCACCTTTGCAGGTGACACCTTTGCAGGTGACACAACATAATGAGATTGGTCTATAATTTTCAATTTGGCTGGGGTGTCCCTTTTTGAGGATAGGAATAACTATGGCTAATGACCACAGGTCGGGTAAAGAGCTGGTTCTAAAAGATAGCTCGTAGATTGTGCTTAATGGTTTGGCTATGGCAGTGGAAAGTGTTTTTTAAAGAAGAAGGCACATAATCCATCAGGGCCAATAGATAGAGATGGTTTTAGTTTGCATAGTGCCTTTTCAATGTTACCTTCTGTAAAATCAATATGTAGCAGATCATTGCAATTAGTTGTGGTACGATTAGGAAATGTGGGGCATGAGCCATTGCTCATGCTATATATGTTGCTCATTGCTATATGCTGTTGACATTGTTCACTTATAATTTCTTTCCCATAAATTTTGCAAATTATCCAGTTCTATAGTGTACCCAATTTTTTTTGCCCATATTATTATAGTTTCCTTTACAATTTATTCTTCCATTTTAAAATTCAATAGATAATTATAAAATTTCTTTATCAGTTTTTCATCTCTCCCTAGTAATATCTTATCCAGTTCTTGTGGTTCACTATAGAGTGCATATAAGTCTGTATCTTTCTTATATCTCATTTGAATTTGCATATAGGGCCACCAGTCCAAATCAATTCCCTGATTTTTTAGTTCCTGTTTTGTTTTTAGGTTCCCCTGTTCATTTAATATATCTTTATATCTTACTATTTTACCCAGATCTAAAACATTAGGATATATTAGTGCTTCTGTTGTGGATAGCCAGACTGGTATTTTCATATGATTCCATTTAATCTTATCACATACTAACAACAGAGTGTTTCTAACATAGTGTCTTTGGAAGCAATTCTGTAGTTTAATTTTCCTGTACCATATAAATGCATGCCATCCCAATTGTAGGTTATGCTCTTCTATCACCAATATCCTTTTATTCTTCAGGTTTATCCACTCTTTTAACCATGTAAGCACTGAAGCCTGGTAGTACCTGGGAGCCTGAATCCCCTCTTGTTTTTAGTGTCTTGTAACATTTTCAACTTGATTCTTGTTTTTTTGCCTTGTCAGATAAATTTTAATATCAGTCTAAGTCTTCAAAAAAGATTTTCCCTATTTTTATCAGAATTACTTGGAATAAAAATGGAATTTTCAGTAGGATATTCATTTTAATTGTTGCTATTCTTCCAATCAGCGACAGTTGTAAATTTTTCCATTTATCCAAATCTATCTTTATTTGCTCTATTAATTTGATATAATTGTCTTTTTCGATAGGTATTCATCTTGCTGTCAGTCAAATTCCCAAATATTTAACTTTTTTAGTTATCTGCATATCCATCTTTTCCATCAATTCAATTTTCTGTTTGTTTGTAAGGTTCTTTGTCAGAATCTTGATCTTTTCCTTGTTTAAGTCTTGCCACAGCACTGAATTCTTCTTTTTTATTATTATTATTAATTTGGGTCCTGTTTCCAGGGGTTCCTCCTGGATAAATACTAAGTCTGCAAATAAATTCTGCAAATAAATACTAATTCTGATAAATTCTGCAAATGCTTGTACTTTACGTTGTTCTTTTTTAAAAAAAAATTTTCAGGCCTTTTATTTCCTGGTCTTGTCTAGTCTGTCTGAGTAGGACTTCTAGAGTTAATATAAAATAGTGGGGATAATGGATAGCCTTGTCTTGTGCTCTTATTTATGTTTAACTTTTCTGTTATTTCTCCATTTACTATCAAATTTGTCATTTGGTTGGAGTATATTGCTTGAATCATCTTTACAGAATTTCTTCCAAAGTTCATGTTTTTCAATTGTAGTATCATAAACTGCCAGTTCATGTTGTCAAAGGCTTTTTGTGTGTCCAAGAAGATCAGTGCTAGTTGTTTTTTGGGATGGCAGTATTCGTAGTATTCCAGTATATTCATAATAATCCTCATGTTATTTTTCAATTGTCTTTTAGGTAAAAAACCATTCTGGTTAGAATGTATGAATTCATTTTAAAATCCTTTTAATCTTTATGAAATTATAGAGGTGAATATTTTGTAATCCACATTTAATAGTGATATTGGTCTGTAATTTTTATCTGTTGATGGTCTATATCTTCTTTGTATATGTTTATGTCCATGTTTTAGGGAGTTTGGCCTTTAATAATGCTTCATTGTAGACCTCTAGCAGAGATGGTCCTAATGATTCTTGTATATTTTTATAAAGTTCTACGGGGATTCCGTCTGGTCCTGGTGTTTTTATTGTTTTTTTTAATTACTTCTGTTATTTCTGTTGTCGTTATTCTTTCATTTAGCATTGCTTTCATTGTGTCTGATATTTTGTTTAGGCCAGCTTTTTCCAAATATTGTTTAGTGGTATCTTCTGATATATTTTCTTGTCTATACAGTTTCCTAAAGAATTCCTGGGTTATTTTTTTTCTTCATTCTAATATTGTAAGTTTCCCTTTTCATCTTGTAATTGGCGTATCATTTTCTTCTCTTTTTCTTTTTTTAGCTTGTATGCTAACCATCTACCTGGCTTATTTGTGTGTTCAAAAAAGTTTTGATTTGCCATTTTAAGTTTTTGTGCCATATCATCTTGCACTATTAAATTCACTTTATGTTTTATTAAGTCCTTTTTCTCTCTTATCTTTTTTTTGTGGGACTTTCTGCAATTCTGTCTAATCTTTTAAGCTCCTTTTGTAGTATATTTTGCTGTTTTTTTCTTTTCCGTATTTCTTCTTGCTATATATGTTATCGCTAGTCCTTGCATGTATGCTTTTGCTGTATCCCAGAGATGTGTCTTCTTTTCTATTTTCTTTAAAGAAGAATTTTATTTCCTTTTCCACCATTTGTGTAAACTCCTTCTCTTTTAGGATGGCTTGATTCATTGTCCATTTCATTTTCTTCTTTTATCCTTTCCATATAACTTTTATGGGGTTGTGGTCTGCCCATATATTTGTTGTTATATCTACCTCTTGTGTGTCTGTTCTCATTCCTGCTGTCATTCATACCATGTCTATTCTTGGCCAGGATGGATGTCTATTCGAATAGAATGTGTATTGATTTGTTTTTGAGTTCAGCTCTCTCCATGCATCCTGCAAGCCTAATTCTTGTGTCATCTCAAAGAAAGTTTTTGGAAGTGTTCTTCTCACTTTTTTATTTCTTTTGCTGCTTCTGTAATCTTTTTTAGAATCCACAATTGCATTGAAGTCCCCTATTAAACATATATTTTCATATTCTATCTCTATTATTCTATCTCTATTATCTTTTTGTAAAAATTTTTGTAAAACTCTTCCTGCTTGTTATTTGGAGTATATATTTCAATGAGAAGGATTTGTTTCTGATTTATTAATATCTCTGTCATTAGTATTCTTCCTTCTTCATCTGATTATATTTGTTTAGATTTTAGTGATTCTCTAATATATAATGCTATTCCTCTCTTCTTTTGATATGCCAGTGATGAGTACAGCTTCCTGATTTTGGGGTGTTCTAATAGGTTGCCATGTTTTTTTAAAAATGTGTACTTCTTGAAGGCATATTATATCCAATTTTAATCTTTGTAGTTTTGTAAATATTTGTTTTCTTTTTGCGGGGGAGTTCAATCCATTTATATTAACAGATAGCATCTTAACTTCCTCATCCATCTTTTCACTTATATATAGGTCTTGCCCTTCTGGTTGTCTTCTCTCTCTCTGTCTTTTTGTTCTTACACCTTCTTGTTCTGTATGCTCCTTTTCTGCCCTCACTCTTTTTTCTAATTCTAAAGCTTTTTCCTCTGTTTGCAATTCATCTTGATTTTTACTTTCCATCTCTTCTCTACTTTCCCGGTCTTCACTTGTCATAAAATGGTGTTCAAAAAATTTGTGTGCTTAATCTAGGGTGTCCACCCTAATTTTTTTCTCTTGCCAGGAGATCAGAATTCCTTCTGGTATCAACCATCTGAATGTCACATTGTATTTTATCAATTGTGTGGTCAAAACTTGATACTGTCTCCTCTGATCTCTGACCCTCCTAGGTACCTGTTTAATGTCTGGATTTCTCTCCCTTTGTATTTCATGGGTTCATCTCTTGTTCTTCACCGTCTTTTTGGTGAAACTTACGTGTACCTCTTTTGGTAATTTGTGCCTTTTTGCATAGTTTGTGTGAATTCTGAAGACTTCTCTGTCTCTTTGTACATCATGCTTATTTTTCTGTAATGCTTCTGCCAGCAAATCCGTCATTACCTCACCTAGGTCTTCATCTTTCTCTTCAACAATGTTCTGGAATCTCAGATAAAAAGCTGCCTTTTCCATTTCCAGAAAAATTGTTGTCTCTTCTAAATCTCTATTAGCCAAAAATAGTTTTTGGTCCATTTCCAGCCCTTATTTCTATTTTCTGTATCCTCTGCTCATTCTTCATTATCATATGCTGGATGTTCCCTATCTTTTAATCCAACTTATGTATATCCCCTTTCATCTCCCCCATCACATCATGATTTTTGGACATGGCTTCCTGAGGTTTAGTCATGGCTTCTTGTATCGATAGTAACATTGCTTGCATGTTCTGCATAGAGCTTGACTTCTCCAGGTCTAGCATGGTTTCTATTGTTCGTTGATTAGAAGGAGATGAGGGTACAATGAAATTTTCTTTGCTAACTTTGATATGTTTGATGTACTTATCATCTCTAATGGTCAAACAGCATAACTCCAAAATCGCAAACACATTAAATATTTTTACAATGCTAGAAATTTTTCTCCACACCCCCTGGTGTATCTTGTTCAACACTCTATTATTATAACAGTAAAGATCAGCCCACTGCTCAATAGAGTATATAGACTATATCGGCTATTTATATATATCTTTTAGTCTAAACAATTAATAATTGAAAATTAATAATAATCAGTGAAGGTTAATACTTCTATCAGTTCTATTGATTATTCATAAATCTTCAGTGTGGGCATTTCTTCCATCTCTCCTTTCTTCACCACTCAAGTTTGTAATCAACACAAAATTTGTCCCCACTGTTGTTGATATCATTCTTTTGATAGTCTTTTTGCAGGTTAAGATTTATAATCCACAAAGGCCCCCAAACCCATCAGATCCCTAAATATTTTCCAGAAAACACCTGAGTGATTATACAATTTCCAAGTTCACCGAAAGTATTTCTCTTCTTTTTCACTCTTCCATATTCACACTTCAGTTATGTCCTCTAAATGTCTCAGAAGTCCTTTTGTAATGTCTATAGATATTGCATCAGTTGCTTCACTTTATATGCATTCTTTTTGAAAAAAAGTTTTTATTTTTAAGACAAACCTACAAACAAAACATAAAAACATAAAAGCCATCTTCCATTTTATGTACATGCAGTGTGCCAGTTGGTTACCATTTTTTTGTGTTATCCTTTCATAGTCATCACTCACAATTTGTAAAAAAAAGATTCTCATATTGTCAATATAAAACATTCTTATATATTTATCAATTATTATTTATGCATGACTAAACTATTTCATCATTTATGCGAGATATTCTCAATTTTATTATAAAGTTTATATTACACTTTCATCCAATGGTTATATATGTCTATATTATATTTTTTATCAATCTATTAAATTTCTATTACAAAATTATATAATCTATTATATTACCAAGTCTTTTTATCCAACCATTGATAAAACAAATCCTATATCTTATAAAATTGTTTATCTGCTTGATCTCTAATTTCAAATGTCAATTTGCTCACTTCAGCACAATCCATAATTTTCTTAATAACTTCCTCCTGCATAGGTATTTTATTGTTTTTCCAATTCTTAGCAAATACAATTCTAGCTGCTGTTAAAACATTTACAATCAAATATTTCAACCCTTTATTGTAAATTTCTGGTATGATTCCCAATAAAAAATACTTCCAGTATATGTTGTTTTATCATTTTTTCCAACCATGTGTGAATTTTAGTCCAATATCTTTTTGCATCCGAACACGTCCACCACATATGGTAATACGAGCCAGGTATCTGATGACATTTCCAACATTTATCCAATTTATTCTTAAACATTCTTGCAATTCTCATCAGGGGTAAGTGCCACCTGAAAAACATCTTATACAGATTTTCTTTATAAACAGTTGACATTGTCATTTTATAATTCTGAGACCATAGTTTTTGTCATTTATCTAAATCAATCCCATATCCAAAATTTTCCCCCAAGCAATCATTTTTTCTTTAACTTGTTCTTCTTCCAATTTAAATTCTAATAAATGTCCATAAAGTTTTTTAATTACCTTTTCATCAGTACCTATCAAAATTTTATCTAATTCAGTCAACTTATCATAAATACCTTCTATTTTAGAATCTTTATCAAATCTAGATTGTACTTGTAAATATGCAAATATGAAAACCAATTCATTTTTACACCTTGTTCTTCCAACACTTGCATAGATTTAAGTTCACCCTTTTCATTCAATATCTCACCATATTTAACTGTTGGTTCCTTTTTGTATATTACTGGATATGAAAAAGCTTCAATAGTAGATATCCATAATGGAATTTTTAAATAGTATTGCTTTTTAATCTTCTCCCAATTTAAAAACAAATCCTCTCGAATATAGTGTCTTCTGAAATATCCTTGTGTTTTAGTTCCCTTATACCAAAGAAATGCATGCCACCCACCAACAGCATATCATGTCCTTCTAAAGTAAATAGTCTACTATTCCTTAGTGTTATCCATTCTTTTACCTACATTAAGTTTGCTGCCTGATAATATAATTCCCAGTTGGGTAGTCTGAACCCTCCTCTTATTCTTGCATCCTAACAGCTAAGTTTTATTTCTCTCTTTTTTGCCCTGCCATATATTTCAACACAATTTTATTTAGATCTTCAAAAAACTTTTTCCCTAATCTAATTGGAATTGTCTGGAATAAATATAAAATTCTAGGCAATACATTCATCTTAATTGTTGATATTCTCCCAATCAATGATAATTGTAAATTTTTCCATTTTTCCAAATCTGTCACAATCTGCTGTTTGAGTTTAATATAATTATCCTCCTTCAGTGTGCTACATCTTGATGTAATGTGTATCCTAAATACTTAACCTTGCTATACCTGTATTTCTAAAACTTCCAACTCTTTCTTTCGTCTTACTAACATGTTCTTTGTTAATATCTTTTGTCTTTTATTAATTTTCAAACCTGCTACCTTTCCATACTCTTCTATCCTTTCTATTAATTTAGGTGCTGATTCCAATGGATCCTCTAGTATAAATATCAGGTCATCTGCAAAAGCTTGCAATTTATATTCTTCCTTTTAATTTTCATTCCTTTTATTTCTTTATCTTCTAATACACCTATTCAACACTTCCAATGTTAACACAAACAGCAGCGATGCAGTGGACAACCTTGCCTAGTCCCTTTTTCATAATCTATAGATTCTGTCAATTCCCCATTTATCAAAACCTTTGCAGTTTGTTCATGATATATTGTCTCAATGGCATGTATAAAATTTTTACCAAAGCCCATTTGTGCCAGTTGTAATAACATAAAACACCAACTCACATTATCAAAGGCTTTTTGAGCATCTAAAAACATCAAAACCATTTGCTTTTCAGGGTGTGCCTCATAGTATTCCAAAGTGTCCAGGATTATTCTCATATTATGTTTAATTTGTCTCTTTGGCAGAAATCCATTTTGATCAACGTGAATAAAATTATTTAAATATCTTTTCAATCTTTCTGCCAAAATTGAAGCAAAAAATTTATAATCTGAATTTAATAGGGAAATAGGTCTAGTTTTTAACTTGCTGTGAATCTGTATCTTCCTTTAGTATAAGTGTAATATAAGCTTCTGGCCATGTCTTGGGTATTCTCTTCTTTGACATAACTTCATTCATAACTTCTAATAATTGAAGGTTCAACACCTCCTGAAAAGTCTTATAAAATTCCACTGGCAGACCATCTGGACCTGGTGCTTTCCCTGTATTTTGTTTCTTTAAGGCTTCTGTTAGTTCCATCATTGTTATATTCCCTTCTAACATTATTTCAATATCTTTGGGTATCTGTGGTAATTTTGTCTTTTGTAAATATTGATTTTTTCTTCTTGAATATTCTCTTGATAATACAGTTTTCCATAGTAATCTTGTATGATTCTTTTCTTTTCTTCACTTCCATAGCAGTCATGTCCTTCTTCTTCTATTAAATGACTAATTGTCCTTGATTCTCTTTCCTTTCTAAGTTTATAAGTTAATCATCTTCCCGGTTTATTTGCATCTTCAAAATAATTTGTTTAGCATTTTAATCTTTTGAGCTAACTCTTTTCCATTAATCCCATTTTATGTTTAGTTATATCCATTTTAATTTAATGTCTTTTTTGGAGATTTCTGTAATTCTTTTTCTAATTTCTTATAGTCATCTTCCAGTTTTAAGTCCTTTCTGTTTATATTTCTTTTGTTGTATATTCTATTATCAAACCTCTTGTGTAGGCCTTCATCTGTCCCAGAGATTCTGTAATGATGTATCCTCTTTTTGTTTTCTTTTTAAAGAATACCAATTCTCTCTCAATTTTCTGTTTAAAGTCTTCTTCCTTTAGTATCATATTGTTTAAAGTCCATCTAGGTCCTCTTTTGTCCTCCAAGTAACTGTCATTGGATTATGGTCTGCCCAAGTACTTGCTTCTATTTCAATTTCTTGTATATTAGAAAATAAATCAGCTGATGTCCATATCATGTCTATTCTTGACCATGATTCATGTCTGTTTGAGTAAAAGTATATTGCTTATTTCCCATATCTCTCTCTCCATGCATCTTTTAAATTTATTTCCTCTATCATTTGAAAGGATTTTGGTAGTGTCTTTCTAGTTTTCTTGTTGCTTCTGTGTTTTATAATCCAACTGTTCATTAATTATTCTATTGAAATCTCCCACCATACAGATATTAACATAGTCCAATTCAATTATTTTCTTACGCAATTTCTTGTAAAATTCTTCTTGATTATCATTTATATATTGCTATTAAAGTGTTTTAATATTATTGTCCATTATTTCCACCATTAAAATCCTCTCC